>OU343222.1:121876594-122224164 GCA_910596185.1 Chrysanthemum makinoi | reverse complement strand
GGCCTGATGTAGTCCATAGAGAGCTTTGACTACCTTGTAAACACATGATTAGATGATCTGGGTCTTCAAATCCTTTAGGTTGAGTGACATAAACCTCCTCTTCTATTTCACCATACAGAAAGCACCTTTAACATCCATTTGATACACCATAAATCCCATGTAAGAGGAAGGGCCAAGAATATCCGTATACCTCAACTTCTAGCCACATGTGCAAACACTTCATCATAATCAATCCCATCCTCTTGGTCTATAACCCCTGAGCTACCAATCTTTGCTTTGTTTTAATGACAACACCTCTGCACTTTATTTTAAAAATCCATTTAGTCCCAATTGTATACTTGCCATCAGGTAGTGGTACCAATATCCAAAACTTGCTGATTGGAAATTGTTGCATCTTTCCTGCATTGCCTCAAGCCAACTTCTGAGTCTTCTCAAGAGCTGAGTACTGGTTGGTTCCATCTTAGAGAGAAAAATCAAGCAAACAGACAATGTTCATAGTCAGTGTGATTGTCTCTTTGCTGATTTGAGACATAAGAGATAAAAGCCACTTGACCATATTTAGAAATTGCCACAGCAACTCCCCTTGTTCTAACAGGTGTATTCGGATCACCAATAATATTTGACTGTGGATGAGTATTGTGAATCCTTTCGTACAATGGTGTTGACTTCAATGGTGGAATCAAGATTAGTCACAGTTGGTTCAAAAATCAGTGTCATAGGAAGGTGAGGTGAAGATTCCAGCTTAGGGTTGATGATGATGACCAAGATCTGAAGGTTTGGGGAAACGTGTATAAGGTTCTCCAAAGTCTGTTGACACTCTAGTGGAAATAGAGTAGAACAAAGCATGTCTTTCAGCAGAATTGGTAATGTTAGGAGAAACAGGATCACTTTTAGCAGCATTGATGTTTTACCGATTGCTTCTACTGGCACTCTCCTCAGCATTCCTCTCAGCATCTAGATTAGTTGCATACTCTTGTTTCTTCAGCCTAGCAAGGTCCTCAGCATAGTGTGATTCATCTTCACTTTCTCAGTATAATTCTAGAAGTGTCACTGCAAAATTGTTAGGGGAGAAAGAAGGCACTACTATGGGTTGTTCATCATCTTCAAACTCACTGTCAGAATCAGCATCCATAGTATCTGCACTGTTAGTTGGAGACTCTTGAGTACTTGCATGTTGGTTAGCCATATGTCTAGAATAACCCAAATAATCAGTTAAGTAATCAAGGTCAAAAGACCAAACATGACCCTGTCCTTGAACATTAGGCTTGTCTTCTAGAAAACTCAGGTTCAATGTCTCCTCAATCTTCTTAGCAGATAAATTGTAAACCCTGTACGCCTTACTATGAGCAGAATATCCCACAATATAACCATCATCAGCTTTCTCATCAAATTTGCCCAATGGATCACTTGTATTCAGAATGGTCACTTGACAGCCAAAAGGTTTAAGGTAATGAATAGTAGGAACTTTCCCATAGAGAAGTTCATATGGTGTTTGAAGTGTGGTCGAGTAATGGACACTCTATTCAGTACATAACAAGCTGTGCCAACAGCTTCAGTCCAAAACATGGTGGTAGCTTAGAGTCTGCCAGCTTGATCTCTGCAGCCTCTATTAAGGTCCTATTTTTTTTCTTTCTACACCCCATTTTGTTGTGGGTTCTTGGAGTGCTATAGTCCCTTTGATCCCTTTTGACCTAGAGTAGAGTTCAATATAGCATTCTTGAACTCTGTCCCATTATCACACCGAATTCCTTTAACCTTTTGGTTCAACTGATTCTCAATAAGGGTAATGAAGTCTTTCAAATGGAGATGTTTCATCTTTGGTCCGGTGAGAAAGAATACCCAACAAAATTTGCAATAACCATCAGTGATAACTAGACAAAAATACTTTTGATCAATGCTTTAACTTGTTGGACCAAAATGATCCATATGAAGTAAGACAAGAGTTCAGAATAATGCTCACAGCAGTAACAACTTTGTATGAGGCTCTGTGTTGCTTTCCTTTGTTGCATGCAACACAGTTATGATCATTTGTGAAGACTTTGGAAGGAAGACCGTCAACAAGACCCAGTTTAGAGAGCTTGTTTATGGTCTTGAAGTTGACATGGGCCATCCTCCTATGCCATTTGGTAGACTCATCCAAGGATGCTTTAGCCACCAAACAAGTTAAGTCACCTTCTGGTTTAACATCAATTAAGTTGAATGTATAAAGATTGTGATTTCGAGGAACTTTCAGCAGAATTGAAGTTTCTTCTGGGAGTTTGAAGTCTTTAGATAGCACAAGACATTCATCCTCTATGAAGAGTACTTTGTTCTTGGTGTCACAGATTTGTGAGACTGAGAACAAATTAAAGTGTTGGAGTTCCTTGACATAGTATACATTCTCAAAGTCCAGTTGAGGTGTTTTGATGGTCCCTTTTCCAGCATTTATCCATCACTTCCTCCAAAGCTTACATTGCCTCCTCCTTCAATGGGTACAAAGTTATGCATCATATCCCCTGCTTCCCATTACTCTTGAACAACAACCACTATCAATAATGACAACATCTTTATGCTTAAGAGGATGATTCTACAACAACAAAAATATACAAAATATTAGTACACTATGGAGGCTCAAGTCATTGTTGACTGAACCTCGCCTTGTGGATCATATGAATAATGCCATGCAGATGTATAAGATCCACTATTGTTCTTGGGTTTCCATTGAAATTTAGGTCCCTTTTATTCCAAGAACAACCTGCTGAGGACTTGACAACAGTATCCCGTACTCTTTTCCCATTAGTCATTGAGTGAACATATCCAGGCCAATAACCATTCTTAAAATATGAACTTGTTGGTTGTACATATGGTCTTGCAACCGGTCTTCCAAGAAAAAGGAGAATTAGTATAAGTTGCTTGAGGAACATAAGATGGTATAGCATTAACATTGGTCCACATTGGTCTAGATGTCCTAGAATCACCACACCTACCCATCCTTTGCTCATGATAATCACAATCCTTAATCAAATGAAATTTACTTCCACACACAAAGCATGTCTTCTGTTTAGAAGATTTATTCAAACCAAAAGATGTTCTATTACAAGTAGAAGTATTCAAACCAAAACCATGAAAAGAATTGTTTGTAAATAAAGATATTATGCAAGAATTAAAAGGCAAACCTTCGTGAGGCAAATCTGTCTTGGAAGAGGATTCCTTGGAAGCAACTCTCGACATGCTTATTGGTAGTCCTGTGCAAGTGCAGGGTGAAGACTGGGAAGGTCGAATTTGTCATTTGAATCACACTCGCAGACCCGCTTGAGGACTTGTCACCGTAACACAAGAGACAAAGTCATTAGAAGAAGTATCGTAACCGAAGTCATTTGACTTTTGCCATAGAGATGATGTGATCCATCAAAGTCAACGTAATGGAAAGGTCAACAAGTATGTGCTCACCTCTAATAGGTCCACGCATAAAGCATGTGGCACTTTTTTTCACAAAATTAGCTAGGCTTCGGTGTAGATTACGTGTGTCATCCCTAGCCTCTAATCCTACATACTTCTTAAAGCCTAAACCTATAGAAGTATTTGGAGTTTGACTAGCATAGATGTGACTAGCTAACTTGTTTCCATTTACTAACCATTCTTTATGCCTAGCAATTTCTTCATCTAGTTTCTCTTTTAGCTCTAGGTTTTCTCGATACTACATCCGCTCTTAATTTCTCAGATCTTTTAATTCATTTTAGTACATTCGAGATCCCTTTCTAACACACTTATTTTCTCATCATAAGCTATTTGATTCTTCTGAAACCAAACCTTTTGTCTTTCTAGTGTTTTTAAAGCTTGTTTATAAGCTTCAACTTCTACAAAGCATTCATTATATTTAGGTTTCAAAATATCATAAGCTTCTTTGAGTTCATTATAACGCTCACTACAACCAAACAAACAGTTTTGTACTTGAGAGATGCCCATCAAGGCAATCTGATCATGCCTATCCTCTGAAGTACAGCTTGCAATCAAACCAACATTATCAATAACAGGACCATCATTTTCCTGCTCATGTTGCTTCCAGTCCACATTGATGTCAAGAGTGACCAAAGCTGCTGATCCCTTTGAAGTTCCAGCCTCCTCCTGATTCTGGCTGATAAGTAGAGTAGCTCGTCTCATCACCAGCTTTCCTATCTTTGCACTCTCTGGAGAAGTGACCCATCTGTTGACATGTGAAGCACTTGACCTTCCTTTTGTCAAACCTCGTTGGATCTCTTCCTTGGAAGCCAAACCTTCTGCCAGATTTGCGCTCAAACCTCTTGATATCCATGGACAGCATAGCCACCTGCCACTTCAGCTTCATCTCTTCCATCTCCAGTGGATCCACGATCGAAATCCTCATAGGCAAGTTCCTGCCGAGGATCATAATCAGCAAAGAAGGATCCAAGCACATCTTCCATTATACCTCCGGATTGAGAACTTGATGGAGTGGTAGTGAAAGATGATGATGAGTAAGTTGGACTTGGACCATAACTCATCTTAGGGGTAGAGGCTCCAATGAATGTTGTGTGACTTGCAGTAGATGATGATCTAAAAGGACTTCTTACATCATGTTCAAGAGCTTTAAGTTTGTTGTACAGCTCATCAAAAGTAAGCATATCCAAACCACCTTTTGCTTTTAAAGCAATGCTCACTTGTAGCAAGGATTGAGGTAAAGACCTCAAGAACTTAGAATTACAATCATCATTATCGGCTTTGCGCAGGTGATTTAACCTGACTTAAAATCTTGTGAAACTTGTCATAGCTCTTATGAATTCCTTCCTCTTCGTGAGATTTGAAAGTCTTGAAATTGTTGTCTCAGCATGGACTTTCTCATTCTCCTAGACTCCTCATTCCCACTGAACTTCGCCTTAATTGCTAACCATATGTCCTTAGCATCTTGCATGAAGTGAAAATCACTCAAGTGATCCTCAGTAATAGCTTGAAGAAGAATTGTTTTAACCTTGGTTTCTCTCTGAACCGCCAGTAACTCTTCAGTAGATTTGGGAGGAACATAAGTCATCTTACCTTCAGCATCAATGGTAGTTTTCTTCAAACTGTTTCCCTTCTTTACTATCTCCCATAGATTCCAATCAATGTTGGAGATCCAGTACTGCATCTTCATCGCCCAAAGATCATACTCCTCCCTTTTTAGGTAAGGAAACTTAGCATTGCTGTTAGAGAGACTTAGTTGTTGCAGATGGGTGAAGTTTTGGTTGTTGGTGATTTAAACATCAACGTCTGAACCAGGCATGGTGAGTTTTGTTTTGGTTGTATGGGTGTTTAGAAAAACCTGTCCTTAGTATCGTAGAGACTCTCACGAGGCTCTGATACCACTTGTTGAAAACTAAGAAGACCTGATAGATCTTGAGCTCTCATAGATCGTTAGTATTGCTTATGTAATCACAAACAAACTAAAAGAAAATCTCTACAACTTGTATTCTTTAGCGGAATATAAACACAAGTATAAAGCACAGATAACTAAGAACTCTTTGATCCTCTATGGATCGTTATATTAATAACTTGTAAACGTCCAGTACATAATTCATTCTATTGTGTTCCTTTTATAGACAAGGAACCCTAACTTCTTCTCTAAGAAACGTAAAGCTAAATAAGATATACACAATCACTTCCTAATAAAGCTCATGCATATCCTAACTAACTATAGAAAATACGGAATATCTATCTCCGCAGAATCAAACTAATAACTATATAACATCAGTAGAATTATGTCTTCGGCAGAATCCATACACTCCGGCAGAATCCATTCAGCATAATCTTCAGCATAATTCATACTTCACATAATTCCCAACATGCAGGTCCAAGTATACTTGCTGCTGCTGATTGGACTGTCATAGTGGGCTGACCCGGGTAGGAGACCTGTGGTTGTTGAACCGCCTGGTTATGTGGATAATGACCTGTGGTAGTTAACTGACCCGGGTGATGGACTGGTGGATATTGGCCTGTCAGGCCATATATGGCTGGGTTCACAGGCTGAGGTGTAGCAGATGGGCTGCCAAAACCTGGTGGGCTATGTGTTAGGGAATAACCAGGTGATGGGTTTGTATAAAGCGCAATAGGGGTGGATGGAGTAGCAATGTTCAACTAAGGTAGTATGCTTGTCCCGTTACATCCCATGTTGGCTAAGAGGTGTTGCAATGTTTTCAAGTCATTAGGGGATAGAGTATTTGTTGAAGTGGAAGGTTTATGAGTGCTATTGCCATGAACACCATTGTGCAAGAATTTGCATGATGCTCCAAAGCGACAAAAACCTTTGAGAAAATTGTTGCACGGCTTGTGAACTTTCTCCGTTGAGGAGAATGAGCGGCGAGTGTTAGACCAAGTGTTGGCCAATAACACCATTGGAGAGGATGTTGTGGAATCAGACAAGGCATCTTGAACGCGAGCCTTTTGACGCATTTCCTCCGTGGTGAGCATGGACCTAACCATTTTGAGATCAGGAAAGGGATCCCGATGAGCGATTATGGTGGCCACGTTATCGTACCTCGCGGGAAAACATTCTAAAGCAAATGTTACCACATGCTCATTGTCCAAGCTAGACCCAAGGCTATTCAATACTGTTGCAATGGACTCTATTTTTTGAAAATATGCATCAATACCCATATCACCAAGTTTCAAAGATCGTAACTTCGCTTTCAAAGCAATGGAGCGGGTTCGTTTGTTGTCAGAAAAGATGGCGGCTAAAGTATCCCATGCATCTTTAGACATTTTAGGGTTTTCAACAACTAAGCGTTGTTGGAGGGTTTTAGAAACAGTAACGAAGATCAAAGAAAGGAGAATGGAATCAACCTTTAACCACTCGGCATCATGGGGTGGTGAGGTGCTTGTGGTTGCCTCTTATCCACTCTTGGTTTCAAGATGATCCAAAAGCAGATTGCCGCGATAACAATGGGTGAAGAAGTACACCCACGATGAGTAATTCATCTCATCCATATCGAGTTTAACGGGGATGATGTTGTTAAGATTGGTTATGGCCATTAATTTATCGGAGAGAAGGATAGCGGGCTGTGAGGGAGGATCGATGATAGTCATGATTGAGAGGGTTTTGAGGATAGGGAAATGACGGGGATGAGGGCAGAGAACCAGAAATTGAAGCAGTAGATAGGCGAAAATTAAGTAGCGGAATTTTTAGGGTTTGTTTAGAGGTGGGAGAAAACTACTGATACCATGTAGAATGGTTTCTTGATTGATTAGAAACCCAAAATCAGGATATACAAATACATGAGAAACCCTAGGAGATCATGGGCTTTAGCCCAATCATAAAGTAAGAGGCCTATACAAACTACATATACAAATACATAATACGATAGAAATACATAATACTAACAATCGGTTGTTACTGTGGTGGTTACAAACTTCACATTTAATTTCCTCAATGTTGAAATGATTTGTTACTTTGACCATGCGTATTGTGATGTTACAAGTTTGGCTGTTACTTTTTATTTTTTTGCAATTGTTATGTTACAAGTTCGGGTTGTTACTTTTTTATTTATGAAGATTGTGATGGAAGATATATATAAAATGTTGAATTATATTTGCAGTGTGAGACTTCCTTAAATGGCAAGTGTCGCTTACATTTTTAAGACTTCCTTTTATAGGAAGTCTTAAATGCATTAGTATGTAGTATAGATAAACGTACATAAAGTTCGTAACATTGTTTGGGATGATGTTCATACTATTTAAATTTTGTATTGATACATCATTGCAAATACCATCTAATACATACTACTTCTCAAGATATCACAACATACAATCATTCAGGCCGAGTCTTGTACTAGGGTGGAGCTCGGGATTTATGGGACATTTATAAAATTTTACGGTGCATTGTTAATGTTTCTAAGAAACCTTGATCTTTTCCTAACCACACTTGGTCCAAAATAAATTGTGTTTCCAATCATATTTAACCTTTTTAAAGTGCATTTGGTCATTTTTGTTTCTGGCTGCAAACAAATCATTTTGTTGTACAGAAAGCTATTTATCAACTTATAAACTTTATTTCTGAAAATTTTACATTTTACATGTTCCTTGGATTAGTTAATAGACCAAACCGTAAAGTATGGTTAATTTCCTTCCAGTCTGTTTCAACTAATTCGACTACTGTCCAATTTCTAGTTTGGGCCAACAAAGATTAAATCAATTTGTGTCTAAATATTTTGGGTTTGATCCATCAAACATTTGTATTTACAATTTTACATATTGCTGATAGTTAGCTAGTCAAAGAGTATGCTCGGTGAAATGGGTTGGGGCTTGAGCTTATATTTTTATGAAATTGTTTGGCGAATTATTTGCAGCTGAAATTTGTTAATGTATAACCGCATAAAACGACAGCTTTTGCGTGATAATGGATTTTCTTTTGAAGGACATTTAAATAATTTGACTAATTATAAACCGTCATAAGCCCGTTTCAATTGACTTGAGCTTATGGAGGCTTATGACTTATAAAAGCTTTTTATAAATATGTGTGATAAACAAAGCTTATATTATAAGCTAGGGCTGAGCACAAAACCGACCGAATCGATCCGGACCGGAAAACCGAGCCGAACCGACTGAACCGAACATTTTCGGTTCGGTTTCGGTTCTATGTATTGCCGGTTGTCGGTTTTCGGGTCGGTTCGGTTCGACCCAAACCGACCAAACACACACGTAAAGCATGAAAACTGGACCGAAACGACACAAAACCGAACCGAACCAGTTCGGTTCGGTTTCAGTTCATTTTTGTGAAATCGGTTCTCGGGTCGGGTCGCTTTTCGTCAGTTCAGGACCGATGCTCAGCTCTATTATAAGATAGTTTATTTTAAAAGCTCAAGAATTTATAAGCCTCACGCCAAACGCAGCCAAAATGTTACTCCGTAATATTATACCTATGGACTGTTCATGAATAGTAACTTAGTTGGCAAATGTCAAAAAGGCCCCTCAACTTTATTAAATGTCAAAATTGCCCTTTAATTTTACAAAAATATAAGATTAGTAGTTAAACAGTATTAAGCATTACATTTTAACCATTTTCACATCACCCTTTTAAGTTTACTAATACATTAAATTGACCCTTATATTCATAAAGCTTTAGATTTCAATACCCATTAAATTTTATAATATAGCAAATTAATCACTATACCTAATATATTTTATATTTGCGCTCTTCACATCAATATGTCAATTATAGTTTTTATTAAAATTTATTTCGTCAATGTAAAGTAAATGTTTTTGTACCGGTTCATAAAAAGTAATTTGTTGGATCGATATACTTTAATCAAACTATCTTAACTAGCTTGTTAAGGTTTAATAACCTCGGATAAATCCTAAGTTATTAACAAAGAAACACTGAGTAATCTTTATTAAGTACGCGGAATTTACTTAACAAAGCTAAGAAGAATAACCTTTTATTATAAACTCTAAATCTGCTTATTATGCAGATACTCTAATACAACTCTAAGATAATCGAACTTTTCTCTAAAACTCTAATTCTAAAATCGTAAGTCATATCTCTAATGCCAATCTAGGAGTCCTTTTATAGGCTCAAGGATATCCTAGTCGGTTTACAATTGATAACCTTGTATGACAAGAAATCTAAACATAGAATACAATTCTTTCCATAAACGAATATAACAGTTCTTTTGTTCTTGCAGTACTTTGACTTCATATTGCAGTACTTTGACTTTGTCTTTAACAGTACTTTAAGTCTTTAACTTCTTCCAGTACTTTGCAACTTACAGTACTTTGATATCTTCAGTACTTTGATATCTTCAGTACTTTGATATCTTCAGCACTTTCATATCCCAACAATCCTCCCCTAACTTGAATTCTACTTGCTTGACTTCAAGTTCCTTTGTGAATATATCTTTAACAACTTCATCTTTTAAAGACGGATTGTTTCTTAATCTTTAAGCTTTTATCTCTGTAACATCTGTTCTTGTCAAAGTATCTCTTAGAATTGTTTTCTTTACAGCAGCATCCAGCAAGCTCCATCTTTTCAGCAACACAACAACATATGACAATTTGTACATTTAATTCAGTTTAAGTTGCATACTATTCTCATCACTTTCAAGTGAATCATTGAAAAAATAATGGATTTAGAACTCTTTACCAAAGCCATTATCTCTGGAGTAGCCAAATGTTTTGGTGTGTAAGACCATGGTACATTGATAACCATATGATTTTTAGCAAACCACCAGCTATCAACAGATTTTTTTTGTCTTTACCAAAAGCTGTACCCTTCTGGACTAGTTAGTTCTTCTATCTAATGGTGAACTAATTACCAATAATGGTTTTTCCACAGCCTTTACCACAAGCCATTTTCTTGTGGGCTAGCCAACTCTTCACATTATTGATATGGTGAGTTGAATACCATCCAACTTATTAGCAAGTTGTCAACTAAAACGGATTTGATATATCTTTACCAGAGCCGTTTGCTCATGGATTAGTCAATCCTTTTGTAACCATGGTGGATTGATAACCTATTGATGTTATCATCACAAAACCATTTACTAAACCTTTATTTCAAAATATTTATTACTTAGCAACAAGGTTTCTTCTAAAATTTATTTAACTGGTTTAGTTCAGCAAGCAGTACTTTGATGAAAGTACTGTCTGATCAGCAGTACTTTGAATAAAAGTACTGATATATCAAAAAGTATTTATTCAAATAAAATTCATACCAGTTATTGATCATCCTCAGCAATGGTAGTCCGGTTTATAAACAAGTTGATAACCATGCAAGCAGTTTCATTATCCTCTTCTACTTCCAATCCATGCTCTAGCATTCTTCTCATGAGCTCAACTGTGAGAGGGTATCTTCTTTCAGCAAACATGTGTATCATTTTTCCATTTTCTAGCTCCAAAACATGAACTCCAGATTCTTCAAAGAATCTCCAGCAAACTATTTCCCAGCTTTCTTGATTCTTCCGTGATATCATCAAGTGCACTCTTCATCAGTTTCCCATATAGTTATGAGATCACCATGTAAAACCAAACCAATCCCTTCCAATGGATTATTTTCAAAGTAAGCCTTCACAACATGATATAAGTAGAATAAGTCTACTCTATCTATAATATGCAGTAAATCCCATAGCCTTTTGAAAACTTTGAAGCTTTCATCTTCTTTATGAAAAATCATGTAATCTCCATTCTTGGATTTTACAACTTTAAAAACACTGATCTTTGATCTATTCATCTTCATGTCATTATCTTCTTTTGAATAATCAAAATCTACCACTCTGAGATAATTCTTCAATTCATCACTAGTCTCAGATCTTAATTCTACCATTTCTTTCTTTGAAAACTGAACATCTGTAACTTCAGTTTTTCTTTTTCTCTTTAAACTCTTCTTCTTTTCAGTTTCAGTCCAGGTAGTTTCTTCTCTAAAATCTTTGATGCCTGCAACATTCTTCTTATAATCCTCCCTAGCAGGATCATATAATCTTTTCATCTCAAGATAATTAAACTTCTGTAATCCTTTATACCCTTGACTTTTCAGATAAGCCATCATAGCATTCCTGTCCTTAGCTAAATTAGGTCTTCTTGGCATAAATCTAATAGGTGTAGGGGACTGTAAAGGTTCAGTAGTTTCAGCATCTAATTCATCTTGCACCTTTTGAGCTGCTTCTCTATTCAGAGCTTCTTGAGCTTCCTGTTCTTTTCTATCTTTAGCATCTAACTCTTCTTGAACTTTTCTAGCTGCAGCTTCATTCCTAGCAACTTCAATTGCTCTAAGTTCTGCCAAAGTGAGTTTCTTTTTCTTTGTTTCAACCAGAATACCTTTCCCTTTGTCTTTAGGATCAATGGCTGGTTGAGAAGCTCTTGGTTGTTCTTCTTCTTGTACATCTCTAATAGTAACCCCTCCTCTTGGTTGTGATAAATCTAATATTGTGGCAATTACTTCATCATCACTAGCAGAATGTATAGGTATGAATGTGGATTCCTCCTCTTCTTCTATAACAAATGTAGAAGGACCAGCTTCTTCTTCAAAATTCAATACCCTTGGAGTTATTACTTTTTGCCTAGATGTATCATGAAAATCAGTACTTTGATGTTCAGTACCTTGATCATCAGTACCTTGAACATCAGTACCTTGATGTTCAGTACCTTGATGTTCAGTACCTTGATGTTCAGTACCTTGAATATCAGTACTTTGAACTTGCACTTCCTCAGAATCTGAAATAATCTTTTCTGCAGTACTTACAGATTCTTTCTTCTTTGTAACATCTTCTTTCAAATTTTCCTTTTCTAAATTCCTCCCCAAGTTGACAGAAGATGATTTAGGAACCTTCTTTCGTTTAAATTCCTTTCGAAGTTGTTTACGACGTTTGTTTTCCTCTTTAACCCATAAATTGAAACCGTGAATATAGGGTTTAATAAAATTCCTTAACCAGATATACCTACGTCTCAACTTCCTAAGTGCTTTAGCTTGAGACTCAACAGTCTTATTCAACCTAACTAGTTCCCTTGTCAAAGCATAATTATCTAAATTCAAACCTTCACGAGGAATAGTATGATCATCACCTTGAAGATGTGAATGTTCTTCTGAAATAGGAACAGAATGTTGTGAAGATGGAGTAGGTGTTCTTTCAATCTCGCTTGAACCTCGGGCTTGGAGAAACAAAGTACCCTGTAAAGATGCAGACCTTCAATAGAAGCGGTACTTTCGAGGCGTACCTTGTGAGGCAGTACTTTGTGAAGCAGATCTTGGAGAAACAGAATCAGGACCTTCACTTTCTTCATCCTCTCCAACTTCATTACGTACAGCTTGAACAACTTCCATCATTGTAGAAGTTAATGGAATATCTCCACCTCTGAACAAAGCACTTCTCCTAGCCATAAATGTAAAGATTTTGGCTTGTTGCACAATAACAGTAACAAAGTAGCAGGTTTGGAACATCAGCCAATTGCTTGTTTAAGAAAACCTGTACAAACCTTGGGTACATCAGCCATTTTGACCCAGAGGATATATGTGATAGCATCCCATCCAAAATAAGCTTTGAAAAATTAAACACTCTGTCAGTAGCTAGTCCAACCACTGCAGATGCTATATTAGACCCAAACTGCTCCCAAGAAGTACTTTTAGAACTTATGCAATGAAGCAGTACATGAATCAAAAACTTCCATTGAGGACAGAATAATGCTTTCTTGAATGTTTGTTCTTTTAAAGATCCTTCATAACCAAGATTCCTAAAAGTATCCCAAATCAGTTGCTTGTCAAATCGAATAGCCCCATCTTCATCTCCAAATAATAAATCTTCTTGAATAGAGGCTTCTGTAATCTTGATAGTCCGTCCCAAGAACTGTAGATCTAATATCATATTCATCCTCCTCCATGTTATCTCTAGCATTAGCCCAAAATTCTTGAATCCATGTTTCAATAACATCTGGTTCAACTAAAAGAGCATAACTAATAGGCGACCCAGTAAGATAATCAACAATATCATGAAAAGCTATATTCGCCTCAGTCTTGTCCAAATTAGCCACCATATTGTGCTTAGAAACAGTTAAACGATTCGCCATTGTTGAATGAGTGAGCACAATAAAGATTTTATTGAAGAATAAAGAGATGGTGATCGGGAGATAAGTATGGAAAAGATGTAAAGTAATAAATGAGAGGGAAATTCGGAAAGTAGTTATTTATAGGTAGGATTTGAAAAATCACAGCCTATAATAACAAAGTTACCGTTATTATCAATTACCCATCAATATTACCGTTGGAACAGTACTTTAATACGACAAACAGTACTTTCCAAGCAGTACTTTCAGGAAAAACAGTACTTTGCCAAAATTTCTTCATATAAACTAAGTATCAACAAACATCCTCCCCTCAAGCAATACACAGGACTATACTAACACCTTATAGTCCTCCCCTTAAACAAAGCTTAGTAGTTAATCATTCCAATGCTCACGACCAAGTGATTGAATCGTGACACATCAAAACCTTTTGTGAGTAGATCAGCTACATTGTCATCCGTGTGAACCTTAACTACATTGATGAGCCTATGCTCATAACAATCTCTGATAAAGTGATGCCTAATCTGAATATGCTTTGTCTTGGAATGATACACAGGATTCTTAACAATACAAATTGTACTCTCATTATCAATATTGATAGGAGTATTTTTGAAATTGAACCCATAGTCCAAGAGTTGATTCTGCATCCACAAAACTTGACCACAACAACTTGCAGCAGCTACATATTCAGCTTCAGTAGATGATGTTGCCGCAATTGTCCGCTTTTGCATTGCAGGAGACTAGCCTTTTCCCAAGATATTGACATCCACCAGTTGTGGATCTTCTATCATAATTATCACCAACATAGTCACTATCTGAAAAAGCTTCCAAGTGAAAAGGTGATTCTTTAGGATACCACAACCCCAACTTAGGTTGTTGTTTCAAATAACAGAAAACTCTTTTAACTGCATTCATGTGAGAGATCTTCGGTGAGACTTGATATCTTGCACATAGACAAACTGCAAACATGATATCAGGCCTGGATGCAGTAAGATACATAAGAGAGCCAATCATTGATCTATAAAGCTTGACTTCAACAGGTGTCCATCTTCATCTGTTCCCAATGAATTGATAGATTTAATAGGTGTAGTAACAGCCTTCATATCATCAAAATTGAATTTCTTAAGTATGTCAGTAACATACTTGTCTTGGCTGATAAAAATACCTTCCTTTGACGCTTAACTGAAGTCCTAAAAAGAAAGTCAACTCTCCCATTGAACTCATTTGAAATTCGCATCAGCTGCTCAAAATCCTTAACCATGGACTGTTTGGTAGCCCCAAAGATGATATCATCAACATAAACTTGAACTAACATGATATCTTTCTTGTCTCTCTTGATAAACAAAGTCTTGTCAATAGCTCCCTTCTATATCCATGTTGCAATAAGAAAGTGGAGAGTCTCTCATACCAAGCTCTAGGTGCCTGATGAAGGCCATAAAGAGCTTTAACAACCTTGTAGACTTTGTTTGGATGCTTAGGATCTTCAAAACCAGGAGGTTGTTTGACATAAACTTCCTCTGTAATCTTGCCATATAAAAAGGCACTTTTAACATCCATCTGGTAAACTTGAAAGCCCATATAAGAAGCAAAGGCAAGAAATATTCTAATAGCTTCTATTCTTGCTACAGGAGCAAATACCTCATCATAATCTACCCCTTCCTCCTGTCTATAACCCTGAGCAACTAACATTGCCTTGTTTTTGATAACATTGCCTCTTTCATCTCTTTTAACTCTAAAAACCCACCTTGTTCCAATAACTCTCTTCCCATCTGGAAGATCACATAAAATCCAAACTTCTTGAAGTTTAAATTGAAGAAGTTCTTCCTGCATAGCTTCAACCCAGCTTTCTTTAGTCAAAGCTTGAGCAATATTATTGGGTTCCTCTTGAGAGATGAAACAAGTAAATAAACAGGTTTGATGGTCCTTATGATTCAGCCTGTTTTGTTTATACACAAAGCTAAGTAAAGCATTGTGAGGTTTTGTGAAACCCTTAGCTTTGTGTCTAGTCAGCACTCAAGAAGTAGAAGGACCAATGATTTGATCAGAAGGATGATCCTTATGAGTTCTTAAGTTTGGAGACTGTGGAACTTCATAATTATCATCTAAATTAGTAACATCAGCACCTTCATTGGAATTTAGGAAAATACCTTCATCTTCAAATTCATCATCAGTATCTTCTAATCCAGGCATGGTATGATCATTCAGATCAGCTAAAGTACTGTCAACTGGTGCAGCAGTACTTTGTTCAAAAGTACTGTCTAAAGTACTGTAAGAGTACTCTGCTGTCTGGTTCTTTTTCTTTGCCTCGTCATAAGCTCTCCTTTGTTCATCAGTGTAAGAATGTGCTAAAACATCTTGAAGAAGCATCTGATTAAGTTCCTCTTGAATAGATTGATCCTCAGCAGATAATGAGGATTGTGGTGCAACAGTACTTTGTTTTGTAGAAACCGTACTTTGCTTAGGAACAGCAGTACTTTGGTTTGAACTTACAAAATCTTTAGCAGGAACAGCATCAGGTCTAATATGAACATCATGAACAACATATTGGATATCTTGTTCATTGTGCATAGGTTGATTTTCTTCTCTCACAGGAACATAATTCATTGAAGGAGATAAAATCTCAAGATCAAACATCCAATCAGGACCTTTACCTTTTTCATTGTCTTGATCTTCTAAAAACTCAACATGAAGACAATCTTGAACCTTTTTAGTAACTTTGTTGTATACTCTAAAGCCTTTACTGTTAGTGCAATAACCCAATAAGTATCCTTCTTGACTTGCCATCAAACTTACCCAGATTATCAATAGTGTTTAAAATAGTAAGAGGGCAACCAAAAGGTTTCATAAAACGAATGTTGGGTTTAGTGCCCATCAGCAATTCATAGGGTGTCTTCATTTGTGGTTTAGTGACTGAGACTCTGTTAAGTACATAACAAGCAGTACTTACAGCTTCTGCCCAGAACTGAATAGGTAGGTGAGAATCTGCTAACATTGTTCTTGCTGCTTCAATCAAAGTCCTATTTTTCCTTTCTGCAACACCATTCTGTTGTGGTGTTCTTGCAATACTAAACTCCCTTTTTATGCCTTTGTTTGCACAAAATTCATCCATAAGTTTGTTCTTGAATTCAGTCCCATTGTCACATCTAATACCTCTAACCTTGAGTCTCAATTGGTTTTCAAGAGCAATAATCGTGTCCTGGATAGCATCAAAAGTATCATCTTTAAAACCCCAAAAGAAAACCCAACTGAATCTACTACAATCATCAGTAACAACCAAACAATACTTTTTCTTATTTAAACTTGCCACAGAGACAGGTCCAAATAAATCCATATGTAACAGCTCCAATGGTTCTCTAATAGGTCTTTCCTCAAGCTTCTTGCAGGAAGCTTTGTGTTGTTTACCCTTCTTGCATGCCAAACATGATTGATCATTCTTGTAAGTCTTTGAAGGTAGACCTCTAACTAAATTGCCTTTGACCAGTTTGTTGATATTCTTGAAATTAACATGGCCCAATCTTCTATGCCATTGATGTGCCTCTTCAGATGTTGCTTTAGCCACCAAACATGTGGCTGTACCATATGAATGGAGACTTTTCATGTCTAAACTATACACATCATTTGTCCTTGGTACTCTAAGTACTACCAAGTCATCATCAACAGGTTTAAAGTCAGAGGAAAGAATGAGACATTCTGTGTCAGTGAATAACACAGGATGCTTTTATCACAAATTTGAGAGACTGACAACAAGTTGAACTTAAGCTCCTTCACATATCGACATTTTCAAAATCAATTCTTCCAGCTTTAATTGTTCCTTTCCCAGTAATCCTTCCTCCATTGGGATCATTCCCAAATGCAACTTTTCCTCCACTAATCTTCCTAAAATCAGACAGGATCTCTTTGTCTCCTGTCATACTTCCAGAGCAACCACTATCCACAATAAGATGATCTTTAAGCTCCTCTTCCGGGTTGCCCTGCACACAAAAAAAAGAGTTAGAAACTCTTAGGAACTCAAGCCATCACTGACTTGTGTTCCCCTTGTGGAGTTACAAACTCAAATTCCTTGAGTATGTAATTCCCACTATCTTTCAAGTGATGATCCAAAATTATCTTTTGAGGTTTAGCATGTGGATTTTCAAAACTTTCTGGTTTTTCAACATAAATCTCTTTCACCAGTTGATTAGCATTTTCTTGTGTCACACAAACATCTGATTCACTTTTGTTGAACGTCTGTGTGTCCCTTACCAGTACTTCCCCTTTTTACCCATTCAGTTTTAACAGGTGGTTCTTGTGATCTAGATCCCCTATATGAATTGTGATACATTCTAGGTTGATAGTGAGATCTCCTAGAATACCTATTCCAAGCAGTTTTATCAGTACCTTGTCTCTGAGCAGTACTTTGGAAAGTACTGTGAGATACTGAAGATCTTCTCTGATGTGGGTATCTATGATCTGGTGTGAAGTTTCTGTGATTAATCCTATTTGAATTAGTCCACACTGGTTGGTGCTCTCTAGGTTTCTGATTTGTAGATTTATTCCTTGGAAACTTGCTTAGATATTCTAAGTGTTTGTCACAATATTTGATTAAGTTAGTAGGACTATAACACACAAAACACAGTTTTTGACCCATATGACCAAAGTGATTTCTTCTATGTCTATGCCCAAAATTATTTTGCCTTCTTGGTGGGTGATTAAACTTGTTTTGACCAAAATTATCCCAAAAAGGTTTAGCAGTACTGTTTTGAAAAGATTTTGAAGAAGGTACTGCTTGTGAAGCAGTACTTTGATTTAAAGGTACTGCTTGGTTTTGAACACCGTTTTCAACAGTTTCTTTGGGTGTTTCAGACCTAGATTTAGCAACTAGCTTTTTCCTAAACTCTAGACTGTCTATTCCAAAACGAGAAACATCAGGCCTAAGGGGTTGATGAATGCCAGTAGGATGTGAAACAGCATGATAATCATTAGCTTTCTTATATGCAGGAGGTGAGTCACTTAATGAACCATCATTACTAGATGTATCTACATAATTAATGAGTTCTTCATCACTAGTGGTTATATCCTCATACTCACCTTCATCCTGATTACTAGATTGGTTTTCTTCTATCTTACTAAAATCCATACCAAAACCTAATCCAGTTTTAAGATAAGCTCTTTGCTGTTTTTGAACATAAGAAACATGTGACAAACCAGCTTCACCCCAAGCAACAAACTTAGCTAACAAATCATCTCTTTCCTTAGTTAATTTCTCAATTTCAGCAATTTTACAGTTTAATTTCCATTCACTAAGCTTTAACTGGTAATCCTGTTGTGCATATTTTTCAGCCCAAGCTACTTCATTAGTTTCATGTGCTAAAATTTTGGCTTCCATAGATTCTAAGGTTATTTGATAACCTGCTACCTCAGCCCTAGCCTTAACACAATTATCTCTCTCAATCACATAACTGCTAAGCAATTTATGATAAAAATCATAGCAATTTGAGCATACCTTAGAGATAGGAGATTGATTTGGTGAAGTAGCCACCAATGCGAGTTGGACAGGATCATCTTCACTTTCCTTGCTCCAGTCAAATCCTCCAAAGCCATCATCAGATTCCAAAGCAGCATGTTCAGATACTTCATCAAAAGCAGTACTCCAGTCCAATGCTTCCACTGTGTCTTCAACTGCATCTTCCACTGCTACCATACAGTAAGTCACCGGTTCATCATCAAACTCTTCACTCCAGTCAACTTCTGATAACTTCTCTTGAGCAACCAAAGCCTTTGTTTCAGTAATGGGAATTTCCTTAAGCTCAAGTTTTGGCTTCTCAGATGTCCTGTTTGCTTGATACTTGGCAAACCTGCACTCTCTTGCAAAGTGACCAGTCTTTTGACAATTGAAGCATTCAATTTTAGATTTGTCAAAAGTTATGCCCTGTTTGGGTTTGAAATCAATGCTTTTGCCTGTCTTTTTCATGTACTTTTTGATTCTTGCAGTGATCATAGCAACTTGCCACCTGATATCAATTTCTTCAAGTGCATCTTCTTCAATCTGTGCTAGATCTTCTTCATAAGTGACAGGTAAACTAGCTTGTTGTGCAAAGAAGGAGCACATAACTTCATCTGAGGCCATAGTGGTAGTTGGTGGGACCTGTTGAACATATGAGGGGGGTGTATAGACAGCAGGACTTTGAGAAATAGTACTTTGAGGAGAAGCAGTACTTTTGGAAGTACTGGCCTTCTTCTCAGATGATAGAAAAGCAATACTGTGAGACTTAGAACTTGTTTGACCACTCATCTCATGCTCATACACCTTAAGTTGATGATATAGATCATCAAAGTCCATGACATCCAAACCTTGTTGTCCTCTGATCATTGTAGCAATCACATGCCATGATGATGGCAAACTTCTTAGAAACTTCAAGTTAGCATCTTCAACTGATACTTCTGCCTTGTATAGCTCCAACATGTTGAGAAGATTCTGAAACCGATCATATGCAGCATCAAGACTCTCTCTTTCACCAACTGTGAAAGTTTCAAACTGTTGCTTTAGAAAATTTCTGTGCATCTTTTTAGAGGCTTCATTCCCTCCAAATCTGGTCTTGAGAGCAGCCCAGAGCTGCTTAGCATCTTTAGCATCATGAAATTTGAGAAGATGACCATCTGGAATGGCAGATAAGAGAATATTAAGTGCCTTCTCTTGGTTCCTTAAGGTTGCTGCTGGTAATACAGGTTTAGGTGCCTTTGGTTGTCCAGGAATATCAATGGGGTCTGCTACAACTTCATTCCCATTCACAATAACATTCCAAAGTGCATGGTCTGTAATGGCAATGTACTGCCTCATCTTCATACACCAGAGGTCATATTCTCCCTTCTTGATTATTGGAATTCTGAGTGAGGTGATTGAGGGTGGTGGAACAGCTTCAGTCGACATCTTGAATATAGTTGAAGTAGGGTTTCTTCCTAGTCAGAGTTTCCACACAAGCTCTGATACCACTTGTTGGATCGATATACTTTAATCAAACTATCTTAACTAGCTTGTTAAGGTTTAATAACCTCGGATAAATCCTAAGTTATTAACAAAGAAACACTGAGTAATCTTTATTAAGTACGCGGAATTTACTTAACAAAGCTAAGAAGAATAACCTTTTATTATAAACTCTAAATCTGCTTATTATGCAGATACTCTAATACAACTCTAAGATAATCGAACTTTTCTCTAAAACTCTAATTCTAAAATCGTAAGTCATATCTCTAATGCCAATCTAGGAGTCCTTTTATAGGCTCAAGGATATCCTAGTCGGTTTACAATTGATAACCTTGTATGACAAGAAATCTAAACATAGAATACAATTCTTTCCATAAACGAATATAACAGTTCTTTTGTTCTTGCAGTACTTTGACTTCATATTGCAGTACTTTGACTTTGTCTTTAACAGTACTTTGAGTCTTTAACTTCTTCCAGTACTTTGCAACTTACAGTACTTTGATATCTTCAGTACTTTGATATCTTCAGTACTTTGATATCTTCAGCACTTTCATATCCCAACATAATTTAGTTGGCAACTATCAGAAAGACCCCTCAACTTTATCAAATGTAAAAAATAACCCTTTAAATATACAAAAATATAAGATTAGTACTTAACCTGTATTAAGCTTTACATTTTTAACTATTTCCATATCGCTATAACAAGTTTACTAAAATATAAAATTGGCTCTTATACTCATAAAGCTTTAGATTTTACTACCCGTTAAGTTTTATAACATCGCCAAATTAACCTCTAAGCCAATCATATTTTATATTTGCACTCTTCACATCAATGTGCCAATTATAGGTAACAAATTTTAACAGAAAATCATATTATCGTTAAAGTTTATTTCGTCGATGTATAGTAAACGTTTTGTACTTGCTGCAACGCACGATTCGTAATCATCTTTATTGAAAAGGTGTATTATCGTTAAATTGATGTAATATAAATGTTTTCGTATCCGCTGCAATGCACGGTTTGTTATATCTCGTTGTTTACTATTTATCAAATTAATTACTTTTATCTAGAAATTTACAATGTATTAGCGAATTAGATAACATGTATGCATGTGGTTGATAGTGTAATCGGGTCGTGCCTGAAATTCAACTTTAGTTCAACCAAGTATCAACTTTTAAGCTCGAGCTTGGTCTCAACTTACTCGATTAACGAAATCAGAATATGAACTTTTGAGCTAACTAGACTTGTTTATAATATAGTTGTTAGGATTTCGATCCTGATCTTAGGATCTTACGATTTTACGATACTGCAAAGCAAAAACGATCCGGATCTTACATAGGATCTTTGCAAGCTTAGGATCTTATAGGATCCCGATCTTGACCATACGATCTTACGATCTAATCCGATCCGATCTTACTTTTCTCGGATTACAAACTAAAAATCTACAAATTTATGGGTTGTTTGTTTGTAGAATTCAAAAAACAACATGTTAATCTTTTTAAATATTTTATAATCATATTTTAGGACAACATTTATACGAAACATTCATAGTATTTTATGGTTATAATGTATTAGAATTTGTAGATTTGTATACAATTACATAAATTATTAAGAAATAACATTAGAGTAGGATCTTAAGATCCCGATCCGATCTTACGATCACGATCTTGCAAAGACGAAAACGATCCTGGGTAGGATCCCGATCTTGACAACCTTGACCAGAAGTCCAAATATAAAGATATAAAGGTTGCTAGCTATACAAACTAAAAACCAAGTATTTTGATACGGGAATTGTTATGCCTATTCTCCTTATCCTTTCGACCCCTTTTTGACCATTGTATTGGCAGTTTTTTATGGGTTTTTTTCCGTATATTTTTCTTTTACTACTTTTAACTTCTTAAACTTTATATTTTATATTCCGCGGCAATTTTACATACTTTTTTACTAGGACAAGACAGTTTTTAATAGTTTTTTGCTTTATATTTTTTGTGTTTTACTTCTTTTAACTTCTCATATTTTATATTTTATGTTCATACTTGTGTACAACTATTCAAACATCAAAGTCAACATATAAAGACTTTTGTTCTTAAACATCTTTTTGTCTATTTCGTAGTTTTTATAATACAAATAAATTTAAAACACAAATAATAATAAAAGAAAAATTATGAAGATGTTACAATCATTTAAAACCAATCCTTTTTGGGAAAATTCTCTAAATGCCCTAGTTGCCCAACTTTATTACCTCAAATGCCCTACTTTTTTTTTTCACTTCTCAAAATGCCTCATGGGCAACTCTCCCATGGGCAACTCTATCAAATATTTGGGCTCACGTTGTACTTACAAAGTACAAATCTAACACTTTGTCTGTTGGGCAACTTTAACCTAATATATTGGGCAACTGACAATTTTTGTCTTTTAGTGAAAAAGCAAAATTTATATTTTTAAATTTTTAAATACAAATAAGTTGGGCAACTTGGCCCCACACATATGTACTTTTGGGCAACTATCTATAAAAACCAATTTTTAAATGCAAATAAGTTGGGCAACTTGGCCCCACACATATATACTTTTGGGCAACTCTCTATAAATAACACTCTATACCATACAAATACACCTTTAATAAACCAAATTATATATCCCAAAAAATTATTTATTATCCTAATACACCTAAATACAAACACAAAATACCCAAATCATCCACAACACACACTACTGCTTTACCCCACACACACCTTCCCTCTCAAAGGCGAAAAATCATCCGCAACTTGAAACAGATATCCTTCCCTCTCAAACTCAATAATCCAACGCCCTAATCCTACTCCCTCAATAGTTCTTCTTCCATACGACGCATATTCGTACATTCAAATCAATCCGACGAATATTCGTACAATCAATCGCTGTTCTTCAACATCTCAAGAATCCAACCACGAACATGTTTGATGCAAAGCTAACGGTCAGATCTAGATTAGAACATATTGCTACTATTAAAGGTGCACTGAATGTGAATAGAACCAAATTGTTTAGAGAAACTGTCTTTGGCCCTTGGTTAGATTTTCCTAAGTATTCCCCTGACAACCACTTATACCATTATTTATATCAAAATGCAGTTCAGGTGTCAAAAGTTAGTGATTGTTGTCCACCTTTAACTTTTGTACTAGGTGATAATGTTTTTGATTTTGGCCGTGAACAATTTAGTCTTCTAACTGGGTTTCGTTTAGGACCAGTAGATAAAAGTGAAAGTGACCACGGCCATGTTGTTAAGGGTTTAACATATAGTCCTTTTTTTGATCGGTTGTTTCCCGATAAAAATAAAACTAAGAACAAAAAAGTTAAGGGTGATGACCTTTTGGCGTTGGTAAAGTCGGCGGAAAGGTGGGAATTGTTATCCGATGAAGATGCTGTGAGGGTTGCTTTGTTGGTGATTGCAACATTTGTATTTATTGGTCGGGAAGGAAGGTTTAATGTTCCTGACCATTTGCTAAGGAATGTTGAGGATTTTTGTGTATGGAATGAGTATCCATGGGGCGAATACATGTGGGCTCATCTGTATAAAAGAACGGTGAATGTTGTTCCTAGGCATCTTGAGGCAGAATCAAAGAAGCCCGTTCCAAAAGATCCAAAAAAAGAACAAACATACACTCTGTATGGATTTACATAGGTGTTGAAGGTTAGATTTTACTTGTAACATACATTATTTGTGCTTGTATATATTCTGATGGTTAATCTAAATAATGTGTTGGCATTGTTCATTAGCCATTGGCTTGGTTCCCTAGGCATTGTTCTGTAGTCAGTGTAAGTGTTTGTGTAGATTTAAGGATGTTATGGTTGATGGTTTCGCACTAGATAAATACATAGAAACGATTTGTAAACAGTTGGTTGAAAACCCACTGACAATGTGTCTTCATCCACTGCTAGTTCAGAAGAACCCACTGCTGCAACAACACGTTATGTAATTGTATCCCCTGTTACTACATATACAGCCACTGCTATCCTAACCACTGCAACCATAATCACAACCACTATAATCACAATCACTAACTCTTAATTCGATGTATTTGTTTTTTCAGATTTGGATTATGGAGACATTCCCAAACAGCTCCCAGTTCTGGACCAAAGACCCAGAGAAGATCCCACGTTGTCTAGCTTGGTCAAAAGTAAAAAACTTTGAAAAAAAACATTACACAATTTTATTTGATCCGGTAAGTAAAAACCCAAAATTAGTTAACCGTTGTATGTTTTTATTGCATTTAGCATATCAGCTTATCTCCTTTGTTATTTAGGCTTTCAGACCACTACAGAAGATTGTACCGACAAATGCCGAGCTGAGTTGTCCGTGGTACATTCGCAGTATGGAGTACATCCGTCAAGTAGATTCCCAACTTTTTGAAAGAAGAGAAGAGTTGGCTGACCAACTGATGGTGGAAGAAGAGGAAGCTATGGCTGGTCTGGATGTATGCGGTGGAATTCAAGCCGATTTAAATGTCCCTTTCTGTGACGCCGATGAAGTAGTTACAGAAGGTCAAACGTCTAGTGTCAATGACAAAGCCGTTGAAGAAGAGATTGTTGTTGGGTTTGGTGAAATGTTGAATATGAATGAGCCTGAGAAGGTTGAAGATGTTGTAGCCGGTAATGTTGAGGTTGCAGATGGGATCAAATGTGACAAAGCGGAATCGTCACATACCTTAGATAAAGATCAGTTTCGTGCCGAGCTTAAATCCCTTAAGTCCATGGTTGGTAGTATAGAAGAATGTGTAGGAGTAGTTGGTGTATCACAACTCTTATGTGAGTTACACAGCATACAAAAGAGAATTGTGGTAATTGAGGAAGCTTTAGGAATAAAGTCACAAGATGATGTTGGTGAGATTAAGGTAAAAAGCTGTTATTTGAATTTTTGTTACTTCATTCCACCAAAATGGTCTCTTTGAGTGCCTAAGTAAGTTCACTTTTTTACAGGTGGATAGTGTTGATGCAAACAAACCGTTGGCTACTTCCGATGAACACACCCCAATCAGGACCAACGTAGGATCCGATGACAAGCAGAA
The DNA here is from genome assembly GCA_910596185.1 of Chrysanthemum makinoi. Classification (NCBI taxonomy): domain Eukaryota; kingdom Viridiplantae; phylum Streptophyta; class Magnoliopsida; order Asterales; family Asteraceae; genus Chrysanthemum; species Chrysanthemum makinoi. The sequence continues at coordinate 122,198,651 of OU343222.1, read as the reverse complement.
GCTGTTGTATACCGATTCCGATGAGTTTACCGGGCCTATGACCCAAGTTATGAAAGCTGCTTTATCGGGAGGTCCTGACGATGCTCATCATTCCAACAATATAATGCAGGTGAATAACAAATTTGATTGTGCTGCCTTACCAAATTTGAATGATGAGTTCTCAGACATTGATTATGATGGGTTTGATCCAACTCCTGTTGACGTACGCATATATATATATTGTTTTTTTCCTTCTTTTACTTTTTTCTATTTCAATATTAAACCCACATACCTTTTATCTAGGAATCGATGGATGTGAATGGTGCGGAAAAAGAAAATGACAGTGCGAAGGGTAAAGAAATTGTTGTGTGGCGGCCACCTCTTTGGTGGGAATGGTTTGTGCAGTTTACGCTTACATTGTTAGAACCGTGGCTGCAGCAGGGGGCTTTACCAGTAGACAACGTTTATGATCCCGCTGAGCAAGGTGCTGCACAAGTAGACACATTGGATATGGAGGTTGAGGAAACGGCTATGGAAGGGGCAGATACACAACCTGTTGAAGTGATATGCCTTGATGATGAGGATGGGCAGGATGTTGTCAAGGTACATTTAATTATCTTATCATTTGTTAACAACAAATGATGCATAATAGTAGTACAATCCCAGAGCAGACATGGCATAAATAACTTGAGCAAAGACATTATTAGCAACAAACAAGTCCCTGTTTTTCATTTGATTACTATATACATTAATACATTTGCATAGATAGCACATAAACACACATTAAAACAGTTTTCGACACCTAAAAAACAAATATGATACTAAAAACATAAATGACCATCATCATAATCTACATTTTAGTTCCAGAGCTCTCTCCCTTGCTTTTCTTATTTGCTTTGACTCGTTGAAACAGTATTTCAAGACTAGTAATCCTATTTTCCAAATTATAAATATTTTCAAATAATGTAGGATTATTCACATGTTGCTCCACTTCGTTTTTATCATCTTCCTCAGTTTGTTGCACCACCTCCCTTTGCTGCATCACCTCACTTTGAAACTCTTCCTCTACCTCATTTTGCTGCACTATCTGACCTTGCTGCACCACCTCAGTTTCATCCTCCTCCTCATTCTCTAGATCTTCCTCATCTTCATCTTCTTCCTCCTCTTCCTCATCAAGTCCATAAATCTCATCCCAGTAGAAGTCTTGGCGACGCAGCCAAGTAAGGATATTTGTCCTCATCCACACACTCACTTGCCTATATGAACCATATTCTGACATTGGTTCTTCCCCAAAAGCATCTAACACTGCGTCAAAAAGGAAATCGTTGTTTAAGACAAACTCATACTCTTCTTCATCATTTTGAAAGTTTCCATTTGGTGCTGCCATTGTTCTTGAGCGAGAATAAGAGAGAATAAAGTGAGAGTTGTGATAATAAGAGAGCAGAAACTAGGAAAATTTTATGTAGTAGGATATGTAGCAGTAACAAGAATCTTATCTTTTACTTTGTGTTGTACTTGAGTTAGAATAAAATACTGTCTTTTACACTGTGTAAAGAATCTTATCTTATCTTTACAATGTGCTACAGTTGATATAATTATTAAAATATCAATTTTTCTTTTTCACTTATTTGTATTTAATACATTAATACATTAATACATCACTTTTACAAACTAGGAAACATGAAAACTATTTTCTTTCTCACTTATGGTTGACTTGACTGTTTGAGTGTCTTACGACAATTCATTTGCTTCTGAACATTACTTTTACGGCTACTAGGACCAACATCTTGCGCATTGGGTCCCAAACTTTGTGATTGCTTAGAGTTACCACCGCCAGTTGGTTCTATAACTTGTTTTTTTTCAATACCGTATATCTCTCTTCTTATGTCTTCTAGCACTTCAGCTGGTAATCGGTAAGTAGGTTCAGCATCTGGTCCATATAATTCATATATTTCAGGAAACATTACCTCTCTTGCTACCTTTATCAACCACTCCCTTTCATCGTGGTTTTCCTCAAACCTAACTCCTTTAGAACTCGACATAAATCAATTAATGTGATGGAAATATGGTTATGAAACTGAAAATGAATAGGAGCAAATATTTGATGGAAATATGGTGAACAATAAGATCATGGTTTCGCTATTAAATAGACACCACGTGCTAAGTCACATGTAAACAGTTAAACATACATCGTCAACTTTGCAGAGGATTTACTTTTGAAAATAATAAAGGGCCCTGAACAAACAGTCATGATTTGTTGTGCATGTCCTTAAAATAGACACCACATGGTTAGTCATGACTAAAAAAATTTATGCCGTAGAATATCAGTTGAGTATTGAAGTTATTTAATTGTTGGATAGTCGAGTTGTTTGTTAAAAGATGAATCGTATTTTTTTAAGGCTGCAAATATCAGATTAGTTTTCAACTCCCTTAAATGTAAGAGGAAGCCAGGGAGATATTGCACCTCACCCTATACTACTCCACTAGCCACTACTCCAAAGAGAAGGCGTTCAGCACGGATTAATTGTCAAACCCCATCCCCTCCTAACGCTCCAGATTTTGATGATACATTGGAACCGTTTGTGGAGGTATTTGACTGTGTCAACTTATATGTCTCTTACTTTGTAATACAAACATTAACTAAAAGAGTTAATTTGTTCTAATTTAGAATCTGTCGAGAACTGGGACTGGGAAGAAAAAAACAAAAAAGGTAACTGTGCCATGTTCCGTTCAAATATTTTTGAAAGAGAATAATGGTACTAGGTTTATTTTCCCATGGGGCAATGAAGACACTATTGCTGATCTCCGGTTTTGGGACTGTTTATTGGCAACGGGTGCTAACAAGGATGGATGGCTGAGGGACGAGGTGCGTATAAAATCAGTTGTTAGTATTCTACCATAAATGTTTCTTTGTGATTCCCACTTGTTTTTAATAATGTGCCCAATTGTGTAAACAACACCTTGACCTATGGGTAGATTTGTTGTGGCATTTCCGACCATCAGATGCCGACTGGGCTATGGTGGGTCCCTTTTTCACACCTCAAGTAGTTAATGACTGGGTACGAACCTATTGGGCAAATGGTGTAAAGTACCCGGTGCCTTGGGCTGATATCGAAAAGGTATTTATTTCTTTCCATATTTCCGTACGTATAGATTGTTCACGAGTGCGTTATGCGATGTCGTAAATGATGTAGGTACTATTTCCAATAAACGAACTGACAAGCACGGGCGGTAGGAGAACCGCATATCGTACGGGTGTTTTGATATTGTATGATTCGTTTCCAGCCTTTACAAACAAACGGATTTGGTGGAAGGATACCATGCCTGCAAAATTTCAGTATTGGCTGCCAAAATTACTAGACGAAACGGGAGTCTTTGCAGCAAAAGGCATAGATATCAACGCTTATCAGATTAGCTTTCAAAAATGTGTTGACGTCCCCAAACAAACAGGTCAATACGGTGACTGCGGGATATGGTCTTGCATTAACCTATATAGGCTGACTCATAACATGCCATTAAAGTCTGACGATCCTGCAGAAACAGCTCTTGCCTATGGCGAAAGAATGTTTGAGTACCTATGGAAATACAAGATTGAGTATGCTGGTCATTGACTATATTTATTACAAGTTGTGGTATCGTCAACTCTCATTGACTATGTATGTATATAATTGGTACAGAAAGGTGTTAGCTCATAAGGAATGGTCATTCTTTGTGTATGTATAATCAATTGTAGTAACTATTGGAATGATAAATCTGTAAATATCCAAAATGTTTTGTGAATGTTTGTAAATATTATTAGTTGATATTAGTATTGCTTGTTTAAATCATAAGAATCACTACTCAAAACTGATTACATATAAATTATGATATTACATTTAAACCAGCTTCCAATCTTCTACTAGCCCTGGTTTATTCTAAACTAGCCGTCGTATCTTCTCAACAAGCCGTGGTTTCAACAGTTCTTATAGCCGTGGTTTTGATCATACTAGCCGTGGTATCTTTTCAACTAGCCGTGGTTTTGATCATACTAGCCGTGGTATCTTTTCAACTAGCCGTGGTTTCAACAGTTATTCTAAACGTGGTTTCTTCATACTTGCCGTGGTTCCAACAATAATTCAATCCATGGTTTGACCCACCATCCTACTCAGCCTTCTTATTAGATACACCACCCATTCTTCTTAACCTTCCTTGAGAGTTTTATTGCCAAAGGACCTTGTACACCAGCAATCTTTTGAATCTTCAATAGCAATTGATCTACCATTGGATTTGTTGATATGGTTCCTTGTGGATCAAGCGTCGCTTCCAACATTTTCCTGGCAACAGTTTTGGACAATGGATAGGGTTTTGTAACCACTCGTACTTTTCCAGATATTCGTTTTCGATAAAATTCGTCTGTTTTTCATTTACAACTTTTCTGTGCTCGTTTGACATGAAAACAAGAAAGCTATCTCGCGAAACGTGAAATTTTAGACACAACGCGTACCGGAACAACCATAAACCTATCAATCATTTTGATTTGTTTGCTATTTCTAATTGTGAGAAAATAGTCAAGTAAATACTCATTTTTATTGGAAAAATGATTTCGTGAGCAATGGCGCTAGTTTCGTAATTTTTCGAGTCCGTTTACTCCTCCGAATGTGTCCCGAATATAATATTTATAAAAGATTAACGAAATTAACAAGATTGGTCCCTGCAGTTAAATTTCACCCACGCCCCTCTACTTTGGTCATGGCAAAACTGGTCCCTGGGTGGGTATAAATAGAATAAGATAACATGTGTTAGGGTTTTATCACCCTCCTCCTCTCTTCATTTTCCGGCGCCGCTACTTGTTCTCCGCCGAACCTCCGGCCACCGCAACCAAGCTACACCGCCTCTCTAAACCTGTAGATCTCTCTCTCGTGGTTAGTTCTGTGCGTCGCACGCGCACACTAACCGTCACACGCGCGGGTATTTTCAGATTTACGAGTAGAAGATGTTGATACTTTAAAAGTTTTGTTTATTTTGCTTCGTTTGGGTATCTCAGTCACGCATACATCTCATCTCCTCCTTGTTCTCTCAGATTGGTATGTTGCAAAATGTTTTGTTCCGATTCTTGTTCTTTTTTTTATATATATACCGATTTTAAAAAGAGTTTCGTGGGGTTAACGGTACGAGTCAACTCAACTCAGTGAGTTGAGTCAACTCGACCGAGTTAACTCAGTGAGTCGAGTTGACTCGGATATTGACTAGGTTGTCGTATGGGTTGGTATTCGTGGAATAAAAGTTTAATAAACTGAATAAACATCTTTGATGTTGTTTTCGTGTGGTAAAGATAACTTTCAAAAACGTTTTTGTTAACGTGCTCGTGTGGTGGTTTCTGTTGGTCTTGCGTTAACAGAGTAGCACACAAGAATTGTGTGAACATTTTGGCTCACAGGTCGTGAGTTGAAGCTGGGTTTTTGATTTTTTTTCATTGGTTTAGTTTCGGATTGGTGTCACCCGTTTAAGGGTCTCAAGTGGGGTTTGATTGATATGATTGTTACGGGTCTATTACGCCGTTTTGTACACGGGTCTGGTCGGGTTGAGTGACTCAGTTTGGAGTCTTGAGCGGGCTAATTGAGTATTTACTTGGTCTTGGCGATGGTTGTGTTGTGTTGACTTGGGTCTCGGTTTGATTGGAGTCTTGCTTACTTTGTTTCAATTGACTGTCTCAGTCCGTAGGAAACACTCGCGTAGGTGCGTTCGGTTTTGATTCTCGGTTTGTCACGATCCAAGAGATTGAGAAATTGGTTTCTATATAATAGTTATAATATAGTGTGGTAGTATTTTTGTTAATATTGGATGTATACTGTTTGTTAAATATTACAAAACTAGTGTTAGTATAAATTCTCGAGTAATTGAGCTAAAGGACTAACGTGTTTGTTTGATGGTTTGGACTCGATGTCCATTGGTATGTTTCGGATTTTTGCTTGGGATTTATAATAGGCTAATCCAAATTAAAAGTAAATGGGAGTATGATTAGAGTTACTATTTAAATTGTGTTGGTCTTATTACGTTACAAAGCTTTGGGTAATTGAATACTAGGAGCAATGATAATATTGGTGCGTTTCGGATACATTCGGAATTTATACTTGGACTTAATGCTCAATAATTGGAGTGGGAATTTGGATTTGGATTATACATTGGTACGGAAATAAATTGATTTTGGACTTGGTCGCTTATTGGAAATTGGACGGTTATTGAATATTGGACAAATTGGACTTATTGGAATTGAAACGAATACAATATAGTAGACTCGTTATGAATTTAATATATTTGATTCGCAACGAAAACAATAAAGAAAAATTGTCTAATAAACAATGAATACTCGTTATTGTTTTTATATTAAATTGTCGGGAAATATTACTTAAAGAAATTTATCTTTAAGTCACGACGACTTGGGAGTGTTTTATAAGTGGACGCGTTATGCTGAAATTATAAAACATTCTAACTTGTATTCGCTAATTTCAAATCTCTTGTAATATTATAAAACTCGAGAATCTAATCAAGTGTTCTTTTAAATAGTAAAACCTTTATTGTTTGAATTGAAAATTCAAACTTATCATTATTACAAAACATAGTTGTTTTATGCAAGTTATTTGGGATTATGGGTAAACACCGAAACTTACCAATTAATTCACTTCTTGGGTATCTATGTGTCGTTACTTTCCTAGACTTCTTTCTTGTCATTTTTTTTACTCGAGTCGAGTCTTGGTCGACTCTTGACTATTCCTCGTAATATATTGGGATATATATTAGGTCTTGGTATAAGTTATGTTTTGGCGTAAGTTATAACCTTTGGTGTGAGTTACATTTTGGTATACCTTTGGCGTGAGTTGTATGTCGAGTCTTGATTTTCTTACCACCACACAAAACGTTAAAACTAAACTTTTTAGATATTGATAATGGAGTTTTGGAAACATTTGATACGAGTATTCCACGAAAACTTAGACACGTTGTCTTTCGGATATTATATTATTTTACTTTTTGAGACGTATTTTGAGATAATACGTAAACTATTAGGTCGCGACGATGTAGTACCTTTGTACTTGTACTCTTTGGATATCGACGTGCCTTTCTTCATGATTTGGTTGTGCTTGCTTTTGATGCCGTCTTGTTAGTTGTGATTCTTGCGTTGCTCGTATCGAGGTGAGTTCATAGCCCCACTTTTACTCTTTTAACTATTTTATAAACTCCTTGGGGGAGAATACATGCTACTACTGCTTTTATGATCACAATTGCTTGAAAAACTGTTTCTTTGTACTCTTGATATTATGACTCTGCCTAAGTTGTCTGCCAAAAGTCCCCTACATCATGAACCATTAATCACTTGCGAGTGAACGCAAATATCGTGGATAGTACTATGGGAATTGACGACCCCGACTCGGTTATCGGAAATAACCGGGCGCACTATATTTGGTATCTCTATGTAATTGGCTATTACATCTCAGAGGGGCAAATTTTATTTACGTACACCAGTAATTTAGGTGTATGCAGTTAGTTTGGTGTCATGAGCTTAGTGCAATAATATCAACTATCTTTTATGGGCGTATAACAACGTAGCCCATGGCTTATCTTAAACTTGAAAATCTTGTGATCAACTGCTTATTTACTAAACCTATGAATTCACTCAACCATTGTGTTGACTTTTTAGCATGTATTTTCAGGATGAAAAGGCGATAGCTAACTCTGGAGGCGCTTGGGCATTGGCATGGCATGGTCATAGATAACTCTGATTTACTTATGGGGACCATATTTTATTAATGGGCCATTTTCCGAAATAAATCAACTTTGTAAACTCTATTCTTACTTCAATAAATGAAATCTTTTATGAAAAAGCTATTATTATTCACTTTGTGTTATGATCCAGTTGAGTAGCATCCCAAAAACCTTTTCTTCCGCTGCAAACAATTTTTGGGGGTCTTACAGTTGGTATCAGAGCCAAGGTTATAGGGAACTAGGTATTTTTCAGACCTAGACTATAACCACTTTTACTAAAACTTAACCCTATGACCGACAAATGCCTGCCTGCCAAGCTGAATGCCTCACTTATGACTCGTTGAAGTCATCTTTGATAAGATATGTGTTTTATTACTGACAACTTAACCTCACTATTAGCTATGATTGCTTTACTTTTACGTATGTTTACGTATCACTGCGCTACGCCTTCTCCCCAACATAAATGAAATATTTGTTTAACCTTTCATAACAAACTTTAAAGACATAAGGACATGTTACTAGTATAACTAAGCTAAGCATTGCAAGATTCATTGAACCTCGGGTGAATATAGCTTGATCACCTATATTCAACCAGGGACAGTGGGACATAGCCTGATCCCCTATGTCCGACTCAGAGGTGAATGTTGCAATACTGAAAGTAGTTATAATAGTGGTATGTCCACTTGACCTCCTGATTGACTTCTAAAAATGGATTTTTTTTATGTGTGTTCATCATAAGAGTTATAAAGGTTTACTCTTACACATCACACACTGACGTCACAACATTTTCTCACTACGGTACTTTTTCTCCTAAGTGGAACGCCTTTCTCATTACTAAACCCTCTAAACCGACCATTTTACACTACTACCTTACGCCTCCGCATCTACATCTTACTAGCAACGTTCATGGAGATTTGCATGGCAAATGATGCACACTACCACTTCGCACAAGGACACCACAATGATCCATGTTGAAATGAACCATTTTACGCCACCACTTCGCGCCCTCCGTGCCTACGTTATGTATGAGATTTCTTTGAACAGATTATGCATAACCGACGAAATGTTTCATGATGCGAGTTAGTGATGGTATTTACCATTTAGATTTGCTTAGCAGTTTACGCGCGACTAACTAAATTTTAATTAACGCACGACACTACTCTAGGTTTAGATTATATTTTCGGGTTGCTACAATACCATGTCTCCTGTTTTCCCGTCCCATCGACTTGTCGTCTTCGTTACTGGATCATTAAACCTTTATTACCGGATCATTGCAACCCACGTCTTCATAACCCCAACCTATCATTATTCTCTCATACGTTGAGATTGAAATTGTCTCGTCATCCATTGCGGTAACAGTGTCACCTCTCTACCCCAAAACTCGTACTCAATCGATGAATCGGATTACGTCTCTAGCGTTCTAGGAACATCACACCTCGACAAAAAAAAAAAACAACCTCGCTAAACACAAATAATAAACGAACGACTAAAAGATCTAAAGACATACCAAGAGTTAGCTTGCAACTCAAGCCCCTGGGAACGGATTCCTAACCTTTCACTCATTCATTTGAAATACCAACGGTCCGTTCTACTACCCTCTTATGAAATAATAAACCTCGTCGTTATCAAACGTGAACTACTTCCAACTATTTTACTAATCACTTCACGGTCATTTTTCCAAAAGGTCTTAATATTGTGCCATTAAACCAAAAATTACAACCTTACTCATACTTCATAAACAATGACCTTATTAATGCTTTGCAAACTATTCTCTATAGAGTGATAAACCGATAAATTACCTTACTATGAAACAACAAACAATGGCGATAGCAATTTGTAAACTATATTACAAAAATTTTTCTGCAAGTTATATTACGGTCTTATAAACTATTCTACCCTTTTGGTGAGCTATTTTAGCCACTCTCTGATTTAAAATCATAAAACTTGGTACGCTTACCTCACAGACTATTCGCCTTTACTTTACTGACTATTATATCACCAACCTATAAACCATCTTGATATTAATTGAACTACGAAATCTTCTATTATTTGACAAACGATAAATTGTTTTCTTGTAAGCTATTTTACAAATCATTTCACGAGTTATGTTATAATCTGAATTGTGTCTTACCAAAATACTTCACTACCATTGTTAAGCCGTTTTCTATCACTATATAAGCTGTTTTAAAATCACCTTACTAAGTTGTTGCTTTAACACCAAGCCACAACTAAGATTTATTATTAAACTGTAAATGATAAAAATGTTTCTTTCTTACTCAATAAAGTGGTTTTACAAACATTTTCATAAACTTTACTGCAATTTTCTTACAAACTATTTACTCCTCAAAAAAAAAAAAAATTAAAGGATAACCGATATTTTCTTTTGTAAATAAACCAAATTTTCGGAGTGAAAATACGCGCTTTGTTTTGAAAACAATAAATATTTTAATTGCTAAGGAACAAACTCATCCATCATCTACAAAAGTTAAGGTATTTCAAAATTATTTGAAATTGCGAAACAACTTTTGAATTCACATAAAAACCTTCAACTTGGAACCGATTCCATGTTGTCGCCTAAGACCTTATTTAACAAGTTTTCATCACAAAAGCTGAAATTTAGCAATTTTCTTTACATACATCAAGTTCTCTCCTAAAATTTTAAAGGCTCTATATTTTAATTTTTTATATATACCCTCACCTTCGAGAAGCATAACCTTAACAACTGAATCATGCTCATAAACTTTTAAAACTTCTCAAAACGTACATACCCAACTTTCTATCCTGAATTTGTTCAGATCAAAAGCAGAATGCAATTTGCTTGCGGTCGTCAGAAGGACTGTGATTGAAAATGATGGAAATCTTGGAGATTCCATGATTGGAGACGAAGCTATGCTTAAAATCTCACCATGGATTGTGTGATACGTTTAGTAAACGTGGAAAGTTTAATCTTTGTTGTGTTGATCCTTGTTAAGACTCTTGCTAGAGTTAGACTAGTGGCTTAGAGACTTGAGTTACCGTTAGAACTTAGCTATTCATGCCGTTTACATGTGCGTAATTTGAGGTAATGCCCCGCGGTTGAAGGAAATTGTTGTCCTTGCTGGAAGATATCCATATCGACGAACGCCTAGGCAGTACTGAGAAACCTATCGAAATCGTGAATCGCGAAATCAAGCGACTTGAGCAGAGTCGTTTTCCTATCTTTACTGATCAATGAAACTTTAATAAATGTCCCGAATCCACGTGGGAACGTGAAAACGAAATCTTGAGAAAATATCCTTATCTCTTTTCACATCTAACGGATAACTCGAATTGAATCGCGAGGACGCGATTCCGTTAAGGAGGGAAGTCTGTAACCACTCGTACTTTTCCAGATATTCGTTTTCGATAAAATTCGTCTGTTTTTCATTTACAACTTTTATGTGCTCGTTTGACATGAAAACAAGAAAGCTATCTCGCGAAACGTGAAATTTTAGACACAACGCATACCGGAACAACCATAAACCTATCAATCATTTTGATTTGTTTGCTATTTCTAATTGTGAGAAAATAGTCAAGTAAATACTCATTTTTATTGGAAAAATGATTTCGTGAGCAATGGCGCTAGTTTCGTAATTTTTCGAGTCCGTTTACTCCTCCGAATGTGTCCCGAATATAATATTTATAAAAGATTAACGAAATTAACAAGATTGGTCCCTGCAGTTAAATTTCACCCACGCCCCTCTACTTTGGTCATGGCAAAACTGGTCCCTGGGTGGGTATAAATAGAATAAGATAACATGTGTTAGGGTTTTATCACCCTCCTCCTCTCTTCATTTTCCGGCGCCGCTACTTGTTCTCCGGCGAACCTCCGGCCACCGCAACCAAGCTACACCGCCTCTCTAAACCTGTAGATCTCTCTCTCGTGGTTAGTTCTGTGCGTCGCACGCGCGGGTATTTCCAGATTTACGAGTAGAAGATGCTGATACTTTAAAAGTTTTGTTTATTTTGCTTCGTTTGGGTATCTCACCACGCATACATCTCATCTCCTCCTTGTTCTCTCGGATTGGTATGTTGCAAAATGTTTTGTTCCGATTCTTGTTCTTTTTTTTATATATATACCGATTTTAAAAAGAGTTTCGTGGGGTTAACGGTACGAGTCAACTCAACTCAGTGAGTTGAGTCAACTCGACCGAGTTAACTCAGTGAGTCGAGTTGACTCGGATATTGACTAGGTTGTCGTATGGGTTGGTATTCGTGGAATAAAAGTTTAATAAACTGAATAAACATCTTTGATGTTGTTTTCATGTGGTAAAGATAACTTTCAAAAACGTTTTTGTTAACGTGCTCGTGTGGTGGTTTCTGTTGGTCTTGCGTTAACAGAGTAGCACACAAGAATTGTGTGAACATTTTGGCTCACAGGTCGTGAGTTGAAGCTGGGTTTTTGATTTTTTTTCATTGGTTTAGTTTCGGATTGGTGTCACCCGTTTAAGGGTCTCAAGTGGGGTTTGATTGATATGGTTGTTACGGGTCTATTACGCCGTTTTGTACACGGGTCTGGTCGGGTTGAGTGACTCAGTTTGGAGTCTTGAGCGGGCTAATTGAGTATTTACTTGGTCTTGGCGATGGTTGTGTTGTGTTGACTTGGGTCTCGGTTTGATTGGAGTCTTGCTTACTTTGTTTCAATTGACTGTCTCAGTCCGTAGGAAACACTCGCGTAGGTGCGTTCGGTTTTGATTCTCGGTTTGTCACGATCCAAGAGATTGAGAAATTGGTTTCTATATAATAGTTATAATATAGTGTGGTAGTATTTTTGTTAATATTGGATGTATACTGTTTGTTAAATATTACAAAACTAGTGTTAGTATAAATTCTCGAGTAATTGAGCTAAAGGACTAACGTGTTTGTTTGATGGTTTGGACTCGATGTCCATTGGTATGTTTTGGATTTTTGCTTGGGATTTATAATAGGCTAATCCAAATTAAAAGTAAATGGGAGTATGATTAGAGTTACTATTTAAATTGTGTTGGTCTTATTACGTTACAAAGCTTTGGGTAATTGAATACTAGGAGCAATGATAATATTGGTGCATTTCGGATACATTCGGAATTTATACTTGGACTTAATGCTCAATAATTGGAGTGGGAATTTGGATTTGGATTATACATTGGTACGGAAATAAATTGATTTTGGACTTGGTCGCTTATTGGAAATTGGACGGTTATTGAATATTGGACAAATTGGACTTATTGGAATTGAAACGAATACAATATATTAGACTCGTTATGAATTTAATATATTTGATTCGCAACGAAAACAATAAAGAAAAATTGTCTAATAAACAATGAATACTCGTTATTGTTTTTATATTAAATTGTTGGGAAATATTACTTAAAGAAATTTATCTTTAAGTCACGACGACTTGGGAGTGTTTTATAAGTGGACGCGTTATGCTGAAATTATAAAACATTCTAACTTGTATTCGCTAATTTCAAATCTCTTGTAATATTATAAAACTCGAGAATCTAATCAAGTGTTCTTTTAAATAGTAAAACCTTTATTGTTTGAATTGAAAATTCAAACTTATCATTATTACAAAACATAGTTGTTTTATGCAAGTTATTTGGGATTATGGGTAAACACCGAAACTTACCAATTAATTCACTTCTTGGGTATCTATGTGTCGTTACTTTCCTAGACTTCTTTCTTGTCATTTTTTTACTCGAGTCGAGTCTTGGTCGACTCTTGACTATTCCTCGTAATATATTGGGATATATATTAGGTCTTGGTATAAGTTATGTTTTGGCGTAAGTTATAACCTTTGGTGTGAGTTACATTTTGGTATACCTTTGGCGTGAGTTGTATGTCGAGTCTTGATTTTCTTACCACCACACAAAACGTTAAAACTAAACTTTTTAGATATTGATAATGGAGTTTTGGAAACATTTGATACGAGTATTCCACGAAAACTTAGACACGTTGTCTTTCGGATATTATATTATTTTACTTTTTGAGACGTATTTTGAGATAATACGTAAACTATTAGGTCACGACGATGTAGTACCTTTGTACTTGTACTCTTTGGATATCGACGTGCCTTTCTTCATGATTTGGTTGTGCTTGCTTTTTGATGCCAGTCTTGTTAGTTGTGATTCTTGCATTGCTCGTATCGAGGTGAGTTCATAGCCCCACTTTTACTCTTTTAACTATTTTATAAACTCCTTGGGGGAGAATACATGCTACTACTGCTTTTATGATCACAATTGCTTGAAAAACTGTTTGCTGTACTCTTGATATTATGACTCTGCCTAAGTTGCCTGCCAAAAGTCCCCTACATCATGAACCATTAATCACTTGCGAGTGAACGCAAATATCGTGGATAGTACTATGGGAATTGACGACCCCGACTCGGTTATCGGAAATAACCGGGGCGCACTATATTTGGTATCTCTATGTAATTGGCTATTACATCTCAGAGGGGCAAATTTTATTTACGTACACCAGTAATTTAGGTGTATGCAGTTAGTTTGGTGTCATGAGCTTAGTGCAATAATATCAACTATCTTTTATGGGCGTATAACAACGTAGCCCATGGCTTATCTTAAACTTGAAAATCTTGTGATCAACTGCTTATTTACTAAACCTATGAATTCACTCAACCATTGTGTTGACTTTTTAGCATGTATTTTCAGGATGAAAAGGCGATAGCTAACTCTGGAGGCGCTTGGGCATTGGCATGGCATGGTCATAGATGACTCTGATTTACTTATGGGGACCATATTTTATTAATGGGCCATTTTCCGAAATAAATCAACTTTGTAAACTCTATTCTTACTTCAATAAATGAAATATTTTATGAAAAAGCTATTATTATTCACTTTGTGTTATGATCCAATTGAGTAGCATCCCAAAAACCTTTTCTTCCGCTGCAAACCATTTTTGGGGGTGTTACAGGTTTATCAATAAACATGAAAAACTTATCCTTAGTAGATTGTACAGCATGTACTCTGGAATGCTCATAAAGCATCCATTCAACTACTTCAAATTGTTTCCAGAATTTGTCCGCTGGATTAGGTTGACACATGTTTTTCACTGATCTCCACACGAACCTTGCTAATCCTCCAGTTGGCCCATGCTTTCCATATCTAAAATCAATGACTTTCCATAACTGTTCCGAATCCTCTTTTGATAGAAAGAACAACAAGCTTCCAAAATCTACGTATGTACTTCTGCATCCATCTGCTCTTGTTATTTCAATCACTTCTCTACCATTTTCAGTGATTATTTTCAAATCATGAACTGGATGACTTGCGCTTAGTGGTGTACGATTAATCGGCTCTTGTATATCACTCACCTTAAGATACACATCCATTCTTTCTTCCCTCTCCATCCCTTCATCCAATTTCTGTTTCTTAGAACGCACATTCTCTCGAATTTCTGCTATTCGCTTTTGTTCGTTCATGATCCAATCAGCTTCTTTATCAGAGTTCATAGGAATGAAATCATCTTTCATTCTTAACCAACGTTCATACAGCTCTTCAATCTCTTCGTCCGTGCATTTTTTCAAATCCTTGCCTTTGCAAAATTCCACATGCTTGAGAATCGTGATCATGAAATTTCTCCTTTGAGCCCTAGTAGGAGGTTTGTTATTCTTACTATTATATGGTACGACACTTCTTTCCTTCTGCATTTGTCTCGCCCTCGCAGCCAGAACCTTTGACCTTGATGGAACATCTAATAGTGCCCATTCTTCATTACTCCATTCCAACTTTATCATTTCAGAAGCCTGAAAAAAATGCTTGTTCCTTGTTCCATCGTTCAATCACTCTCATACTAGCTTCATCTTGTTCTTTCTTTTTTTTTTCAAAAGCAAGATCTTCAGCCTTAAATTTTTCATTCATTTGTATTGATAATTCATGATCATGTGAAATCTGATCCTCCTTACTATCAAATTCAAGTTCATCTACTTCAGGTTCAGAAATAGCTTCACCCTTTCCTATGTCTCGTTGATCTACTACTTTATTCACTGGCTCCCCATTCTTCAAAGTATTAGCCAATTGTTTATTTCCAGTAGGTTCAATTACAATGGGAACAGGTGCAATAACAGAATCAGGAATTGCTAAGGTTCTACATAATTTCAGCAGCGTACCTGCAACCTCCTTCTCAACTTCCTTCGCCTCCGATGGTGGTGTTACAGCAGTTGTGATAATCGTACCATCAGTGGTTGTAGTAGCAATATATGTATCTGAAGTAACTGTCGATGAAATAACCTCTGAGGTTACAGCAGTTTGTCATTTGTAGCATCACTAGATACAGCATGCACAACTTCTTCATCTTCGTCTTCAACTGCAACATTAAAAGGTTCTACCATTTGTTCTTTTCGTTCCTCTACCAATTCTGCTTTTCCAACCTTCAAACCTTTAGCCAAAGGTTTAGCCAAGGGTTTAGGACCAGTGGGTCAAAGTATAATAGGAAAATGTGCGTACCGATCCAATCCGACCGGTAAGCTTTTACATAAGTTCATCAAGGTACCGGCAACCTCTTTTTCAACTTCCTTAGAGTTGGGTGTTTGTGTGACCGTGGTTGTCATTAAGGTCGCATCAGTGATTTCATTTGTAATACCAGGGGATTCAACAACAATCGGAGTGGTTGTTTCGTGCCCCACTTGAAGCACATGATATCCACTATCGAAATCCATCTCAACATCCATGTTTACATCCTCCCCTGAACCAATGCTTTTGCTCCTCCCCTTTGAGGACCTGCCTTTCTTAGTCATCTTCGTTACTCTATTAGATGCACCAAACCTTGGTCTTCTTACTCTCTCCAACACATAAACCCTGTGCTTCAACCTTCTTATTGTATTTTCCATTTGTGTACATTTAGCCTTCAATTCATTAACTACTTCTATAATATTCTCACCATATGTGGTACCCGTGGGATCTGATACGGTGGCATTGGGTTGAGCGTCAGTGGTAGCAGTGGGAGCAGCATCATTGGTTTGGGTGTTTTGTGATTCAGGTAAAGGTAATGGTTTAGCAGTGGATTCTGTTGGGTTAGCAGTATGTTCAGACGTTGTCGGAGTGGGTTGAGCATCATTGCTTTGGTTGGGTTGGGATTCAAGCACCTCCTCATTTTCGGAATGTCCGGCAAGTTAAGCATATTAGGGAATAAAGGTGTAAGATTTCCTGAGAACTTGTCATTCTTTTTTCTCAAGTGTGTAAACACCCTAGGAGACATATGATGTACCTCATACTCCCTTTTATGATGAATGGGTGCCGTGATCTGTTTCTCGACTATTAATTGAACAAACCTAGGATATAAGTAGTATTTACCCTTTTCTTTAATGTTCTTTATTAACCCCTCAAAGATCAACCTAGACCAGTTAAACACCCTCCCCTGTGATAAACATATGACAGCAGTTGCAATTTTTGATGGAAACTCATCAAAGCCAGTGGTCTTATTGCTTAGACACATAAGCAAAGTATGTATTAAAAACTTCCATTGGGGTGAGAACATACCTTTATGATACTTAATTCTTTTCACATTTTTCTCATAACCCAATCTTTTCAACCCTTGAAAAATATCATCATCAGACAAATTGATAACCCCATCAGCATCATCCAGCTTCAAAACATCCCTAATCACATCCTCTTTGACTATTATCTCGTTCTTATCAACAAGACTCCTAATAACCTCTGCTCCATCTCGTTCTTGAATTTTTGCCTTCAACCAAAATTGATGAATGTAGTCTTGAAGAATGATAGGTTGTACACTTATTGCATATTGAATTGGTGTGTGTTTGAGAAAAGCAATCATCTCATGGAACCCTTCAGTATGATTGTTCTCGGTTAGGTATGCAACGACGTTGAGTGTGGTGGGATATTCTTTCGGTATTTGTGTTATTTGGATGTAAAAGACGTTTAATTATCAGTTTGGGAGTTGTTAGGGTTTGTGTAGAGCGCCAATTTCAAGTGTTTAAAGATCAATTATTTGATAGCGCAGAGATTTGGGGATTATATACTAACAGATTAACATGTTACATAACAGCCCCTTGAGTTTCCATTTTCATCAAAACTGCACTAGCAGTGGTTCGAAATATACTATCCGTGAGTTGCCCCCACACAGGGGTGGTTAGAAACATACTACCCGTGGGTTGCCCACAAAAATTGCACTAGCTGTGGTTTTCCCACAAACAGCAGTGGTTAGACCATGTATACTCCACAACAAGTCACACCTTATTCACATTTTAGGATCTTCTCATGTTTATTTGAACATGACTTCATTTACTACACAACAACTCACACCTTCTACCCATTTAACACATTGAATGCTTTTTAACTCTATTTAATAACATATCACCCATAAACCACACATATCTCTATTGTATCCCCAAAACATTTTAGGCAATATGAGTGGGTCACAAAAACATCCTGTGGAAATCTCCTCAGATTCTTCTGATAGTTCATGCTCAAGCAATACTTGGGACAACTATTTTCCTCCAACAAAAACATCCCTCACGTTTATGAGGAGAAAGCATGTTCCTGCTGGACCCTCTTCCATCCAAACAGAACCACTCAGTTCTCCACCTCTTGAAGCACTTGCATCTCAACCACGACCAGCTGGGCCTTCCTCATCAGCACCCCCCAAAAGAGAGCTAGTGAGGGGACTTGCTTGCCCAAAACTGTGGGCTGTTATTGGGGGACAAGGAGTTCACCAGAAGATGCCAGAATGGGCCATACCAAAGAGGCCATAGATGGTTTAGGAGGTTATGTTGATGTAGTAGTCTTTTGATAGTAGTCCTTACTGGATAACTCTTTGATCTACTTATTAGATGATTGTATGAATGGGAAGCATCTAGCACTGCATCGTTGATGCAGCTTTTATAAATTAATGAATAATTTCCAAGTATATAAGCCCGAAACAAACATGCAAGTCTAGAAAGTGAAATATATGAACTTTAAAGAACTGAATTACATGTTTTCTTAAACTAAGATTAAGTGTAGGAAAGAAACATGCATCAGTCTGCAGGCTGATAATCTAACTTTAACTAAATTCTACTAAAGTTATCCTTCATTTTGACTGTCCAAGGTGACCTTATTCTATCTTACAGAACAGATCCTCCTGTTCCCGGTCTTGCCGCATTCTCTCTTCCATTTCTCTTTCAGCCCTATCTTGTTCGGCTAGTTGTTCCATTATTGCTTCATCTTCATGCTGCTTAGTGAGCGACTTCTCACCATCAACATTTCCATTTAAATTGTTGTGCTCATCTTTATTATTGTCACCTATTTCCTTGACTGCCAACCCACCTTCTTCAGCTACATCCTTCTTAGATCTTTTGTTAAGTTGTTTGCTATATATTTCATGAATCACGTCATCACATGGTCGTTCCACTTCAAAAGACAAACGCTTACGCACAATCCTGTAATTATGAAAAACAAAAGTAAGGATCCTAAATATATTACTAAAACTAGTTATAGCATACTAACAATAGTAATGAATTTTTACCGTTAGACATTACTACAACTATGAAATTGGTATTACTTAAAGAATGTATATGTAGTTGGGATAAGTTACTAGTTTCATCCAGTGGGCAGTTGGCAAGTTTAGGATAGTTAATAAATTTTTCACATAACACAAATAAATGTGTATCTTAGTAAATCTTAGGCAGTTGGCACAAGTACAACATTAATAATAAACAATCACAAATGGGTGGTTCATACTTAATACACTCATTAAAGTGTATCAATGTTGATACACTAATTTTGGGCAACCTTAGAAAGTTTACATTGTTGGGAAACCTAAGTAAATGCACAAGTACAAAGGGCTGGTAGCTTGCACTTGGCTTACTAAAAAGACTTTACTGTAATGTCCAACAATTATTTCCACCTAAGTTTGTTCAAAACACAACCATGGATTACGATGACAATTCTACTTTTAAGGTTTATTTAGTGCATCCTTCATCTAAACATGCAGTGAAACTACCTAAAAATATCACTTTCAATAAACTAGTTGCGTATGTGAAGAAAAAGGTTCACGCTGTGAAAGAGACACCAAATGATAGAGTCAGGTTATCTTACAAAGATGGTTCCATGGAATTGGACGTGGTTGATGATGAAGACGTCCAATACTTCATTCATGAACTATGTTGTAAGAATGAGCAAACTCAAGCTCTGTTAATTTCAACAAAAGAACCACCACCTTCAGAGGTAAAATCATCTTCGGCTTCTAATCATTTATCATTAGACCTGAATTTTCCGCTGCTTCACAATGATAGTTATCATGACACACCAAAGGTCGAGGATACCTTTTTTCACCAACCTGATCATTCACTTCCTCCGTCGCAAAGAGACTCATTTAAAAATATGCCCACGCCACCAACTGCACCACAACCAGAATTAAAAAACATCGATTCCCAAAAAACCGATACCTTTTTTTTTAAACATAAAGAATTTTATAATAAAGCAGAATGCATGTTTACTATTGGAAAGAAATCATTAATTGAGCGCTTTGAATACAAAGTTATTAAATCTGAACCCACGAGGGACAGCGTGAAATGTATAAATGAAGGCTGCTCATGGAACATATACACCCGTAAAAAAAAACTGGATAGCACATTCTTTGTTTCTAGCATCAACAATGTCCACACATGTTCAAGAACTGAATTCCATCCTAATCATCGTAATGCGACAATGAAATTACTTAGTCAGTTGCTAATCGAAAAATTGAAAGATACTCGTAGGGTATATACTGGAAAGGACATACAACGAGATCTGAGTCTTGAATGGAAAGTAAACGTTTCTTACAAACGAGTTTGGGGGGGTAGGAATTTGGCTTTTGAGGTGTTGAACGGTAAACATGAACAATCGTTTGAGCAGTTAGCTTTATATTGTCATAACCTAAAGCTAAAAAACGAGGGGACTGTAACACACATCGATACAGACGAAGCTGGAAGATTTAAGATGGTTTTTGTAGCATTTGGTTTTGCGGTAAGTTTCGGGCACATTTATATTAATTGTTAGTATTAGTATTTTTACTATTACTATTCTTATACACACATCTTATTAAGCTTTAACGTATACTAATCACTAATATATACTTAACGATACTAGATTCGGAGTTTTATAGCCTTCATGCGCCATTGATTATAATTGATGCTGCGCATCCGAAAGGGAAGTATCTAGGAACCAACATGCTTGCTGTTGGTATGGACGGAAATAATCAGATTATTCCAATCGCTACCGGGGTCGCACAGGGTGAGACCGCTGAAGCTTGGACATTGTTTTTGAGGTGGTTGAAAGAATGCATTGGTGAAGTGCCTAATCTGGTGATTATTTCAGACAGGCATCATTCAATAACAAAAGTGTGTGACACAGTATTTCCAAATTGCTTTCATGGTTATTGTTGTCGTCACTTGATGATGAATTGCAATATCACCCGTAAAAAGCATAAGGCTTTGTACTGGAAGGTGTGCAAAAGCTATACGACTGAAGATTTTGATAATGCAATTTCAGAGCTTCGTGCAAAAAAATCAGAAGCCGTAAAAAAACTTGAAAACGCCGGGTACGAAAAGTGGTCAAGGGCATATTGCAGTGGAAAAAGATACAATTATTTGACGTCAAACAGTGCGGAGTCATTAAATTCATTAACAAGGCACGTCCGAAAGGTACCAATAACTATGCTCTTGGAGTACTACAGACGTCTTCTACAAGATTGGTATTTCGAACGTCGCGGAAAATACTACGGTATAACTATATATTCGCCGTCTCACATTTACTTGTTCGATAGATGTTACCTGATGTACGCTTATTTTGCAGACGCACCGGAATTTGAACTTACAAAATGGGCATCTAGGAAGGTTGAGTAGAGAATGTGGAAGAGTGCTAATTGGGAAGTAAGAGGCATTGCCATGTGTGCTATGTACCAAGTTATAGACAATCGTCATAGTCATATTGTTGATTTCGTAAAGAATGAATGCAGTTGCAGGTACCTGCAATATACAGGTTGTCAATTACGGTAAATGTTGTTTATTCGTGTATGGTTTTTGATTACGAATAACGTGCAGGAAATGGCAACTTTCGGGACTACCATGTGGTCATGTATGTGCCGTGTGTAGAGAAGAAAATTTGACTAATTGTAACAAATGGGCGGAAACATGGTTTACAAAACTGCACTCAAAGGCACATATCATGAAATGGTGTATCCTTTGGAAATAGAGTCAGAATGGCATGATCCGGGTAACTTGCAAAAGGTTAAACCGCCGTTGATGGACAAGAGGTAGGCAGGAAGACCTAAAAACAAAGATCGCTTCCCATCAAAAATGAGGAGCCAAAAGTTAGAAAATGTGGGAGGTGTGGCACCGTAGGGCATACCCGTGCAGATTTCATGGAACCATTGCGCAGAAAACAGGTAACCTAGATAGTTCATTCAAATGTATATCTAATATTGTTTTTAGTATTCGACAAGATAGGTTCTATTTGTTGTCGAAAAAAACGAATAGCGGACGACAATGGTAAAGAAGTTATGCAAGAGATGGCACTGAACAGGGAACGCGTAACGTCGTCGGTACTCATTTTCAGTTGAAAGATGACCCACAATCGCAAGTGGACGACAAGTATTTTCAAAATGGGAGAATTTACCAGGATTGGAATGCCGTACGTTGGGATGGTGAACCAAATAACAGCGGTTGGGAGGGTTACGTAGATAATTCTGGCATTAACCTAAACTCACTCCCTGAATCATCAAATACATATCACTTGGATGATTTCAATAACATGGATAATTACTAGTTTAATGTTCTCTTTCTTTAACTAATGTAATTGTTTCTAAATGGTTGTGTACGGCTACGTATGTGTATGCTTAAAGTTAAACACTACTGCATATGGTTGTGTGGTTTGATTGTGGTTCGAAGATAATAAAAAAGTTAAACACTACTGCATATGGTTGTGTAGTTTTAACCAAGTATTTGTATTTTGTCATGAATAAAACATTGTGTTTGTATCAACCAAGTATTTGTATTTTGTCATGGTAAATAATTGTGAAAGGTTAGTCAATGCAAAAGGCCAGGGCAAAACCAGCTAGAATTTGTCCTGTTTTGGATGTTTGTTCAGAAATAGTAAATCTTGTGACCATGTGTAAGTGAAAAAAAAACAAATATAGGGACAGTATGTGGATGGGGTTTAAAGCATTTGAAAGGCTATACAAATTTTTTTTGGATGTTATTCAATAATATGGGAGCAACTGTGCATCATGTGACAAATGCTATATGAGGTCATGAATTGGTGTCATGATAATACAAATACAGTTAACAGTAATGTATGTATTTGCTGCTTGCCTATTTAAAGACAGCAAGCCCACCTTGTTAGTTAACGAGTTTTTTTTTTTTTTTTTTTTTTGTTTTGTGATAAAGTATTGGGATAAGGAAATGTCTAGATTTCCTAGGTGTGATAAGCTTAGAGCGGATGCAAATTCTAACAACTGGCCTGATATGTTAGTCTTCTATTGCTACCAAGCCTCTGGCGAAGATGTTCGTATGGCACAACAATTGAATGCGCTTGTGGGAAGATTGCTTCAAATAACTGAAGAAAGGCTTAGCTTCATTCAAGAATTGGAAAGTGTTGGAAACAGGCATGCTCAAAAAACAGCAGAATATTTGAGGGGGGTAAATGGTAAAGATGATCAAAAGATCATGCAGATGCGTATCATTTCACGGGAACTAGAGCTAAATGCTGCGAACCATGGCATCTTTATCGAGAAACTCAGGGGCTTGATGGATCTCTAAGTGTATGTCTTTTCAGTGTGTTCTATGTTGTTTGTTGTTTTTGCAGTAGTATGTGACCGTTATCTTATTATGAGTGTTCTTGTAGTGGTTGTGTGTGACCCATGAAATGCGATTGTAAGATATTGAATTGAATAAAATGGGTTGTTAAATTTGTATGAATTCATGTTTTTTCATTCGCACTTTAATTTTAAATTGTGGTTTGATTGTGGTTACCATAACAGTGTGTGCATATTAAGTATTGTTGGATAGAATTACCTCACAAGTACTAGTTGCAGTGGTTTGTGTTAAACTAGCCGTGGTTTCTTCTGAACTAGCCGTGGTTTCTTCTGAACTAGACGTGGTTTCTTCTCAACTAGCTGTGGTTTCTTCTCAACTAGCCGTGGTTTCTTCTCCACTAGCCGTGGTTTCTTCTCCACTTTCAGTGGAACCACGGATATAAGCATTCTTGAAACCACGGGTAGAAGGATCAAAGCACTGATGAATATGTCATTAAAAAATATGTTAACAAGAAAATTAGTAAGTAGTTAACCTAAATTGGCCACCATGAAAAGGGCACTTATCTTGCAAAATGAGGAGAATTCCATCGAGTACATTCTTTAACTTTGCAGCAGTTGTTTCTTCTGAACAGGTAGGGGATACAGCAACATACAGCAAAATGAAAAGCTTTTCATTATTTAAAGATAACTTAACAAGAAAATTAATAAGTTGTAATAAAAGGCCACCATGAAAAGGGCATTTATCTGCCAAAATGAGAAGCATTCCCTCCGATACATTCTTTAAATAGAGCTCGATACAAAAAACGCAACCATGCGAACACTTTTAATGACAACGATATTAACAAAATAATACATCCCTGTTTGGGGTTCACATTAATTAAAGTAGTTGATACATCAGTTTAGCTACTACATACCCTAATACAAAATTCATCCCTTGTTACAAACAGTTACAATTACAACCAAATATGACAACAACATGTCTACCAAACACATACTCTGTGTTTAAAAAAAAAATTAGCCATATGCTCACGATATGCAAGGGCAGCTGTATGGGTTATCGACGGCCAATGACTTCCCATGTGACAGATCAGTATAAGAATATGCATACCCAGATACCACAATCACCAAACAGAGTCCCTGATCTGGAACGTTGGGTGCATTCTTGAAGGTAATTGCATATGTTGTCGGATTTATACCTTTCTTCTGGAAGACACCGGCTTTCTCTAGAACGATCGGTAGTCCAACCTGTATATACATCCAAACATATTTTGTTATTTTACATACCAACTTAACACAATACATAACAACTTAAATGTTTACATCGACACATGAAGCTACAACATCCACCGAAAACGTAAACTACACCAAACTACAATGAAACCAGACATCCTAATAAATCGCCATATCATGATGAGCAAGCAAAATAAGTGATTCACGTAACGGTTTTAACAAAAAGGACCCAACATCTCCCTCGATGCCCATGTGCAGGAAGTTCCCAGTAGCAAGCTTGTATAGTACAATGGTTGCGTTAAATCCTTCCTGGTTTCCAAGTTCAAGTACAGGGTCGTTGTTGTCGTCAAAACCAATTAATTTGAGTGGTATTGGAGTGGTGATGCTAAGAAGCTGTGTAGCAAATGCTATCGTTCCACCAACAACCGTTATAACCCATATAGAGAAAAAGAACGACATCCCCCTGAATGTTTCCAGAAACCACAAGATCGTCTCTTAGGTTTGAAACATAGAACTATAAAGGAAGTTTGCCTATTAATTCATCAGGTATGTCGAGGACTTGGAAACGGTGGGTGAGCAAGTCAAAAGAAACAATCGAATAGTTGTCGAATGTGGTACCATCGTTAGCATACAACCGTTGATAACCACACCAATAGATATAACCCCCAACATTTGCTTGACTAGCTTTTTGATTCGATTGTATTAGGAAGCAAGCAATGCTGATCTAACACCGTCCATTGTTTTGAGGAGAATGTGAAAATTAAGACAGTGCATGGCTGTGTTGGATTGAACGGGTATGAAATTTTTAGGAAGGTCGGATCTAAATTGTCGGACTAATCCCGAAAGCCAAAAGCATTTTTCATACTCTGTGATGTGTTCAAATAGGGGAAAACGTGGCGACGATCGGTTGATGGTTGGGTTCCAAACGACCGCCATGGTATCACGGATAATTGGTCCATAGGTAAAACC
This sequence comes from Chrysanthemum makinoi, assembly GCA_910596185.1. Taxonomy (NCBI): domain Eukaryota; kingdom Viridiplantae; phylum Streptophyta; class Magnoliopsida; order Asterales; family Asteraceae; genus Chrysanthemum; species Chrysanthemum makinoi. Next base: position 122,172,986 of record OU343222.1, on the reverse strand, counting down.
CCAAACTCCATGTGACCAACCAATTAGTTTGACGTCAGAAAAAGAAATGTTTGAGGAAAGAGGGTTCACATCAAAATTTTGATCTACCAAACCAACGTAACCTTTATGACTCTGCCTGTACAGCAAAATGTATGAAACTGGTGGATTGATTCGAACACCATAACGGACGGTGAAATGCATGTTGTCTATGCAAGACTTCCAAGCCTTGCAGACACTGCGGCATTGAGCCACACACCTCACTGAGAGCCTATTAACTATGTCCATTTGAACTTCAACTGGAATGGTGTCAGACATCGTGAAATTTTAATGGGAAACTTTGAAATCAATTAAGATGGGCAACTTTCACAAGAATTTTGTGGCCAACTATTAAACTGTAAGTATGTGTTTAGTGTTGTATGGACAGTAAGAGTATTATAAATAGAACAATTAGAGCATTCATATCTAGGGACCAACCCATAAGATATGCATTTAAGAAATAGTACTTGTATTAAATGGTTAAACAGTTAAGTTGGAGTTTAAAGACTTGAGTTGTTGCTTAATACTACCATCAAATTAATGAACAAGTACAAGGGGCAGGTTCATATACACTTGAAAGTGTATGTTCCATAATTTATTATAGTTGGGCAACTATGACGCATGGGCAACTTAGTCAATAACTAGTTTGTTTGTAACTACAACTTACAAAACTGTTGTTCCTTTTCATTGATAGGCAACTTAGTGAATAACTAGTTTGACAAACATTTAACAATTAAGAACTTAAAGCAATGGTACATGTAAACATGCCCGCATCTCCTTGTACCAAGGACGCCACTCACTTCAGCTTATAGCCACTGTCATAAAATGTTACAACCCCGTCCCTAATATGGAATCGAGCCAGAAACCAATGTTTTTCCTTTTCATCGATAGTCATATAAACCTGCCGTATAATACCAAAGGCCAGGTTAACAAAACACATACCAATATATGTATAAAGGAATGAACACAACTATTACCTGTTCAACATCAGCCCATTGAAGTTTGTACTTTTCCCCGTTAACATACCAAATGGGGATGGAGTGTTGTAAGAGCAGTGAACAAAGTATGCAAGAACCATAGCCCAATCAGCGCCATCGGTCCGAAATACAACATGTATTCCACCCACAACTCTATGTGCTATAAAGCAACAATAAAAATGATTAGGGTATAAAAGCAACAATATAAAATGAATATACTATCGGAGTGAAAGATATGCGTCCATGTTACCTCGTCCATATGCCAACCTTTCTTAGGAGGGTCTAAACACACTAAGGATTCCCAAAACCTTCGATCTACACGAACTTCTTTCGACCAAGGAAACATACATCGAAGGGGCCCCTCGCTTCCAAGAAATTCGTCATACTCATCAGTAAGATGTACTTTGTCGATAGCCTTGTTCCTTCGGGAAAGAACCTAAACACACGTTGTTACTAACACGTAAATTAAAAACACTTTAAAATTTTATAAATGTTAAAAGTTGTTTTTCATACCTCAACCCAAGGTTTAACATTTTGTAACTGTTCGGTCATATCGGATCCCGGCACCCGGTGTTCGATTATTTTCAGATTCCACAAATCTTTTGACCAAGAATACGACGACTCAAGACCATCTTTTTACTCCTCATGTCGTTTTATGTCCGCCTTGGCTCTTTTCCAATGGTCTAAATTGTAGAAAGCTATAGACCTCTTTTTCTTTTCCTTCTCAATCTTCAACAACTTTGCCTTTTGCAACCTGCGATTCTTCTCCTCTATCATCGCCATTAGAAAATCCTTTTCCATCATCTTTTGTTCTTCCAGCCTCCACCGTTCTCCCTCTTCTTTCCTCAACCTTAATTCCTCTTCCAACAGATACTCCTGAGTAACAGGTGATGCATTTAAAATACATTTAATACTATACTATGGCAAAAGTGTACATTTGGAAATCACATTACCATAACTACATCATCCTCATCATCACAATCACCGACTCGAACGATCGCTAGAAATAAGAGAGTCAACCTATTCGTAGAATTCACGATTTAGTTGGTCTCAAACTCATAGCCGAGGTGGGAAAAGGAAGCAGTAAAGTCCAATTTATCCTGTAAGGGAAATAAAGTTCATTGTTAACCAAACGGATAGTTTAAAGAAATAAAGATAATATATCGATGAATTGGCCTACCCGAAATCCGCAAGTTCTTTCACATGGAAGGACCTACAAAGTAATAAAGGGTATTATCCTTAACAATAATTCTAATATAAACGTATAGTTATTATTTAACATTGACTAGTAAATAACCTGAATAATAGCCTCGAGTTTGAAAACACGAGAATTCAACTCTTGAATGACACAATCCTTGAGGCTGAATTCTGATAGAAGACTACTGGTCTGTACCCTAGACACAATCGGTAAAAACTTTTTTTCTGTCCTACCACGTTTCCGTGCAGCAGCCAACTTTTGTAGATACACATCGTAATCGTGCGGTAATTTTGTTGGAAGAGTCCTTGGTATGTAGTGCAGGTAAAATTCCCTAAATTGAATATACCACTCCGATTGGTGCTCGTCTAATGTTGGTTTCAGATCATAAATTATCTCCGAGTCCTAAATAACATCAACAACAACAAGAAATTAAATTGCATATACCAGTCAGACTGGTGCTCGTCTAATGCATTGAAACATTTGAATGTGTTTTACCTTGCCAAATAGCAATCCGTAATCCGATCTTGTAAACATTAGTTTCCTTGACCACGATACTGCCCTTGGTATGACATCTGGGACTTTATTCCACCAACGACTGCTTCTTTCAAACGACTCAAGAATCCATATCTACAATAATAAAGATGCATTACTCTCATACCTTGGGTTCAATAATAATACGAAGAATAGATAATATAAATAGGAATAACCTTGAATGCCCAAACAAATCCAACAACCGTGTATGTTGGAACATACTTCCGGTCTCTTTCCAGACCCTTTAGGTGTTCCCACTTGTGGTTTGATACAACATCTAGTATCTGGTCGTACAAGTGCCTCCAAATGTGCTCCCCCCATGGAAAGGAATTCCATGAATCTAGGTCTTCGACCAAACGAATGAGTGAATTTCGCTTTTGATCTCCTTAACATCCTTAATCATACAACGGATGGCGTCCGTTAGAGCGGCTATCGGAGCTGCTAACTCAGAAGAGTTATTGGATGAAGAAGCAGGAGTGTTCGGAATATTGACTTTGTTGCGAGAAATAGGAACTTTTGATTTTTGCTCGCAAATCTCAATCACATCTTTAGGTCTACGATTCAAGATATTGCCGCTTGCGGCTGCATTCAAGGAATCTTGATCGTTACCGTTCAACCCATTGTAAAAGATATTGACTTGTTGAAGCTCCGTGAATTCATGATGGGGGCATTTCCTGAGGAGATCTTTGAATCTCTCCCATGCCTCTCCAAAGTTTTCATCGAAATTTTGACGAAATCCGGAAATTTCATTTTTAAGATTAGTCGTCTTTGATGGAGGGAAGAAATAATTGACAAATTTTTGAACAAGATCCTCCCAAGTTTCGATGGATCGAGGGGGTTCTTTTTCCAGCCAAATCCGTCTTTGTCCCCTCAAGAGAGAATGGAAAAAGCATCAGCTTGATCACTTTTTGTGGCACATCATTGAAATTGATTGTTGCGGTCAACTTGTTAAACCAACGGATGTGTGCATACGGGTCTTCTCGATCAAACCCGCGGAATTGATTCGTAGACACAAGTTGGATCAAATGTGTCTTCAATTCAAAGTGATCAGAATTGATTACTGGTAAAACGATGGCATCTCCATAACCCTCGGTGGGTGCTTGGAGCATTTCCGCCATAGTTCGCTCGTCTGCCATATTGTTGCTTGAAATAGTACGAATCTCGGGTTCGACTATTTGGGCAGCACGCCTACGAGAACGTCGTCTAGGAATTTCTGCTAGATCACGCAAAGGACTCAATGATCTAGAAGAACGAAAAGCGCATGCACTAGAGTTAACTCTAAGGACCTCAGAGTTAAGGAGAGAAATGGGAATTATGAAGATGAATTATAAAAATGGGGTGAGAAGAATCTTTATGGGTTTTCTGGTTCTGACAAGTAGATATCACAACAAAATCAATTAAAACAAACTCGAGGCAAAACAACAGTGAACTTAACCAATAATCACAATATGAATGGCTTCTTTGAAAAAGGTATACCAATCACAAGGACACAAAGGCAAGTTTTAAATCTTTAGTTCAGGAACTTATTATGGTCGTACCCCCAGTTAGGTAGTACACTGCCTTGGTTTGCGGTGGTAATCTTTTATGTTGTTATTTATTAAAGAAAACGACAAATCTTTTTGTATTTTTATTTTTGATACATATATAGAAACAAAAGGAAAATATTTTTGTGTTTTATACGTTTTTGGATGTTTTTGGGTTTTTGGATTTTTTATAAGAAAATATGGATATATATATAGATAGAGATGGATGATATAAACAAATGAGTGAGTATTCAAACAACTAATCTGCTAAACGGAGGATAATCAGCACAGCTCCCGCACGCTAAAATTTGATCCGCGCAAAACCGTCAAGTTTTCTCACGCAAGCTGACCACTTGTGAATGGCCAACTGTAAGAAACTTAAAACGGCTCAAGCACGAATGCAATGAAGATCTGAGGAGTATAGGGTTTCCCCGGGTCGTTATGTCCCAGCGAGCTATGCAATGGATTACCAAACGTAAAGTGATCGAGAAATTTGAACAGAAAAAAGGGATCTGAATTGATTATAACTACAGAAAAAGCCAACAAATTACAGAGGCTTAAATGCAAATTAAAGAAAGTTAAAAAGATAAAAAATATTAAATAAACGCTATCACTATTTTTAAAATTGATGAACGTTTAAAACTTAAAACTTACGTTTAAGTAAAATTACGTAAACGTACAAAATAAAAAGTGAGATCTAAGAAATAAAAGTCCTAAAAATATGAAAATGACATTTTTACAATCCTAATGATAAAAGAAAATTTATAGAAAAAGAAAATTAATTTTATAACTATTTATTTAATTATTATTAATTAAAAACTATTTCTAACTATTTATAAATAACCTAAAATATAAGAAAATATGAAATAAGGCTAGAAAAATAAAATTATGATTGAGAAAAATCTAAAATATCAAAAGAGAATTTTCAAGACTATTTTTGTATTTTTCTGATTATTTTTCTATTTTCTAGGAATTAAAAACTATTAAAAACTAATAAAATTATTTAAAAATACAAATTTAACTAAGAAAAATCTAGAAAAATATTTTTTTGTCTTTTTATATTTATCTTAACTTAAGAAAAATGAAAATTTATTTTTTTGAAACTTTTCTTAATTAATTGTATTAAATGTTATTTAAAAATGCTTAAAAACTAATTAAAATCAAGAAAAATAGCAAACTAACTTGGAAAAATCTGAAAATTTCAGGAAAACTCTAAAATTATATTAGAAATCTAGGAAAAATGGAAAAACAGGTGGTTGTTTGTAAGAATATGGAACTGCTAAGCCAAGGGCTTATAAATAAGCACTTGAATAAGCCAAATGATCAAAACAAGCCACCAACTGATCACAGAAGCTCTAATATGCTATATGTACCCAAATGCAACTAAAAACAACAAGTTTCAACTTCTGGATTACAAGCTACCAAGATTTGATGTTAAGAGATTATAAGCTAAAACAGTTTTCAGGTGCTACTTTAGAGCTTAAGCAATGCACTACTTGATAAGCAGAGAATGGAAAACAAAAGTTGGAACTTAATATAGACCTGGTTGGCTATCTGAAATCCACAGCTGAGACTTGGACAAGCTCAAATGAGCTTGTTGCAAGCTCTGCAAAATGCCTGCACACACTCAGTTAATACTGAGTGTGTGCACAGGGCATATAAGCCCCTGTTGCCAAGCTCATTTGGAGCTTAAAGAAAAATCACAAAAATATATAAAAATGGTAATAAAGAAATAGACCAAGAGAAGTTTATACACCCACAATTTCAATTGATTTGGTCCAGAATTGAAGCAAAGAAAAATCTTTTCAGTTGGGCTAAAAACAGGATTTGCAACTTTTGACTTTTGATGAAAAAATGAAATCTTGACTTTTTTGAGTTTTGAACTTGATTTGTAGACTGATAATGAAGTAATAAGATTAAATGAAGCTACTACAAGCTTTATCTAAGTATTTTAAACACAACTCAAGATTTTGCTTATCCAAATCCACAACAGTTAAGAGTTCAAAGCAGTCATGGTGAGATTTTGACTTTGGTGATCTCCAGACACAAAACTAAGACAGATATGACTGCAAATGAACTGAACAAACTTAAAGCAACTAGAGCTACCCACTGCATATACCTAAAAAATAGATAGTTCAGCAGAACCAAACACCCTTTAATCAACTGTTTTGCAAGTTAAATGAATTAAACACTGAATTAACTAAAGCAAACCATTAAACTGACTATAATTACTCTAAATACAACTGAATCAATAAATTTAAACTACTTATGACCTCAAATTCAGATTAAGCAAGGATACTTTAAAATAACTTACAAATGTCCATAGCCACTATGGCTTGAAACTTGTGAAACCAAGAACAACTACCTATTCTAAACCACCCCAGCTACTCTAAATCAAACCAATTCCATGTCTGCTTCAACCCATTTCCAACTTCATTTCCATTTTAGCCCCTAGTTGACTTTTGTTGACCAAAATACAAAATGGCTTGAAACTTGACTTTAAGCTTATAAAAAGCTATGAAAAGCTTGTATAAGCTTATTGAAACTGATAAACAAGCTATATGAAGCTTGAATTGATGAAATGGAAACTTAAATTTTTAACAGGAAGCACACAAATATGAAACTGAATGAAACTTGGATTTAATGATTAAAACTTGATTAAACTGAAAATGTAACTTGAGTTTAATACTTAGGAACAAAATATTACAACTTTTGAGTTAAACTAAGACATTACTAAGAAAAACGACATAAGAGTAATTTAAAACTAAACATCTACTGCCTTATTTCCTCCTCTTGCTTTCTTTTATATTCCAATCTTATTCTCTCTCATCTCTTATTGTTTCCCATCAAAATCCTTGGCCATTGGATGTCTGGAAGCTATATTGGCCATTGGATCAAGTTTTGGCGCCAATTTGAGTATTTGACAGTTAGGTTGAGTGAAGAGGGGGGAGGTGCATTAAATGCATCTTGGAGGCTTGTTGAGGTGGGGGGAACATGTTTGAGTGGAGGAGAGGAGGGGGGATGGGAGTTGGATTGTTGCAGGCAAAGCAGTTGGAGAAGGAAGACTTTGGCGCCAACTTGGTTTAACCAGGGATTAATAATGCAAAGGGGGGTCAAAAGCAAAGGGAAGGGTCCAAATGGGGTAATGACAGGGGTCCAATTTGGTTTATGACAAGGCCAAAAGGTCAAAAGGGGTTTTAAATGACAAGGACCTAAGGTGTAATTTCTGAAATATCAAGGACCATAGCTGCCATTTAATCAAAGTTGCTCCAAGGGCTGAAAGTGACAATCTCAAAAAGTACAAGGACCAAACTTGCCATTTTCAAATTTCCAGGGGCCATTTTTGCCAAATTTCAAAGTTGGAGGACCAAACTTGTAATTTTCTCAAACTTTTTATATTTTTCACCAAAGGACTAAATTTGACAACTTTTGATTTTAAAAGGACCTTTGGTGATTTTTCTTTTGAAATTTTGTGATCAGGGACTATTTCTGACAATTTTAGAAACTTGGGGGACTGAAACTGCCAATTATGCAAACTTAGCTCATTTTTCATCTGATTTTGAACATTTTGCATCTGAAACATATAAAATGCAATTTTGGAATATTTTCAGTATTTTGATGCATTTCTGAGCATTTTTAAACGTTTTGCAGTTCAGATTGACTAAAAATGATGAGTATTTACACACTCATCAATCCCCCACACTAAACTATTGCTAGTCCCTAGCAATCTTTTGAGAAAAACTTAATGGATTTGAATCTCTTTACCAAAAGCCATTACTTCTGGAGTAGCCAAATGTTTCAGTTCAAGTAAGAACTATGGTACACCGATAACCATGTGATTTTGAGCAAACCACCAGCTTCCAACGGATTTGATTTGTCTTTACCAGAAGCCGTTTTCTCTGGACTAGCCAACTCTTAGATAAATTATAAATATTATCTTTGGTGAGCTGATTACCAATTATGGTTTTTCCACCGCCTTTACCACAAGCCATAAACTTGCGGGCTAGCCAACTCTTCACTTTTTAGGATATGGTGAGCTGAATACCATACAATTTTGGGCAAATTGCAAGCCGTCAACGGATTCGAGATATATTTACCAAGAGCCGTTTGCTCCTGGATTAGCCAATCCTTTTGTTTATTAGACAAGGCGGACTGATAACCAATTGAGTAAGTGTAGAACACTTACTCCAAAAAAAAAATTTTGGCCAAAAACGGGGGAATTAGGCGGTATAATTACATGATAAAATTCGTGAGAATTCCCCCCCCACACTTAGAAATGAATATTGCCCTCAATATTCAAAGTACCGGCGGTTATGCCGAAACAAAGAACGTAAAAGGGAAATACTACGGCCATTATTTAGAAAGAAAATTTTTTTTTTTTTTTTTTTTGGAACTTACTTATATACACAACATGTTGGGCAACCCCCCCACACTAGGGTGGTAGAAAGATAGAAAGAAGTCAGAAATATGGGTGAAAACCCATATTGCATGCTACTGTTTTTGATTCCCGAGTCGCTAGCTTGACTCGACCCCGAATTCATTTGTTCGTGGGGAAAGTAACGTGGAAAACCAATCTCGATCGGACTTTCGTTCACAATGTTAATAAACATATGAACATCAGAAAGTTCCACACCGACGAGATATAACCGCGGTATTGTTAATAGAAGAATCTATAAAGGATGATACCGGGGTCAAAGATGGTGTCCTCATTCCCGAAAGAGAAAAGGGAAAGAGCGACCACACCATCTGTGAAGAATGGAATAAAGACGTACATGAGAATGCATGTCCATTCCTCATTAGAGAGAAGCAAATCACCGGTTTTGACATTTTAAGCTTAAACTGGAAGCTTATATGGTGTTTGTCAATAAGATGCCCGGGGGGGGGGGGGGGAAACGGTTCTTCAATCAACAGATTTTCCAGAAAAAGGATGTCTCCCTCCGGATCAAAGTAAGTATTGTCAATTCCCGTTGGAATTGACTCATCACTAAGAAATGCATCGACTTCATTCCAAAGTTGTCATCTTCCTCATCAAGAGTGAGAGAAGGGATGGAAGAGTCGGGAATAAGACTAGAAGATGATGGATCATTTTTGAGCAATTCATCAATGGGAAGAATGTCTCCCATTGGATCACAATCATCATCATCCAATTCAGATGAAACTGAAGAGAGTTTGGTTTCATCCACAGAGTTAACAAACTCGATGCGACAAACTGATTCCGGAGGTGGGACAAGTGGTGTGCTCTTAGAGCTAGCAGTTTCCACCACTTCCGATGAATTCTCCGATTCTAGATCATCATCATCATCAAGAACACTCTTGACTTTCCTGGTACAGCTTTCAAACCATTTGTTTGAACCAGGGTTGATTTTCAAAGCTTTGAGCTCAGCACGTTTTTGGTGACTCGTCTTAACCGTGAAATTTGAGAGTGTTGCATTGAATCTGTCAGATTTGTGATCAATTGTGGCAACACTCTGTTTGGACAAAGGTTTGGAGTTCTGGTTGATATTCAATGTGAGCTCTTCGTTGTCAACCCGTATGGTCAACTCTTCAGACAAACACATCAATCAGCGCACGACTCGTTCTTAAGAAAGCTCTCCCTAAGATGAGGGGAACTCTAGGATCTGCATCGAAGTCTACTACAACAAAGTCGGTAGGAAAGTGAAACTTTCCCACTTTCATCACGACATCCTCGGCTATCCCAAGTGGACGAGTTATGGTACGGTCCGCTAGCTCGAGTGTCATACAAGTGGATGAAAGTTTAGGAAGAGACAGTTTCTTCCATACTGAGAGTGGCATGAGGTTAATGCTAGCGCCAAGATCGGCCAAGGCGGAGCATTGAACCATCCCCAAGAAATCACACGGGATTAGAAATCTGCCAGGGTCTTCAAGCTTTTTGGGAAGCTTCTTGAGAAGGACCGCTGAGCATTGCTCATTGAGAGGAGTTTTAGCCATCTCAGATAGCTTATCTTTGTTGGTCAGTAAGCCTTTAAGCGTGGATGCAAATTTAGGCATTAGAACGAGAGCATCAACGAAGCTTATATCAAAGTGCAGCTCATTGAAGATTTGGAAAAAAATTTCCATTTGCTCTTTGTTTTTGTCTTTGAGCTTCTCATTATTCATTCTTGATGGGTACGGAAGCTGACTAGACTTTTGAGCTGGGATGGAAATGTTTTCTGGCTCAGAATTTGTCTTCGGAACTTCGGGTTCCGGACTTAAAGCTTGGACTACCGAAGGTGGGACGTGTGCGGTACTTCGTGGGCTTGAGAATTGCACCTTGTCCGTTGTATCCTTGGTAACTTGACTCAATGCTACAGGAGGAGGGGGCATTCGAGTCGAAGGTCCATTGTGCGTCTTACCACTACGAGTGGTGACGGCTTTCAACTCGGCATTGGGATTAGGAATAGTATTGCTTGGGAGTCCTCCAGAAGATGACGAAGCTTTGTTCATATTCATGTTCATGAAACCGCTCATCATATTCTTTAACTCATTTGTCTGCCGAGACAATGTGGTATCAATTTCCTTTCTTAGCTCAACTCTCATGTTATTGATCTGAGTTTGCATTGAACGCATGTTTGACTCAGTAATTTTCATGAAGTCATTTGGCATGGGAGCTTGAGGAGGTTGTTGATAACTCTGATGATTAGGAGCCTGATATGGTTGGTTGAAATTGTTCCGGTTTTGATTGAAATTTTGAGAGTTATTGAAGTTGTGTCCTTGATTCGGAACAAAGCGATTCTGATTGCCATGGTTTTGCACAGGAGGAAAACCAGGTGGTGTCATACCGCTAGGTGCACGGTAGTGAGGATCAGGTTGTGGTCGGTATTGATTGTGGTTTACCGAAGCTACGGGAGCTTGGTAAAAGAAAGCATCGGTTGCTTGACAATCATAATAAGCGTGAGGACCACTACAAGTTTCACACACCTTGTTTATGGCTTTGATTGGTTCCGGCTTATGAATTTCGCTTTTGATCTCCTTAACATCCTTAATCATACAACGGATGGCGTCCGTTAGAGCGGCTATCGGAGCTGCTAACTCAGAAGAGTTATTGGATGAAGAAGCAGGAGTGTTCGGAATATTGACTTTGTTGCGAGAAATAGGAACTTTTGATTTTTGCTCGCAAATCTCAATCACATCTTTAGGTCTACGATTCAAGATATTGCCTGCATTCAAGGAATCTTGATCGTTACCGTTCAACCCATTGTAAAAGATATTGATTTGTTGAAGCTCCGTGAATTCATGATGGGGGCATTTCCTGAGGAGATCTTTGAATCTCTCCCATGCCTCTCCAAAGTTTTCATCGAAATTTTGAAGAAATCCAGAAATTTCATTTTTAAGATTAGTCGTCTTTGATGGAGGGAAGAAATAATTGACAAATTTTTGAACAAGATCCTCCCAAGTTTCGATGGATCGAGGGGTTCTTTTTCCAGCCAAATCCGTCTGTCCCTCAAGAGAGAATGGAAAAAGCATCGCTTGATCACTTTTGTGGCACATCTTTGAAATTGATTGTTGCGGTCAACTTGTTAAACCAACGGATGTGTGCATACGGGTCTTCTCGATCAAACCCGCGGAATTGATTCGTAGACACAAGTTGGATCAAATGTGTCTTCAATTCAAAGTGATCGAATTGATTACTTGGTAAAACGATGGCATCCCCATAACCCTCGGTGGGTGCCTGGAGCATTTCCGCCATAGTTCGTTCGTCGGCCATATTGTTGCTTGAAATAGTACGAATCTCGGGTTCGACTATTTGGGCAGCACGTCTACGAGAATGTCGTCTAGGAATTTCTGCTAGATCACGCAAAGGACTCAATGATCTAGAAGAACGAGTGCGCATGCACTAGAGTTAACTCTAAGGACCTCAGAGTTAAGGAGAGAAATGGGAATTATGAAGATGAATTATAAAAATGGGGTGAGAAGAATCTTTATGGGTTTTCTGGTTCTGACAAGTAGATATCACAACAAAATCAATTAAAACAAACTCGAGGCAAAACAACAGTGAACTTAACCAATAATCACAATATGAATGGCTTCTTTGAAAAAGGTATACCAATCACAAGGACACAAAGGCAAGTTTTAAATCTTTAGTTCGGGAACTTATTATGGTTGTACCCCCAGTTAGGTAGTACACTGCCTTGGTTTGCGGTGGTAATCTTTTATGTTGTTATTTATTAAAGAAAACGACAAATCTTTTTGTATTTTTATTTTTGATACATATATAGAAACAAAAGGAAAATATTTTTGTGTTTTATACGTTTTTGGATGTTTTTGGGTTTTTGGATTTTTTATAAGAAAATATGGATATATATATATAGATAGAGATGGATGATATAAACAAATGAGTGAGTATTCAAACAACTAATCTGCTAAACGGAGGATAATCAGCACAGCTCCCCGGCAGCGGCGCCAAAAATTTGATCCGCGCCAAACCGTCAAGTTTTCTCACGCAAGCTGACCACTTGTGAATGGCCAACTATAAGAAACTTAAAACGGCTCAAGCACGAATGCAATGAAGATCTGAGGAGTATAGGGTTTCCCCGGGTCGTTATGTCCCAGCGAGCTATGCAATGGATTACCAAACGTAAAGTGATCGAGAAATTTGAACAGAAAAAGGGATCTGAATTGATTATAACTACAGAAAAAGCCAACAAATTACAGAGGCTTAAATGCAAATTAAAGAATGTTAAAAAGATAAAAAATATTAAATAAACGCTATCACTATTTTTGAAATTGATGAACGTTTAAAACTTAAAACTTACGTTTAAGTAAAATTACGTAAACGTACAAAATAAAAAGTGAGATCTAAGAAATAAAAGTCCTAAAAATATGAAAATGACATTTTTACAATCCTAATGATAAAAGAAAATTTATAGAAAAAGAAAATTAATTTTATAACTATTTATTTAATTATTATTAATTAAAAACTATTTCTAACTATTTATAAATAACCTAAAATAGAAGAAAATATGAAATAAGGCTAGAAAAATAAAATTATGATTGAGAAAAATCTAAAATATCAAAAGAGAATTTTCAAGACTATTTTTGTATTTTTCTGATTATTTTTCTATTTTCTAGGAATTAAAAACTATTAAAAACTAATTAAATTATTTAAAAATACAAATTTAACTAAGAAAAATCTAGAAAAATATTTTTTTGTCTTTTTATATTTATCTTAACTTAAGAAAAATGAAAATTTATTTTTTTGAAACTTTTCTTAATTAATTGTATTAAATGTTATTTAAAAATGCTTAAAAACTAATTAAAATCAAGAAAAATAGCAAACTAACTTGGAAAAATCTGAAAATTTCAGGAAAACTCTAAAATTATATTAGAAATCTAGGAAAAATGGAAAAACAGGTGGTTGTTTGTAAGAATATGGAACTGCTAAGCCAAGGGCTTATAAATAAGCACTTGAATAAGCCAAATGATCAAAACAAGCCACCAACTGATCACAGAAGCTCTAATATGCTATATGTACCCAAATGAAACTAAAAACAACAAGTTTCAACTTCTGGATTACTTGCTACCAAGATTTGATGTTAAGAGATTATAAGCTAAAACAGTTTTCAGGTGCTACTTTAGAGCTTAAGCACAGACTACTTGATAAGCAGAGAATGGAAAACAAAAGTTGGAACTTAATATAGACCTGGTTGGCTATCTGAAATCCACAGCTGAGACTTGGACAAGCTCAAATGAGCTTGTTGCAAGCTCTGCAAAATGCCTGCACACACTCAGTTAATACTGAGTGTGTGCACAGGGCATATAAGCCCCTGTTGCCAAGCTCATTTGGAGCTTAAAGAAAAATCACAAAAATATGTAAAAATGATAATAAAGAAATAGACCAAGAGAAGTTTATACACCCACAATTTCAATTGATTTGGTCCAGAATTGAAGCAAAGAAAAATCTTTTCAGTTGGGCTAAAAACAGGATTTGCAACTTTTGACTTTTGATGAAAAAATGAAATCTTGACTTTTTTGAGTTTTGAACTTGATTTGTAGACTGATAATGAAGTAATAAGATTAAATGAAGCTACTACAAGCTTTATCTAAGTATTTTAAACACAACTCAAGATTTTGCTTATCCAAATCCACAACAGTTAAGAGTTCAAAGCAGTCATGGTGAGATTTTGACTTTGGTGATCTCCAGACACAAAACTAAGACAGATATGACTGCAAATGAACTGAACAAACTTAAAGCAACTAGAGCTACCCACTGCATATACCTAAAAAACAGATAGTTCAGCAGAACCAAACACCCTTTAATCAACTGTTTTGCAAGTTAAATGAATTAAACACTGAATTAACTAAAGCAAACCATTAAACTGACTATAATTACTCTAAATACAACTGAATCAATAAATTTAAACTACTTATGACCTCAAATTCAGATTAAGCAAGGATACTTTAAAATGACTTACAAATGTCCATAGCCACTATGGCTTGAAACTTGTGAAACCAAGAACAACTACCTATTCTAAACCACCCCAGCTACTCTAAATCAAACCAATTCCATGTCTGCTTCAACCCATTTCCAACTTCATTTCCATTTTAGCCCCTAGTTGACTTTTGTTGACCAAAATACAAAATGGCTTGAAACTTGACTTTAAGCTTATAAAAAGCTATGAAAAGCTTGTATAAGCTTATTGAAACTGATAAACAAGCTATATGAAGCTTGAATTGATGAAATGGAAACTTAAATTTTTAACAGTAAGCACACAAATATGAAACTGAATGAAACTTGGATTTAATGATTAAAACTTGATTAAACTGAAAATGTAACTTGAGTTTAATACTTATGAACAAAATATTACAACTTTTGAGTTAAACTAAGACATTACTAAGAAAAACGACATAAGAGTAATTTAAAACTAAACATCTACTGCCTTCTTTCCTCCTCTTGCTTTCTTTTATATTCCAATCTTATTCTCTCTCATCTCTGATTGTTTCCCATCAAAATCCTTGGCCATTGGATGTCTGGAAGCTATATTGGCCATTGGATCAAGTTTTGGCGCCAATTTGAGTATTTGACAGTTAGGTTGAGTGAAGAGGGGGGAGGTGCATTAAATGCATCTTGGAGGCTTGTTGAGGTGGGGGGAACATGTTTGAGTGGAGGAGAGGAGGGGGGATGGGAGTTGGATTGTTGCAGGCAAAGCAGTTGGAGAAGGAAGACTTTGGCGCCAACTTGGTTTAACCAGGGATTAATAATGCAAAGGGGGGTCAAAAGCAAAGGGAAGGGTCCAAATGGGGTAATGACAGGGGTCCAATTTGGTTTATGACAAGGCCAAAAGGTCAAAAGGGGTTTTAAATGACAAGGACCTAAGGTGTAATTTCTGAAATATCAAGGACCATAGTTGCCATTTAATCAAAGTTGCTCCAAGGGCTGAAAGTGACAATCTCAAAAAGTACAAGGACCAAACTTGCCATTTTCAAATTTCCAGGGGCCATTTTTGCCAAATTTCAAAGTTGGAGGACCAAACTTGTAATTTTCTCAAACTTTTTATATTTTTCACCAAAGGACTAAATTTGACAACTTTTGATTTTAAAAGGACCTTTGGTGATTTTTCTTTTGAAATTTTGTGATCAGGGACTATTTCTGACAATTTTAGAAACTTGGGGGACTGAAACTGCCAATTATGCAAACTTAGCTCATTTTTCATCTAATTTTGAACATTTTGCATCTGAAACATATAAAATGCAATTTTGGAATATTTTCAGTATTTTGATGCATTTCTGAGCATTTTTAAACGTTTTGCAGTTCAGATTGACTCAAAAATGATGAGTATTTACACACTCATCACAACTCTTCATCCTCAATAACACCAAGAAGATCTAAGTTGGAAAGTTTTAAATCCCCTATTTTTTTTGGACATACCCTCAACTTAAATGTTAAATCCCCTGAACTATATAAATCAAAACTTGCTGTACCAAAATGAAAGCCTGTTATAAGAGAAAACTCGGTTCGACCAAAATGTAGACTACGACCATCAATAGTATATATAAGGGGCATGTCATAGCTTGTTTTATCCACAAAACCCTATTTTTGTAAAACATAATCTAACATGTGTGGTTCATGGTCAAAAAAGAACATATCCAGCCACCCTCCAAAACAGGTTGTCCTAAACAATTTCCTTCGAGTATGATTCAGCTTTTCTTTAATTATTGAAAAGTATTTCAATTTGCTCCTAACGATGACATTGGCTTCGTATTCCTTACAAGAAAAAAAAACAAGTTAACAACAATTAACAAGTATCTTACCACAACTACAATCAATAAAAACACGTATACAGACTTCCTAATACTGCAATCATATTTAACAAATGAATTATTTGTATCATACTCACACCAAATAAACAATAGCCCAATTTTAGACAACTTTTAAAACTTTTGAATGAGGCTCAGATCTGTATAAATCAATAGTTTACAAAACATCAGGATATAACCGCCATGGCTGCAATAGTATAAAGTATAGAATTGCCACGCCAAGATACGGAATATCGCATCACTTGCATGATTTAATAAGATACATGTCGTCACAGCCTCATACACACACACCTCGTATGTGTAGTTTTGCTATGTTTTTAAAAAGTAAAGAACAATTTGATATACTTATGCATTCAAAAGAAGTTAAACATACCAATGTGGCCGCGTTACTTTGTACATGTGTATGGAATTTCAACTTAGTGAACCCTTCTGAATCCCCCTACAGTACCTTTTGTCGTTTCAACTCCCTTTGGGCAAAGACCTGCACCAGGCGAATTGCTAGATCGTTGAAAAAACAAAAGGCACTATTTGGGAATTTAGAATGGGTCGCTATGCTGAAATTCCCTACGCATACACAAAGTAACGTGGCCACCTAGAAATGTTCTACTTCCCTTTCAATCCACAAGTATATCAAATTGATCCTTAACTTTTTTTAAAAACAGAGCAATAGTCTATAACAAGTATACCAGACTCATATAAACTTCCAACCCGAAAAGTGTGCAGTGTAATATGCATTAGCAAGGCTCGATCTCAAAAAAGTTGGATAAACACCGGAACATCAGGATATAACCGCCATGGCTGCAATATAATGTAATTAAATTGCCATGCCAACATACGATAAATCACATCATTTGCGTGTCAAATAAGATAATCTGTCATCACAGCCTCTTGCATATGACTAATACACACGTGTCCCAAAATAAACCAACTACTTCAAACAATTACCTATGTAAAGGAGTTGGTTAACAAAGTTACTTGTCAATATGTTATAAACAAGTGGATAAACTTTAGTACTTTGACCCTCCACTCAAAATCCCATTGGCATGTCAAAACCCATTGCTATGACAGTGACATAGGAATGGGTTTTCGAGGGGAAGCTCAAAGTACCAACGTCTTTTCTACAATTCGTGGATTCTAGAAAAGCATTTCAGTTGGATAATCATGGAGTGTGGCGTGTCATGAACAATACACACTATCGTGATCATCGAGATATTCAAAGACAATTCGAATGTATGAAGTTGCGTATGGCCACATTCTTACTTTCAACTTGACTTTGAATCCACAAGTATATCATATTGTTCCTTCTTCGTTAACTAACTCCTTTACATATATCAACAGTCTATAACAATTATATGACACTCATTTCTTGTTACGGATACTCTGATGATGAGGGTTGAATCTCGAAGGGTAGAAAGGTGGTGCAAAATGGTTTAGTTTCCTCTACGAGTTCATAACTGTGTATGTGTTTTTAGTGTGTAATTCTTGGTGTGAAACTCTGTATGTGTGTGAGAGAAAGAGAGAACAGAGATGATAAGAAAAAATATGAAAGGGTTTGTAATGATAGTGCTACAATAGTGCAGAGTTAAGTGGGGTTAATGAGGCACCCTCACAAACCCTTCCATATCTCTCGCCACCATTCCACCACTATCCTTACCAACCTTTTCATCTCTTTTCGTATCATCTCTGACCTCTCTTTCTCACACACACACACACAGAGTTTCACACCAAAAATTACACACTAAAAACACACACACACAGTTATGAACTCTCAGAGCAAGCTAAACCCTTTTGCACCACCTTTCTACCCTTCGAGATTCAACCCTCATCATGAAAGTATCTACTTAACCAAGTCATAATATAAAGTAACAAAATATCAAAATATGAAAAAATTAACTTCCCTAAATGCCCCATTGGCAACAATCGGTTTGACATTGGTGTAAAGCTCCTCCATATACTTGTTTGTTCACCGCAATCCGGTTTGGTGATTGAATAGCATGTCGATCTAGGTTGATTTATGATTCACACAAATGATCCAGTGTCCGACATGCCATTCAATCAACAAAGCTGAATTGTAAGTAAACAAACTATATGCATTTGGTCAACCTGGCAGCATCTAAGATATAACGTCATGGCTGCAAACAGTACATCCATCTTTGATCATTCATATTTTAGTTTCGTAATATAATACGGAGGCTCAGATCTGTATAAATCAATAGTTTACACAACATCAGGATACAACCGCCATGGCTGCAATACTATAGAATTGTCGCGCCATGAAACGGAATATCGCATCATTTGAATGATTTAATAAGATACTTGTCATCACAGCCTCTTACCAATTAACATCATATATACATAATGGAATTGTTTGAAAATGTTACATGTCTAGTTTACTAACATACATGATACAAATCTTCGAGCCAATCATGGTTCATTGGGACGGGCGTCTGCTAGGGAGAAATGATTATATACTCACAGAAAATATATATGCATGTGTTGCCATAGGATGCCAGCCACAATGAAACATGATTGACCCGAAGATGTTAATCATCTATGTGAGTATTAAAAATGCCATGTGAGTATTAACTAATAACTAAGGGTTGATAAACACAAAAAACATCAGGATATATGCATTAGCAAGGCTCAGATCTGTAAAAGGGTTGATAAACACAAAAAACATCAAGATATATGCATTAGCAAGGCTCAGATCTGTAAAAGGGTTGATAAACACAAAAACATCAGGATATAACCGCCGTGGCTGCAAAATAATGTATTAAAATTGCCATGCCAACATACGGTAAATCACATCATTTGCTTATCAAATAAGATAATCATCATCACAGCCTCTTGCATGTACTAAATGCTTAATTAAATAAGCAAAAGCTGCCCAATAAATCAACTATGTAACTACAATGTGGGCCCATGTCAACTATATGGGAGAGGTTCCACCTGCACCACATTTATTGACATATTAAGGGTAATAAATTTCAAACTTACCCACCTTATATGTGTGAATTAAAATTAAAGTGGTGTTGGTAAATAGGTTACAATTTTTTATCAAAAATGTCTACAAAAGACTTCAGCCAACAATTTCCGGAACTGTTTCCGGAACAAAAAGACTTCGGCCAACAGTTTCCTTAAAAAAAAGACTTTGGCCAACAACTTGATGAAGAACAACTTTTAGTAGGAATGGAGGAGGCTGCTATTAAGGAAGAAGAAGAATGGGAGAAAGCATAAAGAGAAGTCGCTCTTAAGGAGGAAGCCGAAAGGGAGCGACTTATGCTCCGTGATGAAGAAGTCTGTTAGAGATGGAGGAAGCGCTCGTATGGATCAAGCTGAAAGAGAACAACAGAACGTCGGACAGAGAATTCAATGCATTGTATGCAGAGTGGGATGAGAGCAGATTCGAAGGTTGCTCTGAGTATCTTTACGACGATGGTTACGACTCTAACAACTCTCAAACTTGGGATCACCCGGATTATATTTAGTTGTGTCGCAGTTTATTTTTCAGTGTATTTTGTTTCGTTAACCCAACCAGTTTGCACCATCATCAACTCGCTTTATTCACTTAGTAGCACTTATCTTACAATGGTTTAGTGACTTACTCTACAACAACATCCATCATTTTGTTTGTCAAACTTAATAAGTACCAACAAATCACTAAAACCACAAGAACAATTAATCACCCAATACGTTAACCCTAAAATATCGAAACCCAAAATCAAACAAGAACAATTACGTAAAAGTTAACCCTAAATTAGCGAAACCATAAATTATCGAAACCCTAAACTGGCGAAACCATAAATTAACAAAACCATAAATCAATAGATGAAAATACGTAAAATTACTTACCCTAGCCCAAATCGTTTTTCTGATAGACATTAGATCGGACGGTGTGGTGGCGATGATGTACAGTCGAGAAGTGTGTTAGCTCTTGATGAGAAGTGTGTTGAGGAAGATTGTGTTGATAAGTGTGGTGGTTTCAAATAAGAAGTGTGTTGAGGAAGTTTCATTTGTATAAATGTATAAAGGTATAAAGGTTAAAAAATTGCTTCTACCTTTTTTTAATTTCTTTTATACATTCAATGCCATAAAAATACTTTATACATCATAAGTTGCCCAAAGTACAACCTTGTGGGACCCAGTTGCCCAATATTTATGTACTTTTTAAGAATAAAAAAAAGACCATATTTTTTGGCAAAAAGACAAAAATTGTCAGTTGCCCAACATTGAAAGTCAAAGTTGTCCAACTATTGCTCTAGTACACTTGTACTAGATAAGTACAAGGTTGCCCCACAAAATGTGACACATGTCATTTATTTAGGATAGTTGCCCAAATATTCAGTTGGGAGAGTTGCCCATGGGGCATTTTGGGCAACTGGGGCATTTAGAGAATTTGCTTATACCTTTTTTGTTTCTGGGAGTTGATTTGTACACTCATCAAATTGATTGACACACTTCATTTTAGAGTGTGTTGACAACTATACCATCACAGAGTAAAAATGTATAAAAGTGATATGGGGATATAAATGTCAAAAAACTCTAAAATAAAATGTCTCAATCAATTTGATGAGTGTACAAATCACCTATTTTCAAGAATACCACAATAAAAAGACAAAAAGAGGTTTAAGAACAAAAGTCTTTATATGTTGACTTTGAAGTTTGAATAGTTGTACACAAGTTTTGTTTTTGTTTTTTTTTGTTTTTTTTTTTTTTTTAACTTTGTACACAAGTTTTAATAAACAAAAACCAAACACTATAATAGTTTAGCGATCCCAAGCGCTTTCACTCTCTCGTACATTTACAAAACCCTAACCTTATTAAAATCAATCAGCATCATTTTATCATATTCAACCGGTTAATACTAAAGGTATCCAATCATCTGCAGATTTCATTTGTTTATGTCTTACAATTATATTCATACATTTTTTTACCTGAATTTCCGTTTATAGATATATTAACCAGGTTATATACACGTTAAGTGATCGTTTGTTTTTGCTGTTTATTTTATCATGTTTTTAAAGTTGCATGAAAAGGTAGTAATTTGGTGAAGATTTTTAATCAGATTCATTTATAATATAGGTTAAATATGATGGTAAATGAATAATTTTAGCTTTATCTCTAACTTATCTGCTTATTGATAATACAAGCTAAAAAAATAAGCACATAAGCAATCTCATATCCCCCTTTTTATTGCACAAAACTTATAAAACGAAGAAAGGTGATAGGTTAAATACCTAAATGCTGACATTAGAAAATTGTTGAGGGATGGAACCATTGTGGTTTTTTTCTAATGGGAAAACCGTCAATAATGTTAAAATTTGGTTGAGTTTATATATAGCATTATGATTCCTATATTCCTAGTTTAGTCTTGGCGTATTAAACTTCATCGTAACTGTACGTTTTTGGTTCTGTTCGTTGGCACATGTATGTCGTATAGTTAAACTAAATGCTTGTTAGCTAAATGAATTCTTAGATATATATTATTGATTAAATTTAAGCAAGAATTTGAAGTCTTAAAAGACCTTATTAGCTAGCTACTATATCGGATATATGACATTCTTGGATGTGAATACGCAGATCATGTAAATTTCTTGTTTGGATTTTTTCTATAGCTAGCTACAGGTTTTATTTTTAAGATTTTTCTGCTTAGCACCATGAATAGTATTACTCGAGTTTGACACTATAAGTATATATATTGAAGATGAAAAATATATAATGTGTTGAAATGATGAATTGGTATAGTAACTTATCATAATGTATACATGGCTAGATTTCTATGATCTTAAGTAACTAAAAAATGCAGGTTGAACATTTTTGTTTTTGGCATCTTTGATTAATATGCCAATTTGTCCTAGTAAAAATGTTTTCCCTTTTACTAATGTATAACGTATATTATTTCGTGTTTCAACAGGTATGGATCATGGGGATACTATTTGTTGTTAAAGTATGGTGTTCTATACAGTATAGAGATTCATAGAATCAAGCAAATTCTTGAACCACATAGTTAAGCTGCCTTGTTTATTAAAATGATACAATCTAAAGAAATGGATTCAGGTTTTGAAAGTCGCCAAACTAGTATTATGCACATTCCCGATGAACATTTTTATTTGGTTTTTGAAAAATTAGAAACAAACTTTGATAAACAATCTTTTGGTCTATCTTGTCACTGTTTTCTTGATATTGAAAATTCAAGTCGTAAATGCTTGGCCCTTGGATGCCTACCTGTGTCGCGTCGCTGCCCAGATGCTTGCAAGCATCTTACTTCCTCTATGCTTGATAGATTACTTAACAGATTTAGGCAGTTAGAATTATTGTGCTTGAGCAAATGCATAAAAGTTTCCGATTCTGGTCTAACTAAACTGCAAATTTATGGCTCTAAATTGCATACTCTGTATCTCGACGAGTGTAATGGTATCACTCGCACAGGATTTTCGTATGTTGCCTCTGGTTGTCCATCTTTAGCAGTTGTCAGTCTATCTCAATGTTATATTGGAGATGACGAATTGGAAATCATAACAAAATCTTGTAAGTCCTTAAAAGAAGTGAACCTTTCTTTTTGCCCTAATATAACTGACCTTGGAATTCTGTCTCTCAACCAAAATTGTCGTCAACTTCGAGCACTCAAAATATCATGGTGCGCACAAATTTCTGGTGTAAACTTTCAAGGGTGTTCTCCAACCTTGGCTTTTTTAGAAGCCGACGATTGTGCAATTCAATCGAAGTGTTTTAATGGAATTTTAAGTGGAGCTGGTCTAGAGTATTTAAGTCTTGCTTGTCCTCGAGAGGCCATTGAAGGATTAGCAACAATCGGTTTAGGCTTTGCTAGAAATCTTAAAATCCTTAACTTTTGGAAGTGCAGCTTTGTTACAGATGATGTTGTTATAAGTATCTCAAAAGGGTGTCCAATGCTGCAAGAGTGGAACTTATCAGGCTGTGTAAAAATTACTATTTCTGGTTGGCATTCGATTGGATCAGAGTGTCACAATTTAGAGCGACTTCATGCCTTTCGTTGTCCGGAGCTTTGCGATAGTGGACTACTTTATTTGGGAAATGGCTGCAAAAGCCTATCAGTGCTATATGTGAGTAGTTATTACTCGTCTGTCACTTCTTCTGGGCTTCAATATTTCAAGACCATAAGAGAGGATGTGGAAATCATAGCGGCAGGAATGAAGCAGGTTACTCCTGTTTGGGCCTTTACAACATGATATGAAGAGCAACGAAAGCCCGAAAGATATGAAGAACTATTGGTATGTTCAAGTTATTTTCAAAACTCGAAAAATAGTGTTATGACTTTATGTTAGCTTATAAGATGTAATGATGTGTGGTGAACTCATGATGTGGGATTTAGCTGTCTGGTGAATTGTGTTTTACATTATTATAGAAAATTTGATGAACTGAAGAAGATTCCTAAAGTTTAGGCTTGAAATGTTTGATTGTTGGTGGGCGTATGTATGTGTTTGGTTTCGAACACAAATGATAGACCCATGGTTTCCGTTTATTTGCTCTTTCACAATGTTTCTAATAAGTTTGGAGGGAAAATAGTATATTCACATGTTCATATTGATGTGTGCATGCGCGCGCGCATGTGATAAGACTTAATAACTTGAACATGCAAACACGGATCTTAATTACAACTAGAAACTTTAGTTTCCATCTTTGTCTTGACCATTTAGATACCCCTACCCACAATCTTTTTCTCCTTTACATTGGCAACTAAGACCAATTACCCACCACCGCCACCTCTATAATTGCACTTTGTAAGAGATCTTAATTAGCAATTCTGTTTATATTCTTTTGAATACAATATAATATGTTAATTTTGGCTGACTGAATACGTATCGATATGATATATCTCGATTAGGTATTTAGGCGTATTGGGTAATGGGTAGTATCATGAAAGGAGAAGACGAGGATGATTTGTTTTATGATATGCTATATGCATTGTGTTTATAAAGAAATAATTTATAATTGTCATCTGCACTCCTGGCATACATTACAATTGGTAGTGGCGTAAGTAAGTAGTTTTGTTCTGGTTAAGAATTATGTATGGTTGTTCCTTAGAGCTAGTCTTTTGTGGTGAAGAAAGGAAAAAACTATCGATAGTCGATAGTAATACTAATGATTGAGGCAACAACTATCGAGATTGTTTTGTCCCTCCTTTCATGATGTTTGATTTTGTCCATTACACTTTTCTTTTCCCTTTTCTTTGTAAAACTAGACCGAGTTCACAACCACCGCTACCCACTCCAACCTACCAATATGACCAAGCTCTTCATGAGTTTGGTTACTCAGTCAATCGATCGGTTGAACTAACTTGGTTGACTGGGTTGCTATATGATCTCTACTTTTTCACGACTCACACATTTACCCTATAAGTGCGCCGTTTTGTTGCAGGCTGGGTGGAAACAACCCTGAATCCCTGATCCTGCACTACTTGGGCGAGTGTTTGAAATCACATAGTTTAGCTTTATATATGCCCATTTTTCTACCATAGCCAACTATGCCTGATCAATTCTGAAACAAACACAAATTTGATTCTCAAAATCTTTCTTCTTTCTTCCTGTCATTCTCAAACTTGTCAGTTAATTAACCCTTGTTTCAGTGAACCAAGTCTAGACAGTCTTGACTGACCCGACCCATTTCGTCTTTTTGGTTATAGAGTGTAAAACTGTGTTTATAAGTTCAATAGAGATTTATCATCCAAACTAACCGAATCAAACAGTAAACACCCTTAATACTACAGCAGAAAGGGGAAGACGTAAAACTCGTATCATTTTCCCTTCATTGTTACGACATAACCAATCTTTTGCGTGAGGATTATTTTTCTTTGTAATATTCCTTAGAGTTTGTAATTTATAGTAGCATATCATTTTCTTTATAGAATTATTTTTGTTCAGCATTCAAACCCTATTGATTAGTAGACCTCTATATGACTATTTACTTGATTCTGTCCAAAGGTTTAACTGTGTACCACAAATTACCATTAGTACTATATATTAATCATTTATATGTTGTTCCATAGTGCCATTATTTAAAACTATAAATTACTCTTTAGTTATTATTTTCCGATCTTTAACCATAGTCCGGCAGTGTTGCATGCATCTGCCAAGAAGTACAATGAAATTTAATTCATAGGTAATAACATCCATCACATGAAATCTAATAGCTAGTGTCTTGCATTTTGTATCTGCATGTTTTTTATGCGTTAACTAGTAAATTTACGTTCAGTGCATGAATGTTGCAATGATTTTTTCTTGTACCAGTGTACATATAATGCTCGATCAGAGTCGAAAGTTTTTTTAATTATATGCATACGTGTTGTTCAAGAAATATGTTGCAATATTAATTGACATAACAAACAATGTTTCTTTCGTAATGGATTCAATACAAATCAAGGGGCAACCAAAACGTTTTTACTTGATAAAAGTACATGTTTTTCGAGCACTTTGTGTGGATAGTACTCAAAACTAAAAGGTCTGAAATTCCTTATTATTTGATTAGTTTACGGCTATTTTTGATAATTAAATCCAGAAGCTGTTGATGAATGACGTGAATTTAAATCAATACCATAAAGGCACCAGACATGCAACTTCAATGAAAAAGGCACAGCTTGTACATTTCTTAAGAAAAAGGTTACAAGCATTCAAATCCATACTATAAAGGCACACCAGACTATTTATGCACCCAAAATTATCAACTACTATAACAGTTTATATACTAATTATTTGAGGTGTTTTGTTTTACTAGTTTCAATGATTTTAAGTGGTTGTTTCAATTTAATACTACTCCCATGTCTAAGCTAACCTTGATAACTTAAAATCAAATTAATCAATGGTTTTGGTTTTTATTAGTAATAATGTTTTTAAAGACTGATTGTTAATTTACGTTAGCTCTTATCTAAGTTACACAGAAATGTAATAAGTTTTGTACAAGGATAAATACGAAACTATCTATATATGACTGCCTGAAATGCTAACTATTAATAACTAGACGTGTACCAATGCATAGTGACGGGATTTTATAGCTGCAAATAGTTATAGCTTAGATATTATGGTTAAGTGTTTCTTGTAAAGTTTAGCAATTGACGTTGGCAAGTCTTCATCATCATCCGAGATGACAACAACATCATATCAGTTCCAGTTTAACAAAATGAGATTGAAATATGGATCGAATTGAGAACAAAATTCGGCAGAATTTGTAAAAAGTGGAAAAATAGTAAATATTTTAGTGAACAATGTTTTTCATTATACAATTGTAATAATAAATATTTTAGTGAGCAGTGTTTTTTCATTGTTCAAAATGACTGTTTCATTTATATAAAGTTAAGTGATGATGTACCCTCCAAGCAAGGTGAAGGTCTCTCCTTCAAACTCAATTCGGATTCTACATTCCGAACAACTTGGTAAACCTCCTAAAATCTATTTTGGCGTAAAATCATTCACGAGCAATGGTTACCACATTAGCAAGTCCAATCGAAGCCTAACATCCTCCAAGGTGCGCCCTTCGAAGACATTGTCACAGAGGTTGCACAAGACCAAGTCAAACCCATGATCTCTAACCCTGTCAAAGTTTTCCCGCCAAGATAGGGATTGTGGGACATAAACCTAGCGGTTACTTAAAATCATGGGACACCCCCATGATCTATGTATTAAGTGTAGGAGCCTGGCAGAGTCTATTTTCATCTCCTATAAATAGCTTGGTAGGTCATTCAAGGTTGATCACGCTTTCAACACCTACATTTGATACTTAAGCACCTTAAACAATCACAAACATCTACTTGCTCTCACATTAGAGGTGATCCGCAGGGTCCAACCCTTGCGCTTCACTTAATGTAGTGTTTTCATTTGTCTTATTTCAGGTTACGCACAACTTGGCAATCACTACACACCTTCATATCCTTCAATTATCATCGCAAGGCCTGGTAGTGTGATTTGTTGCACTATCATTAAGCTTTGTGGTTACGGGTGTTCAAAAAATCTATGAAATCGACAAAAAACCGACCTGCTCAATCTAAAACCGCAAAAATCAATAACCAAAAAACCAAAACAGAAAAAATTCCAAAACCAAAAAATCCCTCTTATCATGGTTCGATTTCGGTATTTATTTTTAAATATTTCTGGTTACCCGAACCAAATTGTTTAATATACATGTAGTTTTTAACAAAATTCATTAAAGTGTACAAGCATTGAATATATGTATTCAAGTTTAATATTTTTTTTACATGTCTTGGTTGACTTAAATGCTTTGTCTGTTCTGTTTAATTTGATTGTAACTTAAGCTTTACTAATTATAATGCTTAATATTGTATTTATGAAATGTCTTAGGGCCCATTTGGGTCGCATAATGTTTTTGAAGGAATTGTAATATGTAAAAAAATGTAATTTAATCTGAATGAATTATAATCTGTTAAGACTTATGAGAATTTTAATCATAATCTGAATTAATTGTAATGTGAATGAATTGCATTTGTAATTCAGAATTACAATAATAATAAAAATCAGAATCAGACTCTTGGACGTTGGATCGTGTCTAAATCAATTTCCATTGAGTGAGGTAAGTCTAGAAAAGCATTTCACCGGTTAGCCACCAACTCGATGCATGTCACGTGACCTACAACTTGACCTTTGTTTTGTGAGGCTTCCTCTCTCTCATTTGTTCTCAATTACTCATCAAATGACTCTCATTTTATAATATAATAATAATTTTAATAGTTAGTAAATTTTGTAAAAATTAATTAGGTATTAAAACAATAATATATTAAATAATAAATAAAATCATTAATGAAGAAAAGATTAATAACCTTTTTAATTTACTAATAATTTAAAATGTTAATCACATAACAAAATTTTATTTATTATTTATTATTTATTTAATTATAAAAAAATTAATAATAGTAATACAAATGACAAAAGAATAAATAATAATAATAATAATAATAATAATAATAATAATAATAATAATAATAATAATAATAATAATAATAATAATAATAATAATAATAATAATAATAATAATAATAATAATAGTAATACCATTGAACTTATGGACGCTGTTGCTAAGCTTAATGATCCCCAATGTGAGTTGCTGCTTCTCCGTGCATGTGTTGGCATTTCCAAGCTGTATTTCTCTATGCGCACATGTTCCCCCCGTGTCTTTGAACATGCTCAGATTTCATTCGATGAAGCACTTCGCTCCTCTTTGGAGCGAATTGTCACCCTCGGGCCCGGTTTGGAAATTGGCAATGGAGACCGCCACTCTTCCTTTTGAATTTGGGGGCTTGGATATCGCTGGGCGATGTTTTGAACTATGCTTTCCTTGCTTCTAGACTCCAATCGGCCACCCTTGAACTTCTCCGACAGTCGGTGTTGGTACTCTGGATCTTCCTTTGATGATGCCCGCATGTTTTAACGAGAAAATGGAGACCGACCTTTTGGGTAGCCCTTGTGAAATTGCTGCCCCCAAACTCATGAAGAAATTGGCAGATTTATATTTCACACGTGTCACAAAAGAGGCTGAATCCACCTTCGCTTATCGCTAGACATATGGCCCTATGGAGATCGCAAATGGAAGACCATACTTGACCTGGCTCAGTGGTCCCGATAATGGGTCAGCGCATATGAATGCTAAAACCTACCGGTGTGTTTTATGTTATCGTCTAGGTGTTCCTCTCTTCTCCACTCGATGTCGTGCTCGCTTGTTCCAAGGTTTTTGTAGGTGATATCTATGGGGATCATGCTGTATCATGCGCAGGTATTATTGGTATTAAACATCGACACAATGTGGTGCGTGATACTCTCGCCGATATCCGCTCCCGGTAGGGGTTTCGGCCGTAAAGAAGTTGATATCGGCTCTGCGAGAGAGGGACCAACACCTACCAGTGACTTGTTACTTTACTCATGGGAGAGAGGCCTTGATGCATGTGTTGATCTTACTGGGTCATCGCCCTTGACGCAAACTGGTATGACTGACTTTGTGGCAGGGCGGGCCGTGATCGAAGCCGCACAAATGCAAACGTGTCAAGTACTGAAACTAAATGCGCTGATATTGGATATAGTTTCATCCCTTCTCTTCTCTTCTTTGGTGAACTTGAGAAGGAGGCGGTGAACCTGCCGAATCCGAAAATTCTCGGTCACTCAAGATATTGGCGCGCGTGGTGCCAACTATATTTTTAGTAGGGTTTGTTTTGCTATTGCTAGAGGAGTGGGGGCCCAGTTAGTCTCACGGCTCCCCACTAATTTCTTGTAATTTCCTTTGATTTTCTAATGAAGTGATGTTTTTATAAAAAATAAATAAATAAATAAATAAATAATAATAATAATAATAATAATAATAATAATAATAATAATAATAATAATAATAATAATAATAATAATAATAATAATAATAATAATAATAATGCTTGAAATTATGAAATTATGTATTACAATGTAATTCAATTTTTTTTATCTAACTTGATGTATAATCTGAATTCTCTCACTTGATAATTGGAGTGATTGAATTAAAATCACATTGTATGTAATTTGAATTACAATTCCTTTTATTCTAAAAACCAAACAACTTACATAATATAATCATACTACAATTATATAAAATTACGACAAATTACACCGAACCAAACAAGCCTATTGCTTTAAATGATTCCCATTCCCATCACTCTTCATTACATCTTTACTATATATAAAGAGTGAATGATATTTCTTAAATATTAAAAGCTTAAAAAATTGAGTAATGTTAGTGGACTATTATACCATTGATAAAAAAATAGTAACGACATCTATCACTAAATTAATATTTTAATTATTGTTTACTCTTTAAACTTATCAATTTTTGTTTCCAACCCATAGTCTTTTTTCTCGCAATAACTACAAACTGAACCTTAAGTTTTGCTTCAAGGGTCAAACCAGAATCACGATATCGCAAGTATAATTATTTTTCGCTGACACGGGTACGTATTGATTGATACTCATGTGGGGGCATTTGAGTATTTGACACAAGTACACATCCCGCCTGATATAAAATCTCCCAATCCCCATTCGCCATCATTTTACGTAAACCCGAATGTTGATTTTTATTCCTAAATTAGGGTTTCAATTCACATGAATCTCGTCTGAAATCTGTTAAGAAACGTTCAAGATCATCTAGGGATAACAATAACAATGACAATTAGATGCACAACGAAATAATAAGAACATCAATGTTATTGCTAAAGGTTCCTCGTCATCATCTTCTATTACTAAACACTATCGTACTATGATACTCTAATACTATACTAACCTAGGCGTTTACATGAGCATACGCCTAGGAACACACACACACACACTATTTGGTGTTCACATCTTGACACATACTAAAACCTATTCCCTGTATCTCTTTATAAACTAGAGAGTCTAGGGTTACAAATACTACTAGGGACTAAATAACAGTGTTGCAAAAATCGGCCGAATCAGCCAATTAATCGCCGATTAATACGTAATCGGCCATACACCTTGTATAATTTTGAAAATCGGTCAAAAAATCGGCCAAAAATCGGCAGAATCGGTAAAAAATCGGCCAAATCGGT
This sequence comes from Chrysanthemum makinoi, assembly GCA_910596185.1. Taxonomy (NCBI): domain Eukaryota; kingdom Viridiplantae; phylum Streptophyta; class Magnoliopsida; order Asterales; family Asteraceae; genus Chrysanthemum; species Chrysanthemum makinoi. The sequence goes on along the minus strand of OU343222.1, from coordinate 122,141,924 downwards.
CAAAAATCGGTCGAATCGGTCAACTTTAAAAAAATAACAATTTCAGTTATGACGCACAATGGGGATCATTTATTTCACTTATAGCGCACAATGAGCCTTATAATCAGAATTGGAGACTTTTATTAAGGTTTGGAAACATAGTAGGCTTGAAATCAGTTAAGATCTTTAGTTTGGTCTCAAAAAATACCCAAAACTTGCAGGAAATGTCAATCCGATTAATCACCGATTAATCCCGCCTTGACCGATTACTCGATGCAGGGTGGTCGACCGCCCGACTACCGATTCACGATTTTTGCAACATTGCTAAATAATAAATACTATTTTAACTAGTAGGTCCCTTGTCTTCATAAGTCCTTAATCTTTCATATTTTGCCATATCAACTCAATTATAATTCTCAACAATCTTCTCCTAGTTAATAATGACAAAACCAATAAGCATAAACTTCCTCTGAAGTTAGTATGATGAAAGGTAAACGAACTTCCCCTTACACCATCAAGGATCTTCAAGCTGCAAAACATCAAATCTTCTTCCCCTTTTTGTTATTATCGAATAGGGGTCTTCTGTAGATATGCAACTTGAATAACACTTCCCCTCAAGTGGTGCATGTCGATGGTTAAACATTTAATCAATAAGCTTCCCGTGAAACAAATATGTTTACCATCTCTTGAATCACGAAATCTGTAAGCTCTATGTAATGATTATTGATGAAGAAAACTGAGCATAACAAATTTGATGAAGACGTAGAATTTCCCAAACTTGAGTCTTATGTCTTGTACTATCCACGTGACTCCGAACTCATACTCCCATAAAAAGCATAAGTAGACTGCAACCTCTTGACAATTCCTCAACTACATGAGACACTGAGCACAATAACGTAACTCCTTAAAGTGATAGCAAATGTGAGCATTAAGAACCATCAGTTTGTAGATCACACACTTTTGCTAGATTCATCAAGTCTTTGTCACACCATTAACGCACGAACAAGTTATCTATGAAGTGTAACACCCACTTTAAGATATGATAAGAACACGCACCTATAAAACTCAACTACAACATCAAATAAATGATATTCAACCTTCTTCGTAATCAATTATTCAAATAATTCCAAAACGAGCCATTAAATAGTGACCATAAACTGAAATAAATTCCAGTTCTGTCCGAGATCCAAAAACGTGTTGTCACCCGATATCAGACCAAACCAGCAATATTAAAAATATATCGGATAACGCTAACAGTATTAACTTTGAAGAGCAGTACTAACGAAGAAGAAAAATACTAAGTTCCAAACTTGGCAGTACTAATATACACGAACAGTACTAATTGTAACCTGCCAGACTTAACCTGTACCAACTGCTAGAACAACCAGTACTAATTGTGAATGACCAGTACTAGCTGTGAATAACCAGTACTAATTGTGAATAACCAGTACTAGTTGTGATCCTTTGAGCAATACTAACTCCCCAAGCTACCAGTATTAACAAGGAACTAGCAATACAAACAATAACGAAAGCAGTACTAACTCCATATCGTGGTAGTACAAAGAAGAGGCGAGCAGTACTAACTTTCCTCGACTAGTTAATCCAAGAAGCGAACACAGCAACTTGACAAACAACTCCAAGACTAGTAGAAACATAAATATAATCATAATTGTTTTTTTTTTTTTTTTTTTTTTTAAAGTATAGAGACAACACTTTTAAAGTGTCCTGAAAACCCTAAATCCACCAAAAATCGATCATACACAATCACAACAGCTTTCTTTGATAAATAATGACTTCCATGATGACTTAAGACCAAGAGAATCAATTAAAAATCGAAACCCTAATAAAGAAACCCTAAAAATTCGAAGTTTTACCCTTTGTCTGCAGCAGTTTTTGAGACTGAATACCTTTCGACTCAGACCTCAGATGGAAGATCCCTCCAGTGAAAATTTAGACAGTAGTACAGAGAACGTCCACCAAAAATTTCGACCCAATCCAACGGTTAACGAACAAGTTATCGCTGTTTGAAAATAGACCTGCAGAAACGTACGAAAATTTTCCAAATTCGAATTTTTCTTTCTTCTTCTTCGAAACACCTTGTAGATACCTATATCAAAAGCTTCCCTCTCTGATACCAATTGTTAAGAATCATTTAAGCTCATCTAGGGATAACAATAACAATGATAATTAGATGCACAACGAAATAATAAGAACATCAATGTTATTGCTAAAGGTTCCTCGTCATCATCTTCTACTACTAAACACTATCGTACTATGATACTATAATACTATACTAACCTAGGCGTTTACATGAACATACGCCTAGGAACACACACACACACACTATTTGGTGTTCACATCTTGACACACACTAAAACCTATTCCCTGCTTCTCTTTATAAACTAGAGATTCTAGGGTTACGAATACTATTAGGGACTAAATAATAAATACTATTTTAACAAGTAGGTCATTTGTCTTCATAAGTCCTTCATCTTTCATATGTTATCATATAAACTCAATTATAATTCCCAACAAAATCTGCTTTAATGGCGACACTTTGTGTAAAACATGAATTGTTTCAATTATATTCATGATCATGATGGTGATTGCGTTTTGTGGAGCAAGATTTGATAAAGAAACTCAAGAGAGATTTTACGGAAGCTTGGTGAATTCGTTTGCGCTGAAGTCCTGTGACGCGAGTATCGCCAAAATGTTTGATCGTGTCTTGGAGAAAGAGTTTTCAGACAATGAATTATTTGATGATTGTATAATATCAATATCAATCACTTATTTTTACTAGTTTGTGTTTAATGTATGATTGTATTGATCCGTTTATATTCTCAAGTATCACTTACTGAAGAAAAGTAAAGAAAATGAAGTGAAATAAAAAAATTGTGTTCTCGAGCATCAATTATGAAGGAAAAGAATAGAAAATGACTGAAAAAGGTGATTTGGTTGATTTTGAAGTAAAATGTTTACTTCGAGAATCGGGCTAAAAATGTTTACTTGTGTTTCTTTACACTAATTTTACCATTGTCATCATATTCATGTTTACTAGAAGCGGTATCCGAGAGGCTAGAAATCGATGCTAATAGTGGTTTTATGGTACCTTAAAATTCGGATAATGATATTGTAGAGGTATGTGTTGATTTGGAAGTCAGTGAATTTATGGAATTTGTTGTTAAAAGGAGTAGAATTGTTACGTTGTGTATTGTTGAGTCTAGTGTAAATGGTAGGCAATTATCAACTACGGGAAGCAATCAACATAGCAATTTTATTCATGCTACCTCGTCTGTAAATGTATATCAAACCGAATATCATGCCACACAAATTCACCAAACACAAATTCCTGGTAGTGGTTTTTAACAAAATTTTCCTAGTTTTCAACATATGCATGGATTTCCTGGGAATCCTATGTATGTGCCTGGAATTCCTGTGTATCCTATGCAGCATCCTCAAAGTGATTCTGCTAATCGTAAAAAAACTAAGTTATTAGTTCACTAAAAAACAAAAAGACTAACGAAAGGGATTTGCTAGATGATGATAAATTACGGCCTTTCAGAGAAAAGGTAATGGGTAGTGTTTTTGGGAAAGTAAAAGATTGTCTGGCGAGGATGAGAGTAGTGAATCATATGATGAGCATAGTGAATCTGATGATGAGAGTAGAAAATCTGATGAGGAGGGTAGTGAATCCAATGAGGAGAGTAAAACATCTGATGATGAGAACAAGAAACGTTAGAAGGATAAAGTTTGGAATATGCCTCCCCTACTCAAAACACCAGTCCTAGATATCAACTCGAAAAAAGGTATGTGTTATGGAACATCTAGTCTTGTTCGTTTACATGATACTTTTGATAATAAAGAACATATAAAATTTGTTTTGGGTAGAAAAGCTCTTGAAGAGGGATTTCAAATTAGATACCCAAGATCAGACACCCAAAGGGTATATGCAACAGGTATTGTTGACACATGTGAATGGGTTTTTCGAGCCTATATACCCAAAGACTATAAAAATTTTTATGTAACAAAATTTCACGACCATCATACATGCACTAGAACTCAAATTCACCCACATCATCGTAATACTTCCCCAAAAGTCCTTGGTCATATATTGAAGGAGGTAATGTCTGAGAATAGTAGGATTTATAGGGGAAAGAGATTATGACATATATGAATGGTAGGTTCAAAATTGATATCTCATATTCTCAAGCTTGGCGAGCTAAATGTTATGCATTGCAATTGTTGAGAGGGACTCCTACGAAGTCATTTTCCGAACTCCCTTTGTATTGCCACAGTTTGAAACTAAAAACCCAGGGACTATTACACATATTGAAATTGACGTTGAAGACAGATTTCAGATTTTTTTTTTCTTTGCATGGGTGTTGCGGTAAGTATGATCCCAAATATACGACCCCCATGAAAACATATTCCAACAATCTGCTAAAAGCTCAACCAACTTCAACGTATGATCAGTAACATTGTGTGACAATTGGTGGCCCAAGAATCCGTAATCTAACAACACCAAAAGACATATCTTAACTGCATCATCATCTTCCAAAACAAGTGAACGATCTTTCATCTTATTAAAAATATCCATAACATCCTTTACTTTAACCAAAACTTTTTTTGGAATATCAGCGAACATCCTTTTCCTAAATGGATTTTCTGTCATGTTCTTAACCCGCTCATTCATATACACTAGCAGGGTACACGCGCGTTGAAGCGGCGGGCGCCATACAATTAAAATATTCAGCAATTTTTTTTAGATCTATATTTTAGAATACAATAGATATACGGACGACGATAATTTTAGTTTTAAATATTGTTATGCATTTCATATAAAAATTGTGTAACACCCCAAAAACGACAACAGCTTTTTTTTTTTTTTTACAATTGATGGTATTAGTCTAAAATAGACCCTTTTATACTCTGAAAAAGTCTCATTACCTGCAGACCCCTGAAATAGACCCATTTGCATCTATAATGAACCCATTTCCTGCACTCTAAAAATGACCCATTTGCAGTCTAAAATAGACTCATTTATCTCTAAAATGGACCCATTTTCTGTTACTATAAAAATGACTCATCTGAGTCTAAAATAGACCCTTTTTCCTGCAGATTTTCTGCAAGTTACATATTTTGACCCATTTTCACAACAAACAACCATTACCACTTCATTTTCACATCAAACCTATCCAAAACCATTAATATAACGTAATACATGTTTACAAGACCAATCGACCCGTTGTAACTCAAAATGGGTATAAACATATGTTATGCCAAACACCCATTTAGCTTTTACTAATAACACTTAAAACACACTTTGACACAACGTTTGACCATCAAACTTTACGAATACTTTGACATATGTTATGCCACTTGACTACACATTCCAATCCATTAAATGACTCACGGGGGTTCCGACATGACACTTGAGCTCGGTATTCTATACTAAGCTCCTAAATGCATACTATCTTCTATCCTTGCATATCAATCCTTTAATCCATATCATCACAGCCATCCATAAAAGTATGCCAACCTACAAAATGGTTAGACACTAAACCGTAAGTACAAATGCTTAGTAAGTAAAACAATTATAACATAACATCATAACTCATTCACACATTGAGCATCATAATCCATTTATTTCATCACAATACTAAACATAACACATACCTTAGCCACTTCAAGCCTTATCATTACATCACAACCTTTCCTATATACTTACACTAATCCAACTCAACTCTTAGTCTCTTTTGCTAGTTATGCCAAACTAGCCTTACATCTACTTCTCCACCACACAATCATTCAAACACTATCAAATAACCTCATCATAACATTCATATAACACATAATGTAAGAAATCATTATAACATCAAATCATAAGCTTTTACTTACCTTGAATCCAAGCTAAGCCAACAATCATTATTTCACCACCATCATCATCATCTTTCACCATCATCAACAAACCTAATAATACATATAACTCAATACTATCAACAAGGTCTTATATAACCCACCATAACTTACTCATCATCCTTTCCCTATCATTATATGATCATACTTTGATCATATGATGATTACCCACTTAACCCATGGCCTTGACCTCAATAATCACTAAGAGAAAGTTACTTACTTGTGGTGATCTTTGCTAGGAAGGGCCCTTAGCATAATCTCTTCATCATCTTCTTCCTACCCTTCCAAGCTACTCTTCTCCCTCCCTTTTCTTATCCAAATCCGAACACATACAAATACCGCCAAGAAAGGTGTGGAAATGTCTAGAATAATATGGATAACTACATATATACTTGCACAAATTTGGCCATAGGGCAAGCTTGGTCCCTCTATTTCCATTCATTCTAATTTGGCCACAATACTTACTAATAACACTTTAATACTAGGCAACATTAGTCCTTTAAGTTATGCATCAAAACTTCCAAAACTGCGTTACACATTCATTGACTATTAGGTTGACCATCGGGTTGACTAGTCAATTTAACATTCGTTGACTAACCAATCACGTTAAACCTTGGTCAATTTCATCTAAGGTGGAGCCTGTTTGTATCTGGGATACGGGTCTAACAATTGTAGATACCTCCTTATTTACAATAATGATTTTAGCCCCGAATTTATCTCTCGCCTATAAAGCATTCTGAGACATCTAAAAAGGAAGGCTAAAAATTAAGTCTCAACACTTCTACATATATGGCATATATAAGTACATACATAATAGCATTTGTTGCAACGATCTTCGTAAAGATCTTGCAACTGTTTTTCAAAAAATAAAAAAAATACAAAGTATTGTATAAGAAAAAAATGTCCATAACAATAAATACCTTATGTTATTTTTAAAACACGCTTGAAAAATCCATTATACTATCTCAAACTTTAAAAACATATTTCTATAATTATGTAACGATTCTTGGTACTAGGTTTTAAAGGGACGGGCCAACGTTAACCGGGAACGGAGTCACATATTCGACTAGCCCATAAAAGTCGTTCGAGAAGCAATTGTTATATAGATTTTAAAATGCACTACTAAAATACAAGTCCAAAAATAATTAAATAAGAGTGCTCGAGAATCTTAACATTTGACCACATATTTGGTCACTTAATAAAACTTACCAAAATTAAAAACTTTGTTTTATAAAATCGGACGATTTTTTAAAGCATAAGTCAAATCTAGTCAATATATGTGGTTATTCACATTTACACATCGTACTACTATAAAGCATTTGGGACATTCTAAAAGAAGGCAAAAAATAAGATTCAACACTCATCAATGGCATTCTTAATAAGTACTATAATAGCATTTTATGCAACACTAAAGCACTTTTTTTACAACTTTCTCAAAAAATAATAAAAATCATAAATTTTATAAGAAAACGACCATAACAATAATAAATACATAAATGGTCCTTTTTTAACACTTTAAAAATACATGCCCTCACACTATTATAATATTGTACAAACTTAATTAAACACACAACTTTATTTCATTCAATTTATGACTTTCGTAATCAAGTTCTGGTACATATGACTTTTCTTTAAAAAATGGACACTTTCGCCAGGGGCGATAAGTCACCGGTTCGAAGCCATAAAATCGTCGAATTTGTTAATCAATAAGTTTTAAAATCTATAACATCAAGCAAAAATTTAAAATCGCAAGAGTCCTCGAGAATCATCAATATGCGCGCTTTGGAATTTTTTTATAAAATTTACCGGTGCTAACACTATCTAGAAACTTTGTTTATCACGCTTATCACTTTCCTCAAAACAAATGGCACAAGGTCTAGCTATATCTTCAACAAATTATAATATACTTTTAATTTGCCATAAAAATAACTTAGCAAGTGTTGAGACATCTATTTTAAGCCTTCCTTTTTAGGAATGTCAAATGCTTTATAACCTCGCTACTATAGATATGTGTAAATGTGTATAATCATAAATTAGGACTTTACACTTTCTTATGAATTGTTTTTATAAAACAAAGTTTTTATTTAACTAAGTTTTATTAAAAAATTCCAAAAGGCACATATTTGATTCTCGAGTTTCTCATTTGATAATATTTTTAACTTGTATTTTATTATGGTCATTTTAAACTTTATTGATACACATAAGCCGGACACTCATTTATGGGCTACGAACCGGTTCTCATTTACATAGAAAAGGTTGGTCCCCATTTTTAAAACAATGTAAATCAAGAACTTGTTTATATAAACTTATGGTTTGTGTGTTTATTCACAATTTGTACACTATTTAAATGAAAAGGTGTCCCAATCCACTCAAATAATGAATTTATAAATCATCCTACTTATCTACACCCAACACAACAATCATACTTGTTATGGACTTTTTTTTCTTTCCATTAAATTACTTTTCTAGCACGGATCCAATCTCTTATAACTTTTCATAAAACATGCCATAAAGGCTTTAAGCTGTTGTAACAACATGCCAAATTTGTAGGCAAGCTATACAATTATGCCATGTGTGATTGAAGGCAATTTTTTAAGCTTCCTTTTTAAAGTGTCAACCATGCTTTATAGTGTAGTAAGCATATTGCGACCATGCCATGAACGTAAGCTTGTAACAACAAAACTCTTGCCATAAAGGCAAGCTATACCACCATGCCATATTGAACGAGGCAAGCTAGTTTGCTATCCTTTCAAAGGATACCAAAGCAAGTATCGTTATGCCATAAGGGCAAGATATCTTTTTAAGGAGAACCGGCCATGCCAAAAGGCAAGCTAAGCTATCCCGAAGGATACTTTCACTTGGGTATCGCCAAGGATAGGCTTCAAACCATGCCTAAGGCAAGCTAACAACCCCTGAGAGGAAGCTAGGCCATGTTTGGTCATTTAAGAAGAAAGATGCCAAAACACATGCTTGGCAAAAAGGAAAGTTCACGGGCTATCCCAAAGGATACCAAAGCTAGAGCATTGGATCCAAGCTATGTTTACTTTAACATCTTTACTCGTTTTATCTTTCATGCACCCCAAATTTTCTCATTAAGCACCTAATCGGGAAAACTTTCTTAAAAAATTCTCATTGCCTTCAAGCAATCTCAACATTCGCTATTAAAAAACATATTTACTTTCATCTAGACAAGTTTGTATCTTTATAACACTTGCCAATTTTTATATTTGCATAAAACTTCCACAATGCAATCTTATCATTAATCCTTCTAAATAGTCAACCCCAAGTTGACCGCGGTGGAAACTTCACCATGTGCAAAATTCTTATATTTTAGACAAGTGGGGAGGTTTTTTTTGCATGATGCTTGTCCATTTCAAAATTTACACATTTATGGGAGGGTGTGTTCTTACTAGCGACTTTTATGGGTGTTGGGAAAGTATTATCCACAACCCTTTCGTTTTTTGGCGGGACCAGGGTATTATAAAAATATCAAAAATTCATATTTTTCTATCATTTCATAAGAGTCTTCAAAATTATCTTTTATGCTTTTGGTTTTTGATCTCAAGCTTTCAAAGCATTAGGTATGCTTTATGAAGTAAGTTTGAAAATTTTGATATTTTTGTCACTTACCCTATACTTAACCCATTTTTCACATATCAATATGGTTCATCAACCTTTTAACCGCCACCATAACTTGGTCATCACGCATTTTAATGTGGCAATTATAAAAAGTTATCTCATTATGTAATCTAATCCATGCTTCACGAACTTCTATCCGTTCATCAACCAATATTTGCTCAATAAATATTACTCGCACATATCAATTAAGTCTTACATATATATTATGCATTCCAATGCCTCTATCTTATCTCGTACACTTCTATGTACCATGCTACCATTTTAACATTTTCAATCTCATTCTACTTAGTTTACAAAATATAACCAACTACCATAGACTTAACATCGACATCCGATAACACTTTACACCCGTTAAACACTTATCCAACAAGTTGGTGTTGAAAATTACGGCTAAGCCTCAAAATCATTTTAATTTACACATAGTCTATGGCTCTTATATCACATCAGCGCCACAATTATGTAATAATTTAAGCAAAACATTCTAATTATTATGCAAATATTAGTCCATTATAAAATGTTTTGTAATCTTTTAGCATTATAAAACTTTATTGATTCAAAGGCGTATTAGCCCATCTCTAATTGTGGTACCACTTTACCATTTTTCTTACCCTTTGCAACGAACGGGTTCCATTACCATTATCTCGTTGTTTATATTTATCACATTCTTTTATAATCAATTATAGCGATTAGATCACATGTATGCATGTGGTTGATGTGTAACCATCGAGGTCATGCACGCTAACTATTGATTATTCAAGCTACACTTCAAGTCGAGCTTGTCCACGGACTTACATCTTAACATACACGCCAACACTATAAATTTTGATACAGACTTCGCCGCTTTATCAAATAAGCTCATCTAACAAAAGACATAGTCCATCTCATACTTGATTACTTTCCGACATTAAACACTTACGTATCAACGCTTCTGATACGAAAGTGGTTTAAGACTAGGCAACCTATTGTGGAAACCTAATTCACTTAAACCTAAGCTCGATACCAAGTTGTATTGACACCCAAAAACGATCAACAACTTTTTTTTTACAATTTTTGATTTTTTAGGTATTAGTCTACTTTAAATAGACAAAATAATTTTTAATATTTTTTAGCCTTTTTTTTGTGTTTTATTATTTTTAACTCAAATTTTTAATTTTATGTCTCAAAATTACTGTTTACAAATAGACCCATTTGCATCTATAATGAACCCATTTCTCGCACTCTAAAATGACTCTTTATTTTCTATAGCAGGTCTAATAAAATTTTAGACTCATTTTTTTATCAAAATCTAAAAAAAATGGACCCATTTTACATTATTTTTAAAATGACTCATCTTTAAACGAGTAAATCTAAAATACAAAAAACTACACCATCAGACGAGAATTTTTCTGCAGATTTTCGCAAGTTACATATTTTGACCCATTTTTTTCACAAATTTCAAACAACCATTACCACTTCATTTTCACATCAAACCTATCCATGTGATTTGTAACCATTAATATAATTTTTCATAATACATGTTTACAAGACCAATCGATTTGCAAAATCCATATGTTGTAACTCAAAATGGGTATTTTCAAACATATGTTTTCTGGTGCCAAACACCCATTTAAAAAAATTTTACTAATAACACTTAAAAGTCAAATATCTGACACACTGCTACGCTTGACCATCAAAACTTTATATGGAATACTTTGACATGTGATAAAGTTATGCCACTTCACACACATTCCATTTTGTTTTATCCATTAAAAAATGACTACTATATTAACATTGACACTTGATAAATTTGATATTCTATACTAAGCTCCTAAATGCATACTATCTTCTATCCTTGCATATTAATCCTTTAATCCATATCATCACAGCCATTCATAAAAGTATGCCAACCTACAAAATGTTAGACACTAAACCATAAGCACAAATGCTTATATGTACTTTAGTAAAGGTTTACAATTATAACATAACAACACCACTCTCTCATAACTCATTCAAAACAACCTTGAGCATCATAATCCATTTATTTCATATTCACCGGTTAATACTAAACATAACACTGCATACCTTTGTTTAGCCACTTCTTAGCCTTATCATTACATCACATTTTTTTACCTGAATTTCGGTTTATATATACTTACACTAGGTTATCCAACTCACTCTCAGTGATCTTTGCTAGTTATGCCAAACTAGCCTTACATCTACTTCTCCACCACACAATCATTCAAAAGGTACTACCATTTGGTGAATTTTTAACCTCATCATAACATTCATATAACACATAATGTAAGAAATTTTAGTTTTATCTCTATTCTGCTTATAACATCAAGCCAAAAATAAGCATAAGCTAAAAGTAAAAAATACTTACCTTGAATCCAAGCTGCCAACAATCATTAGAAAATTTTAAGGAATGGACCACCATGTGGATCATCATCTTTCAATGGGAAAACCATCACCAACTGTTAAACCTTTTGGTTGTTGGTTTATAATACATATAACTCATTCTATTTACTTGGCGTATTAAACCATCAAGGGCTATATAACTGTTTTGGTTTTGTTCGTTGGCACATGTATGTAGTGTTGGAATTATATAACATAACCCACCATAACTTAAACATAAACATCAAAGTAAGTCCTTGGGCGTATAGGAACATTATATGATCATACTTAACTAAAGATCAAAGTATGCGTATTTCTTGATTACGAACAAGAATCAAATCCACAACTAGCAATAATGAACCCATGGTTTAATTGGGATTATATGAATTACCTTGACCTTTGTAATAATCACAAGATAATAACAGAAAGTTGTTACTTACTTGTGGTGATCTTTACACGCTAGGAAGGGCCCTTAGCATAAAAGTAATGCTCTTCATCAAAACCAAATCTTGATGTTCCTACCCTTCCAAGCTACTCTTCCCTCCCTTTTCTTGGCGATCGGTTTGGACAAAGCCGGAAAAACACATACAAACACGTTTTTAGCCAAGAAGGTGTTAGCTTATGAGCACAAGAGATGGAAAAATAAAACCCTAGCCTATATATATACACAAGCAAACTTGGTGAACAAGTTGGTTTTTCTTTCCTTGTTTTGTGTCTATGGCGATCGGTATAGGAGTCCCCAAAGGGATTCAGAACCTTCCCAACTTTTGCAATTTAGTCTTTTTCCATAAACATTTAACGACCGTTAATCCATTACATTAATTACTTAACGTCCGTTAGTTATTTGGTTTAATAAATAAATAAATATAACATTTATATTTAATTATTAACTTTAAATTCTCATACGTAAAGTGTGCAATCCCATAGTCTCGAGTTCGATCCTAACTCACGTCTATTAATTTATTGTCCATAAAACCAAAGCAACACCACTTGGACATATCTTAATAGAGTGATCACATTATTAGCGTCTAGCAACACTTCGATGCCTCTAGTACAACTCGAGCAAGGCATCTGGAAAACCTTTTAATGATTTCTCATTATTATTATCCTTTTGTTTCTAATACCATGTTAAATAAAGATATGGAATTAAGTCATTCTTTATTCAACCATTCATTTCTCGTTGTAAGTGATTGAACAAGATTACCAAATCTTCTAAACATATTTAGGGAGATTTTTGGGTGTACGCTAAACATCTTGTCAACCCTACTGGCAGCAGATATTAAACTCAAAAATAAATTTGAAGGAACAAATTCTATCTTGACTACGAGAATAACCCACAAACTTTGCAACACTTGAGGAAACAACCCTTATGACTACGATTCATTATAGCGTTAAGTTGTTCCACAGAGTGCACTACATTCATGACACATCACGGTATCTCAAGTCGGAGGATAACTATTCATAATTTACTTATAACAATATCCACAAAGTAAATTATGTAGTTGGGATAAGTCCTATATTCAATTCATTGAATATCATGTGAAATTGGTATGCATTCTCATCAATATACTTTCAAGTATATTCTACCATATCTCTAAGATTTGTCTTAGTTTAATGATACTCCCATATCATTAATTGACAACGGACGATTTAGAATAAATAAATTTATTCACGGATTAAACATGCAAATATAGGATACAATATATTATAAAATCAAACATACCAAGTATTTGATTTATTATAACAATTGTTTAACATCCCTTATCCAAATACCAAATAGATCAATGCATGAAAATTCCAGTTGATGAATTATATCTCAAGTAATGACAATCATACTTGTTGACAAGACATAAATCAACCAACTTGATCTATCGTAATTTTGAGAATACTTATTTCAAGAATTCAATTAATGAAGTCCTTGTATGTGTGCATTCACAATTCATAATAATTCATAAAGTGTGTGACATCATCTCCTTCCCATTTATGACAATTTAAACTTTCAAACATTTTAAAATTTAAAGTATTCTTATTCTTTTAATGTATAATGCAACTGCGCTCTTAGTAGCACAACTAGTTCACATGGCCATTAACAAGGATGAAATCCTACCATGACTAGTATTGAGTGTCATCTCAATTAAACCCGCATCATTGTATACAAACAACAATATGCTCATTAAAACTCCGTAAACTTTAATATCTCATTGTGTAATGTTTGATGCTTTCCTAACTTTCAAGTTTAAAAGTGACAATTTTCACAACATTTGACATATTGTTCATCTATAGAATCTAGGAGCAATTCAGTGAGGATGTAATTCTTTTAAATCAATACACAAGTTTTTAAAATGCATATTAAAATACAATGTTCAAAATATTATTAAATCAAGAAAGTGCCTTGATCAACATATTTTTGGAATTACATTTTAATAAAATTTACCGTAAAATTAGATTTCAACTTTGTTTTATCTTGTCAAAATCGGACGCATTTTTCAATTTCCCAAATGATGCAAAGGTGTTTTAAAATCATGTTATGCGTTGCAAGAACAACGCTATTATAGATATACTTATTAAGGTTGTATGTTTTATTTGCCATACAATCTTAGCAAGTGTTGAATTTTAATTCAATTTAAGCCTTCCTTTAGCTTACAAGGAATGTCCCAAATGTTTTATAAACATGTAGTATAGATATGTGTAAAAACCTGTGTAACATAATCTCCATATAATTAGGAATACTTAAAATTACTTGCATATGAATCAAAATGAATTTTATAAAACAAAGAATAATTTTAGTGCATGCATTACCATTCATGTAATTATTGCACTTTACACTTCCATTAAAAACTTCAAAAGGCATTACATATGTTGATTCTTACCGAGTCACAAGTCTTAAGCATTTCTCAAGATAATATTTTTAACATTGTATTTCATTATGCATTTTAAACTCTATTGATTTAACAATATCGCTTTACGACTTTTAATGTGGGAAAGAATACCTCTAACCTAAGTGGTGACTCGTTCACGATTGAACCCGTTGGCTTGGTCCGTTTTTAAAACCATATGTACTATGAACTTGCTTTACATATGTGTAAATTGTCCATGAAGATTTGTGTGTTTAATTAGTTTGTACAAACCACTATGTATAATCTCTTTGAAAAAAGTATTTCCATTCATATTAGTAACTGCTTTTTAAAATAACATTTAAAATTGGTATTTATCTGTTATGACACATTTTAACATTCTTATATGAGTAATTTATTATTTTGTATTTTTTATATATATTATTTTTAAAAACATGTTTAAAAGTGTTTCGACATAAAAGTGTTGTAACAAATGTTATTATATTTGTACAGATTATGAATAAAATTTGTCATCATTAGCCAAATGAGGTTGAATCTTAATTTTTGTCTTCCTTTTTAGAAGTTCCTCAAATGCTTATATAATAAGTGTGTTTTAGATAGATATTATGTACAAAACGAAAGCTTGTAATTTTATCTTTCAAACAAAACTCTTGCATCTAAAGCTTGTAATCCATATAGACTATCTAATATATTGAACGAGAGCAAAACTCATTGTTCTATTTGGGACACTTTCAAACTCACATTGATAATTCATGACTTTACTTTGTATAACCTATTCATAATCAAAAGTTGGCTAACAAATTCAGAATTTTTTTATGAGAAGCTTAATGTCGGCCAATGTCCGAAACATGTTTTCCTGAATTTCTTAACTTGGGTATCAGTTAGAGCTTCAAGTATGTCCTAAAGAATACAAATTTTGGCCTTAATTGTTATGTTTGGCTGTTTAAGAAAAGAAAGAAAAAAAAAAAAAACAAATGTCTTGGCAATCATAATAACATACCATCAACTTGTTATATCACTAGAATAAATTGTAAGACCTAACAACTATATAAGATCACATATACATGTCCTCGATTTGGCACATATACCAATTCGAACTTTTCAATCCAATTGCATTTTCATAACACAAGTACCTTTTACCCTAATCGGGGAAAACCTCCTATTTCAACAAGAAAAAAAAGCATTATAATCCAATACGTTATAAATCATTGAACAAAACATGTATATGTCCTAATTAAAAAACAAACAAGTAACTCAAAGTTTAATCTTTATTAAAGTCATAAAAAAACTTTTTGTCTTTACAATGAATAAAACTTAAATAAAGTAATTATGAACGAATCTTTATTCATGATTCGTCAAGTAATTTATATTACTCAAAAATTGATGCGGGGGAAACCTTATTTTCATTTATTCATTCCAAATATCTGATAAACATATTGAAAAGTGGGGAGTATTAGTTTTTTTTGCGATATTTCTTAATA
Source organism: Chrysanthemum makinoi (assembly GCA_910596185.1). Lineage (NCBI taxonomy): Eukaryota > Viridiplantae > Streptophyta > Magnoliopsida > Asterales > Asteraceae > Chrysanthemum > Chrysanthemum makinoi. The sequence continues at coordinate 122,125,681 of OU343222.1, read as the reverse complement.
CAATTCAATTTAAAATCTTTGGGTATGGGAGGTTTTGACACATTTCTAATGGTGTGTATCGCAGGGGAAGAAGCGCAAGTATTCCATGCGATCCACTTTCTGAGATTTTTTTACAATCTCGCCAAGTTCTCACATGTAAATTAACACCAAGTGTTATCTTGAAAAATATGTACAAAAATTTTCGATATTAGAATTTTCTCTTATTTAGTCAAGAGTCTTTAAATCAAAATTTGTTGTACCTTGCACACAATATAGATTTTCCCATGGGCATTTTGGAACAACATTTTTGAGTAAAAAATTAGGTATTTTATGAAGTAAGTTTGAAAATTTTGATATTTTTGTCATTATCCCTATATTTTAATACCCATAATATTTTATAATATATCAAATTAACCGTCATGCCTAATAACTATAGGTGACACGTTTTAAAAAATCATATTATCAGTAAAGTTTATCTCATTGATGTAAAGTAAATGTTTTTTATCTGTTCATGAACAATAACTTAGTTGGCAAATGTGAAAAGTACTCCTCAACTCTATCAAATGTCAAAAATAGCCTTTTAAATTTACAAAAATGTAAGATTATTACTTAACTTGTATTAGTTTTACATTTTAACTATTTTCATATCATTATATTAAGTTTACAAAATTATAAAATTGGCCCTTATACTCATAAGCTTTGGATTTTACTACCCGTTAAGTTTTATAACATAGCAAATTAACGGCTAAGCCTAATATATTTTATATTTACACTCTTCACATCAATGTGCCAAATTATAGGTAATAATTTTTAATAGAAAATCATATTATTGTTAAAGTTTATTTCATCCATGTATAGTAAATGTTTTTGTATATGCCAACCGCAATGATTCATAATTGTCCTAATCTTTCTTCATTCATGAAAAGGAATAGATTATCGTTAAATTGTGGTAATATAAATGTTTTCGTATCCACCCAAAGTTGACTCTCCAAAAACCCTACGGGTAGATCAATGTTACCAATACAGAATCTCGTTTACGTTTACTATTTATCAAATTAATTACTTTAAAAATAGCTAGAAATTACAATTTTAGTATTAGCGAATTAGATTTTCACATGAAAATATGCATGTGGTTGATACCCAAGTGTAATCGTCATATAACCACGAAATTTTCTCGAACTTGAGTTCAAATTATCGAGTATCAACTTTCAAGCTCGAGCTTGGTCTCAACTTAAAGCACATCAATAGGGTAACTATCGAACAATAATAAAACAATTTCCAATGAGCTAGCTAGACTTGGGATTTATTACACCAAAGTCCATTGCAATATAAAGGCATATTTCATCCCATCTTATGTTGAGCCAGGGTCTATATAAACTATAAGTGTCTACAAAGAACAAATATTCCATGGGTGATACGGGAATGGTTATGCCAATTCTCCTTATCCTTTCTACCTTTATTTTATCCATTGTATTGATAGATCAAGACAATTTTAAAAGGGTATATTTTATTTTATGTTCAAATCAAATGTACAAAGATTTTTTCGCATAGTTTTATAAATTAATAAAAACTTTATTAAATTCATAAAGACAAATTATCAATTTTTTAATATTTTTCTCGCTCATATTTTTGTGTTTTATCGCCCATATCCGTTTTTGCAACTTATCAAATTTTTTGGGTAATTACCACTTAGAAATGGCATGGAATTAAAACTAAAAGCCCTTAAAATGAGTTTGTAATTTTATGTTACAATCTCCATTCGAACTTCTGAGGGAGAGGACCAGTAAAGTGAAGCGCATAACCGATCCTTTGTATTTGGTATTCAAAGTCAAAGCTCAGATAGTTCATCAATGGGTGAGCGTTAGGTCATTTACCAAAGTACCAATCAATTAAACTATGAAAACTTAACTCTTCCAAAACAAATAAATTAATTTTTAGTCCGTATTCATTTTTATCAAAATTACCCTTTGCTAAAAAATCATTTTAACATTTTTTTTTAAAAATAACATATCTTGCAAACGGTAATCTTCAATACAAAAAAACTACAAAACCATCATGACGAATTAAACAATTATCTTTAAACAAGTATTGATATGCACTTATTCTAAAACCCTATTTTCAATGTCAGGTTATTTTTTCAAAAGGGCTTTCACTTCAGATAGAAAAATGAGAGCATATATGATTAAGTTCAAACCCATCACATGTGATGTAAAAATCATATTGATTCATATATTATTGAGTTTCCCCAATCAAATTTATCATATAAACATGTGTATAAAACTTAACAATAATATTCAAACCAATCACATATGATTTGCAAAATTATCCATATGTGATAACATGCATGTAAAATCATGGAATCATAACATGTGATTTACAAATAGTCACAAATCAAATTCCATGATAACACTTTTCTCACTGAATTTATCACGTAAAAAATTGTAAATCTAATTTCGATATGTAACATAACATATCTAAAAGAATTTAAGATAATCGATTAAAAAAATTTTAGGGTTTCCACCCATAAAAAAATTTCCGATCCATATGATTTTTTCCCCAGAAACCAAATTAGGGCAAAAGTAACCCTTAATTATTTTGTTTTAATTAAAAAATTGAACGACTATATTAATTCATTGAACTTATGATAAATTTGATATTTATATTAAACTTTTGAGATACTAGTACTCGTCTTTTTGTTTCGACAATACCACAATAAAAAAGACAAAGAGGTTTAAGAACAAAAAGAATCTGATGGTCTTTATATGTTGACTTTAAAGTTTGAATAGGTTTACACAAGTTTTAATAAACAAAAACCAACACCACTCTCTCGTACATTTACAAAACCCTAACCTTATTAAAATCAATCAGCATCATTTTTTATCATATTCAACCGGTTAATACTAAAGGTATCCAATCATCTGCAGATTTCATTTGTTTATGTCTTACAATTATATTCATACATTTTTTTACCTGAATTTCGGTTTATAGATATATTAACTAGGTTATATAAACCAAATACGTTTTGGAAGTGATCGACACCCTTGTTTTGGCGTGCTGTTTATTTTATCACACACAACCGTTTTTAAAGTTGCATGAAAAGGTAGTAATTTGGTGAAGATTTTTAATCAGATTCATTTATAACATAGGTTAAATATGATGGTAAATGAACAATTTTAGTTTTATCTCTAACTCATCTGCTTATTGTGTCTATAACACGGTAAGGAGTCCAAAGGGATTCGAGAACCTTCCCAACTTTTGCACATAAGCATAAAAGTAAAAAAAATAAGTAATTCCATATGCCCCCTAAATTCTGACATTAGAAAATTGTTAAGGAATGGAACCAATGTGGATTCTCTTTCTAATGGGAAAACCGTCAATACTGTTAAATTTTGGTTGGGTTTATATATAGCATTATGAATCCTCTATTCCTAGTTTAGTCTTGGCGTATTAAACTTCATCATAACTGTTTTTGGTTTTGTTCGTTGGCACATGTATGTCGTATAGTTAAACTAAATGCTTGTTAACTAAATGAATTCTTTGCTATATATTATTGATTAAAGTTAAGCAAGAATTTGAAGTCTTAAAAGACCTTATTAGCTACTACATCGGATATATGACATTCCTGGATGTGAATACGCTGATCATGTTTCTTGTTTGGATTTTTTTCTATGCCTAATCTATAGCTAGCTACAGGTTTTATTTTTAACATTTTTGTGCTTAGCACCATGAAAAGTATTACTCGAGTTTGACACTGTAAGTATATATATTGAAGATGAAAATAATATATAATGTGTTGAAATGATGAATTGGTACAGTAACTTATTATAATGTATAGAGTAAATTGCAAAAATCGTCCTCGTGGTTTAGCCAAATTGCAGATTTCGTCCGTACTGTTCATTAAGTGCAAAAACAGTCCGTTGACTGCACTGTTACGTGCGCTTTTGTTCCTTTGACTAAACTGCTGTTAAATGAACTCCGTTAGTAGTTACACTTTAGCCCTTTTGACTAACCACCGTTGACAAACACACATCCTTCAAACCACAAGGACGATTTTTGCAATTTTTTTTCAATTTAAAATATATATATATATATATATATATATATATATATATATATATATATATATATATATATATATATATATATATATATATTAAAAACGTTTTATAAATGTTTTTTATATAAAAATGTTTTATATAAAAACGTTTTATAAAAAAGTTTTTATATAAAACGTTTTTATAAAAAGCTTTTTTATATAAAAATGTATTTATATAAAAATATTAAAAAAGATTTTTATATAAAAACGTTTCATATAAAACAACATTTTTATATAAAAACTTTTTTATATAAAAAACATTTTCGAAAAAAAGTTACTTGACGATAAAATTTATTAAAAAAAATCGAACAAAAACGGATAAAAACGGAAAAAACGTATTTTTTTTTCCCGTTTTTATCCATTTTGTTCATTTTTGTCCGTTTTCATCCGATTTTGTTTTTCTTACGATTTTGTTTATTTTTATCCGTTTCGGTTTGTTTTGTCCGTTTTTGTTACGGCTGTTTATTTATATAAAAGTGTTTTATATAAAAATGTTTTATAAAAAAGTTTTTATATAAAAATGTTGTTTTATATGAAACGTTTTTATATAAAAATGTTTTATATAAATTGTTTTATATATAAAAATATTTTATATAAAAACGTTTTATAAAAAAGTTTTTATATAAAAATGTTTTATAAAAACTTTTTTTAATTTTTTATATAAAAACATTATTATATAGAAAAGCTTTATATAAAAACTTTTTTATAAACGTTTTTATATAAAACATTTTTATATAAAAAACATTTTCGAAAAAAAATATTCAAAAAAAATTAAAAAAACGAATAATTTTTTTTTTTTTTTTTTTTTTTTAATTCGAAAAAAAAATTGCAAAAATCGTCCTTGTGGTTTGAAGGATGTGTGCTGCAACGGTGGTTAGTCAAAAGGGCTAAAGTGTAACTACTAACGGAGTCCATTTAACGGCAGTTAAGTCAAAGGACCAAAAGCGCACGTAACAGTGCAGTCAACGGACTGTTTTTGCACTTAATGAACAGTACGGACGAAATCTGCAATTTGGCTAAACCACGAGGACGATTTTTGCAATTTACTCTAATGTATACATGGCTAGATTTCTATGATCTATTAGTAACTATAAAATGCAAGTTGAACTTCTTTGTTTTTGGCATCTTTGATTAATATGCCAATTTGTCCTAGTAGAAATGTTTTCCCTTTTACTAATGTATAACGTATATTATTTCTTGTTTCAATAGGTATGGATCATGGGGATACTATTTGTTGTTCAAGTATGGTGTTCCATACCGTATAGAGATTCATAGAATCATGCAAATTCTTGAACCACATAGTTAAGCTGCCTTGTTTGTTATAACGATACAATCTAAAGAAATGGATTCAGGTTCTAAAAGTAGCCAAACTAGTATTATGCACATTCCCGATGAGCATTTATATTTGGTTTTTGAAAAATTAGAAACAAACTTTGATAAACAATCTTTTGGTCTATCTTGTCACCGATTTCTTGATATTGAAAATTCAAATCGTAAATGCTTGGCCCTTGGATGCCTACCTGTGTCGCGTCGCTGCCCAGATACTTGCAAGCATCTTACTTCCTCTATGCTTGATAGATTACTTAACCGATTTAGGCAATTAGAATTATTGTGCTTGAGCAAGTGCATAAAAGTTTCCAATTCTGGTCTAACTAAACTGCAAATTTATGGCTCTAAATTGCATACTCTGTATCTCGACGAGTGTAATGGTATCACTCGCACAGGATTTTCGTATGTTGCCTCTGGTTGTCCATCTTTAGCAGTTGTCAGTCTATCTCAATGTTATTTTGGAGATGACGAATTGGAAATCATAACAAAATCTTGCAAGTCCTTAAAAGAAGTGAACCTTTCTTTTTGCCCTAATATAACTGACCTTGGAATTTTGTCTCTTAACCAAAATTGTCGTCAACTTCGAGCACTCAAAATATCATGGTGCGCACAAATTTCTGGTGTAAACTTTCAAGGGTGTTCTCCAACCTTGGCTTTTTTAGAAGCCGACGATTGTGCAATTCAATCGAAGTGTTTTAATGGAATTTTAAGTGGAGCTGATCTAGAGTATTTAAGTCTTGCTTGTCCTCGAGAGGCCATTGAAGGATTAGCAACAATCGGTTTAGGCTTTGATAGAAATCTTAAAATCCTTAACTTTTGGAAGTGCAGCTTTGTTACAGATGATGTTATTAGTATCTCAAAAGGGTGTCCAATGCTGCAAGAGTGGAACTTATCAGGCTGTGTAAAAATTACTATTTCTGGTTGGCATTCGATTGGATCAGAGTGTCACAATTTAGAGCGACTTCATGCCTTTCGTTGTCCGGAGCTTTGCGATAGTGGACTACTTTATTTGGGAAATGGCTGCAAATGCCTATCAGTGCTATATGTGAGTAGTTATTACTCGTCTGTCACTTCTTCTGGGCTTCAATATTTCAAGACCATAAGAGAGGATGTGGAAATCATAGCGGCAGGAATGAAGCAGGTTACTCCTGTTTGGGCCTTTACAACATGATATGAAGAGCAACGAAAGCCCGAAAGATATGAAGAACTATTGGTATGTTCAAGTTATTTTCAAAACTCGAAAAATAGTGTTATGACTTTATGTTAGCTTATATGATGTAATGATGTATGGTGAACTCATGATGTGGGATTTAGCTGTCTGGTGAATTGTGTTTTACATTATCATAGAAAATTTGATGAACTGAAGAAGATTCCTAAATTTAGGCTTGAAATGTTTGATTGTTGGTGGACGTATGTATGTGTTTGGTTTCGAAAACAAATGATAGACCTATGGTTTCCGTTTATTTGCTCTTACACCATGTTTCTGAGTTTGAAGCTAGAGAAAAGACTCAAAAGAGTATATTCACATGTGCATATTGATGTGTGTGTGCATGTGTGCGCGCATGCGATAAGACTTAATAACTTGAACATGCAAACACGGATTACAACTAGAAACTTTAGTTTCCATCTTTGTCTTGGCCATTTAGATACTCCTACCCCCAATCTTTTCTCCTTTACATTACCCACCACCACCTTATATTTGCACTTGGTAAGAGATCTTAATTAGCAATTCTATTTATATTGTTTTGAATACAATATGTTAATTTTGGCTGACTGAATACTTATCTATATGATATATCTCGATTAGGCATTTAGGCGTATTGGGTAGTATTAGGAAGGGAAAATGATAAATTTAGGCATCAAACTTGCCACGTTTTCCTTTTATGGGCATTGAACTTTTTTTTTTTCCTATTGTAGCACTGAACTTGCCTAAATTTCCTTTTATGACACTGAGTCACACTAAACCCATAATTAACCTCCTTAATCAAAATTAAAGCGTTATAACCTCAGTTTATGTATTTTGGGTGTGTTTTGAACAAAAGGTGTATCCTTAGGGGGGATTTTTTGAGAATTTTACAAACAATAATAACTCCCCAATCAAAACCCTAAACCATGGCTGCAAAATTTGTCCCCAATTCGTTTGAAAATCAAGAACCCTAATTATGACTAGTTCATCTTCAGCACAATCACGTGTAGTTGGAGGGAAGATTGAACATTTCTGTAAGTGTGAACGACAACTGAGAGTCCAAACATCAACCACAAGGACTAATCTTGGAAAGAGGTTTGTAAAATGTGCTCAATGTCGCTCTATGAATTTCGGATGTAGACCTTCCTAGTGAATACTACAAGGACTTGGTATATGGGTTCTTTCAAAGGCAGAGAGGTGTTGAAAGTGCACCAATGATTGAAGCTCTAGCTTTGGATAAGGCAAGGTTGGAAGAGGAGTTGAAGGCTACAAAGACAAGATTGGAAGAGGAGGTGAAGGCTGGAAAGTCAAAACTTGAATTGTATGATAGGTTGTTTATGATGATGTTAGGAGTGTTATGTTTCATTTGTGTTTGGTTTGGTATGAAACTATCCAACTGATTTAGTTCTTCTTGAGTAGTTAATGTAGTATTTTGAATTGTTAAAACTTAACTTTGGAAAATGAATGTCAATGTTTTAGTTTTGTACATGTGTTGAATTGTTAAGTGTTAGTATGGTATGCAAACAGTTAGGATAGTCATATTACATAGGACTGCAACCATAGTCATAGGATTAAACAGGAGTGCATTACATATGATTATTATAGGGCATACTAAACCTATACCAGTAACCTTACTAAAGCCATAAAATCACCCACAAGTTCCAAACCACTCATTTCCTAGACCTTGTCTTCTTCCCCTTCCCCTTCCCCTCAGCTTCTTTGTTGACAGGCTTAGCAACCCAGTCTTTGATGCCCATCTCAAAGACATGTTGCCTTGTTTGGCAAACCCAGCACTTTTGGCCTTGCATCAAAAGCAAGCTTGGCAAGTTACTTTTCAGTTAGGGGCACCTCCTCATCAACATTTTCTTCATCTTGCCTTGAGCTGGAACCAACTTTCCATTCAACAGGAAGTGGCTCTTCAATGTGCTGCAATGGTGGAAAGTAACCTCCCCATGAGGATCCTTCAGAACCACCTTGTTCTGTACTCTCCTCTGTGGTGCTTGAAATGGTTATTATCTCTGAAATAAAAAAAAATGTTAGTAAATGCATAAAGGAAATGTGCATTAAAGTTGTTAGAATTCCTGGTTTATGGTTAGTATTTATGGAAATGGTTATTATCAAGTTGTTAGAGACCTGGTGGTTGGCTTGACATTATCCTTTTGCCTGAACTCATGTTAATAGGAATTTTGTTAAGATAGACAGATATGAGTAGAAGATGTGTGGTATATGGTATTGGTTCATTGGATTTTATAAGGGCAAATTGTGTTGAAAACAGTTGGGTTGGGATTGTCATTAAATTTACAATGACTGCAAATAGCCTATGTCTCATTGATCGCAAATAGTCTAAGTTCATTGATCGCATAAATAACAGATATCAACTTGACTGCACATAGCCTATGTCTGATTCACTGCCTTATCAATGTGTATATAGGTTGCATAAAGAAACACTGCAAATAGGATGCCTATGTCTCATTGACTTTCTTCATATATATGTTTGCATAAAGGATGACAAGTGCATTTACTGCAAACAGTAATGCCTATAAACCATGGTAAAAACACTGCATATTTCATTATTGGAAACTAATAACAAAACATAGTTACAAACGGCAGATTTCATTAAACTTAGTAGTTTAACAATGACCATCTTTTTACTGCCCTCAAAGGATGTACAAAATGGGCTTGTGCTGAGATGGTCATTACATAAACTTGTAACAATAGTGGCAGCTATCTGTTCTACCCATATTACATACCAAAATGACTATCAGTTAGTGCCCTAAAAAGATTTACAAAATGGGCTATTGGTTGATGGTCATGACCTATTCACATTAGTTATCTAGACATATTACATACCCAAATTAAGTTATCATAGTTTACATTAGTTGCCCACAAAAGATATACAAAAAGGGCACATGGAGTTCCTTGTTGTTCAAGCATCATCTATGTCCAGTGCACTCTTTAGTGTCTGCCTGCCATCCAACTGTTTTGCCAACTTCAATTTCGTGATTCTTTCATCGGGCCTTCTTACTTTCAGCTTAGTCATCCTTTTTTGCAAATGTTGCTGTTGAGGTTGTTCTTGTACTTGTTCCTGAACTTGTTCTTGAGTCTGATCTATTTCAGCTTGCATGTGTTCAACTTGAGTAGCAGTCATTTCAATTTCTGTTTGAACTTCAGGCTGTTCTTCATTGTGAGCTTGAGGGTTTTCAGCTGCATCTTCATGGTCAACTTGTGGGTCTTCAACTGCATCTTCAGGTTGAGCATCTGTTTCAGCTTGTTGTTGATCATGTTGGTCACCAAACCATCTTGCATAAGCTGATGTGCATAACATCTCCATGGACAGGTAGGTAATTCATCAGAACTAGCACTAGGATATTTATTTATCTTCCTCTGTTTATCTTTGTCAGGATCACTCAACTTTGGTGGTCTCTGTCCACATTTTGCCACAACCTTCTGACTGTTACTCCTCTCATACCACAAAGAAAAGCCATTTTCCAAAGCATAGTAGGTTAAACACTCTTTAAACTTCACAATACTTGCATACTTTTCACCAACCTGCATTACAAATACAACAAAAATATTATGACCAAAATTCATAAACAATATTTGTACTTCAAATATAAAAGTAAGATAATACCTTTGGATGCCTCAGTCTCCAGTGACTAGTAAATCCTCACCATCTTCCCTAGGCCTCCACAATGTAACTTGTACTACATCATCTTGTAATTCCACTTCATGTGCAACAGTTGAATCTACTGCATCAATGTTCTCAACTACACTAGCCTTCCCTTTGCCCTTATCCACACCTGATCTAGACCTAATATCATCACCATCTAGACTAGTCTGCAAATCCTCACCATCTACACTAGTCCTAGTATTCTGACCATCTACACTAGTCCTAGTCCTAGAGTTATCACCCTCTGATTCATTAACCTTCCTAGTTTGATCTACCTCCATCTCAGCCCAATTAACCATCTCATCTACTGAGAAGTCATTGCAATACCTCTTTTGGGGAGACCCTTTTGCTTTAGCAACAGACTCATCCATAAAAGTGGTATCTGCTTGGCCTAAATACTCTGACAGATTCATATCATTGTGATCAAGATACAGTTCAACCCTACCAAACAATTGAGCAACATCAAACATGTGTTCTATTTCCTTATCATTAGTTACTTTAACTAATCCTTTGTCTAACTCATTATGAGGCACCTTATAATACAAACCTTGAAAGTAATTACCAACCTTTTCTTTCAGGAATTCAGCAAATCTAAGATAGGGCATCCTTGGAGCACACATGCTAAGAATCACCCCATCCGCGTAGTTTAGGGGCAAATGCCAAAAATATCCGTCATTGTGTACATCAAATTGGTGCAAATTCGTACCAGGTATCATTCTAGCACAGAATTGAGAAAAAAATTAGGGTTTTCACCATGCTAAAACTTTGATCAAAACAGATACAAATCAAAGAAATCATACAATTGTTTACCTCAAACAACGAAACAATCATCAATTATGGCAATGCACACCGAACAACTTTTTGTGTGTGTGAAATTAGGGCTTCTGATGTTTACGGGTTATGAGGAAAACGGGTTTGGGTGGGGGATGTTATTAAGGTTTGTAAATTAGTTTAGAACACACCCCTAAGGATACACCTTTTGTTCAAAACACACCCAAAATACATAAACTGAGGTTATAACGCTTTAATTTTGATTAAGGAGGTTAATTATGGGTTTAGTGTGACTCAGTGTCACAAAAGGAAATTTAGGCAAGTTCAGTGCTACAATAGGAAAAAAAAAAGTTCAATGCCCATAAAAGGAAAACGTGGCAAGTTTGATGCCTAAATTTATCATTTTCCCTATTAGGAAAGGAGCAGACGAGGATGATTTGTTTTATGATATGCTATATGCATTGTGATTATAAAGAAATAATTTATAATTGTCATCTGCACTCCTGGCAATGGCATACGTTACAATTGGTAGTGGGAGCATCTACAATGCATCAAGTTTTAAAAACTTGATGCATTTAATGCATTTAATACAAATCTAATTTAATGACCAAAACTTATATGAAAGACTTGTTTATCAAGCTTTTCAAAAACCTTGTCATGCAATGCAAAAATATATCAGAAAGCTTTTTGTAATAGTAAAAAGTCTTTATTTGGTTTTCCCATTGTAGATACTCTAAGTAAATAGTTATGTTCTGGTTAAGAATTATGTATGGTTGGTCCTTAGAGCCAGTCGTTTGTGGTGAAGAAAGGAAAAAAACTATCGATAGTCGATAGTAATACTAATGATTGAGGCAACAACTATCGAGATTGTTTTGTCCCTCCTTCAATGATGTTTGATTTTGTCCATTAGGTTAGACACTTTTATTTTTTATCTTTTCTTTGTAAGCGTTCACAACCACCGCTACCCACTCCAACCTACCAATATGACCAAGCTCTTCATGATTCTGGTACTCAGTCAATCGATCTGTTGAACTACGTAGTAATTAACTTGGTTGACTGGGTTGCTATGCGATCTCTACTTTTTCACTACTCACACATTTACCCTATAACTGTGCCGTTTTGTCGCAGGCTGGGTGGAAACAACCCTGAATCCCTGATCCTGCACTACTTGTGCGAGTGTTAATTTGAATCGCAAAGTATATAGCTTTATATACGCCCATTTTTCTATCATAGCCAACTATGCCTGGTCAATTCTGAAATAAACACAAATTTGATTCTCAAAATTTTTCTTCTTCCTTCCTGTCATTTTCAAACTTGTCAGTTAACCCTTGTTTCAGCCTAAATGAACCAAGTCTAGACAGTCTTGACTGACCCGACCCATTTGGTCGTTTTGGTTATAGAGTGTAAAACTGTGTTTATAAGTTCAATAGAGATTTATCATCCAAACTAACCGAACCAAACAGTAAACACCCTTAATACTACAGCAGAAAGGGGAAGACGTAAAACTCGTATCATTTTTCTTTCATTGTTACGACATAAACAATCTTTGCGAGAGGATTATTTTTCTTTGTAATATTCCTTAGAGTTTGTAATTTATAGTAGCATATCATTTTCTGTATAGAATTATCTTTGTTCAGCATTCAAACCCCACTGATTTGTAGACCTCGATCTATATGACTATTTACTTGATTAACTGTCCAAAGGTTAACTGTGTACTGAACACAAATTACCATTAGTACTATATATTAATCAATTATATGTTGTTCTATGTTGCCATTATTTAAAAATTTAAATAATTGCTCTTTAATTAACATTTATCGATCTTCAAACATAGTCATTTGGCACTGTCATATGCATCCGCCTAGTACTATGAAATTTAATTCACGGGTAATAACATCCATTACATGAAATCTAATAATGTCTTGCATATTGTATCTTTGCATGTTTTTTATGTGTTAACTAGTAAATTTACATTCATTGCATGAATGTTGCAATGATTTTTTCTTGTACCGGTGTACATATAATGCTCGATCGGGGGTCGACAGTTTTGATGCCTTCAACTTCTTAAGGCGCAACCCTACATTGTTACTCGGTAAAATTACATGTCTTTTGAGCACTTTGTCTGGATAGTACTCAAAACTAAAAAGTCTCGAATTCTTTATTTGTTAGTTTATGGCTATTCTGGTAATTAGTTCCACAAGTACTTGATGAATGACGTGAATTTAAATTCATACTATAAAGGCACCAGACATGCAACTTCAATGGAAAAGGTATAGCTTGTACGTTTCTTAAGAAAAAGATATAAGCATTCAAATCCATACTATAAAGGCACACCAGACTAACTACTACACCACTTTACTAATTTGAGGTGTTTTGTTTTACAAGTTTCAGTGATTTAAGTGGTTGTTTTAATTTAATACTCCCATGTCTAAGCTAACTTTGATAACTCAAATCAAATTAAGGGTCCGTTTGGATTGTAAATTCGGTTTGAAAGAAAAGGCGGAGAAAGAAGAAAGAGATCGAGGATATCATTATCTATACTACTTATAATGCACGAAAGTATTTCACTTTTAATTTTAAGACGTACAAGAAATTAAGCCTGATTTACAACACTTTAATGCACCAAATTTTCAGAATTACAACAAAGTAAGCATATTGTACAACAAAATAAAGCGTGGTGTCATTTTAAGACCAAAATTCTATCAAACAACATTAATGCTATTAAAAACACCCATTCACCAAAAATTACAATCATTTAAGCACAATGTACAATAGCTGCAACCAATTTTCAGATTTACAACAAAATAAGCATAGTGTACAACAAAATAAGCATGGTGTAATTTTCAGACTTACAACATTAATGCTATTAAAGTGGTCAATGTTATTAATGACTATAATAATTACTACTTACAAGAAAAGAAACCTAGTGTACAACACTTTAATGCAAATAATTTTCAGACGTACAAGAGAAGAAGCATAGTGTACAACAAAACATCACATTAATGCTATTTAATGTAGTCAATTATTTAATTGGTCAATAAATACAATTAATACAGTTATTAAAACACCCTTTACATAAGAAATACAAATTATTAAGCATATTGTACAACCAAATTAAAGCCAATTCCTGCATTAAATTTTACTACTACAAATAATAAAGCACATTATACAAATATTCAAGCCCGAACGGGCAACGGGCCAAATGGGCTTGAGCCCGAATGGGTGCGGACCAAACGGGCTCGAGCCCGAGCAGACACGGGCCAACGGGTTCGAGCCCGAACGGGCACGGGCCATACGAAATTCTTAATATCCGTAAATTTATTGTTAAAAAGAACATAATAAACTAAAATACATTATTCATCAAAAAATTTTATTTCAGGGTACTCGCCGCTGCAACGCGCGGGTACTCTGCTAGTTATAATAATTTGTTTAGTATGTAAAAGGATATGATTATTTGATTCTAACTATATTACGTGAAAGGATTCGGTAAGAGGAAAAAACTAAAATGAGAAGAATTAGAAGAATCTTAGCCACACATTTTAAATAAGGGAAAGATTTTCAAGGGAAGATGCATCTATTTTAATAGATGCATCTGAAATATGTGGTTGTGGTTTCTTCTTATCTTTCTCATCTTAATTTTTCTTCTTATTTGATCCTAACTCTATTATATAATTGCGTGAAGTCTAAAGATATTCAACAAACTTTCTTAAAAAGAACGACATATCGTAACCGACTAAACCTATTATTTGTATCGCTAAAATACTTTCAAATTTTGATCAATGTACATAACATTGACAGGATGATAACCTGTTTGACCGGTTAACACTTAGAAAACTTACATTATTGGTACCTGTGGGTTGCATCGACTTTCACCAATCGTCCTTTGACTTTTTTCAATTATAAAAGTTATAATAATGATACTTGTGGCTTGTTAGAATTTCACCTTTAGTCCCTTGACCTTTTTTTCACTTTTTCGTCTGTTTTTACACGTTATCGTCAATTTTTACTAGTTTTTGTCTGTTTTTACACGGTTTCATCTGTTTTTACACGTTTTCGTCCATTTTACAAGTTTTTGTCTGTTTTTACACGTTTTCGTCTGCTTTTACACGTTTTCGACCGTTTTTACACGTTTTCGTATGTTTTACACGTGTAAAGTTCGTTTTTGCATGTCCGTTTTTAGGCATTTTCGTATGTTTTACATGTTTTATCCGTTTAACATGTTTTCGTTCGTTTTTACAGATTTTCGTCCGTTTTTACAAGTGTTTATCCGTTTTTACACGTTTTCGTCTGTTTTCACATGTTTTTGTCCGTTTTACACGTTTTTGTCCGTTTTTACACGTTTTCGCCTGTTTTACCTCTTCAAATACATATATGTTACCCTCTTGAAATAGTAACCAACTTTCAGTTTTTTCCAATTTAGTCACTGTACTTTCTTTTGATTATAAAATAATAATCATGTTTGAAAAGTGTTCCATTTTAGTCACTCAAACTTTCAATAGTGTTCTATTATTACGTAAATTTTATGTTTGAGTGACTAAAATGAAACACCTTTCAAACTTGGTTATTATTTATGGCATATATCTCTTTTTACATGTGCATAATGGTTAGTAAAATTTAGGGGGTGAGTATTTATTGTTAAGGTACAACTAAACAATCCACATATGAATATCTTAAAGATAGGTTTTTTTTTAACAATTACACAATAATGAAACAATATTGAAACTTTGATTGTTTTTGTGGTTAATTTAAAGTTTAAATGACTTAATTGAAACAATTATCAAACTTTGTTACTATGCAATATTTTCCCTTTATTCTAATTGGATAACAAAAAATTTAGGGTGCATTTGGTTTGTAGATGGGTTTGGTTTAGAATTTGGATTTGGATTTTGATTTTTAATTTCATTTTTAGTCCGTTGTTTATGTCCATCAGTCTCGATTTTTAAGCCCATCAACACCTACGAAACAACAATTTTCACTTTAACTTCAAACCTTTTGACCTACACCCTCCAACCAAACAACCTTTATTTCTTAAGGGTATGTTTGGCACGAAGCTGTGTGAAGCTTTTTGGAGCGATGAGCGGTGAGCAATGAGCATTTTGATTTTTACTAGTCGTTTAGCAAAGAAGCTGTGAACTTTCCTATTTTTTAAGAATGCTCAATTTTTCAATGCTTTTTTAAGAAGGTGTGAGCGGTGAGCAATGAGCTGCACATTTACTGCTCACAGGTCACAGCTACTGCTCACTACTACAGCTCACAGCTAAACACACCCTGCGTCTTAACCACAACGCTATAGCTGTCGTCAGCAAAACTCACTCATAAATACTACTAGGGGATAACATTTTGTAACACATAAAACTAGTGGGGGCATTTAAGTATTTGTTTGTACTAAAGTACATTTACCAACTTGGCTATAGATAGGGCTGAGCATCGGGCCGGATCCCGACCCGTCCCGACCCGACCCGCCTCGTCCCGATACCGAATTAACAAAAAAATGCAGCCCGATACCGACCCGATTTGTAGTCGGTTCGGTTCGGTAAAAGTCGGGGATAGTCGGTCGGTTTCGGGATTAACTGTCCCATCTCGAATCTGCTTTCCATTTCTAGCATGTCACATAAGTTGTCCCAGCCCAGTCCATTTGTATTAGTTTTCCCTTTCCAGCTTGTCACATAAGTTCAAGCCCAGCCCAAGTACATATAAACGAAGTGCATATCACAAGTACATTTCCAGCCCAAGTACATATCACAAGTTGTAGCAAATTCAAAGTAGCAAAAGCCAATATTACAGTAGCCATTACAGTAGCAAAAGTTTCACAAATAAAAAATAACTTGTTCAAATAAGCAACCAAATACGAATTCAAATCACAAGTTCGATGACAACATTCATGAATCATGGCGCAACATTCTTCTCTTTTCCATGCTCTCCTTTTTGTTTGTCTAACGCTTCTTGAATTTCTAGAAAAAACATGAAAACATAAGTCTAACATAGCATTTCACAATACACTCACTAGTTGCTAAAATAACCAATAAACTTATATATAAATAGTATACCTTTGGCAAGCTCGTCGTCTTTCATTAAATCCTCTAACGTATCCAAAGTGATGTTTCTACTTGATGTACGAATCCAATCTTGTGTGCACACCAAAGCCTCTACAATGGTAGGCGTTAAAGAATTCCTATACGGGTCCAAAACGCGACCACTAGCACTAAAGGCGGATTCGGATGCAACGGTGGATACTTGGATGCACAAGATATCTAAAACAAAGTTAATAAAAAACATAAGTTAATAAAAAAAAATCACAAAAATATCTAAAATTTAATAAATAAATAAAAAACATAAGTTATTACCTTTCGCCATCTTTGAAACAATTGGAAATTTTGGACCATTTACCTTCCACCAATTAAGTATGTCGAAGTCATTGTCATCCTCTAGCTCAATACGCGGTTCTTTAAGATATTTGGTCAACTCGTCTTCACCCCCGCTCAACTTATTTCCAACTTTATCTTTAATCGCATTTAAGAAAAAATTACCACGACGACGACTTGTGTTAGTACTTTGACTTGACGTTGGTTTTGGTATGTCGCTTGATATGTTTGTGCCATATTTTTCTTTGTACATGGCAAACAAGACCCTCATATCTTTCTCAACATTCTTAACCAATTTGTCACATAACTCTTCATTGGTTAAAAATGGAAATGGCGTCTCCTCACTTTCTTCATCGACCTCCAAAGGTATACAACCATTTTCTATCAAATGTCTAAACCCATAGCCAACCATTTCCGACTTCATTGTAGGATCTAAGATAACGGCAAAGTACATATAATGGTTGATTTTTTTATAATCACCCCAATATTTGTCATACTTTTTCCTCATTTGTTCAACCATTACCTTAAAAGAAGCATTTGATTCCCACTCACGAAGATGCTTATCAATATCAAGTACCTCTCCAAACCACAAATGAGCTACGGGACATGATACATTTGAGACAAGTTCGGTTGTTTCCTTAAATTTTTCCAAAAATGCAACTACCTTCTTACAAACCTCAAAATCAACCCGCTTAGGTATCTCCTCTAGGTCTCGAGCAAAACAAGAGTTATTAAAATCATAATCAAAAAAAGCTTCTTTTAACTCAATAGCGGTTTTCAACATATCATGTGTGGAATTCCATCTCGTAGGGCATTCGCCTACCAAAAACTTCTTTGAAGTACAAGTCTTTTCAACACTTTCTTTAAAGTTAGTAACTCTT
This sequence comes from Chrysanthemum makinoi, assembly GCA_910596185.1. Classification (NCBI taxonomy): domain Eukaryota; kingdom Viridiplantae; phylum Streptophyta; class Magnoliopsida; order Asterales; family Asteraceae; genus Chrysanthemum; species Chrysanthemum makinoi. The sequence continues at coordinate 122,107,407 of OU343222.1, read as the reverse complement.
TGACTTGAATGTTTTATGTATTTCACGGCCAAAGCTATGTTATTCACTTCCTTGTTGAATTGTTTAAGACCATCCTTGACAACTAGGTTTAAAATATGAGCCATACATCTTATGTGAAAATGTTTACCATCATCATACTTAGTTGGTAAATTTTCTACCAAGTATTCAAGAGCTTTGTCATTTGAAGCAATGTTATCAACCGTAATGGTCATAACATTCTTTATGCCCCATCCGTTTATACATTCCAAAAGTGCCCTACCAATATCCACCCCTCTATGGCTATGAATTGGTCTAAAATTAATAATTCTTTTGTGCATCACCCAATCATCATCTATAAAGTGGGCGGTCAAAACCATAAAGTTCATTCTTTTACAACTAGAAGTCCACGTATCGGTTGTTAAATGAACCGTGGTGGCCTTGTTGCTTAAGAAATTCAATAGGCTTTTCCTCTCGTCAAGATAAAACTTAGAAACATCCCTAGCTATAGTAAAACGAGATGGCATATTGAATCTAGGTTGCATGTTCGAAGAAAACTTAATGAATGCCGGGTGTTCTACAAACTTAAACGGAAGCTCCGCAAGAACAATCAACTCAATCAACGACTTTTTAATAACCTTTTCATCATACTTCCATGTTTCTAAAGTCCCAATGCTACTAACACCCTCATCATTCTCCCCAATCTTTTTCTTAAAAGCTAGTTTTTTTTGTTTCTTAATTTTCTCAACATCGGGGTTTTTATCACAATTTGCATAATGAGTATTCAAGTGTCGCGTACCATGTTGTTTTGCATCGGCTTTGAAAACCGCATCACACCATTTGCAATAGGCCATTTTAATGATTTTACCATCTTCATCAGGTTCATACTTTGCATCAAAGTATTTCCAACACTCGGAAGTCGTTTTCCTTGGTTTGGATGGGGCTTTCCTTTTGCGATTGTTATCATCAGTTTCAATAGTCTCAACGTCAATCGGTTGATCCTAAACAAACACATAAACACACAAATTCAGTTATACACTTATACTATATATACGACCAACAGTAGCAAATTAATTCTTGATTCATTAATGGTGTCCAACGACCATAAATGATTCAATAACTCATAAATGAATAGCAATTTATTGTACTACAGTAGGCTAACATAAATAATTCATGATGTCCTATCAATCTTTCATAACATAACATAAATGATTCATAGTTTCATAGTTCATACAGTAGCCTACGATTTTTTCTTTTTTTGTCCCCGTATATTTATCAGTTATATAAAACAATCAATTACTTATAAAAACAACGAACAATCTAAACTATATAAAACAATCTAAACTATAAAAACAATCAATTACTTACTTCCATTATATTGTTTTGTTGAGATGCAAATGATTCGTATGTAGGCAATGAAGAAGAGATTGATTCACCCCTCGTGTTCTTGAGTTGACATTGATCCATTCAATTCGTATGAGATGAGTTTTGTGTTTGTGAGATACTGAGATGCGTATTTTGGGTAATGGGAATTGGGAAACTAGTTTGACACAGAAAGGGACGTTCTATTTTGACATAAACCTAAAAATTAGTCGGGCTTTTTTTTTGGCGGGCTTCATTCGGGTTGGAGTCGGTTTTTATCCCGACCCGACCCGATACCGATATATTGCATATATAAATACCGACTCCCGACCCGTTTACTTATCGGTCGGTTTCGGGCTTGTCGGTTTCGGTCGGTTTGTCGGGCCTTGTCGGTTTCGGTCGGTTTTGCTCAGCCCTAGCTATAGACAAGTTCGTTTGTGCTACTGCCACACCCACTAGAAAATTAGTGAACAGTGAAACGCACAGTAACTAACGGTCGTTAGTTAACGACCGTTATTTACTAACGGTCGTTAACTTTTTTTTTAAAACGAAAATGCCACAACAGTCTCTGAGGTTTACCTTGCGTTGCAAAATAGGTCCTCTAAGGACTAACGATGAAAAGTGAATAACGGTCGTTAGTTAACGCCCGTTATCTACTAACGGTCGTTACTTTTTTTTTTTCAAATACTTTTTTAAAAAACCAAAATGCGACAAGAGTCCCTGAGGTTTAACTTACGTTGCAAAATAGGTCCTCTAATGAGTAACGATGTAATTTTTTTTTACATAATTGGTCCTTTATGTTAAACGTTCGTTACACAAACAGTCCTACTAACCGCCGTTACTTAACGGTTGTTAAATAACGACATTCTATCATTTTTAATTAAGAAGCTCTATATAAAAAGCAACGCAGCCAAGGCTTTATGATATACTTTTTGGTAAATTTGCAACCGTTTAATTATATTGCTCACGCTTAAAATACTAAACATATATAATAGGAACATACTTAGCTCGAACGTTAAATAATACTTATGTATGAAAACACCCCGCTGCCGGAGGTCTCGTTGCTTATTACTACGCTTTTGCCTATTGTTTTGTCGTATGCTTATTCTATCCTTTCACACTAGCACACATGCACTTGCCGGAGGTCTCGTTGGAAGCAGTCTCTCTACAAACAGGTTTACCCGGGTGTAGGGGTATAATCTGTTTATATTTTACCTCCCCCATACCCCAGGATTGAGTTGTTGTTGTTGTTGCATTAAAACCTTATTATACTATATACTAAACACCGGGGAAGTGAGTTTGCAAATTAATGTTATCGGACATGTGTAATCACTGGATTGGTTGCTCATTTGATACAAATACACATCCCGCCTGATACAAAATCACCCAATCCCCATTACAATACTTTTCGCCATCATTTTAAGTAAACCCGAATCTTGACTTTTATAATTCCAAAATTAGGGTTTCAATTCACATGAATCTCGTCTGAAATCCACTTTAATGGCGAGTGTTAGTGTAAAACATGACATTATTTCAATTACATTCATAATGATGATCGCGTTTTGTGGAGCGAGATCTGATAAGGAAACGAGGGAGAGATTTTACGGAAGCTTGGTGAATTCGTCTGCGCCGGAGTCCGGTGACGCGAGTATCGCCAAAATGTTTGATCGTGTCTTGGAGAAAGAGTTTTCGGACAATGAATCATCTGATGATGGTATAATAATCACTTATTATTAGTATTAGTTTCTGTTTAATGTATCATTGTATTGATCCGTTTATATTTTAGCGCGGTTTATCAATTCGATATTTATTTGATTTAGTATGTGTTTAGTTGTCATTACTGGTTTCTTGGAGTTATATTATGTTTACACCGAAAAGCTGAGAAGATGGGAAAATGCAACTGATGCGTATGTCACGAACACTGAACTACTTTGTCTGCGTGAAATAGTTATTTGGCACTTATTTGGAATCTCTGACATGATCTGATGGTATATAGAATTCGGCTTCTACATAATCCCTTAGGTAGCGTTTAGTTGAGATTCCTTGAGAAGGGAATGGTTTATCTTGTCTAGAGAAGAGTTGAGAATTTCGGAAACCTGTTTAAATGATGTTTAGATGAAGCTGGATGGAAGGTGGAGATGTTACCAATTGTGATTAGGGCTATTTTGTTAGTGAGAAAAAAGTGGAGAAGGGTAGATTGGGGGTTTTCATTTTTCTAGTTAAAATTTGGAAAAAAGTGTGACTAAACGGTTTTTCAGTTTTTCTATTTTTCTATGAAAAGTTTTCTGAAAAATTGGGATGTTTTTCACCAACTAAACACACCCTTAGTAACTTAATTGGTTGGCACATCTTCAGTCACATACTTTGTTTCAGCTCATTTGTTTAGTTGGTATCTCACACCAATTATCGCTTCATATAATGTTAGGTTCCAATCAAAGCAGTTTCAATAACAGCGTGGCTGATCAAGAAGTAAGTTATTTATTGTAACAAGTTTTGAAAATTGTAGTCCTCGGCTATTTCAGTAACATTATATGACATTCTTCAAATGACGTTTGCAGGCTGTACTGGAGACTGTGGCTAAAATTACGCATGAGAAGACTAACAAAAATGACACTCAAGAGGCAAGGTAAGTATCTTAGCATGCCTATTGTGTATACAAAAATGACACTCAAGTACTCAACTATAGCCATTTGTTGAATAGTTAGTATAGCAGAATATCTCTTCTTTTGACATCCTATATGCCACTATATGCCTACAGCACTAAATGCCACTAATTGTTTGTAACATTTTCTCTATTGACAGTGAAGATGAGGGCACGCAAACGCTGATAGACAAACAGGTGAACATATATTACAGGACATGATTTCAATATAATGTGTTAGGCTTCAAATTTTACCTTGTGGCACCTCCCCTAATATGCGTTTGCCTGATTGCAGGACAATGTGTTTGTAATATCAAATAAAAAATCTAAATTTCCAATACTTCAAGTTGATGTAAGGTCAGATCTTTCATATGTTTCAGATACTTATTTTTAATGAACGATTAGTTGATTAGAGTTTATGGCATATGTTGATAAAAAGCTGGCAGTCCTAAGATTTTTTAATAATTTAATTGATATTGTTCCTATAGTAACTGGTTCTATGTGCTTTATGTCCACAGGCTGATTTCAGATTTGGTGGTCACCATTGTTTCTGCTGCTATTGGTGGAATTATCTGTTCCTGCCTGGGACAACCGGTGTGTATATCTGATTTCTTTTATAGACCATCTACCTATGAGTGGGTCGATTCAGGTCTAACGGGTTAAACGGATTAAACAAGAATGGTTGGTGGGTTGTTAGTCTCCTAAAATGTATTTTCAATGCAGAAAACCTTTTAAAAAAGTAATTCAAAAAAACTTCATTTAGATTGAATTGATATATTAATTATAATCATATTTCACACACAGATTATTTTGTAATATTTTAATGCTATTAGACAAAAGTGTTTCCAGTCAAATCAACCCGTCAACCCGTAAAAAGTGACCAGTGTTGATCGTTTGCTCAACCCAACCTGCCTGACCTGCCCGTTTTCTATCTTTAACTGTAACTTTTTGTTTAGCTATAAGCTGAATTTCCTTGTTTCATGGCGGCTTTGGTAGGTTATCGTCGGCTATATTCTTGCGGGTTCTCTGGTTGGACCTGGTGGCTTAAAATTTGTAAGTGAGATGGTACAGGTGGAGACATTTGCTCAGTTCGGTGTGGTGTTTCTTTTGTTTGCTTTAGGACTCGAGTTTTCTATGCCAAAGGTTAATCTCCTCCTGTCTATATGCTTATTAATCTGAACTTAATGCTAGTGTTTTTGCTTCTAATACGGTCATCTTTTGTTTTTAATGCAGTTAAAAGCTGTGGGTCCTGTAGCTATTATTGGAGGTTTACTTCAAATACTTATTCTTATGTTTTTGTGTGGAACATTAGCCATGGTACTTTAAGCCACATATTTATGCACATATATAGCTTCACATCATAGTTTGTATTGAATTAATGAGCAATTGGCACAGTTTTGTGGAGCAGAGATTTCTGAAGGTATTTTTGTTGGTTGCTTCTTGTCAATGTCATCAACAGCAGTGGTTTGTTACCTGATCTTTTATTTTCCAACTATTTTCCCTGTCTTTTTTGTACAGACTAAGAATGTTTTCATTGATTTTCCTCTATTTAGGTTGTGAAATTTTTGGTTGAGAAAAATAGCAATAATGCTGTTCATGGTCAAGTCATTATCGGGACTCTCATTTTTCAGGTGATTAGTAGCCCTACTATTCTTGATGTGAGTAGCAAAATGGGTGGATTGGGTAACGGGTCATTTATATGTAGGGGTGAGCAAAACCGACCGAATCCCGAAAACCGACACAAACCAACCGAAACCGACACTAACCGACCAATACTCGGGTCGGGACTCGGTTTGGGTTTTCCACCTTGTCGGGACTCGGGTTGGGACAAAGAAAACCGAGAAAACACAAAGAAAACCGAGAAAACCGACCGAACCAACTCGTCCCGAACCGACCCGAGTAAACCTGAGTAGTTTCGGGTCGGGATTTGGTTTGTGTTTTTCAGGAAGTCGGTTTCGGGATGGGTCGGTTTTGGGTCGGGACGGGTCGGTTCCGGCCCGATGCTCACCCCTATTTATATGTATGGGTCAAAACGGCTCTGGCTGAGCCACCTAAAAATGTTTTGAAGAATTTAATAAATAGTTAGTTTGTTAAATATTGTTACAATAATTATATGATTTAAATAACAATTTTGTTTATTGAAAAAATGATTTAGGAAGTTGTGTGCCTTAAATATACAGTTTGGGTAATTTTTAACCTGCTTAAATCGTGATACCCGTTTTCTTGTAAGCTATGTATTTAATTTACCCATTTGGTCTGTTAATAACAAACATACCTTAATCAATCCTCTTTTTATCAAAAAATGATTTGAAATTGTCATCTCTACCTTGTGATCCATGCTCTAATATATCATTTTGTTGCTTGGTGTTGTTCAGGATTGTGCTGTTGGGATTCTATTTGCATTGCTGCCAGTTCTGGGCGGCACCAGTGGGGTTTTACAGGGAATGGTCTCAATGGGAAGAGTGTAAGTCTTCCATTTAAACCATTTATTGTCAATGTGCATGCAGTAACAACCACTTCACGTCTTCACCATCTACCTTGAGATGTCTATTGGGATTGATTCTCGACCCAAATTTTAGTCTTTTATGCTATACTTTTGAAGGAACAAAATCTCATAATATATAATAAGAAAAGGTACAATTTAAGGTGGCCCAAAGTGTATATAACTATATATAGCAATTAAAGGTCAAATTAAAGGTGGCCCAAAATCTATTTTTTATGTGTGTTAAGTTTTATCTCTAACGTGTCAAACAGGTTAGATCAAAAGTTGTTTGGTAAGGAAACTGTCGTAGGGGTTTAAATATAATAAAATAAAATTTTAAATACAAATGGGTTCAAAATGTACTTTTATGTTATTTATAAGAAAAGACAATGCTATTCGACAAAAAGTGTTTCAGGCAAATCAACATGTAACAAAAATACTTGTTTTGATCCGTTACCTATCCCGGGACAACAACCTATCGTGGGACAACAACCATGTGCCATCTTTAATAAGACTAATTTAAAACTGGAAATGGTAAATGTTAAGTATGTTTTGTTTTGTTTTGTTTTGTTTTGTTTTGTTTTTTTTTTTTTTTTTTTTTTTTTTTTTTTTTTTTTTTCCGGTCTCTAAAGGGAGTGATCATTCTATAACTTAAAATTTCTTCTGTTTCAGGTTGCTGACTTTGTCAACATATCTTTTTGGTGCATCACTTTTGACGTGGTCATTTATGCCCCGATTTCTCAAGCTGATGGTGAAACTATCATCTCAAGTGAGTTATGCCAATGTCACATCATTAATATCTTAATGTTGTCCCATTAGTACTTAGTAGTAGCCAGTTGTCTGTGTGTAATAGCACAAGTTATTATCGCTCTTTTGCTCATATTGATAAAAAATATTTGGTACTAAAAGTATATGCTTACTAAGGCTCCATAAAAGTTGTGGAATGGAATTACTTTCATGCTACCCAAAACTTCATTATAATATAACTTGCATTTTGCTTACATGTTTTTGCACTTTTTTGACCATGTTGAATCATCTTGGAAGGGTATCAATATGTACTTTAATATAAAACCAGCACACAACTTGCTTCTGATGCTTTATTCTAAATTACTAAATTTGTCCATTCTTGTGCTTCAGACGAATGAACTATACCAGCTTGCTGCTGTGGCTTTTTGCTTATTATCTGCTTGGGTAAGTTAAACAATCTTCTACACAAATCAAATATCAATTTGATTTAGACCTTTTTAACAAGACTGATCAATCTATACCAATTAAATAGTTAAATTCCTTTAATTAGATTACCTTCCCCAAACCATGTTCTTGCATAGTTTGTTCAATGTTTTTTTTAACTATTTTGCTTCTCACCATGGTTTTCTTATATCATATTGCAACCTTCAGTGCAGCGATAAATTGGGGCTAAGTCTTGAACTGGGTTCTTTTGTTGCTGGTGTTATGATCTCTACAACAGATTTTGCACAACATACTTTAGACCAGGTAATTTTGTATGCAATCTTTCATGGAACTTTTTGGAAGTGGAATAATGGGCGGGTTGTATAGCGGGGAATATTTTTTGTATGGGGTCGGGATGGGCTGACATGAAACCCTTTCGTCCTAGATTATTTACTTTTTCTTTTTATCTTTTTGGCCTGTGAAAGCAGAAGAAATAATCTTAACTTTCGTATTTGCAAGCTATTAATATAATTTCAGGACCTGTTTTCCTTCAAACTATGAAGTTCCATAATTTTGCTGTATGGAGACATAGGAAAAACTTAAATGATTCATAATCCTTGTACTTTTGTAGGTGGAGCCTATTCGCAACTTATTTGCTGCTCTTTTTCTATCTAGCATCGGAATGCTTATACATTTACAGTTCTTGTGGACTCATGTGGATATACTACTGGTATCTGTTATTTTGGTTATACTCGTTAAGACTACAGTTGCTGCGCTAATTACGAAGGCCTTCGGATATGGCCTGAAGACATCTTTCCTTGTAAGTTACACCACTGGATCTTAATGAGTTTGATTAAATCAAAGATTCAATTCTTCAAAATATTCTTATATATTTTCTGCAGGTGGGAATTATGCTTGCTCAAATTGGGGAGTTTGCTTTTGTTCTTCTAAGTCGTGCTTCAAATCTTCATCTTGTTGAGGTACTCTGGCTCCTTACCTCATTTTAAAAACATTTTAATGACCATGCATAGTGAATTTCGAAGAACTTTGCTGTAACAGTAGTGTATTTTTTTCTGGTTTATATCCTAACATTTATGGATTCGACAAATTCATATAAAAATTGGTTGATTTGTGTTATTTTTATTTTATTTTATTATTATTATTATTTTTTAAATCTTTAACGACTCACATGAACTAAGTTGGTGGAGCTGGTCAAACGTACAAAACTCAAGTGTATTTGAATGCATCAAACTGCACAAACCATTCTTTTGAGTTCAGATTATTATTTAGGGATGCAATTGGTTTTTTCAACCTAAGCTAAACATTTATATTCCCCAAAATAAAAAATAAAAAAAAATAAAAAAAAGATTTTTGTGAATCAGTTTGACCCACACTAGCGAATTCATTTTGACCCATTAATCCTGTTACTTTGGAGACTGATTGTAGAATTGTTTGTATGTTCAAAACTGACTAAAAAGTAATTTGTGAGACCGAAACTAGTGAAATCAGCATATATCTAATAGTTTCATCGGACTCCCGCTTTCTTTCCATCTCACAATAGAATGCCAGTTTTGACTTACTATTCGGATCAATCATGTTACTTAGAAATTGATGTTGCTTAGAAAAATAGCTAATCATATTAAATGATGAAAGACATCGTGAACAACTTGGGGTCAGATTTAAAGGTGAACAAACTTGGGGTGGTTTTGATGTGACATTTCAACTTGTATTTTTTTTTTGGTCAATGATGTGTCTATATGTGCTAATATATACGTGTATTCTTCTTCTAGGGAAAGATGTACATTCTTCTTCTTGGAACTACTGCTCTCAGTCTGGTAAGCTTTCTATTTTTTTCCTTAGAGGTGGCAATTTTGATGTTTCGAGTTACATTTCATCTTTAATGGGTCAAACAGGTAAAATTAATGAAGTTAGCTTGGAACAACTTTGTTGAAATTGTCCAAGTTGTATATATAATGCATAGAACCTTCTAAAGTCACAAACAGTGTTGCGGGTTAACGACCCATACAGATATTACTTGCTTTCTCCCGTTACCAAAACCCAATCAAGCAGCTCATCTTGCCATGCTTACTATGTCCGCAAAAAAGATGGAAATATTTTCTCAGTGTCTAACATTGAAATATTGCAGGTGACAACTCCTGTACTTTTCAGATTGATGCCTGCTGTCATGCACTTGGGAGTTTTATTGCATTGGTTTCCTGCAGATACCGCCCCACAGCCTGAGGTCTTCCCTTCTCTCTGTGTCTCTCTCTGATATGTGTGTAGTTATTTATATAAGTACATGGGAAATTTTACATGTACTGACACAGTAATTGGAATGTCACATTTAACCTGAAGATCTATCATAAATCAACGAATTGCAAGTGTCCCCTGTGCTTAGTAAACTGTAACAGTGGCCAATGGGCATTACGTTAGCAAAACCTTTCTTGATGTTTACTGTTCATGTTTCTTGGCAGGAGAAATCTTCGGCGGTTGAAGTACATAGCAAAATGATTGAACAACGTGACAGAGTGTTGTGACACTATACATGTCCATATGTTCTGATTTAATGTGACCGAGAGTTGCAGGCTACAATACAAGTAAACAATACCAGATGCCAATCATGATGCCTTTAGAGTTACTAGCTATACAGTATAGTATATGGCCGTTAACTTAGTTAGGAATATTCATGTACAGATAGGAAGGGGGTTTCGTCTCTGTGGAATATCTGCACCATATCACAGAACTTCTAGGTAGAATGTGTGAAAATCTGAAGTAAAAGCCAATTTTGATCGTGTCTTCTTGGTTTTATGTATTTGAATGGCGTATATGTAGTGTGGAAATGCTTGTCTTGGATGTTTGGGTAACCATTCTTTTCTATGAAACGGGATGTAAGGAACCTTTATTAGTCTAATATTATTTTAGACAGGCTTCAGTCTGCTAATCCTCCAAGTACACACTATCAAAATGGTTTTCTTTTGCCAAGGAAAAAAAACAACCATATGTTAATGGTCGAAGTTTAGGGATTGAGTTGAACTCGAAAATGTTAGGCTAAGTTCAAACTAGATTCCATAGTTCATCAAGTTCTTTTTGGTGGCTTAAATAGCTCAAACATATCTATCAAACTATGCTCAACGTGTGTAGATTGTGCACGACCGAAAGAATTTACTTGAACAATGTTCAAATTATGAGGAGTTGAATAGAGATCTCTAAACCTGACCCATCTCGTTATATGATTCAAATTAACAAGAGCTTGAACCAAGACTACTTATATAACTTGTTACAAGTTTCAATTGTATTTTTGTGCTAAACAAGAAACTTTATAGCATCTGACTCATAAAACTACCGATTATAAGATAACAGATCTGTCGTTTGGAATCAAACTGATCATGTTAAGTACATAAAAATAGACCTTTACCCCTTTAAACTGAAAAAATGGGTAATCTAAAAACTAATTCACCAACATTCAGATATACTCTACTAGTTTTGAACTGTTGACTTGTTGCAGATTTTTATTTTTATTTTTTATTTTTTATTTTTTTTTAAGCAAAAGAACTTTTAAATATATAAAAGAACAAAAAGAAAATACACAATACAAACAACCCACCAAACACCTCGAACCATAACTAAACCCAAACACCCAAAACCAGAAACTAAACCGAAACACCCCATATCAGAACTGACCCAAACAACCACAACACAACCTCAATACTCAAAAGGGCCCCACTGTTAACAAAATGACACAAGACCAGAATTAAAAAACATGATATATGCATGAATGCTGGACCATACAAATATATACAAAACTTGAAATGTACAATGAGAACATATAATTACCGGAGAAACAGAAAAATGAGAACATATAACTATCCAAATTGAACATTCATTGCAATTTGAATCCAATGACTTTATTAGTTACAAATTTTTATACGTACATGCAGCAACTAAAAAGTAGTAGCAAATAAAGACACATTGTAGAATATATACCATAGGACATAGGTGGAAATTTCCACACACTTAAAAAATACTCCCTCCGTCCCAAAATATAAGTCAATTTTGCTATTTTTTGTTGTCCCAAAATTAATGTCTACTTTCAATTTCAACCAATCAAAATGCTTCTAAGTGGGTGAGAATAAATTTTTATTGGTTAATATTGTATGGGCCCCACTTTTTTTAAACTTTGTGAAATATGAAAGTGGGCATATAATTTGGGACGGAGGGAGTAATAATAATTCAGGTTATCTTTTCATGATAACAAGTAGAACGGGTCAAAAAGCTTACAAACCCGAGATTCTATCTTACAAACCCAAACGGAACCCACTTTTAAAAGGTAGCAACTTCTACAATAGACAACTCAGAAACACTTTCAAGTACCAAAGCAGAATTCATGTCCCTTAAATTCAAATAGAAAAATGGTGGAGTTAATAATAAAGCTACCAAATTTGTAATGTATCTGAAAACAGTTACAGCATCTTAGTACTAGAGCATACATCAACAGTTTTAGTGTATATCTGACAAACTGAAACCAATTTTGGGATGTGAACAACAATATATTACAAAGGCACGCATCATTACATTATATGACCATAGGACATATATGAAATGGTATACCAAAAATCCGAATAAATGGTTTGCATCAGCCCTGTTGAATTAATAGGACCACATTGATATCAGCACAAAATATCCATCTCTGCTCTAAATGCATGCAAACAGATACCAAACACATACATAAGTGATAAGAACCAAGTGAAATTTCACTGAGCCATTAATGAATCATCGATAAAGTGTATCAAAAAAAAAAAAATCATATATTAAAACTGAATTGTTCCGTTTCCTACTAGGAGGAGTTTGATAGTTTCTATCGATGACCGATGATGTAACAAGTATAACAAATTACACAATCATTTACTCCTGTTGCTTGCTAGTCAATGATGGTGTGAAGGTTTCACGGTAATATAGTAAATTGATTCGTTAACAATCCTAATAACTTGCAAAATCCTCTTTTAGATATGAAAATAGATCATGCCGTTTCTTCCGTTTGTGCACTAAAAATGGTAAAAAGGAACTTGAAAAGAATTCTGACATTATGGAGGCTATGACTTCACTCCGTATTAATTAAACCGATCTCTTTGTGTTGACTACCTGGAAATAAAGAAACATTTAGTTTATTTAATGTGAATTTGTGATTGAGTAATAAGGAAAATGTCAAGCAAATTTTAAGCAACTTAACAGCGTACATTAGTAGATCGATGTTGAAGAGGTGTATCAATTGTCGTAGGTGAAGATAAACTTCTGTCAATAGAAATTATAATGTAAATGTTTATATATCATGGTCATCATACAAATAGGAAACTAATTATAAGAATGTAGGTATAACCTGAAGCTCGGGTAAATTAGTCACACTTTTCTTAGGCATGGACAATGAAGGAGACTCCAATATCTGCCAAAAGATGAATGTTACACATGATGTTAGGGCTAACTTTGTCTTTGAATGGAAAGTACATTCAAGGTATATACTAGAGAGTAGAGATGGTAACTTCAATCCAATTTTATTAATGCTGTCGAATTTGGTGTTGTTTTATCTCTAAGCGTCAATGGGCAATTAAGATTATAGATTAGTTTATAAGGAACGGGTCATATATGACAAACAGGTTGAAAGTCTCCAAAATGTAGATCTAAGGCATATAACACCATGAACTCTTTTATTCAAACACATAGCTAATTATTGAAATAGAATTGACCCTATTTATTTATATAAACAAAAATCGAATAATTATAAACCAAACTGTTTTGAGTCAGGACAACCCTATGATCAATTTTACCCATTACTTAACCAAGTGACCACCCGACCCTCTCAATTTCCCACCTATAGTATATGGTGATTTGTCAAAGAGTACTCACTTTTCTGTTCAATGGTAGTGCTTTGAAGTTATGAGTATGCGATTCTGCTTTCTTCTGGGACATAAAACTTATACGTAGAAAATAAATGTAGAAAGAGATTAGCCACTGTTAGATATGTTGCAGGATGCATACAATAAAAGTATACAAATGTTGTCGTCTATTTACCTACGCCTTTGAGCTCTCTCTTCTGTCATCAATCTAGGTTTTTGAGGGATGGTAGTTTTAGATCGTGAACTTGAGCTGCCTTCCGACTGTGCATCCTGAGAACACGAACAATACTCACATTTCGATCATGTTTTGTGTTCACTGATTAGTCTAACTTTTACAAGGTTTAAGGAATATACCTTGGCGGTTGACTTGTGTGAAAATGATGTTTGGTGCTTCAAATGTGAAACCTATTTACAAGATAAATAGATGTTATTAGACCATTCTAAAATTTGACTTAATTACAGCTATTGAGGTGGTATTTGCTTACTTTCTTATTTCTTTTTAACGTAATCTGTTTTGATAAGCAAGTTCCAGTTGCTTATTCAGAACAACTATAATAGAAATAAGAAACCCCATACACCCTCAAATTCTGCATATTTATTGTATCAAAACGCATCATAACCAGATATTTACCTCGAATATTCATTTCTAAACACCCCGACCTGATAGATTTGAAAAATAAAGGGGCAAATTTTCATTTTCAATATCAACTAATTAATGGGGTCATTATACATGTTTGTGTGTGCGTATGTGCATGTTCATATTCACCAAAAAAGTAGGGAAACAGAAATCAAGTAATAAATACTTATACAGTTATACGTCAAATTACATGTACCTTACGCAAGAAACCAATCTCTAGCTTCTGTCGTTTGGTCTCTTCAGGCGTCCTACGAATTTAAAAATCGGTAGTAATTATGGATTACGAGATAAAAGTGAAACATTTAAGAGCAGCCAAAAAAAATGAAAAATATCTTTAGAAAAAATCCAAACAACTAATAAGAATATTAGAAGCAATAATCTATCTATTTATATTTAAATGTACACCAAAGACTATAATTAAGATAAAATACTCACCTTCCACAACTGCTGCCATGTATATCTACTGCGTTAACCTGCTTGGCCAAATGACTAGCAGTGGGTTTCATAAACGTTTTACTTGGTTTAGATGACTTCTTTGTGGATTTTGATTTAGCACTCACAGTCTGATCATCAGCGAAGAGATTATGATATTTCAGACCTGAACCACATGGATGCATGTAACAAATTATTAGGGGTACATAATAGATAATTAAAAGTCGGCGCAGGATTTAATGAAGTATTCCAATCCAATATAGATACTTGAATGCTTAGAACCGCATATAGGGTAATCTATACCTTCGGAAGAAGGCATGCCGCAATCTGGAGTAACAATGGAAGGACTCTCATGCTCAACAGCGTCCTCCAGTTTTGGCGAGGTAGTTGAATCATCGTTTTTCAATATATTGGTCAAATTAATCTTCATCAAGTAAGCTGATCAAGAGGAAAAAAACACAATTCATGAGAAATACATGAGAATCAAAAGAAAACGTGCGAGTGTATCAATTATGAGCAAGGACTCAAGATTTACTTCGCAATTATAAATCTATACAATTATCCGGAGCTTCCCTAAATTCAATTCCAATGGATATGAAGTATAAATAATCTATAAATGCAAGGATGCCTAAACGTTGAATACATAACTATACATGTATAAGTGAAGACATTCATACAATATCCGGAGTAAGCTAATTTGAATATCCATAAAAAAAAAAACAGCGGAACACTGGAACAGGGATACATTTCAAACTTAATGCATTGATAGTTTGATACCGTCACAATCTACAAACATATATAATTACACTCCCTCTTTTGGGAAAAGTGGCTACTTCAATCCTATTCGAGAATCTAAAGAATTAACTAAACTACAAAAATACCTCATGGAAAGTACGTTAGCCGTACCCCTAAATGAAGTAAGTGCTAATAGTTCTACTTAGCGCCACTACAAGAAAATAGATTCTCCTAACACTCTTTTTATTGAAAATGTACTAACTATGGTGATTAATTACATTAGGTATGTGCAAAAATAACATCTGTAGTCACTATCTTTTTTTCTTTAGATAATTTGGATCCTATTCGAGAATCTAAAGAATTAACTAACTACAAAATTACCTCATGGAAAGTACGTTAGCCGTACCCCTAAATGACGTAAGTGTTAATAGTTCTACTTAGCGCCACTACAAGAAAATAGATTCTCCTAACACTCTTTTTATTGAAAATGTACTAACTATGGTGATTAATTACATTAGGTATGTGCAAAAATAACATCTGTAGTGACTATCTTTTTTTCTTTAGATATTTGGATCAGCATATAACCACGTCAAACGCCAAACCTCAGATAAAAGAGTGGAACCTTTTATATCTATTTGAAGAGTGTCAGCATCTCTCTCAGAATTATAAGATGCACTGTAATAGAATGGATCAGTAAAGTTTCAATTTGTAGCCCAAAACATTGCAATGTAAGAAAGTTTAATATCGGCGAATTTCCTGAACTATAAAAACCTAAAAGGGATATATAACAGAAACAAGTTCAACAATCTCACCCTTTCACGTGTTGATACATTTTGTACTGTGTAGTTATGCATCATATGCACATCGACTTATTTTGAATTTAAACAATTAACTCATTAATCAAAAGTACCATGTTGAACCAATGACAAGATCACAAAGAGATAGATAGTTAGCAAAAATTGACATATATAATTAACTCTAAATTATAGTTCAATGTTAAATTACAGTTGTCCCAACGAATTGCAACAAAGTTTTGGTGCATATTTTAACAGGCCGCTTCATTCAACAAAGTTTAGGCGCATATTTCATGCGCTTCAAATGTGAAAGATTATAAACTCCCGCGAAATGACCCAAGATAACTTGCTTGTAATTTCTTACATTTCGACATTCGTGTGTGTAGTCTAGCTAGTTAAAACTTCATACGCAAAAAAGCATGAACCAGTTGAGTAAAACCTTATACTCAAGTATGGAAAAATTAAGACCATCTCGAAGTTTATACATTTCACGCAAACTCCTTTTCCAGTATCCATCAAATCTATTCATACGCATTTCTAACCACAATTTTTTCTAATCTCTACACATTATATATGTGAAGTTCTCTTTCTTAATGACTTCTGAGTTTTGCTACACTAGTGTTATTATGTTAGCATTTGCCCAAATCACATAATGTTGGCAATCCCAAACTTTAACACTCCACTACTTATCAGATCTAAAGATACAAACAAAATCAAAAGATAAACTCTTCTCACGAATCATGATCAACCATATATATAAACCAATTGCGACCATCATGAGACCTTAATTAACGTGAGACATATATGAACACATGCTTACATAAAAAAAGACCATAAATATAACCTAGCAAGTGAAGTTTAGATACTTACGAGCAGGACGATATTCAGCAGCAAATAAAAACCATCTTTCAGCTCTTTGTACATGATAGTCCGTTTCATCTACCGTGAAATCAAAGAACCGACATGCATCAAACTCGTACTGATAATCAACATAATCATCATCATCATCAAAAGATGATTCATCCATAGCCAAACTTTCCATCATTTCCTCAACTTCATCCATTTTTCCTCTTGTATATATGTTTTGCAACTATTTCACGATGCAAATGAAGCCGTCGGATAGATGGAAGATGTGCTTTGTAGATTCAAACAAAACCCTAATTCACTTTTGATTTGGTGAAGGGTGTGTTTTTTGTGTATGGAAAGAAATGAATGAATAATACAAGGTGGCGTGTATGTGTTCTATATTTGGATGGTTATATAGCGCCTAGAACACACTTTTTGAAAACATGGGTCCATATTTTACCATTTGACCTTTACAAATATGCCAAATATTTATTACGGATAAAAAAAGAAATTAAGCATTTACTACACAAAATCATTTTACTTTTGGAAACGTGTGATTCTATTTTTAAATAGAAAAATGACATCTAACAACAAAAACTATATGTTAGAATCAAAATTTTAAATGTAATAAAATACACTATATATGTCTTTCTACATTTTGATGAATTAGAATTGAATGTGTCATTATTTAAGTAGAATATTGTTAATTTTGTTCTGAAAATATTCGAAATTAAAAATTTATGTGAAAGTTACTTTCAAAATCATTGTGTAACTTTCATTCGATATTTACCAAACAATTACTCACTTCTAATTTAAGACAATTAGAAAAGCCTATAAATAATAAAAGATTATTATTGATCACGTAGTGTAATGATTTTACTTGATCTATACTTCTATACTATATATAAAGGAAAAACTTTTAAAAATAAAAAAGTAAAAAGTGAAAACTTAAAACTAGTTTAAAAAATTAATTTGTTCTTTTACTTAAATGGAATGCTAGAAACTAATTTAGGAAACTTAAACCTAATGTATCCATTTCTTGAATATTGAAATTAGCTATTAAAATTTGTTCTTTTACTTAAAATTATTAATTATATGTTACAATAATTTACAATTACATTTTGATTTTTTTACGTTGTATAAATAAATGTTATATGAAACACCTAACAAAAATATAGCATATATTATTTTTTTTTCCCTTTCCTTTCATTTGTTTAACAGGGATTTTTACTCGCGCGCTGCTATGAGATGTGAGGTTTTGCGTGAAAAGAAGTTAGGTTATCTTAAGATCACATTTAAATAGATTTAAGAGTAAAATGCACAATTGGTCCTTAAGGTTGTACCACCTTAAGGACGAATGATCCTCAACGTATTGTTTTGGTACAACCTTAAGGACGAATGGTGTATTTTACTCTATGTAAACTGACTAAACTGCCATTGCATGAGTAGCACGTGATAACAATTTAACCCACCTCACTAACGGACATTTTCTAAAAGGACTCCCACAATGAGAAATGGAGAGCTTGGGGAGGGTTGGTGTATTTATTTCAAAAAAAAGGACTCAGCGTGTTGTTTTGGTACAACCTTAAGGACGAATCACTACAAGAAAGGGGGATTTTAGGATGACATTTAGTGTCCTGTAAAATATGTTTATAGGACCTTTAAGCTAATACGATCAATACAAATATGTCCTCTAGGTAAGGGTTGTAATAGATATTTAGGACACTTATGGGCGATCTAATAAACACCTTTAGTCCCATAAAATTGTCTTATAAGACCTAACGTGCGTCCTAATAGATCACATAATAGGATACTTTATGGTGTTTTATTATATGCTTAAACTTTCATTATGTTTTGGGACACATTCATGAGTCCTGAAAGATACATTCATAGGATGAAATAGTAGCGCATAAACACTTTTCTCAATGCCAAAAAAGAGTCCTAATATATATATATATGTGTTGTTAGGACCAAATTTGATGTTGTAAAGTTAATTTCCTCATCTAACAAATAGTACCTTTAGTCTAATAAACACGTTTCATTCGTCACAATTCCACAAAAAAAAAACTCTAACCTAGTTGTACTTAAAAGTTGAATATGGCTATTACTGATTATACAAAATTAGAAGTACCATATTTATGTAAAAGCTAAAAATCATGAAAAAAATATGTTACGGTATTAAAATTTTAGAGTAAGGACGATTTTCATAAAATCGGGTAAGTGATAGGGATTATTTATGTAAATTTTCATTATAGAATGGAGTTTGTAAAGTTTTCTGGCTCAATGAGACAACTTTTGTAACTTTTTGTTACACTAATTGTCCCTAGATTTAATTGAGGGACTGTTTGTAATAGCAAGTAACGACAGAGACATTTTTGCAATGTTTTTGAACTGTTTGTGTAATCGCCTGTAAACCACGGCGGCTATTTTTGCCATTTTCCATGAAGAATTAATGTTCATTGAACAATAATTTTCTTCGAAAGTTTTTAATATTCAAATTTGCAGTTTTTGTTTATTAGATAATAAACACTATGAGACTCTTCGGTCTCATATACATATAGAATTTTGTGAAAATTCGTATTCTATGAAAGTCGTATGAACGGTCTGGAGGGAAATACAACCAAAGTATAAGTTATAACTTTTAAGTGCTACAATAGGCCTTTCCTTTGTATTTGTAAATCCTATATTATTTGATCTTAAAACATATTCGTATTTTGGTTCTGTTCCGAGTATAAAAAGGAAAAAAAAAAAAGAAACAAAAATGGTAAAATAAGAGAGGAAAGAAGATGAGGGGATAAAGATTGATTTTGATGTTGGTCTAATGGGTTTCGGGAATTTTGATTTAGGGTAACTAATAAATATGGATTTTTGGGGTTTTGTTTACTAGCTTCCATTTTTAACAAGGCAACAAGCATCCAAAGATAGTTTGCATGTAATGTTGGTGATGGACTGGTGGTGATAACTTAGATATGACTCAAATGCTGTGGGAATGGGGTCAGATTAATCTTCTTGCGTGACATAAATTCCTATTTGGTAATATAGTGTGACGGTGATGGACGGTAGCTATCTGGAGATAGTATTTCCGGAAGTACGTGGTGTCGTCTGTGGGAGTGGAAAAGACAATACAGACATTTGGAATGGTTTATGAAATTATGACTTTATGAGTAATAGACTTCGACCTCATTTGTCAAATTGGTAACCTTTTAAGTAAATAGGGTGGAGGGCATATTGGTCAGTATATATGAAATATCCGTTTATGAATAAATTTGCTCCGTGTACATACAATAACAACCTTTTCTTTTATGGAAAAGTCCAAAAATACATAACATTTTGGTTTTGATGTACTGAAATACATATATGTACTAATTTTATTACTGATATGCATAACCAACTTTCAAATTAGTCCTAATATCACTAATTTGTTGACCTGTTACCATCTTAATCGTTAAAAAACATTTTTTTTCCTTTTTTTTTGTGCTAATTATGTGGTATTTTACTACATTTCCGGGGATAGTCATCTTCTCCGGCGAAGACCACCACCGCAACTACACCACCACCCTCTAGCACTATACCACCACTATATGCCACCATCACCTTAATCATCATGTGTAACACCCCCCAAATCTGGTTTAGCGGAAACATACGGGTCATGGGGTGTTCCTAAATCGGAGATCATAACACAAGTAATAAAGAACAGAATACATACTCCGTTTAATTTCATAAAATAGTTTTGAAACATTGTCTTACAAACATTGTTTAAATAAAAGGGCACAACCCATAAGTTTTGTGGTCCCAAATAAAAACATCATTATGTGTTAAAACACTTCTTTTAGCATAACTACGACCATTGTCACTTCTTGCCTTGAACCATGATCACAAATCAACACCTGAGAAAATATGCTAAAAAGGTCAGCTAAAGCTGGTGAGTTCATAGGTTTATAATAAAACAGTAAGCATGGACCATAATTCAAAGGCATATAATCATTACAATGAATATAATGATATATGAATGAAAGTCTATTACGTTAGCACTAAGTTCATGCAACCGATACTACGACAGTTTCTGTATGCTAAATGAAGTCATACAATATATAGGCCCAATGCGAGTGTTTTGTCCCTCTACACTCGATTCCGACATGGTATGCGTTTCGCCTTGGCCTAAGCATGGCCAACCGAACGGAGGAGTCACCCTCAATAGATCTATTTATAACATTCGAGCTTCCCAGCAGGGAACTGACGGTTCATGAAAGGGGGCATTTCTAGGGACATAAAGGCTTAGGCTAAACCTCGTAACATTAATCATGCAATAGTTCAGGCCCATAAAAAGGTTTTGCATGTTTTCTCACCCCAACATGTAGAAAACAATTTATCAAATAAAAGAGGGGCTATAAACTCACTTTAGCAATAAGTAGTCCAATGGTGGAATTTCAATTAATATTGTGAAGCTGCACCGACACGCGACCTAGATAAATAGGGCAATGTTTTAGTTTATTATTTCAGTTTAGACTTTCTTAAAATGGTTCAATTAATATTGTTTTCATAATGATATTAAAACCAAAATTTGGTTTGTAAAACCATTACAATGTTTTACTAGGAAGTATATGAATGTATATATACTTATTCATGTTGACATATAATAGTATCGTCAAAATTAAATAAAGTTGATTTATTTTCTATTTGCTTTTAGAAAATACTCATTTTAAAGTTGAAGACTTTCAAATTTATCATATGATGAAATGATATAGTAGTGTTAGGAATTAGAAAATTCCATAGTAAAGAGTCGGTCACCCCAAATATTATCTAGCATAAGTTAGCTCGTAGACATATCGTTAGTTACGTTATTTACTGTTTTATTAGTTAGTTATTAGTCTAGTTTAGCATAGTGCAACACCGTGGAGGAAGGACGGGTCTTTACCCACTGTATGCCTGATCCACAGGCCGATAAGAGGTCGTGTAGGTTGTAAACTATAAATACCCCTTCCATCCATGGAAGGGGTAGTGCTTCATTCAATCGAACCTTTTACATTTGAGAACCAAGTCTCTAGCAAGAACACCCTCTCTATCTTTCTCTCTCTAAATATGGCAAACATGTATTTTGATCATCCAAGACCACCCGAATCATCAACACAATAAATATATCGATCCTACAATTGATACCAGAGCCAAGGTTTTTGTGTTTTGTTTGATTTGTGTGGTTCGTACGTGGTTAATGTGTGGTATTCTCTGTTTTGTTATCTTTTGGTAAACTGATTCAATACTGTTTTGTGATTTATTCACTTTGGTCAAAATATGTCTTGGTCATTTCATAATTTAAAGTTGATATATGTTTTGTGTCTTTTGGTCCAAACAGCAGATATCATGTTTTTTAGACATTTTTTTACCAAAGCTGTGTTATATATGTGGTCAATCATCTCAGTGTATTCCAAGTGGTCGTTTTTGGTCTATATTTGTTGTCAAACCGGGTACTTTTTTCTGGGTAAAATATTTATGTGGTCAAATAGGTGAAAATGAGTCAAACAGAAGTATGTCTTATGCAGTTTTCTGGGTTAATATGAATATGGACGGAAAAAGTGGTCGGAAAACTCGCCGGATAATCCTAGCGACTTGTTTGTCATCGTGTCCTGCCTAGCGACTTGGTCATGTTTTACCTAGCGACTTGTATTTACTTGTCGTAGCAACTTATTGGCTATTTAGCAACTTGTGTCTAAATCTGTAATAGCGACTTATGACTCAAAATGGCTAGCAACTTGCTTAAGAATAATGTAGCGACTTGTACTGGTTTGACTTTTGAGTCTAACTGAAGAAAAAAAAAGGTAGCGACTTGAAAGATGAAGAAGATAGCGACTTGACCTAGCGATTTGTGCTAAAAGTTTAGCGACTTGGACAGAAAGGTGGATGAAGAATAGACCAAGACCTCAACCACATCACAAATACCATATACCATTTTTCAAGACTCATTCGACCTCATTATATTCAATCATCAGTCCTTATGAAGCAGTCACAACTTATCCGAATCAAATATCCAACTCTAATCTAATATCACTCTAAAACTACACTCGACTCAAATCTAAAACATACACTTTACAATCTCAGACCATGTTTCATGTTTTTGCAATCTTTCATAGATTGTTTTAATTGAAACATTCATCATCATTGATCCTTTTTGAAGGCAAACTTCTGTCACTATCCGAATGTAAACAAATAAATTTAACAAGATTGTTAATTTATTTATTTGATTCGTTTTTTGGCTTCACTAAAATCTGAAAATCAAAACGAAAACACATGCAATAAAACCTACCCGAGACCCATTTGAAAGGATCTTGAAGCCGTTCTCTTTTCATGACTTGATGCTAGAGACTCGTTCAAAAAGAAATGAAATATTATGTAGGTGGATTTATGATTATGTTTGTGTTTCGATTTTCCAGAGATGAAGGAGATGGAGTTTGGGATTCGAATGTACTGATGTATTGAGATTTGTGATTTGTTTTGGGAGAAACGTTAGATGGGAGGCGTATTTTGGAGTGAGTGAGTTTAGGGATTATTAGGTTAAAGTGTGACCATTAAGTGACTTATACTACCAAATGTAGGGTTGTGTTAAATACTTATTTGGGCTGAACGTTATTTTTGCTTCTTGATCATGGGCCGATCATAGTCTGGACTATAATTGCTGACTTATCAATGCATTTGATGTATCAAGGCATGTGAAGTATATTGCATATATTTAGTGAAAGTCAAATGCTACTTTGGAATTAATATAACGTGCATATTTTTTTAGAACTCTTAGACTGGAGCTCAATTGGTTTATGAGTAAAGTCATTTATAACATGCATATTTTCCGAGTGATATATAGCATATTTAGGACAAGAATGATATAGGATCAGGCCTTGATCACATAAGCAATCGGATATTGCTACTTCTCTTTGGGCCGAGATATGAATTAAATGGGCCAAGCTGTTCGCTTTTATTAATACATGGGCCGAATTTTCTGTCTTGGGCGTCAAAAGTGTTACTTGGCTAAGTATTGTGTTAAAATGTGGACATTATATACAAAAGGTGGGCATGTAAGGGACTACATTATGAGACTTGAGTTTTAATATGTAATGAATTTCATGTGAATGGCATTATGTTAGTCTCATTGGTGGGACTGAAACTATGCCGAAGATAAATGTATGCAGTATGCTTTTTGATGGGATGAATGTGCTTGGACCGGGCTTGGTGATACTGGGATATTATGGTGATTTGGATCGGGTGATAATCATATTGACTATGGGCTTCATTTGATTTGATTAATATGAGATTTGGTGTGAAATGAGATTTGTCGATGAGTTTTGATGTGAGTTGATGAAATGATGAGATTTGTTGTGTTATGCGGTTTGATACTTTGGTTATACGTTATCATGAAGTACATTATGTCACGGCTTGAATTAATTGAACAAATTCGACTACGGGGTTGTTTGGATGGTATTTCTTATTTGAATTTGAAGTGAGGTTTTTCCGGTCGCGTTTACTTATTTCGTCTTCTTTCTTTCTACCCTTCCGTGAAGATGACTTGTTTGGGCATTTACAGAGGGTGATAAAGACTTGGCTATTTAGTTACGTTTGTGATTCTTTCTCGCTTGACCCACAACGTTGCTATCACTTCGGTGTCTCACTCAGTTGAGAATGTCAAGAGGTTTTGTACATTGGGTACACTGTTTCTTCTTCACAAGGATTAGTACAAGTTTAAGTAACAAATCTAGGGAATTTCACTTCATGATCAAGTTTGGCATATCGGGTTTACATCTCCAGGAGGTCACAACATTAGCCGATAGAGTGTGTGAATGATGTGTTTACCATAGTGTTTATTGGATGGTTGATGATAATGTTGATGTTGGAAAATGAACAGCTGATGAACCGCTGAATGTTCCCCTAAAACAGATATTCACCAAAACCAAAGTTGTTATAACTCATTCAAGCTAACATTGTTTACGGTTTTTTCTTTATTTTGTAAAATCCCGTGAAAGAATCTATTTCTCGGTTTAAATCATAGACTTGTAAAATCCCGTGACAGTGGAAACATCCTGGTAATTGTTGAGTGCATTTCCGGATCTATCTTACGGTTTATTCTTGGTTTTGTAAAATCTCGCGAAAGAAACTATTTCTCGGTTTAAACTATAGAATTGTAAAATCCCGTGATGATGGAACCATCTTGGAGAAAGGAAAGCGTATCTCGGGGTCTTCTGATGCTGGTGTTACGGGTTACTTTTGAAGAAGGGATAAAAGAGTATTCTTCATAAATTGGATGTGTGTTTGGATATTCGTCATGGCAGTTTGGTTATCACATGGTTTTACGGGGTTATGTGCTTTTAACCATGGTCGGGATGAAACCATTATCAAAGTTCATTTAAATGTCAAAGAAGGCCAAATTTGAGCAGGTAACCATATGATGTGACAACGGCGTTAATTCAGTATTATTTATTTGAGGTTGAAGTGAATTATCACGGGCGAGTGTACTTAGTATCTGAAGGTATCGGGGATGGTTGGATGAAGATTCTTCATGATCCTTGTTTGAGCTTATTATCATAAATGAAGACTTGGAAATCTAGTTGTTGTTGGGTGTCTTTTACCTTTTCTTTTACCACTTGGGGGAATTGGGCTCATACCACCACAAAATAACTATCACTTTAAGGAGTTACGTTGTAGTGCTCAGTGTCACATTCAATTGTGGATTTTCAAGAGGTAATGTACGTCTTATACTTGATGGTTGGTTGGTTGAAGAGTATAGAGTACATAGAGAGTACTTAGAGATGATAATGGAAATCGGCACCGCTCTTTGTTTCATATGTGCAAGTTTAAGTCACGAGTTCGGGTTAGTTTACTTCAGGGTTAAATTCATCATATTGGGTTATCTCCATCAGCTGTCACTACAAAGAGCCTACTGAATGATAATTGTGATATTTACATGTTTTGCCAAGAGATTGAAAAGAGAGAGATTATGACGTCTGTTCACATCAGTTCAGGCCTCGTACTTCAACATTATGACGTATGAACACAACAGTTCATGCCTCGTACTCTAAAGAAAATAAATGTGTACGCTTCAGTGCGCATTATCTTCGGAAGAAGAGAAATCTTCTCAATTATGACCATTCTCATCAACATGTTTCATGCTTTTTCCATGCGCTTTCAATTATCAAGTGAACCGGGCTACTGTTAATTGTTTTCTTATTCAACTTGCTCAACTATAATGACGATGGCGACATCATGTGCTAATTTTGCGGGGGAGAAGTGTGAATAGAATACATTTAGAAGATACTCACTTGTTTAATCAAGAATGGCATCTCCATATGCAATTCTTGAGGGGGAGAAGAAGTATGATAATTCTGCATGGTTGATCGATATCTGAGAATATATGGTCATATGGCTCCAAACTCATGTAAGAACCGAGCTTCTTCTTATCGGGTCATCTTTACATGGAGTTTCTTCTTAGAGCCATTGGTTGACATCTTCACTCGGATTGATGAGTTTATCGACAAAGTGCTTCCGATTAATGCTTCACGTATACATCAACATGATGATTCCGAACAATCTCTCTGTTCTTGTTTGATGTGATTGGTAGTTTGGTGTTACCATCTTGTGTGTTTGTTGCGGCCTGATTGCTGATTTCCTTGATGAACATCTTTCTGTTCTTGTTTGATTGGGAGGGATTTTAGTTAAGGGGATTTGCAAGATGTAAGTTAATTGGGATGCTTTTTGGTGGGATGCTTTTTGGTGTGAGTTGAAGATGTTAACACTCTATTCCCCATTCGGACAATCTTGAAGAAGGTCGAGTCTATATTCTGTTCTACATTCTCTGTTACATGTTAGAAGACTAAAGACGACTTGCATTTGATTATCTAAAGACTTCTTCTTAATCTGGGCATTTATCATACAGATTTTCGGTTTATGGGAGGCGTTGATATTGACTATTGTAATATTGCAGTTGCACTATTGAATAATAATCCCCTCTTTGGTATTCCTTTGCCAAATCTTCACGGATTATCGTTCATGAAAAATGATCCGCTCTTTGGTATTCCTTTACCAAATCTTCACGGATTATTTTGCACTCTGTAAATCAACCACATGAACACTAAGTAAAATGACTACCTCGTCCGCTTGAAGACATTATTGGTGAATCTTCCAGATCAGTCTCTATATGTATATCTTTAGGAAGATGGAATTGATGTTGAGGAATCATTTATTCCGGTTCATTAAGTGGGTCAATGTACATCCGGTTGTACATTTATTCACGTGTTGGACATTTGACGCAAGTTGATTACTTCGGAGCTAATCATTTATCACTTATTTGAGATTGAAGTTGACTTTCACAAAGGCGTGTTCTTATTTGATAACTTGCTCGGGCTTAAGTATTTGAGTTGAAGACTTGGTTTATCTAGTTACCGCGGTCGAGGTGGATGGTTGAAGACCTGGTTAACTATCACTATTAGGAGTTACTTTGTTTTACTCAGTGTCACACGCATATGGCGGTGTGGATAATCGCAAGAGGTGTTAATGTCTCATACTTTGTTTGGGTAGTGAGTACTTAGAGATTTGCTTGAAGCATAAATTCTCTACACCGTTCTTCCATCATTAGGTGCAAGCTTAAGATACAAATGTGGGGAAGTTGACTTCAGTTTCAAGTATGGTATATCGGGTTTTCTTCTTCAGTGGTCACTTCAAATTGTCTACATAAGGGTTGATAAAAATAGTCAGAGAGAGTCTTCAGCAAGTTGATTCTCACAAGAGTTCAAGTGTTCTTCTCAACAAATTTCTAGTATTCGGGCTTTTAATAATTTGCTGACTCTGTAGTGTCAAAACCAGCAAGGGGGAAGGAGACAATCACCTAAACGCAAGTAAACTTGATGAACTTAATACTTCTAAGTAATTGAAGATACCCCGGGAAGACAAATGTTATTACCGCAGAGAAACTCAAGGTTTGACTCATGACGAGTAAACTTGATGAACTTAATTCTTCTAAAGTGATTAAAGATATCCCGGGAAAACAAATGTCATGACCGCAGAGAAACTCAAGTCTTTACTCATCAAGGCGTTTAGTGTTAGTATTTCTACTACATGGGGGAAGTGATGTTAGAGAAAGTTTCTGAAGATAAAAGAGGTACACTAGTGTGTGGTGATTTCGATGGTATCGCAATGATCAGGGGAGAGATATTGTGTACATTGGGGATGCTCTGCTGTTTCACTTGAGTGCTTAATCAGTGATTCAGAGATATAATCACTTATTCCGGTGTTGACATCCGCAGAGATTGTCACCCGCAGAGATAATCAGTGACTTGGCCTGCTTCTTCAATGTTATCAGTTATTCATTCCTTGTGTATTGGTATACTTCGGATACTTGAGCTTCATACACGATCATCAGGGAAGAAAAATGTGAACATGGGGAGGTGTTTTCATTCCCCTCATGATGTGTATTCGGGAGAGCTCTTGGGTATTGGTGTACTTCAGGTTCTTGAGCTTCATACACGATCATCCGGGAAGAAAAATGTGAACACGGGAAGGTGTTTTCATTCCCCTCATGATGTGTGTTCGGGAGAGTTCTTGAGCATTATACAAAGAAACTGACTGCTTCAATTCAACTACTTGGGAGAATTGTTCTCTTGTCACCTTTTTGGAATGGATTGCTTCAGACCTCAGTGGAAAAGAAATTTGAGAAGATTATTTAAGTGTGGGATGAAACGTTCTTTGGTGTTCTATTTGATGATATAACCCCGAATGGAGAATCTCGAGTATCGGTCTTAAAAGGAGCAGCGGGATTTATGATAAAGGTGTGCATCTCTGTGCACCTAGCTAAGGCAAGCTTGAAATAGAGCTTCGAATCTGCTCGTCTTATGGATTCTCGATTTGGGGGGAAGCTGCCAAAGTCTCGTTTTTCTCACAGGCTCATGTTCTACATTCTATTCTGGAGCCTCGAATTCTTTGGTGG
Source organism: Chrysanthemum makinoi (assembly GCA_910596185.1). Lineage (NCBI taxonomy): Eukaryota > Viridiplantae > Streptophyta > Magnoliopsida > Asterales > Asteraceae > Chrysanthemum > Chrysanthemum makinoi. The sequence goes on along the minus strand of OU343222.1, from coordinate 122,078,488 downwards.
TGGAAGTTTAAGAGATGACGTATTCTATCTTCTGCGACGTGATGCTTGATATCCTTATCTCGGTACTCGTATCATCATCCTCTTATACTATATCATCTACTCTATCTTTGTATATATTTATCTGAAAAACCAAATACAAAAATATAAAACCAGCGAAAAGAAAGTAGAAAATTATAAAATCTTCAAAATTCTATAAAAATAAAAAAATTTCAAAAATACCAAAAATATGTTTTCTCTAGACATGTCTTCTGGTATCGATAACATCTGCGGTCTTAGAAATGTCATTCAATAATGGCACGGGACCATAGATGAAGTTCGAGCAGAAGGTGTAAATATTTCTTTTCCAAACATGTCTCAAACTATGGCTTACAGTTAGTTCAGACTGTAACCCGTGCTTAAAACTATGGTTTGCTATTATTTCAGATAGTAACCCACTCTTTAAAGAAAGGAAAGTGTTGCGCTAAACATATTTTCAAATAATTCATGCACTTATCCTAAAACAAATTAAGGAAAGTATGTCGAAGGACTACTGTTCCTACACAAATGTTTTTCCTTCTAAAAATTCTTCAGAAAAATATTTGTTGTTTTTCAAAAATGGTGGTAAATGAGCTGCTTTAAAAACAATCAGATTCAGAGTTTTTGTAAGATTGAAAACTCAATCAATGACTTCGGCGCTTTTAAACTTTTCATTAAATGAGTCATGGATTGAGGGGGATAATGTTTTTCAAATCTACATCATCTAACGGGCTTTCTTAATTATCCTAATATGCTTAATTAAAAATGATGTTAACCTATGTTGAAGGACTAGGTGTCTAGGATATGATTGCTAGGATTAGATGATTAGAGTTTGATGATCACAATATTCCCATACATTTATATGATCTGATTGATATGTTGCATTGACTTTTATTAGTCAATTGTTGTTTGGGTGATGTCGACCACCATATATTTGTATGTGTGTTCACTAACGTATGCAGGTATATTGGTATAAAAGAATGTTCCCGATCCGGATCCTACAATTGAAGATGATTGGATGCCGAAAGGAAAGGGTAACTATATCTTGGGTTGACAAATGAAGAAACGGAGCTTAATTGGACTTCTATGGAGAGTTGGCATAAATGCAACGTAAGAGGTCTCACTGCATCAGTAGATGGTTTTCTTCTAAGTGAATGAAGAAACGGAGCTTAATTTGACCTCAGTTGGCATTAAAATGCAACAAAAGTAAAGAAGTCTCACTGCATCTGCAGACGGTTTTCTTCCTGCCTTACAGCAACAACAACAACGGAAGCTTCTCAACCACCTCACGTATCTTTGTGCAGGATACCATTTTTAAAAAATTTTGAATAAAATTGTTTTGAAAATGGAAAAATATTGTTTTGAAAATAAATTGGACTAAATTCTGAAAATCACCGGACTTCTTTTTATCAAAACCTATGTCACTCAATTATCGACTTCGGTCATCGATTGAGGGGGAGAGTGATTTAAAATATAATGTTTTCAAACAATATTTCTTCATAAAAGTTCCGGTTTGTACGTTAAAATGTGGTGATCTAAAGATTTAATGTTATGTCATGGTATGATTTTCTTTAAAACTCAAAGATCTGTCAAAATGAAATTTTTTCTGTTCTTGTTTGATTGTGAAATTGTTTTATTTTACTAAAAGATCTCTTAAAACAATCATACCTGACACTAACAATCTTTAATGTCTTAAAATGGTCCTTATCTGTCATTTTTCAAAATCAAATCTTGCCACGTCTTTCCCCAAAATTTTCTAAATGATTTAAATCTTTTGGGATCACAAATCTCAAATGGTTTGAAATTTCTGATCGGGGTAGAGATCGTGATTTAAATCTCAAATCAGTTTTAAATGGAGTTGATTTTAGTCCTTCAAAGGCATTCCTGCCTCCATGTGCCAAACGATTTCAAATACACGATGCACATGTTGAGGAGGAGGATTTATCCAAAAACATGATGAGTATTTAAACCTGGTCACATATTCTCCCATGTTTTCTAAACCTTATTAAATCACTTGAGATCCAAAATCTCAAAGGGTTTGATATTTTTGATCGGGGGTGAATTTGTGATTTAATAATGAAATTTGATAAATGATGATCGATTTGATGAAAATGTGCAGGCTGCTCTCTCATATGTGCTAAACGCTTTCGAATCTCGAAGCACATATTGAGGGGGAGCAAATGGTTTCTTAAATGGCTTTTGTAATCGTGGATGTGCTTCAAAAGAACTCTTGCCTCTATGTGATAAAATGATTTCAAATATCCTATGCACATATTGAGGGGGAGAATTTACCAAAGAAAATCAAATGGCTTTTTCTACGAAAATTGTGATCAAGAAAATATTTCAAAGTCATCTTGCCTCCATGCGCTAAACAATTTTTAAATCATATGCACATGTTGAGGGGGAGGTTTTCTAAATGATCAAAACTATTAAGGTACAAAATGCTTTGATTTTATATCACAGGTACCTTGATTGTTTTTCCAAATGATTTTTCAATTGGTTTCATGAAGGAAAGAACAATACCAAAAGACCGACCAATTTACTTTATGCATGGTGTTATAAGGATGGTTAGGTTAGGTATTCGTTCCCACGATCCCGCCAGAACCAGAGGGATCTACCCAGGGACAATCCACTAGATAGTGTAGAGTCCTTAGGTATATTGAAAAAAGGAGAAAAATGAGAAATGGGAAGAGTGCGGACTGAGACAAAGCTAGTACTAGAATAAACCCAGCAAGGTTCTAGTTATGAAGTCTCGGTAAGCACTGAAGGGGTTGAAGAATGAAAAAGAAATTAATATGAAAAGGGTGAAAAGAAATAGCCCTCCAATAATTCAACCTTAGGGCAGAAACCGGGTTCAATACATATGCTACTGGTGTTTACTAAGGTAACACTGGTATTGAAGACAAGACATCATGGACCCAGTGATGCACTGCACTAAACTTCCCAAGCTACTCAAGTTCCTCTTAAAAGGGCTTGTTTCATTCTCACGGGGAACCGACGTAATCTATCGACTTTCTCTTAGAGATTGTTGATATTGAAGAAGGAGACCCTCTCCCTAGTCTCCGGCATAGGAACCAAATGTGCACTATTGAGTCTAGAGCCAAGAGATCATCCACAATATCTCATTAGGACACTATTCTTGAAGACTTGCTGTTTCACACAATGTGGAAAGTGAGAATATATTAAGAGTCCTACGCATTATCCTTGTGGTATTGCCAGAACATCCGAGTGATATGAAAATATTCACGATGAAGATGGAAATCCTTTTAGAGCCAACATCAAACAAGCTCTTGGTAGGTGGCATGTGAGATCTTTCATAAGATCAAGCTTGTGACAACTGGATAGAAACAATGGGGCGATTCAATCTTGAATCAACCTTGGTCCAGGAAATGAATTGACGAATACTTTTGGAAAAACCGTTCGATGTGCAAATCTTCTTTTCTCTAGCGCATCGAATGTGTATTCATTATAATACTCAAAAAGTATCTCTGATTGAAAAAATACTTTTGGAAAAACCGTTCGATGTGCAAATCTTCTTTCTCTAGCACGTCGAATGTGTACTCTTTTAAATACAAAAAGTATTTTGATTGAAAATTGATCTTTCTCATAAAACCTTAGTCGTATTGCAAAACTCTTTCTTCTAAGCAATACGCGATTGTTTTTCAAATCATTTTTCATCAATCAGTGAATCTCAATTCGCTGGTTCACTCACTCCGTGTTGTCTTCTTTGAGACGTTCCGGTTTGAGAACGGCTAGAACAGTGCGAAACCTGTCAAGGAGATTCTTAGGAATCCTACGATCACAGGCGTACTTGTCTTGATCAGCGGGGAACCGTGGGCCGTGTACCTCAATTCAACGAAAGTGATCAACGACACTTTCGTGTGTTTTATTGCTAACTGTTGTTTTGCGGTACATTTGAGCGGTTGCGGTGATCGAGAATTGAGGAGTCAATCCAAAGCCGCATGCTCACAGCATCTACACTTAATTTGAAGAAATCATGACTGGTGCATATCTACATAACCGGCTCGATATTTCATACTATGTTTCTGCTTCGCTGCTGCAAATATCATGAACCAGTAAAGCTTCCGCTACTCTGATGGAAAGATGTCATGATCCAAAAGTGTGAGCATGTCGGTCCGAAAGTCTCAACTTCACATGAAGGCAACACTACAAAGGGTGATCCAGAGATTTAATATGGCTGATGATCTCAATGAAAGCTCGAAGATCATCAAAGATGTGGATCAGTTCAAAGACCTCCACTGAAAGTACAAAATAATTAGACTATGAAGAGTCACTACAAAAGCACAAAGATTGCGGAATTGAAGAATTGAAGTCTACGAGCTCAAGAACAAAGCCAAGAATAGAATGCTAGGATTTGAAATGTAAAACATGGGGTGACCTCCCTTAGGGGGAGATTGTTAGGAATTAGAAAATTCCATAGTAAAGAGTCGGTCACCCCAAATATTATCTAGCATAAGTTAGCTCATAGACATATCGTTAGTTACGTTATTTACTGTTTTATTAGTTAGTTATTAGTCTAGTTTAGCATAGTGCAACACCGTGGATGAAGGACGGGTCTTTACCCACTGTATGCCTGATCCACAGGCCGATAGGAGGTCGTGTAGGTTGTAAACTATAAATACCCCTTCCATCCATGGAAGGGGTAGTGCTTCATTCAATCGAACCTTTTACATTTGAGAACCAAGTCTCTAGCAAGAACACCCTCTCTATCTTTCTCTCTCTAAATATGGCAAACATGTATTTTGATCATCCAAGACCACCCGAATCATCAACACAATAAATATATCGATCCTACAAGTAGTCACTATTTGTTTATCAAAAATTGGTTCTTAACATTTACAATTTACGACTAGTAGTTTACTTGACATAGATATGTCTACCCGAACATATTGACGTTAAAATCTTGATGTAAACCTTATTAAGTAGATTATATTTTTAAGCACTTGTTTCTCTTATTAGACTTTTACACTTGATGTTATGACGATAAATAACGAAATGAAAGGAAGGAATATGCGGGAACGAGTTTAATTTATTTGATTTCCGTTTACACCTTCATGTTTTATTTGATGACCCGACTAAATACTAGCCGAGCACCCATAGTACGCAAGTGGGCTGTGGCCTGACAGAAATGAGTATGACGTTGGGCTTAGGCCCAGAAGCCAAAATGAATTCATTTATCCTAAGGACATGGGCTGAGGCCCATAGGAAACTCAAGTGTTTTTGGGAATCATAGGCTGTGGCCCGAAGTGTTTAGTAACATATTTCATACCAAGTTTTAGAAGACTCAAATTGCCATCACAAGGCACTAATGCATTCTTCCTCTCTTGACACAAGAGTTTCTGGGTGATACTAATTTATACTCGCAAGTTAGACTAACAAAATTTTGGCTCGCGACACCATTCAACACAACATGATAAGTGAAGTTGTTTCGATTTGCCAGCTCTCGACAGCCATACGGGTTTCCTAGCATGAGTTATAGGGTCGCAATACAAGCAAAATGGATACATGATCAACACTCAAGACCACCCTTGTGATCTTGTGTCAACAGCAGGTAGTAAACACCCATCGTGGGTGTTTTCTTCTTGCGACTCATGGCAAAACATACATGGTACTAACACTCACAAGACCCTTTTTGTCGAGTTTGGTAATCATGTGTGACTCAAAGAAGACACTTACGACTTACCCCTGATGTGGGTCTTGGATCTTAACAAAACCAACACACCCATTTGCCTTTACTCTATTTATCTAACCTCAAAGCAACAAGTGAGATAAGCCAAGACTAGTTCAAGATTTACAAGTTGATACCCATGTTGACGAGTCACTGTGGTACAACCATAGCGAGATCTTCGACTCATAATGAGGATCAAACATGACTCACACGAGTGCGACTAATTCTAGACACAAGACGTTGCGGTAACAAAAATCTACTTCTCATGTTAACAATTTATTATAACATAGAAATGGTTTCTTTAGCATAAGACTTATATCATCACAATATGTACCACATGGGTGTCGACTGATGGATACCTCGAGTACCCGAGTGGGTTCTCATCGAGACTATACCCAACACAATAACAAGAAACGATGGTGATTAACATAACCGAATGTATAACAATTTTCGATACAAGGTACCAATTTAATATTCCTTTATCAATGTTCATAACACAAAACATTTACAACAAGAGAAAATTAATGACCTTTTCACGAGAGATGAAGATGTAGAGGATGGAGGCAAATTCAAAGATTCCAAACCAAATGAAGCTTGAATTAACTCAATTGCACTCCTAATTGCGCAACCCTAAATCAATTTTTGAAAACCCTGATTCTTACCCAACCCTAATTTTTGTAAGGATGATGATGAAGACTGATTTAGGCACCTCCTACCTTCACTATTATTTAGAAAGATGTTTTAGGAAGGTCTTAACTCTTCTTTCCCTCCCTTGGGTCTTGGTGTAAAGCTAAAATGAGCTAAAGCTCCTACAACCTAGGAGGTCTTGAACTTTGATTCTAGATGAAGTGATATTGATGTGTGATTCTTCCTTGATGTTCTTGTCTTGATGTGCTTGTACTTATTCGAATGACTGTCGCACGCCTCCAAGAGAAATTCCTTGAGACAAAAGGAGTCATGGTTTTGATGAGGGAGGTTTGGAGGTGATGGAAAGGAGAGTGTTGGGTTACTCTTTTGGGAGATTAGACCTAATCGAAATACAGGTTCTATGGGAAGAAGAAAGTTAGCTCTCCTTTTCTGCTTTTGATTTTTGTCGTGAGGGGTGAAGACACAAGGAGAGGAGATATATGGGTTATTAAAATAACTTTGGTAGAGTATTTGTTTAATTATTAGGTGTTATGTTATTTTTATAAGTTTGTATCATGTATTTCATTATATTGGGTACTATTAGTAGGGGGTAAATGGTTGTTGGACAATTATTGTTAGTAGATTAAATTGTATTATGTATTTTGTATCCTGCGATATTATACCATGGATGAAGTATTATAATTTGCTACTTCTTATATGGGAACGCCTTATGAATACGTTTTCTGAAATGGTATAATATTGGTAATATTTTCTATTCCGGGGATTTATCATATATTTTATTCGCCCTTATCATAGTGTCGGTACGCGTGCAGTGTCGGTCACAGTGGAAAAACGAGATAACCTCTCGTCTAACAAATTTTGAACATAAGAGAATTTCAGGACTAAAAGAACACAATATTCAATTTATGCGATGAATGCAAAAGTAATGCAACAGTCTACAGGGTGCGAGTTATCCAGTCAAATGATCAGGCAAGCTTACTTATACTTAATGAATATGCTTAGTAATAATAAATTACCATTTATTATTTAATAATAAGTGAAAAATTACCGTGTGTCACATCATGTGCCACCATCTACTGTCACCACCACCATCATCATAACTCAACAAAAGATCAAAATTGTTTTCCTACATTAATCAAAATCCAAAAATTTACGTATATCCCTATGTGTTCATCATACTCAACATAAACCCGAACCTTAAACCTCGAACTGTCGTGAACACATCAATATCGTAAATACATCGCTACCGTCATTGTGAACCCATCACAGTTCTCTGGTTGTTGACGTCAAAGGGTCACCAGTGTGGTAGATTGTAAAGGATGAGATTTTGGAAGGACCTCAATATGTAGAAGAACAAGAGGATGAAACCTATGAAACAAATCAATAATTAAGGATATTTATTATCTGTTATTAATTTTAGTAAAACATAGTTTTGAGTTCTCCCTTTGGAATTATTCACTACACGTGTCGTGATGTGATTCAATCTTATTTTAAGAAATCAATTTTTAAGAGCATCCACTATATTAAACCTTTATAAAGGTTTATAGTTTTATTATGATATTAATTAACAAACTTTAAATCCATTTTTACTATGTATAAATCTCATAAAGCTTTATAAAAATTATACATAATTCAAATATATTAAATTATGAAGAGGTTTAATATTATACACCTATTCATCATAAACCTATTTATAAACCTAACTTCACTGTTTACAAATTCTTAGACCTATTCATCATTTTATAAACCTTTTCATAAACTACCATAGTGGATGCCCCAACTCTGATAATACACTTTTCTTAGGAATCTTAGAGCATCCACTATGGTGATTTTTGTGAAAAGATTTATAAAAGATGAAGAGGTTTAAGTATGTATTAACTATAATGGATGTATATTTCACGCCTATGTGACATGAATAGATCTAGAGTTTTGAAAAGGACCAAAGTTTATATATTTTGAAAATGTTGAGTGTGTTTTATGATATGAAAAGGTTTATAAATAAATTTATTCATAATGGAAAATAAGTTTATCTTTACTACATAAAATAGAAAAATGGTCTAGGTGAAAGTGGAAATTAAAAGTTGAAAGTTGAAAGTTAAGATTGAATGTTGAAACCAATTATCTTTAATGCATTGAGGAAACTATTACCATATGTAATATAATTACCATTAACTTATCAATTTTTTAACTATATGTATATAATTACCATTAAAAATGCAAACTATTATTAAATGGAAACAAATTCGTCATATTCAATGTTGAAAAGTCAATACAACTTTTTTTATTATTATTATACATACAAAGCATGTATCTATATTTTTTAAACTTAAAAAGTGAGTAATGTTAAATTTCTAAAATTACTTTCAAACAAAAATTTCTACATAAAAATTCAAATAATTTGTCCTTAATGAAATAGCTACCATAACAATTCACACCTAAAATTTCAAAGAGATGTATGTCAAATTTTGACAACTTTTACTAATGTAATTTCAAATAATAATAATAATAATAATTTATTTAATCTTAACACTAATAATTTCTAAAAGTTTATCAACATATTCTATTTTATAAGGCACCATATTACAACTTATTTTTTTATTGTTATGTTAGTTCATAGTGTGTGTATCATATGCGATCTCAATTATCGATTTTTTTTTTATTTATTATTATTCTATTTTATAAGGCACCATATTACAACTTGAATGTTTACAATCACAAAACATTGTATCGATTTATTATTTAGTCACGGGGTTCATTTTTTTTTGTTCTTGTTCTTGCGCATTAAATACGTTAAATACAAATTTGTTTCCAAATATTACTATAATGATGGTGATTGATTGGTGCTTTAATCGTTGATTGTTCCGGCGCATTAATTTCAAAGATATTATACAAAGTTTCCTGAAATAATTTGGTCAAAATACATTATACTACCGGTGTATATATTTTTGTTAAGTTTCTTAGGTTTGAAGTTTTTTTAATTGGGTCAAATCCCATGCCTTGATGGATGATAACTACAAAGTGAAGCCAATCAAAGAGTTCGGTCAAAGAGGATTCAACACCTCTAAGAAATTTTACACGGCGAGTAACGTGCATTGTTAGTTATCTCATAATTGATGTAATGTTTTATTTTCAGTTTCAATAAATATTTTTATATGTTTTTTGATAAACGTTAAGAATTTTTGCTTCAGTTGAATTATCGAATGTTACGAAACACTTACCACAATATGTCATATCGTTAATTATCTGCCGCTAAGAACCGTTGTCGCTAAATGCGGGTACTTGTCTAGTAATTTAAATTTTTTTATAATTTAATGAAGTTTTAAATGTATAAACTTTATAAAAGTTCATTATAGTTGATTCCTTTATGCAATTAATACACTGTGTTATGCCTATAAAATCGCGTTCAAGACAAGAGTTATCATACTTTCTTTTTGAAGATAAGTCAAACAATAAAGGCCATTCCAAATCTTTTTAAACATGTAAACGCTTTTGATAATCAAGTTACTTTGCTTATGAAGATAAGTCAACAATCAAAACCATTCAAATCTTTTGAATATGTAAATGCTCTTCATAATCAAACACATTTTTCACATGAATGTAGCCATGACAACTTTCTTTTGTACAACTATTGGCACATTTCACACTGTAACGTTTTCTTAAACAATGAAAAACACACATAAAAACATGAGATATAGTAGCAAAGTTGTACAATGCAAATTTTAGATAAGTTTTATCTGCAGTTGCCTTTTCAATTTTTGCAATTTTCCAGCATCAATGCTGCAGCATCCAAATCCATTCCTTACCATCAATTCCTGCCAGTTAAATTACAACCAACATAATATATATAAACTCTATAGGGCTAATAATAAAAAAAAGTACTATACTTGCCACCCTTTCTTTTTTAGGGTAGCGAACAAAATTTTTTGCTTCTGCGGGTATTATACTTTCAAATTCATCCTCTTTAGGGTATTTTGCAAAAAAGTCGGACATTTTTGCCCCTCTTACTCACAAGAGCAAATGATGGCAAGTATAATACTTTTTTTTTATCATTTGCCCTAGTTTTTATTATGTTAAATTTTGGATATGTATTAAGATAATTTATTTAATGATTTATAATTGTGTTAAATCTATAATAAAAATGTTTTGTTTTAAGTTTACACTATTTACTTATTAATCGTATTTGTAATAATTTAATATATACTTAAAAAGGGGAAAATTAAAATCATTAGGACAATTATAAAAAACAAACAACACTTTTTCATTCAGATTCGGACATTATAGCTACCTCTTAATAGTAAGATGTGGTAGTAAGATTCAGATGCAGATAGTAAGATTCAGGATGTGTAACATCTTAATAAAACAAACACACCCTTAATCTAGTCATAGTATACTCTCTAGTCTATGGTTCAACAAGTGACGAACAGAAATTTATATGCAAGTACTTCAGGTTGTGATATAATTCCTCCTAATTTAGCGGAAGCGTTAAACCTAATTCGGTTTAACGCTTGAAGCGTTAAACAACTTGAAGTGAATTAGGGCAAATGATAAAACAAAACATTTTTATCATAGATTTAGCACAATTATAAATCATTAAATAAATTATCTTAATACATATCCAAAATTTAACATAATAAAAACTAGGGCAAATGATTAAAAAAAAAAAAAAAAAAAAAAAAAAAAAAAGTATTATACTTGCTATCATTTGCTCTTGTGGGTAAGAGGGGCAAAAATGTCAGACTTTTTTGCAAAATACACTAAAGATGATAAATTTGAAAGTATAATACCCGCAGAAGCACAAATTTTTGTTCGCTACCCTGAAGAAGAAAGGGTGGCAAGTATAGTACTTTTTTTTATTATTAGCCCAACTCTATATAAGGGATGGTAATAATAAGCTAAGTTGCAGAAGTTAATGTTATATTAAATTGTAACTTATACAAAAAGTAAAAACAAGTTACTACCTCCGTCCCAAATTATAAGTCCAGTTTGACTTTTTGACTCAAACTTTGACCTTAAATATTTTTGTTTGTATTATATAATACTTGATGCAAAATATATAAATGGATTGTGTTTTAAATGTATTTTCATTTGGTATAACTTTCATCAAGTGTTATATAATACAAACGAAAATATTTAAGGTCAAAGTTTGAGTCAATAAGTCAAACTGGACTTATAATTTGGGACGGAGGGAGTATTAGTTTTCGGATTATGCATGTCAATATGAAATATATAAATAAGTAGTACCTTTTTATATAAAAAAGAAAAAAAACATTAAGCTATATATATACGACCACGATGCTCTTAAAGTAACGTATTGGAATTTAGTAGAATGAGGTAACTATATATACCGTCGAGTGATCGTAGTCGCGTGATTCGATAGCTCTCTTGAGATAGCTTCTTCTTCGGCTCATCATGATCATCTCACCAAGTGTTAATGGCTTTCTAATTTCAGCACCATAGCTTACAATCTGAGTACATGAATTAGTTGATGGAACTTGAATTCTTGATCCACCAGCGGGTTCCAAGAAACTAGATTTCGGAGTTAAGAGCGGAAACATACATTCCAAGAACGACGATCCAGCTAAAGTGGTCGTAGTCACACCTGTGGCGTAACTGCTTGCAACACTCTCGTTTTCCCAAGCCACACTCTCAGTTTCCCAAGCTGGCGACGAAGGAGCTTGAAGGTAGTCACTATCAAGTGGTTCTTCAAGCTCGTCATCAGAAGAATCACAAAATGGATTGTTTTTATTGTATTGGTGGATATGTGGTGGTGAAGAAGGAATGGTGATATCTGGTTCCGTTGTTTGGTGGGAAAAAGGATCAGGAAGTGGCGTTCCTGGCTTTTCTTCCCACATAAACGGAACAGAGGCTATCAATTTGATAGGAAGCTGCATGACAGGACTAACACGCTTCCAATTGGTTTTAGGTGTTCCTGGCTTTTCTTCCCAAAGAAACGGAACCGAAATGGCTTGTTTGATTTGTTTAGCCGTAGGGTTTTCATTGGATTCTTGATCTACCATGGTGTGTGAAATAGCTAAATAAGATACGGAGTATTAATCTATTAATCTGTGCATGCTTTTATGCATGGAGTAACGGGAGTTGGTAGAACAAGTGGTTTAGTCGCTATGGGTAGGTTGAACCGCAACATTTCCTATGTTTTTTTTTAAAGATTTTTACACGTACGTTACTTGACCTTTATTAAGGTTTAGGTGGACTATATTCAAATAATTACGAAGTATATCACTTCAGATATGATTCATTTTGGTGTGTAAATAAGGGGTAGATTTATTTGTTGCCTTTCAAAATTAAAAGAGGTTGGGTCACACAGATTTTTGGAAGGTTTTGCTGCAAATACGAATTATAAAAGAGAAAATGATATATACATCCAATTTCCAAAACAAATTTCACAAAATAATAAAACAAAAAAAAAATCAGATTTCGTCAGAGGATGTGCGAGATGTATTATCGCACATGTCCTCAACTTTTTAAGGACCTAAAGATGTACATCTCGTTATATATTCAAAGCCTCAAATTAACTTCCAACAAAATTGTTAAAGTAATACTTATAATTCTATGATGTACATATTTGTTACATATGAAGCTAGATCCTCAAAATACTACGATGTTTTTTTTTCAATGATTGTTATGGTATACGTACTTTTAAATGTCATATTTAAGTATCATTTAAGGTTTTGCACAAGGTTCCCGTTAATTTAGCTACAACACTAGATTAATGGTCAAAAAAATCATTGTACTTTATGTTTTTGTTTACTTGGGTCATTGTACTATTTTAGTGGTTTTTTAGCTCACTGTACTATGGAAAATATTCACTATCCTCATTGTACTATCATAATCGACAGATACTCGTATTTAGAGGTTAAAATTACAAGATGTAGTCAAAATATAAATTAAAATCAAAATCTTATTTTTCTTCTTTGAGGACAAGGAGATATAACAAAGATTTAAAGAAGAAAAATTAATAAAAAGAAATATTTGATAAAAAAATACTCCGTAACTTATAAAAGTGAGATAGAAGTGACGTGTTAGATGACATGACATGTGATATGGACACTTTAAAAAAGTAATCAATACATATTAGGTATCCAATTACCGAAATGATCTAAAATGTTCTTTTATAAAACTATAGAAATAGTTTTGGGACTTAAGTGAACAAAAACGCAAAGTACGATGACTTAGTTAACAAATTTTAATAGTACAATGACTTTATTAGCAAGTTTTGATGGTATAAGGACTCAAAAAATATAAAAATAATAGAGTGATATATTTGAACAAAAACACAAAATAAAATGACTTATGTATATTAATACTTTATAAAAGTAAAAAAAAAAATGCATAAAGCAAATGCAGTGTAAATATTGGCCGAAATTCTCGCCGATACGAGTATTGGAAAAAAAATAAAAAAATAAAAAAATCATCTTTTTGAAATTTTCTAGAGACTTGGATAAGTGTTATATATGATACTATAACGAATATTGTTGTGATTAACATATATAAACATTTTCCGATTTGATTCGAAAGTATTGCAGTGAGTTTTACAGTGAAATGGTGTGGATGATAAAGTTATGATCAAATGAGAAAAATAATTAAAATGAGAATATAAGAAGTAATCACATCATATATTTTATATGCATTTCTAAAATTAGATGTATCTTTTTTTAAATTATACTTTTTTTATTTAAAATATGTGACGAAAATTGTTTTTCATTTTAATTATTTTTCTTATAAGATAAAAGATGTGAATGTTATAAGGAACGAATGTGGAAGGGTTGAATGGTGTGGATCATATTTTGGGCCTCAAATGAAATTGTTTCATATAATTTATTTTGTATTATTTCTAAAAAAGAATTAACAAGTTGTCTCATACAGTTGGGGTCGCAATTTTAAGCCTTACAAATTTTAAGGCTTTTGTTTCTATATTTTTTCTAATTTTATTGTGAATGACGTGAGAAAGTTATTTAAATTTTGGACCAAATTTCATGAGTACCAAACCTTTTTGTGTTAACTAGGGTCCCTTAATTTATATTTTTAATCAGAATAAGGAACTTTCTACTTGTTGATTAAAAACCAAATTAATCCATTTTCCAACATGACAGTTACCGTTTGACATGGCATGCATTATTGTTTTGAAAAAAAAAAAAAAAAAAAAAATTACCAACATTTGTCACCATGTACATATGTGTTTAATTATAACCTATTTTTATATAAAAAATGCATTTAATAAATTTTAGCTAAGCTATATATTACTTTTTTAACGACGAAAATTTTATTAACTAGCAAGAAGCTAGAAATAAAACAAACAATTACATAATGGAAATGCTCAGAGTCGGTTTTTGAAGCCAACCAGCCCAGCTCAAAAGTTTAGAGCTACATCTATTATTAACCCATAAAAAAGACGTCATAACAAAATTATCAAAAAAATAAACTCTTTCTCGGAGGCATCCTTCCAAACACACACGAGTTCCGATAGCACCATACATGCCACCATAATATAAATGACGCTTCCAAGAATTGCTTCTGAATCTTGCTTAGCCGAATAGACCCAAACCACTCCAATTATTGAGAATAAGATCGCAAATATGGAATTTTGATATCCCACTACGTGCCTAGCCTGTTGTATACCTGCGCAACGAAGGAGCACTAAATAAATAAATAAATAAATAAAAATGTGTCGTAGATTCTGAACACTCCTCACAGATTGAACATAAAACCGAGGGAATATCTAAGCCTCGAGCATCAAGGCTAACTCGAGTAGGAAGCCTATCAAGGGTCATTTTCCAAACCATAATATTGACCTTATTCGGGACTAACTTACACCATCTTGTTGGGGCACCATTCGATATTAACATTTCCTTGTCAATTGCAATCCTAGCCGAACGAACAGTGAAGTTCCCCGAGCTTTCTAATGTCCAAACCCATCTATCCTCCATTGGAGTTAAATTTATACCTGAGATCAAAGTTTGCATTTATGTCCATTGCCACTACAACAAAACTGGGCTAATGCTACGGTAGGAATCCGTTTCAAATCCATTGCAAATGACCAGTTGCAACGGATTTGCAACGAATTCCTACCGTAGCGTTAATGCTCAATGGAAATTTTAATTGCAACGAATTTCTAACGGGGTTAAATATTGCAACAGCTTTCCAACCAAGAAAAATCCGTTCTAAATTAGCAACCGGTTTTGCAACGGATCATATTCCAACAGTTTTTTACGGTTTTGTTACGGTATATATCGCAAGGAAATTGCAACGGATAATATTTGGTACGAGATTGCAACGGAATAAGTTTGCTACGAAATTGCAACGGTATAACTTTGCAATAGATTTGCAATGGCATAAAGTAGCAATTGATTTTGCAATGGTATGCAATTGTAATGGATATGAAACGGTGTAAAATTGTGACGAGTTTTCAACGAAGTGTCACCAAAAAAATTCCGTTACAAAACAAAATGCATTTTTATATATAAAAATGCATTTAGCTATTTTATCCATAATATACAAATATCTAAAACTAAATAATTCCAAACGCACAATTGTACACAAATTAATAATAAGACAAACATTCAAATATCATATTACATAGTTTATCGAACCCTACCTAACGTACTACTTCTAAACCAAAAGTGAATTACACGAAGTGTAACAAACCAAATCCTACCGGATGCACCACTTCATAACAAAATGTGTATAATCCACCAAGTTTACCAAATCCACCATACTACTTCAAAACAAAATGTGTATGAAACACGAAGTGTACCTTAATCAACAAATGTTTATGTGGAATGGGGAGTAGGAGGTTGTTCCTTCAATTGTGCCAACGCCTTGGCGAGCCTCTCATTTGTTTCTTTCTTCATTTCTTCTCTAAATGCCTCAAGTTTTTCTTTGCTAAGCTTTCTTTCTTGTTCTATAGCTTCATCAAAAAGCTCCTTGTCTTTCTCTCTCGCTTGCTCCAAGTCCTTCAACGATTTTTCTAACACTTCAACCTTAAAAAAATACTTAAACCAATTACAACTCATTTGAATTTATAAATACCTATTGTAGCACACAAAAGCAATAACTTATCATAAATAATAAAGATATGAGTATAATTCCTTTAAATTAACTGGTGTTTTTCAGTGGGGTAGTAAATACTAATTTCAAATGGTTTTGCATAAAGAATCACAAGATATCCAAGAGACCAAGACTACACATGTATTCAAAGGCAATTCTACTTAGGTGCTCAACAGTACTCATATCATTGTATTCTACAAACTATGCTGCAAGTTCAACAAATTGGTATGTTCTTTAAATTATTAGCTGCATAGAGAACCTATTCATATTATTAATTAGATGGCCTATGCAATATTGAAACTCAAAACACAATTTGCCATAACTACCTATATTGCACTAAATGTTTCTACGTCGGCACAGTTATAACCTGATACGTGTACAACACGCGTTCGAGGTTAAAGGAAACTTCCTTTTCTTCGAGCAAGTTTTTCAACTACCTAGGTAGTGAACCTAATCGTTGTAGTGTAGTATTAGGGTAAGCCTCGGGGATTGATATCATTCTCTAGGGGAATAGGAATGCTAGTGAGAAATTACTACGCTAAGGTTGGGGTTGAGGAAGATTATTTTTTATCTTTTTATGTTTTTTTAGAAATTAAAAGTACGATCTCGGGGTATTGGATTTGGGGGGTGGTACTTCTACCGATTACTCTACTATTCTAATTATCTAAGCTAAGGGGTAGTCTATGTCTATTGAAGTGTGCTCGCATGATGATTAAAAATGTGTCTACCTAGATACTATTACTCCCTAGTTATCCTTTCTTGATGGTTGAATTGTCACGTCCTTATTCTTAACGCGTTGTGTTTTCTAAGGTCGTAGGGTGTGCTTTTATCCCTAACTCTTTGAAGCTACCTAAGGTTAATGACTAAGAAATCTCTAGGATTCATAAACTTAACACTAAGGTTATCTTTGGATTTTTAGCCTACAATTCCACTAGTAACTATAAGCTAAGGTTCAACAAAGATTAATCAAGCATTAAAAACACAACGATGACTTTAAGCACTCCTAAGCCAATTACAATTAAGATAAGAGACAACCAATCAATATTCAATAACAAGGTTTCATAGATCTAAGCAAACATACAAGCCGTACATGTTAAACATGCAAGCATACACACATTCAATCGAAGACATAATGAAATCAAGGGAATAAATAACTTATCTCGATGTAAAATAGGGTATTAGAACCCTAAAATACTGTCCTAGACGGACTACAAGCGTTTTAGGTTTTTACTCCTCAAGTCTACCTCTCTAAAAGTCTGAAAATCGAATTCTATATATAGAGTTACAACTGCGACGGCGTCACATTTTAATTGTGACGCCGTCAGATCGCCGCCATTAGGGTTTCGTCTTGGCCAAGTCAACTTTGGGACGGCATCACGTTGTGGTTGTGACGCCGTCAGCCTTTAGTCATGACGCCGTCTGAGTCTGGATCTAGGCCGTCTGAGGAGAAAAACCTTCGTGACGCCCTACTCTTCAAAGCCTGATGATGCAGGTTTTACTGACTAGGTTTTAATATTTATATAGTCTCGTTATACCTATGGTCTACCCTAATGCACTAACGGGCAGTGTACCCGGTCGTGTGTAGTGTAGTATTCGGTAAAACCGAGGTCGTCCCAAGAGCTATGTGTGTTGGATTATTACTAAGTCTAGGTGTCACAGATTTTAATAATGATTTCGATAAGGAATTAATTAACTACTAAAGCAGATAAAAGCATATAAAAGGCAAAGGTTTAATCAATAGAGGAGAGTGGTGCTAACCTAGTTATTCCTCCTAACTAGTAATGTCTACGTCTACTTACTTCCAATTACTTCAGGTGGGGTCAAATTCGAGTGGACAACATTTGGTCAATTCACCCTAACCTATCAGCAAAGATGCCACCACTGGATAAATTCAGGTGTCTCTTCCTAAGTCCAGTTGTTCCTGGTCCCCTAAGCCAAGTCATTAAATACCGCTACATGCTAGATTTATAATAGTGAGTGCATGGGCGTTAGCAACTTAAACACTCACCCCCTAATTCTTAAGTTCATCCAAACGGTAGGTGATCAGTTGGTCAAATCGCACAAGTAGAAAGGGTCGTCAGTTGGTCATATCTTACCCTTCCCGTCTCAGTCTACTCACTTAGGGTCAGTTGGTCATATCTCCTAAGCAACTAGCGTCTACCGCCATTCAAAACTACCGAAACAAGGGTAGCTACCAATAAACTATGCATGCATACACTTAGAAATAATTATACGGGAGTAATGTAAACGCAAACAAAACAATTAAGGAATCATAACTAGGCCAGCACCAAGAGGTGCTTAGCCGCTCATATTAACCATACAAATCAATTCAATATTCAAAGTTATGAAATACATGAATCGAAAGTAAAGAAAAGATAAAATGCTAATGCTTATCGTAGGGGAGTGATTTCTCCCTTGTAGACAACTTCGTATGCTCCTCTAGACCTGCCTTTGGCTTCTTCCCACGTTCTTTGGTTGTGGTGTATGGAATGGGATGCTTTGAAATGTTGGAAATCGTGGGGTATTTATAGGCCAGATCTGGGTTACGGCGTAACTAATATAAGAGTTAAGCCGTAATCTTCAATTCCTTCGTAATTTGCACTAGATCTGCTGGTTACAGCGTAACCTTATAAGTGGTTACGCCTTATCTTCAATATTACTTGGTTACGCCGTAGTTGATGAAACAGTTACGGCGTAATTATCAGCGACGTGGAACCTCATTTGACCTAATAAGTTACGTCGTAGTCTTTAGGGGGAGTTACGCCGTAATCTTCTAATGAGTTGGCTTTCTGAGTCACGCTTTAGTTACAGCGTAATGTGAGAGATGAGTTACGCCGTAACTTCTTCAAAGTCAGCATACTATGATAAATCTTTGATATTTCTCCAATTCCGCGTCTCTTTAGCTCCAATGCTCGTAATTTACCTGAAAGTGGAAAACAAGCGTAAATACATATAAATGATATAAATTACAAGCATTATCGGGGGAAATTGACACTTAATATTCAGGACTATTTGATGTTATCTCCTGACGCCGTCAGGTGCAAAATAGTAAATTCACTCCTGAGCCGTCACAAATATAGGGACGGCGTCGCCCTTTGTTTCTGAAGCCGTCGGGTGCACTTCCAGCAGCTTGAGTGTCTTGATCTTGACTTTAGCCATTTTCTTCGCATATTCACGCCTTTTCATCCAAATAAGCATCATTCCAGCATTTTGCCTTCAAGAGACCTAAAAAGTGAAAAGGAACGAAATTAAGCAGTAACGGATATAAAAGTGGGCGATTAAAGGCTTAAATGACCCCTTAAAAGTGTACGTTTTAAATCCTTATCAGATATCCCTACACTTGGTATTTGCTTTTCCTCAAGTAAATGTGCTTTTGGCCAATAAATTTATAAGTTAGAGGGCATAAAGCCATGGTTTAACATAATTCATAACAAGTATAAGCCCCGAAAAAGTCATAACAAGCACGGAAATTATATACTAGCACTTCACAAGTGGTGTTTGGATACTCTCATCTCTCTGGTGTATATGAAATATATCAAATGGAAATGGAAGATAAACACTCATTAATCGGTCCTAGTACATAGATTACCATAGGATTGAGACTAGATCAAACATCCACCGCTTTGGCGTAAGCACCTAGGAAAAACTATCTAAGAGGTCTTTTAAAGGGTTGTAACGTTAGGCTTACGGTTAGGGAAACAAAGGGTTTGGTTGGATAGGCAATTTAGTGGTGGCAAGTCAAAAATCTTTATGTTACAAGCATGAGAAGAATGGTGTTGCTAAGCCAAGACTCGACTCTCTAAACTCTAGATAACTTTGAAACAAACAAACATAAATATAAGGGGCAATTGCATATATACCCACTAAAACTTGCATATTTGCATATATACCCAAAACATGCTTAAAATGCATTGTACATCGTGCAATAAAAACTTGTATTATGGGGAAATATGCAAGTTTTTAAGTTTTAGTGGGTATATATGCAATTCCCCCTAAATATAAAGATAGATGTATGATGGTATCCCGTATGTTTTTTTTTTCTCATTTTTTTTTGTTGAACACTTTTACTCTATCATCCTCTACGATAATATTAAAATATAATGGATTTATAGGCACATCCCTGCACTTGAGTTTTTACTATTCTAACACTAGTTTGACCCGATTTGAAAAGATCAAAACACTTGGAGCACATTATTACGTAGATAAAGGGAATTTGAATTTAACGTTCTTTCCCGTCACTCCATAAAATTTAACTTTACCCATGAGTCCCAATCGTCCCAAAACTGCATACAAAAGATATGACTCGACTTAGCAACTTATGCAAGTAACTAGATAATTTAACTAAGGATTTAGTAACAATAATGCACTAAAAGTGAGTGCATATAAGGTAGGCTAAGGCGATTTGGGTGTACATTTGGGGGTGGATTGTAAACAATGCTCTTCATTGATATTCTGAAAAACCGAAACATCACGAGAACCGCGAAAAGGATAGGCTCTGAGGGGTCAACTAGAGGTATCGTGTACTAAAGATGAGTACAACGCAAAGGTGTGGGGGAATTACTCAACCGATGTGGAAGAAGTAATTATAATACGGGTATCAAAGAAGGGTTATCCTAATGCCTCTTATCATTTAGTTATTCCTAACTACACAAGTGTAGTCTCACTAGCGATCTCGGAATGCATCACAAAACAAGTTCTAGAATCTATTATACTACCGGTACACTCTCGAAGCATTAAAGGTGAATGCTTTAATTCCTACAAATCTAGGGGCGAACCTCACATTTTTGGGGTAGAATTTGAGTGGTAAAGGGTTTTTGTGCTAGTCATATAACTTCCTATCCATGAGATGCTTTATTAAGACTAAAGACCCACTCTTACATGTCATGAAATTTTTTTAATTTGGTGCTAAAATTACCCTAACCGATATTTCTCATGGTTTATTACACAAATGAAATTGGACAAGACAAATAATCAAGGATAAGCATAGTTTCAAAGTTCCCATTTTATTCTCCCTCACTACACTTAAACTGAACATTGTCCCCAATGTTCTCTGAAAGTATCAAAGTTATGATAATGGAAGGTAATTAAAAGTAAAAGAAACTAATACTCCCCTGATTAGCTCGGTAGGATCCGTGTGAAGTAGTGGTTAAATTCTTTCCAAGAAGGATGTATGCGCGAAAAGCTCCATCCAATCTTATGTTTCTTCTTCTTGATAAATAAAACCTGCACACTTTAAGAAAATAGACGAAACATTCGCGTAAAATCGGCGGTAAAACTATATATGACTCTACTAAACTAGGATATAATGCTTGTGGAATGGATGTTTACAGGTTTTCTTGGAAAATTAAGACCTGAGAAATTTCAAAAATTTATAAGTAGCACAGAAAACGAGAGAAAGTTAGATAAGTGGTTTCTGCTCCTCCTGACGCCATCGGTAGCAAGTCCGATGCCATCGGGTTATCCCGACAAAAACGGTCTGCTGCGTTTTTCGGAAAAAATTACATCTTTAGAATCGGAAAAATTTCGCAAAACATCCATTATATGACTCGATACAAGCATTTGACTCTAACAAACACACATATATATCTTTGTCAAGAATTGTAATTCTCATGTTCACGTTCTTTTGAAAACGTATGTAATCTTCCCTACACTTATCCTTTTTGTAAAATACCTTTATATGTAATTAAGACGAGGTTAAAGACAAAATAAAGCATTTTTACAAATTCAAACATGAGAATAAACAATCAATGAAAAGATATATGACACACAAACAAGCAAACAATTAAGCATGGGTTGCCTCCCACGAAGCGTTTTTCTTTATTTATGAGTCTTGTAGCTAGACTCGAAGTCGTGCCCCTACGTGACTTCATTACCGTTACCTTCTTTCTCATGATGGTATCTATTGGGGTTTTCCATGTTATAGTAGTGCTCTATTATGCACCTTTCTAAGAAGTCATCTTCTCCCTAATCGGTTCTATATTCCGTTCCTAGTTTCAAGCAATCCTTATAGAACCCAAAAATTTTATCCATCACATAATCTATGCTATTTCATCGGTCTCATCCTTGAATCTCACTATTCCTAACGACGGATCATAAGTCAGCCCGGTGTTCTCTATGAAAGGCTTTCCTAGAATAACGTGGGACAAGCTAGGATCTATGGTCGTACTAATATCATCCACAATTATAAAATCCGTAGGATACGTGAAACTACCTACATAAACGGGCAATCCCTTAACTCTACCAAGGAAATTACATCTAACTCTAGGATTATCGGGATCTTTCCTAGCTGGGATAGGCTTTTTCATCACCCAATTATAGTAGGTGCTAGTCATGATGTTTATTGGGGACTTGCGGTCAATATAGGCATTTGCCACAAATAGATGTCCTATGCAACATGGTATGTTGAGATTCCAAGGGTTCCCAAACTTGATCCTAGGGCTTTTCCTAACATACATGTCACGGAGGTCGCGCACTAAAGTGTGGGTGGCGAGAGAGTTCCTCTTCCGTAGGAAACTTATTGAAATAGTCATCACCTACTTCATCTACTTCATCGGTCGATTCACTCTTAGGAGTCTCACTAACCTCAAGTATCGTCTCATGGTTCGCTTCGTCACTAGTCCTATTAGGTTTCACTAAGGTGATGGTATTGACGAATTGAACGTGCTTGCCTAACTTACTTGGGTCCTTAATTTTCACACCGGAAGCTTCGGAAGAATGAGTTGAGATGTAATTAACCTTTTCGGTGGTCTCCCTATCACTATTGGTCATAGCTTTCAAAATGTTATCAATCTTCTTATCCATCTCGGCTTGTTGTTGGTTAAAGCAGTCCGAAAGCTTGGCTATTTGAGCTTCTTGGGATGTAACTAGGTGTTGCAACATCCCTTCTATGTTTTGTTGGCTAGGGCCGTGAGAGGGGGGCCATGAGAAATCATTAGAGGTGAATTCTTTGGTTAGTCCCCAATAGAAGTCGTGTTTGCCCTTCCATGCTTCTCGGGCATCATTGAAAGTCCTAGGTCCAGGTGTTGTAGGGAATCTTCCTCCCATTCCATTGGTACGCGAGGATGCGTAGTCAACGGAAGCTTGTTCGAGGAGTCTTGTGCAAGTACGAGTGTTATGAGGACCACTACATAGCTCACATTAGGAAGAAACTTTGTTCACTTGGCGTGAGGACTTAGGATTTTCGTAGGAGCTCATTAGGAATTTGACTTGATCTTCAAGTTTGAGCATCCTACGATCGGAAGTTTGTGAGTTAATAGGAGGCAAGGAGATTGCCTTGACGGTTTTGGGCAACTCACGGGGGTCATTCCAACTTTCATTGTCATAGAGAGCAAGGTCCTATTTTGTGCCCCACAATTCTTCCGCGGTGAGATCACTAAGTTTACCACCGGCCGCTTGGTCGATGGATTGCTTAGTTGAGAAGTTGACATGATCATAAAAGATTTGGACTTTAAGCCAAAGATCGATGCCGTGATGAGGGACTTTATGGAGCAAGTCCTTGAATTGAGTCCATGATTCGTAGAGAGATTCACCTTGACGTTGTTGGAACATCAAGATTTCATTCCTAAGCTTAGTAGTTCTCCCCGGTGGGAAAAATTGGGCAAGGAAATGAGTAATGAGATCATCCCAACTTGAGATGGA
Source organism: Chrysanthemum makinoi (assembly GCA_910596185.1). Lineage (NCBI taxonomy): Eukaryota > Viridiplantae > Streptophyta > Magnoliopsida > Asterales > Asteraceae > Chrysanthemum > Chrysanthemum makinoi. The sequence goes on along the minus strand of OU343222.1, from coordinate 122,054,433 downwards.
GCCGGCGGGAAGTCGCTCAAGCCAATTACTAGCTTGGTCCCGTAGAGAGAATTGGAAGAGACGCAAGCGCGTGGTCTCCCGAGTAGTAGCATCAAGGTCGATGGAATCGATGATTTTAAGGAAATCCTTAAGATACTGATTAGGATCTTCGGAACGAATTCCATGGAATGCACATCCGTTTTGCACCAACCGGATGGTGTCGGATCGCAGGGCCATAGTTTGACCTTGATCGGGGAGCTCAATGGTGTTCCTATAGCCTAGGTGGCTTGGTCTAGAGTATTCACCAAGAGTGCGGCCTCTTGGCGGGTCATTTGGTGGTGGGTTGATGAGTGGTGGTTGATTATCACCTTCCATGATGAAAAGAGATAGGATTACGAACAAATGTCACGAAGAAGGGGGGTAGACTACGAGAAAGCTAAAATTAAGAAAAAAGCTTACTTGATAGGAATCAAGCAAGGGAACCTAAACGAAATAGACTCCTAACTAGCTATTCTATTCCCCGGCAGCGGCGCCAAAAACTTGATACGCATACAACGCGCGTTCGGGGTCAAAGGAAACTTCCTTTTCTTCGAGCAAGTTTTTCAACCACCTAGGCAGTGAACCTAATCGTTATAGTGTAGTATTAGGGTAAGCCTTGGGGATTGATATCGTTCTCTAGGGGAATAGGAATGCTAGTGAGAAATTACTACGCTAAGGTTGGGGTTGAGGAAGATTATTTTTTTTATCTTTTTATGTTTTTTTAGAAAATAAAAGGTACGATCTCGGGGTATTGGATTTGGGGGGTGGTACTTCTACCGATTACTCTACTATTCTAATTATCTAAGCTAAGGGTTAGTCTATGTCTATTGAAGTGTGCTCGTATGATGATTAAAAATGTGTCTACCTAGATACTATTACTCACTAGTTATCTTTTATTGATGGTTGAATTGTCACATCCCTATTCTTAACGAGTTGTGTTTTCTAAGGTCGTAGGGTGTGCTTTTATCCCTAACTCTTTGAAGCTACCTATGGTTAATGACTACGAAATCTCTAGGATTCATAAACTTAACACTAAGGTTATCTTTGGATTTTTAGCCTACAATTCCACTAGTAACTATAAGCTAAGGTTCAACAAAGATTAATCAAGCATTAAAAACACAACGATGACTTTACGCACTCCTAAGCCAATTACAATTAAGATAAGAGACAACCAATCAATATTCAATAACTAGGTTTCATAGATCTAAGCAAACACACAAGCCGGACATGTTAAACATGCAAGCATACACACATTCAATCGAAGACATAATGAAATCAAGGGAATAAATAACTTATCTTCATGTAAAATAGGGTATTAGAACCCTAAAATACTGTCCTAGACGGACTACAATTGTTTTAGGTTTTTACTCCTCAAGTCTACCTCTCTAAAAGTCTGAAAATCGAATTCTATATATAGAGTTACAACTGCGACGGCGTCACCTTTTAATTGTGACGCCATCAAATCGCCGCCATTAGGGTTTCGTCTTGGCTAAGTCAACTTTGGGACGGTGTCACGTTGTGGTTGTGACGCCGTCAGCCTTTAGTCATGACGCCGTCTGAGTCTGGATCTAGGCCGTCTGAGGTGAAAAATCTTCCTGACGCCCTACTCTTCAAAGCATGACGCCGTCAGGTGCAAAATAGCAAATTCACTCCTGAGCCGTCACAAATATAGGGACGGCGTCGCCCTTTGTTTTTGACGCCATCGGGTGCACTTCCAGCAGCTTGAGTGTCTTGATCTTGACTTTAGCCATTTTCTTCACATATTCACGCCTTTTCGTCCAAATAAGCATCATTCCAGCATTTTGCCTTCAAGAGACCTATAAAGTGAAAAGGAACGAAATTAAGCAGTAACGAATATAAAAGTGGGCGATTAAGGGCTTAAATGACCCTTTAAAAGTGTACATTTTAAATCCTTATCATTACCACATTAATATACTATCTAGGTCCCATGAAACCATCATGTTTTATAGACTCAATTCAGTTAGTCAATGTTCAAATTCTGGAACAAAGAGTTACTTCATACATATTAACTACAATCACAACAACATTAAATTGTGAACTAAACCTGCTAATAAAGTACTCAAACCACTAAATCAGTAATCTTGTACAATCAGGTATATCACTACAATCCTATTCTAATAAGCTTCTTGATCATTTTTAACTTTAAGGAAAAAAAAAGTAGTTTTGACCCGTTAACTCACTGTGACAGCAGTAGTTTTCCAAGTAACACAGACATTTTTAGAGCAATTTTAACCAACAAGATTGCATTAGCAATTTAACTCTTTAGTTACTGCCCAGTTAAAAATAATTCATTCTTACGACTATTTTACATAAAAAACAACCCCATATAAACATTATCAGCCTATTATTATACCCGTAATGTAGTACATATTGTGTTTTCATATAACTAGATTAGATATGATATGAAAATGAAAAATAATAAGCTAACCTTCTCAAATCTCATTGGTGGATGTGAGGTACTGGAATTATGAGTGGAAGGCGTTCCCGTTAACAAAAGTATGGGATCAGATGCATTGTATGCCCCAAATGTATTTCCCCTGTTAGGCGGAGTGACTTTGTTCCATAGTTCCTCATTATGTGGGTGTGTATCAACGTTCTCCCCATGACTCTCAATCATACCTTCTTGATATTTTTCCTATAAAACAGTCCCACAATAACGATTAATTGTTTTAAAGTTTAATTGCTATCTACTAAAAGTGGCTAATCAAAAAGAGGTTTGGATACTTGCCATATGATCACGTGACTTATCATTAACCCATCGTGGCTCAACCACCTGCCCTCCGCTTGACTCTCCAACCCCAGTTGACGTTGACGCTTCTGACCCGACCGACCCGTTTGCCCCTTCCAACATGTTTGCCCCAGCTGGCCCATTTTCACCTGAGACCCATTTGTTCCTGCTGACCCGTTTGCCCCAGCTGACCTATTTGAACCACCAGACCTGCTCACAATTGGCGGTTTATCCAGCGGCTTCGTCCCTTTCATAGCATGGGTGTGGGTAAAGAACTCAGTGGAACGTATAGGACGCCCATGTTTGGTCTAGGACCACTACGTCTCCGTCCACTTGACATGATAATCTACAACAAAAAATTGATAAATTAGCACATTTGAAATGATTACATTAAAGTAAGAAAAAACAATATAAGAACAAGAGAAATAATGAGATAATACATGACTAAATAATTTAGTAATATATAATAGATACTAACGGTACTACGTAATATATAATCGTACTAATATATATATATATATATATATATATATATATATATATATATATATATATATATATATATATATATATATATATATATATATATATATATATATATATATATATATATATATATATATTGATAAATTGATAATTACTATGCGACTTCCAAATCAATAAGGAAGTCGCTTGTGATGTTGTCCAATCAGTAGTGGACGTCGATCATTTTATACATCCACACCCGATCAGTAGTGGACGTCATAATTACTAAAGACAATTCCAATTCTCAAACCCTTAAATAAAGTAAACACCTACAATTAACAATATAAACTATCATTTTAAATTTTAAAAAAAAAATGTATACACCCATATATAGAAATACTTCAGATTAAGGTTATGTAAGCTTAAACGAACTCCAACTTAGAATTTACACTTAACATAACACATTGAATTTAGTTCAACAAAAAATCTTACTCAAAATTAGCACTAAAAAGGTTCAAAACCACTAAAATCATCTATGTATAGTCAATTTCAGGCACAATGTAGGTGAAACTTATATTAACCCTAATTCAAAATACTTCAAAATTAAAACTAAAAACATAAAAAATCAGCCATACAATCATTTATACATAATCAAAATTAGCTACATATACTTTCATCACAAATCAGAATAGCTTAAAATCAAAAAAATTCTTATATTCGAAAATAAATTTACATAACTATAAACAACTTATACACATAAGAATAAATAGATAAGAATTTTACCCAAGAACGGTTAAGTGGTACCTTCGCTTCGTGTTGGAGAAGATGCTTATGGTGGTCTTGGTGGTTGCTTCGTGTAGTGGTTGTTAGAATTTTGGTGGTGGTGTTGAGAGGTTGTATAAGATGAGGTTTGAGGTGGAATGTTGGATGGAAAGTGTTATGTGAGATCCAGATTTATTCTTCTCGAGATTCCCATATGTGGACAAAAACTAAGCGGGAAATGAAAGTGGGACTTGGGCGCTAAATGCAAAACTAAGACTTAGGCGCTAAATGCAAGCGGGAAAATGAAAGTGGCCGGTAAAAAATAAGAGGGAAGTAAAAGATACAAGGTTTTTTTTTTTAATATATAATTTTTTACATAGATTTCCGACTAGATATTGCGAGCAGAGTAATCTCAAGTTGACTACCGTTTTGGATAGCTCGGAGTCGGCGCAGATTAATCTTCGTGGCCACAAGGGGATTAATTTTCTCCTCGTTGGATTCGATCTTGACCTCCTCTTTGGAATGTTTGTATTCTTATCGTTGGGTGGTTCAAGTTGATTTGGGTCGGGTTATATTGTATCAGGTTAGTTGGGTTATCGGGTTTCTTAGATTCAGTAGGTTAATATTCATGGTTTAAGTGCTAGAGAAAAAATATTTATGCCAAGCATATGCAAAAATGAAAACCTTACCAAGCGTCTACTATGAAGTTTGGGTTCCTAAATATTCATCATCTTGATGATTCTTTGTCTTACCGATGTGCTAATTTCGAGCTCTAAATTTATAAACCGAATCTTTCAAGAAGTACTAACACTCTCGGGCAGTGTACCAGTTCTTGTATAGCACAGACTCGCTAATACTGGGGCGTTCGCTGGGGCGAATGAAACTCGTTTGCAAGAATTAAATTTAAAAAGAAACAAAGAAACAAAGATTGTGTTTAAGATCCACATGATCAAAGTTTGAGAAATATTAAAATGCAATAATAAATAAACGACAATAAAATGAATTTAGATGAAAATCAGATGAGGATTAAATCCGTTCACCTAATCATCCCTTAATAACTAAATAACATGATCGCAAGTGCAATGCCTAATCATCTCCTAACTCAGTGGGTCAGATATAATGCAGGTCTAGTAATTGTCAGTAGTCCCTACACATATTTCATGTAACTATCTATCTCGACTATCATGGATGATTCTAGATATATTCCATTCATTAAATGTCTCAACTAGCCTAAATGACTTGTCTTATGAAATTATTTAACCTGTTACACTTATATACTTAGTAAACGTTTTGTTTACTTTCATAACTCTTAAACCTTATAGTTTACCATTTTTAAACCCTATACCTTACCATCTGTTGAACAACGTCAGCACCTCCAATATTCTTTTCGGTTTCTAGTATTTATGTTTAAAATATGTGTTCTTTGATAATTTCCAAATGTCCTATGCGATATCTATCACAGCCGGGGAACAAATGTTGGGATGCACACAATCAATTTGTTCATAATATGGCTTCCAACGTGTATTGGTATGTTCAATATTGTTTATTTCATACCTGTTAGCAGCAACATGTACGACTGTCCAACGACTTCGTGAACAAATGTGATCATATTCAAATATTTTCGCCACCTAACAAATGTATACATATTCCATACTTTTTCGAAAACATATATTCTATGACATCCTTCGTTTTGCTTCCATGCATGATGGTATTCAACACAAGAATCACACTCTAGCGTATTCAAAACACAAGTCGACTTTGCCATCTTCCTCATTAATCCGATTAGACAATTAAGAACAATAAACCCAATTTCAACAACTAAAGGCTAAATATAACCAATACAAATCACATTATGTCAAGCAACATAGTACAACCCATATTCAACCGATGCGGACTCGATACAACCCAATACACTAGCTATTATATAGCGAAAACAACATATAACTTAAAAACCAGCAAATACATAAAACAAACTCATTGCAACACATAAAAAACCCATAAAAGTCACTGCAACACAATACAATGCTATTCGGATTAACACTGAATAGTTAGAAATAATTAAACTTTCCAAATCCGTTGTAAAGCAGTAGCAAATTATTTAGAATTTTTCGGTGGAAGTATAAAAAGAAACTAATAATAGTATAAGTTACATAACCATAACAATTATTTCAAAATTTACAATGGAAATACCAATGAAATATTGAAAACAAAATTTCATTGATTACCGTTGCATATCCGTAGCAATTATTTTGTAAATTACAAGCGGATTAGAATAAAATGTTAAAAATAAATATATATTAAATTAAGATCATGTTTCGTTGCAAAACCATAACAATTCTACAAAATTTTGCTACGATTTTGCAACGGAAACAATTTTTTTTTTTTTTTTTACTTTGAATATCTTGTTTCAAATCCTTATATATTTTGCAATGGATTTGCAACGGATTATTAAAAATAAATTGAAATTAAATTAATATAGATATTCCGTTGTAAATCCATCACAATTATTTAAAATTTTGCAACGGTTTTGCAATGGAACTAATAATAGTTTATTTTTAAAAACAAATTGAAACTCCTTTGCAAATCCATTACAAATTTCAAATAAACTTGACGGATTTGCAACGGAATATTTAAAAATAAGTATAAAAGAAATTACTTTAAATTTTGCAATGGGTTTGCTACGAGTTTCTGAGTCCTTGCTAATCCGTTGCAAATATGTTGCAAACCCGTTGCATATTTGCTACGGAAAATTTCCATCACAATTTCCGTGGCATTAGCCCAGTTGCGTAGTAGTGTGCTCACTTTCTACACCACCTCTTGGACGTCGTCTTAAAGAATCTGTATCGGCTCATTGGACCTTCTTTGATGCTACAGTAATCAACTTGTTTATTTCCAAAGCATACATTCATGGAAATCTATCTTTTAGGAGGCTATTATTTACCCATTTTTCTGTACAGAATTTTGTGTTTTTACATCACCAATCTTCCTGGTGCAATACCCCAGCAAATCAAAACCATGCTCCTTATTACTTTCCATTGCTTTAATAACATTTACCCATACAGAAGAACGGTATGACCTTCTTGATGGCTCATCTATTAAACCCCTCTCGCCATATATGGCTTCGATAACTCTAACCCATAAGGAATTTGGAGTCACCATAAATCTCCATATCCATTTAAACAATAGAGCATGATTCAAATCAACGATATTATTCACTCCAAGACCCCCATCTCTACGACTCGCCAACACTTTTATCCAGCTTATCCAAGTAATTTTACGTTCCTCCATGTCTGCCCCTATAAAAAACTTATTATGATCAGATTCAAGCTGATTTACCACAACCTTCAGGGCCTTATATAACGTTAGTCGCCCACCAACTGACAACTCATTCACTTTCCAGTTAGATAATTTATTATTTACCTTAGTTATCACTTCCTACTATGAATCAATTCTAGCCATATTTTCCCCAATTCTAACCCCAAGGTACGTCCCCAAGTTCTTGGTAACTATACAACCAATATAAGTAGCCATATTTTCCACTTCATTATACGACACACACCCCCATAATAGTCGATTTATGAAAGTTTACTTTCATTCCAGATGTTAAATGGAAACAATGCAATAATCTAACAAGAGCACCGATGTTTGCACTCGACCATTTTCCAATGAAAATTGCATCATCGCCATAAAACTAGTGAGATAAGTGTGCCCCTTAGAATTTCCAATTGCCAACAGCGAGAATAGACCCTTCTCTATCACGTTCATAGACGCTATTTGCATACTTTCCATCACAAGAAGAAACAAAAATATGAGACAACAGATCCTTTTGCCTTAACCCTCTACGGAATTGAAACTCTTTTGTAGGACTCCCATTTACCAAAACAGATCCCATACATGAAGAAAAGCATCCCTGAATATCCACCATCGCTCACCAAAACCAAACCGAGATAAAATGTCATCAATAATATCTCACCTTACCGAATCAAAAGCTTTCTGAAAGTCAATCTTTAAAATCATTGTTTTCTGCTTATGATGTTTACATCACGATAAAGTCTCATTAAGAATTAAAGGCCTGTCTGTTAGAATCGATGCTCGAGGTTGTTTAGACCTTATCTAGGATCACAATAACATTTAACATGCACAGCGGAATAATCAAAGAACAATGTTATTGTATAAAGGTTTCTTCGTCATCATCTCCTACACAATAACATTTAACGTACTACCTGATCAATGGTAGTACGTGTTATCTATCTATAACAAGGAATCATGGATCCTTGAGGCTAACCAACTAATCGACTAACACTATAGTCTAGGCGTTTACAAATTCACGCCCTAGACACACATACACACCTTTGGTGTTTTACATCTTGACACACACTTAAACCTAATTCCCTGTATCTCTTTATATAATAGAGATACTAGGGTTACAAATGACTATAAGGGACTAAATAATAAAGTCTTCTTTAACAAGTAAGTCCCTTGTCTTTCTTTGTCTTCATAAGTTCTTCATCTTTCATATTTTGTCATAATCAACTCAAATATAATTCCTAACAATCTTCCCCTAGTTGATAATGACAAAACCAAATAAGCACGAACTTCCCCTGAAGTTAAGATGTCATGAAAGATAAGCGAACTTCCCCTTAAACATGCAATATCACTAAGGATCTTTAAGTTGCAAATCTTCGATAATGCCTTCTTCCCCTTTTTGTCATAATCTACTAGGAGACGCTAAGTAGAAGCAACTTTGATTCCAACCACCACAAACCAATATCATACGACTAATCCATCCTTCTAATGCCTCAAGATACCCGCCATGAAGATCACCAAAAAGCTTGCTAAAAATGAAATTAAGGCAAAAGAAATCTGAACCAGGAGTATAAATACCAACAAGTAGTAGTAAAAATCTTCCCCTAGAATGATGCATGTAAAGAACCATAAGAACTTGTCGAATAACTAACCACCATGGTCACAAATACGTTGTAGTTCCAGCCATAAAGAACATAGTACCTCCTAAAATACTAATAAAGATGACTATAATCGCATTTGAAACCAAGTAGTAGTAACATGAAGAATCGTTCAAAGGTTTACCAATTTTTTCAATCATCGTCAAAGTCCAAATAAGTATAACAATATCTGAGATCTTGAACCTTGAAATCAACCAAACTTTCATGTGTGTATCCAATCTCCTTGTGTGTGTGTTCTCTGAATTCATCACCTAGTGCATGACCAAGCAGTACTGTATAATCCTCAACCGATTATAAAATTGACAAACCCATGTGATGATACTGTCCCATGTTATCCATCACCAACACTAATGGTAATCAGTCGAGACAATCACCGATCCACACATATTAAAATCTCATTCGAATAAATAATAGTACTACTGATCAGATTCACTTGCTAGCACCAACCAATAAAATAAATATTCCAACAATACGAGGTAAGAGCAATAATTGAATTTGTCAATGAAAAACCATCTATTATTAATCCATATCTACTCACCATTAAACCAGTACGAAGTTTCAATGAAATCAGCCAATCAGTTGACAACAGCAGCAATTAATGATTTAAAGCTTCAAATTAATTCTACCTCTTGTAGCACTTACATCAACCTCCATGTTAAATGACTTCAGCTTCCAAGATCGAGGTTTTCCACGCTTCTTGAGTTTCCTTTTCTCGTAACTCTTCTTTACCAATATCACTTCTGGAAGTACTAACCCTTTGTAGACTGACAGTGGTAACGAACATGAAGGCGTGGTAACGAAAAGACGAGCGATGGAAACCGGCGTACATCGCTGGAAATCAAAGGACAAGCAGTGGTAATCTCGCATAAACTAACAGTGGTAACTCGCCATTGGTTCTTTGTCCTTTGTTACTTACACGCATGAATCAAGAGCAAAAATCAAGCCATCGACCAATTAAAATATATCACCGTCCATAATAGCTGCTTTTGTTCTCCAATCACATATGCCTATCGAACAGTTATATAATACTCCAATAGTATTAATTCCAAATACCAAGCGACCCATAAACGAATCGTATAATCGGCAACATAAACATGTATGAGCAGGAGTCATCGTAACTTCCAGCAGCATAGACATCAATAACGTGCAGCAGTTAACATGTGCGAGCATTTGTAGCAGCGAACTCGTTACTTTCTTTTTCATACTACTCTTCATTACTTCTCATCGCATACCTCTAATCATGAAGCAAATACCCACTGAACCTAACTGGTTGAGGTGAATGAAGCAGCAAGTATTTGAAGCAATCATATTTAGGTTATTACAGCAGCAAGATAGCAAGTAACGAACCCTAAGCCATTAGGGTTTTGACAAAGCAAATACCAGCAACCTTAGACCACAATGTTTGTAAAGCCTTTAATTACATTAATTGCTCAAATATTAATCATGAGGAACAATTAACGACAAACCCTAATAAACAGGTATCACTAAAAACCCTAGAAACCCAAGAAAAAATCGACTTTGTATACCTCTCTCAGAGCCATTTTAACACAAAATAACTTTCGACTCGGACCTCGGATGAAAGATCCCTATGGTGAAAAGTTAGATAGGTATATAGAGAAGCTCCAGCCAAAATTACAGCCTGATCCAACGGTTAACGAAAACGTTATACTGTTTGAAAACCGACTGCAGAAGCATTACGAAAAAAAAATTAGATTCGAATTTTTCTTCTTTTTTCAGAAACCTTGCGAAATCCTAGATATCAAGAGCAACCCACTCTGATACCACATGTTAGAATCGATGCTCGAGGTTGTTTAGACCTTATCTAGGATCACAATAACATTTAACATGCAATGGAATAATCAAAGAACAATGTTATTGTATAAAGGTTTTTTCGTCATCATCTCCTACACTATTACAACCACAACCAATACAGCCCCAATACTACCTGATCAATGGTAGTACGTGTTATCTATCTATAACAAGGAATCATGGATCCTTGAGGCTAACCAACTAATCGACTAACACTATAGTCTAGGCGTTTACAAACTCACGCCCTAGACACACACACACACCTTTGGTGTTTTACATCTTGACACACACTTAAACCTAATTCCCTGTATCTCTTTATATAATAGAGATACTAGGGTTACAAATGACTACAAGGGACTAAATAATAAAGTCTTCTTTAACAAGTAAGTCCCTTGTCTTTCTTTGTCTTCATAGGTTCTTCATCTTTCATATTTTGTCATAATCAACTCAAATATAATTCCTAACACTGTCTATAATTTGTCTACCTTTAATAAAAGCATATTGTTCCATACTCACCAGGTCATCCATCACAAAAAGATAAGCGATTTTCCAAGATCTTGCCAACAATTTTGTATTGACACCCAATGAGACTAATCGAACGGAAGTCATTTACTAGTTTCACATCAAGAACCTTAGGAATTAACGTTATAAATGACAAGTTACATCCCATCGGAAACTTACCTGAACTGAAGAAATGAACTATGACAGCGGAAAGATCCTCCCCAATTAAATACCAAGATTTCTTAAAGAAATCGAATGTGAACCCATCAGGTCCCAGAACCTTTTCTGATTGTTGAGATTTATGATCAAAAGCATAATGAATAATCTGATAATGCTTTCTAAGTTGCTTATTGTTGTTGTTTTAGTCTTGTATCTTTGGAGAAAAGTCTAATAGATGGATATTGAAGGTTTTATATCTGGAGGGACTTGAAGCATAAAAGTGATAAGGCTGTGGATAGCTTTGGATGTCATCTAGCAAGTTATTAAATGTTGAAGGGCTGAAGATAAACTTTAGTGGCTATATATTGAGAAAGACAAAAGTCTTTCTCATATCTGTTATTACGCTTTCTCTCTCAACAAAACAATCTCTCTAATTCTCTCTCTTGTGAAACCCTAATCGTGTTTTGATTCTCTTGATCAAAACACTTATTACTAATTATTACTGATTGTTCAGATATTTGATTGAGATCAAATACTAGTTGCTGATTCACTCTATTTGAGAATAGAGATCTGGTGTTGTAATATTGTTTCTGAAGTAATAAAAAGTGTTTTGTTATCATAAGAATCTGTTTTTCTACATGGTATCAGAGTCAGGTTGCTCTGAATATCGTTTTTGAAAATTAGGGTTTTTGATAAATTGGGTTTCTTTAAAATTCATTGGTTCTTGGTCAATTAACTAGTCTTAATTGATAGATCTTGTGGTCAATTTTGTTAATCGTGAAGTTTTTCTGGAAAACCCCTAATTTCTGAAAAATTAGGGTTTGGTATATTTTGGGGATTTTGTGATTAAAGGCTTCTGTGATCGATTAAGATTGGTTAATCGATAAGATCTGGTGATTTGGTTAAGATCGGAAGTAGTTCTGGTGATTTACCCTAATTCCGAAAATTAGGGTTTGCTGGTTCTTGGATCTTGGTTTTGGGTTCTTGTTGTATATCTGCTATATCCTTAGACTAAGTGAATCTAGGGTATAGTAGGTATGTTATTTCGCTGCTGATTGATAATTGCATGCTCTGTAACACCTCTCTCACTCTTTCTTTAATTTCTGTTCTTATTTTTCTGCTTAGATTGCTGGAGGATAGGTTTTGGGATTATTGGAAGTTGTGATTAGTTGTTGGTTGAGTTGTTAGTTTTTTATTTGTTCTTGATTCTTTATTAGTGTGCGCTTGTGTGGGCCCTTGACCTACCACTTTAGTGGCAAGGAAAACCTGAGAACTACTTTCTCTTCTTAAATTTGTGTGCTTGTTTTTTGGTTTCTTGGAATCATGTATGTTCATAATTCTATTCAAGGTTATACTGATGATGAGTATGAACCTGATAACCTTGTCACTTTAATAAATAAATTGGATTTGAGTCATCATTTACATTTACACCCAAATGATTCAGCTTCTCTAACTGTTGTTTCAATAAAACTCAAAGGAACTGAGAATTATAATGTCTGGTCGTGTGCTATGCTTTTAGCATTAGAGGGCAAAAATAAAGCTGGTTTTATTGATGGAACATGTAGAAGGTCTAATACTGATGAAGTTTTGGGAAGACAATGGGACAGGGTTAATGCTATTGTTTTGGGATGGATTCTAAATTCCATCTCTGAAGAGTTGTTTCTTGGTCAAATTTTTTTCTAAAAGTGATTCTGGTGTATGGGATGAGTTAAAAGATACTTTTGACAGGGTTGATGGTTCTGTTACTTTTAACCTGCATCATAAAATAAACTCATTAACTCAGAATAGTACTACTATCTCAGAATATTTTAACAAATTAAGTACTTTGTGGAAACAATTTGATGTTATGGTGCAATTACCTAGATGCACTTGTCATGCTGATGATGATTTTAAAAAACATAATCAACTTATGAAACTAATGCAATTTTTAATGGGTCTGGATGATACTTATATGCAAATAAGGAGTAATATTCTTTCTAGAGACCCTTTGCCTATGTTAAAGGTGCTTATGCTATTATCAGTAGTGAAGAAAGTCATAGAAATGTTGTGCCTTGAAGTACTAGTTGAAATCATAATTCTGCTTTTGCTACTAGAGTTGTGAATCAAGTTAATAATCAGACCAGTCAATCTACTAGACCTGTTAATCAGAATGCTCAGTCTAATAATCCTACTGCTAATTTTAATAGAGTGTCTGATAATAGAAGAAATATTGGTTCTACTCTTGTTTGTGATCACTGTGTTTTTAATGGGCATACTCAGGACATATGTTTTAAATTGATTGTGTATCCTTCAAATTTTGGAAAAAAGGGTAACAATAATTGACCTCAGAATACTCAAAAAAGGTTTTCTAACAATAATTTTTTCGGATCCAGTTCATCTTCTGGTTTTACAGATGAACAACTTACTACTCTCATTTCTCTCATCAAAGACAATACAGTCAAAGAAAATAGTGTGTAGGCCAATATGGCAAGTACTTACTTTAATAATAGTAGTTTTTTTAATCAGAATTTTCAAAAGTTTTTTTCCACTAATAGCAATTTGAAGTCCAAACTTAGTTCTGATGGAAAGATTGTGGATTCTGGTGCTAACCAGCATATGACACATTCTGACAAAGAATTAATAAATGTTTTTGATATTTCTCATCTTAAAATAAAAGTTGGTCATCCAAATGGGACAGAAGCTTTAATTACTAAAATTGGGAATCTAAAGTTAGCAGATTCTTTAATATTATATGATGTTTTGGTTATTCCAGAATATTGTGTCACTTTAATTTCTGTTCATAAACTGGCCAAAGATAATAATATTGTGGTTGCCTTTGATGAGAATAAATGCTATTTCTTGAATCAGGATTTGAATCTGGGAAAAGTTCTCGGGACTGGTAATCAGTCTGGTGGTTTATATTATTTCAATTCTGTAGGGATCTCTTTTAAAGGTCATAACTCTTTTGATTAAAGCTCTCTTTCTTATTATGACTGGCACTGCAGGCTTGGTCACCCTGTAGACCCTGTTCTACATGTTTTAAAACCTGATTTGAAGTTTAATTCAAAGGATCAAAACTTAATTTGTGAAACTTGTCAAAAGGCTAAGCAAACTAGAGAACCTTTTCCTGTAAGTGATCATACTTCTACTGTTTTAGGTGATATTGTTCATTTAGATCTTTGGGGACCTTATAAGGTTGCTAGTAAAGAAGGGTACAAATATTTTTTGACTATTGTGGATGATTACACTAGGGCTGTATGGGTATATTTACTTAAAACTAAGGATGAAACTGTTCATTATATCACTATCTTTTACAATATGATTGCAACCCAGTTTGATAAAAAGATTAAGAGCTTTAGAAGTGATAATGGTACTGAATTTGTTAATCATTCTTTTTCAAAGTTATGTGAGGAAAAAGGTATTACCCATCAGACCTCTTTTGCATACACTCCACAGCAAAATGGTATTGCTGAAAGGAAACATAGGCATCATTTGAATGTTGCTAGATCCCTTCTGTTTCAGGGGGGAATTCCTCTTAAGTTTTGGACTGAGTGTGTTCTTACTGCTACTTTTCTTATTAATAGATTGCCTTCATCTGTGCTTAATGGGAAATCTCCTTTTGAGATGATATATAATAAGAAACCTACTCTCTGTGATTTAAGAATGTTTGGTTGTTTGTGTTTTGCTACTATTGTTAATAATCATGATAAATTGAGTAGCAGATCTGAGAAATGTGTTATGATGGGGTATTCTAATTCTAAAAAGGGATATAGGTTATATAGTCTTGATAAGCATCAGTTCATTTTTTCTATAGATGTCAAATTTTTTGAGTTTATCTTTCCTTTTAAGGAATCTACTGCTGATAAGAACAATACTACTTCTGAAAATGTTTTTCAAGAGTTAAATCAGTTGAACTTTTTTGATGTTGAAACCCCTAAACTACCCAATGATGAAAAGAGAGTAGACCCTAATCTGAATAGTGACACTAAGTCACCAAGTGAAGGTAGCTACTCTCCTCCATCTGGTAGAGACCATGTCACTGATCATCACAGTGACAGCAATGTCTTTGCTGATGAGGATGAGCTGGTAACTACACTTGAAGACAATATAAATTCTGAGGGTAATTTGAATCATGATTCAAATTCTCCAGTTCAGGAAGAAGTACCTTTGAGAAGGTCTTCTAGACCTTATGTTTTTCCCAGAAATTATAATGATTTTATTGTTGAATCTAAAGTTAAGTATGGTATTGAAAAGTTAGTGAATTATTCTAAACTTAACTCTAGAAACTATTGCTTTACAGTTCAGTTGAACAAAAGTCATGAGCCAAAAAATTATTTTGAAGCTGCTAAATCTATTTATTGGACTGATGCTATGAATAATGAAATTGAGGCTTTATATAGAAATGATACTTTTGAAGTTACTGTTTTACCTCCTGGTAGGAAAGCTATAGGAAGTAAATGGGTGTTTAAAATAAAGTATAAGTCTGATGGAGAAATAGATATATATAAAGCTAGAATTGTAGCTAAAGGATATAATCAAAAAGAATGAGTAGAGTATGAGGAAACTTTCTCTCCAGTTGTTAAAATGGTCACTGTTAGATGCTTGCTTAATGTTGCAGTTCAGAATAATTGGCCTATTTTTCAACTTGAGGTTAATAATGCTTTTCTTTATGGTGATCTTGATGAGACTGTTTATATAAAATTACCAGAAGGGTTCTTTCCTGAAGGTGATAATAGAGTATGCAGAATTAAAAAATCTTTGTATGGTTTAAAACAAGCTCCTAGACAATGGAATGCTAAACTTACATCTGCTCTTATTGAAAATGGCTTTACTCAAAGCAAAAGTGATTATTGTTTATATACAAAGTCTAAAGATGATGTGTTTATTGCATTACTTGTTGATGTTGATGTTATTATTGTTACCGGGAATAATATTGATGAAATCAACAATTTCAAGATCTTTCTTAAAACTAAGTTCATGATTAAAGATTTAGGAAAGTTGCAATATTTTCTTGGCATTGAAGTTGCTGAGACTGACAAAGGAATTTGTTTAAACCAAAGGAAGTATTTCTTAGATTTGCTAAGTGAGTATGGTATGCTTGGTTGCAAACCTTCTAAAACTCCTTTACAATCTAAACTTGTTATATCTAATGAAGCTACTGATAATGATCCTTTACTTGATAATATTACTGACTATCATAAGCTTATGGGAAAGCTTATTTACTTGACTAATACTAGACCTGATATTTCTCATGTTGTTCATTGTTTAAGTCAGTTCATGCATTCTCCACTTAAGTCTATCTCAGAATAACTTTAAAGATATTTAAGTATCTTAAAGGAGCTCCAGGTTTGGGTATTCATATTACTAAGAATTCTGGTATGTCTCTTCTTGCCTATTCTGATGCTGATTAGGCTAAATGTATTGTGACTAGGAGGTCCATTCTGGCTATTGTGTATTTTTGAATGGGTCAGTAGTATCTTGGAAAAGTAAAAGCAACCTACTCTCTCAAAGTTCTCTTGAAGCAGAGTATAGAGCTCTTGCTTCAGTAACCAGTGAAGTGATTTGGATTATAAAATTTTTGAAAGATCTTAATATTTCTGGTCTTTTACCTGTTCCACTTCATTGTGATAGTAAATCAGCTATTAAAATAGCAGCCAACCCAGTTTTTCATGAAAGGACTAAACATCTTGAGATTTGTTTGCATTTTGTTAGAGAGAAGATTTTAAATGGTGTTGTTAAAACTATTAAAGTAGATTCTGCAAATCAAATTGCAGACATCTTTACAAAAGGGTTGGATACATTACAACATAATTTTTTGGTAAAAAATCTTAGCATGTTTGATATATATCAATTATCAGATTAAGGGGGGGATGTTGAGATTTATGATCAAAAGCATAATGAATAATCTGATAATGCTTTCTAAGTTGCTTATTGTTGTTGTTTTAGTCTTGTATGCTGGATAAAAGTCTAAGAGATGGATATTGAAGGTTTTATATCTGGAGGGACTTGAAGCATAAAAGTGATAAGGCTGTGGATAGCTTTGGATGTCATCTAGCAAGTTATTCAATGTTGAAAGACTGAAGATAAACTTTAGTGGTTGTATATTGAGAAAGACAAAAGTCTTTCTCATATTTGTTATTACGCTTTCTCTCTCAAAAAAACAATCTCTCTAATTCTCTCTCTTGTGAAACCCTAATCGTGTTGTTGATTCTCTTGATCAAAACACTTGTTACTAATTGTTACTGATTGTTCTGATATT
The DNA here is from genome assembly GCA_910596185.1 of Chrysanthemum makinoi. Lineage (NCBI taxonomy): Eukaryota > Viridiplantae > Streptophyta > Magnoliopsida > Asterales > Asteraceae > Chrysanthemum > Chrysanthemum makinoi. The sequence goes on along the minus strand of OU343222.1, from coordinate 122,036,768 downwards.
TGATTGAGATCAAATACTAGTTGTTGATTCACTCTATTTGAGAATAGAGATCTGGTGTTGTAATCTTGTTTCTGAAGTAATAAAAAGTATTTTGTTATCATAAGAATCTGTTTTTCTACACTGATCCACACTCCCACACTGCCTTTTTGACTTCTTCTTTCGTAATATCTTCTTCTAGAGTCGCGGACTGTGATACATCAAACGAGTTTGACTATCAAAAAATCTTCTATTTTCTCAAACGGGTTTGACTATCAAAAAATCTTCTATTTTCTCCAACTTCTATAAATAAACTGTATTGATTTGGAGGTTCAAATATTATGTGTGATGTATGGTTGGAATGCTAACGATATGTATTCTTCAATGTCAAAAACGATGAATCATTTGGAATTCTACACAAATGTTTATATACATTTTACGACACCATGCTGAGTATTCGAATTCTCAGATTAATATTATATCGCATGTGATATATCAAGCAAAATATTATACCGAAAAATACCAAAAAAGAAAAAAAAAATGTCAATAACATATGAAAGTGTCTCTCTATTGCAAGATAATTAAATACTTGTAACGATGGTGTAATTTATGTAAGTTAACGGTTTACGGCTTTGAGATATACAGTTTCTAAAAATAAAATGGTGAAAATGGGTTTTAATTAAAAGTATAAATTAATTTCTTTATTTTTTATGGGCTAATACATTTAAAAAGTATTATACTTGTCCAAAAATACTCTTCTGTGTAGTGAACAAAAAAAAATACTCATGTGAGTATTAATATTGACATCGTGTTCTTATGTGAGTAGTAATGTTAACACTTTTGTCTTTATGTGTGTAATGAAAACATGTGATGACTATTTTACCCTATGAGTTTTCAAAAATTGCATCCACCTTCCTTAGGATAAATTACATAAATGGTCCTTCTTGGTTAGCGAAAATTGCATTATCGTCCCTAATTTTTAATTTTTTTTTATTCTCCTTGTGGTTATTCCAGCTATTTTTTTGTATATGTTTTTATTTACGCTTTTTTCTACGAGTTTTTATATACGTTTTTGTCTGTTTTTATACGTTTTTATCCGATTTTATACGTTTTCATCCGTTTCCTTAAGTTTTCGTCCACTTTTATTCATCCGTTTTTATACTTTTCATCCAATTTTATACGTTTTCACATGTGATGAAAAAAATTAGAATTTTTTTTTCACATGTGATGAAAAAAAAATCTAAAAAAAAATCAGAAATAAAATTTTTTCGACAAAAAGATTCTAAAAAATCCGAAAAAGAATTTAGAAAAAAAAATTCCGGAAAGAAATTGAAAAAGAATTTCGAAAAAGAAATTGGAAAAATAAATTCGAAAAAAAATTCAGAAAGAAAAAAGTCTTTTTTTTTTTTTTTTTTTTGAAGGGACTACATATGTAATTTACCGTCGTGGACGGTGGCTGCAATTTCGCAAACTCACAGGGATTATTTATGTAACTTTGAAGGGTAAAATTGTTAAACTACTCACATAAAGACAAGATGTCAACATTAATACTCATAAATCTTTTCTTTTCTTTTTTTTTTTTCTTTTTTTGACTACTCAAAAAAATATTTTTAAACAAGTATAATGTTTTTTATAAATTATCCTTTTTTTACCTTTAATAAATGAGTTACTGAATTTGTTCTTCAACATGTAAAAGAATAATAGTCACTAATTGAAATTTCATACAATACAAATTTTATACCATACATAAAACTGATTGAAATAAAGGTTTAAACTACTACGTATATAATGTTATTAACCATGTAATTTTTCAAAAAAAAATTACGATACGTGTACTAAAATAGTGGAACATCTGGAACTCGATCAATACACGTTTAATAATGAAACATTTGTTAAAGCACACATCTATAAACATCTAACAATATTAAACTAATACAAAAGAACAAATTTTGGTACCAAACAATATGTTGGGTACACAAATCATAATAGAACATACGAAAAATTATATATTTATTATATAACTTAAACCTTAAAATAAAAACACGATGCAATAATTATGAAAATTCACTAGATAAGACTTTCTGATATATATCGACTAAGGTACCATAGTAACTAATGTTAATCATCTTGAATACAAGCATACTATTGCAACACGCCAGAAAATAAAAAATTACTAAATAAAAACTACAAAAAAATATTTTAACAATGCAATATATCAAACTCTAGTTCCTAACTTATCGCTTTTGCAAATAGGGTTTAGCTTCATGAAATCTTCACTTGTTGCATTCTTGTAGTCATATCTGCATTCATGCTCCTCCGGAAACTGGTGCAACCGACAGAATCGTCCACCACATCGACACCTAAACTCCAACGACCCAATCTTTTTATCGCAGAAATACTGGCACGACTTGGTTCTGTGATCATTAGATGAGTCACTCACGAAAGGCAAACTAGGGTTTGACGTGTTTGATGTTTTCTTGATACTTAATGTACTTCTTTCGATGGTTAGATTAACATACTTGGAGAAACACCTGGAACATAGGTTATTGGTTGCTGGAGAACCGAAAAAACCACAACCGTTTTGGCATGGCTGGCCGCACATGGTGGTTCGAGGATCGTTATGATCTGCGGACATCGTCATCTTTGAGCTTTTTTGTTTCTTCATCTCTTTGTCTTGTTAAGCTTATGTGAATTTGTGGGTTGGAAATTGCTAACTTAAGTATTTGAGATTCCTTGGGTTGGAAGTAATAAAAGAGACGATTCAAAGTAACAGTAACAATAGACGTATATGATATCGATGTGATTGAAAAAAGGAAAGTACGCAGTTTAATATTCTGTACATTCTAAATTAAATTAATGCACGGTGGTGTTGATAGTTATTGTTTATTAAACGAGTAAATATTTATAAGGGTTGTGCTAGTTAATCATAGCTTTTAAGATTGTTGCTATATTAAAAACCAAACGGTTTTAAATTAATTAGAGTATTCTACATTCCTAATTAATGGCTGTTTTTCTTTATTTTATGTGCTAAGATTTTATACTGATTACTACTAAAGTATATGAAGACTAATCAATAAAAGGGTAAATGTGAAAATAAAAAATAAATAAATTAGATGTAAATATTACTCCTTCTGTCTTAAAATTATTATAAGAAGACAAAAATCACATAGTATGATAAAAATGGAGCCACTTTAATTTTCAACTACTAAAATGAAATATTCCTTCATAAAATTCTCTATTTTTCACTTAAAAAAAAAATAAACAATTATTTTGAGACATCCCGAAAAACAAATATGAACTATAATCTTGAAAATGAGAAAGTATACTCTTGCAAAACATTACATTAAAAAATATTTTATTGAAAATCAGTAATAACCGACAACACTATTATAATTTTGGGTTTTGCTAATGATAGCACTTAGGACTTTGGTTAAGAATACAAATTTTATTACAATTTGTTGTAAAAGAAACTAAATTAACCAATCAAAATCAAGTGTTAGTTGTAAATCCTTATTTGTAGGGATTGTCTACACTTTTTTCAAAATTCTCATCCAATCATAATCATTCATTGTGATCATGTAATAAAAGTTATATTCTTAACCACAACCCTTAAGGCTGTCATTAGCAAAACTTTTATATTTTTGATATTTTTTGTTACATGTAGTTTGCAACTTATCAATTGCAAACTCGTTTTTTTTATTTGCATTTAGCTTTTGAGAATTGATTGTTATGCCTAATTGATAGGACTAAATGTATGTATTAGCACAAGAACTCACTTTTTCACAAACCAATAAACAACTTTCACATCCATTTAAGCATAAAATTTGTCGCGCATTTATGCCTCTCAATCATTTTTTTAAAACATTTTTTGATACACTGATTTTTGTACGATGTAGCCAAGCTTAATGTGAACTACTTATGATGATAGATGATGACAAAAACGAATGAAACATGACATTTTTAAGGTCTTGCTTATGAAGAAAACTATAGTTGAGTACTAATCAAGTATTCTAACCAAATTACTGTAATTCAATAACATCCTTCAATTCTCAAGTGATAAACGACAAAGATTGACATCTGGGCATTGTAAGTTTTTAGAATACTAGAATAGGATCGGTCAAAAAAGAAAAACACAAGTATATCGTAAAGCGCACAAGTAATGAGTACGGAAACGTTCAACTGATTACATAATCAATAGAAAAGCCGAATCCAACTTCAGATCCCACGCTCCTATGTACATGTCTTCTCTACCTTAGCGCCCAAAAGAACACTTCTCAAATTATACAGCTTAACTGACAAACCGTATGCTACATAAAATTCGCCTAACACAGCCTAAAATGGTTAGATCGCACAACATGCAGACACTAAATCAGTTGCTCTTTTATCAAGATATATGATGATATACTTCACAAGAAGCTAGTACCAAGAGCAAGATCATTCAAATTTGAAATGATCTGTGAACGTGTTGTCCCAATCTGGTGGGCTATTTCATGCTGATGTTCAAACGGAAGCATATCATAACTGCATAAAAAAATGCAAATTCGTAAGTTGCCGACCCACATTGTCCATAACTAATGAGAATTTCGCAAGTAATTAATGTATCACGAGTAAAGAAACAATATTGTTGAGCATTCAAATACACATCGTACAAATTGACCCGTTTAACCAATTCGATCCATTTATGTTTAGCTACTTTATACTTGTTTGGTTATCCAACGAAATACAGCCCAAATTAGCCCAAATTAACCATGATCAGCAAGCAAATAAGCAGTTTTGACTTGACAGGTAATCTACGCCCTGCTCTCGAGTTTTGGGAAAAAAGTAGAATGGGGAAAATAGGAAAAGAATATTTTAGTGATGGTATGTATCTTTTTGAAAAAAGAAACAAGAAAGATGCAAATGGAAGGCAAGGTCCCGATTTTAATATGTCCCCACTTTGTGGAAAAAGCAAACTATAAATAAAGGTTACATATTCGACCCATTTAGTAATAAATGGATCAATATGGTTTAAAATAACTCGAATAGGTCACTGAAGTGAAATTCAAGCTTAAACCCATTTACTAGTCACCTGGCTGCGCACACCTTTGGACTTTGGTACTACAAATTTAGCTAAAATGGGAACAGGTCCAACTGTTTGAAAGCCGCCTAAAAGTAATATGACGAATACAACTACCTAAAATGTTATGTTGAAAGATCTATAACTTTTATTGATATACCATCGCTTTTTCGACAGTAAATGAACACATCCATTAATTTGAAATCAAACAATGACCAACTAGTGCTCACGGGTCAACCAAACCCACCTCAGCCCTTTTGATCCATACCAAACAACTAGTGTTTTGACTTGTTACTTAACTCGCCAATATTGCCACATCCAATAATTTATCATATATGCAAAGGATTTGGAGCTTAAAAAAACTTACTGGCACAACAGCTCACAGTCAACTATACTGTCAGGTCCAGGTCGATGAGCTTTTCCATTTGAGTGAAATTGGCGAAACGATTTGGGGTTCAGTCCCGCAACATGAGGAACAGCATCAATAAGTTTTTTCTGCAGTGACTGTAGTCTACGAAAAGTTAGCTCATCAAGAGGTGCAATACACCCAATGCTGCCATCCAATGTGCCAAACAGAAGGGCGAATCGGTTAGTCTTATCAGAGCCTGGTTGAGCACTGGTTCGATCAGACGTAGGAAGCATCTGTAACCGTAGAAACTTAGTCGCATGTGCCCCAACATGAAACTCGGCCCTTGAAAGAAGCTTTTGTCCTTTCCAACTTTCAGACGCTTTTGGTGCATAATAGAATATCTGAGTTTGTTGGAAAAAAAAAGGAGTAAATATTAGCCTAGTTTTTAAAAATAGGGTGAATAGCATATCTCCCCCTACTTTTATGATTAATTTCATATATACACAAAGCACAAAAAATAAAGAGTTAAAATAAAAATCAACACGTGTCCAGTAACGGGTCAAAAACTATAATAGAATTAGCAGAAGCATATGCAATGGAATTGTACTATGGGCCACTTTCGAGTTTCGACCTGTTCCCGTTAACGCAAAATCTCAAAATTTACACATTCAATAGGTTTCAATTTAAACAAAATTTTAAAGTAATCCATTTGACCCATTACTGATAAAAACTTAAGCTATATCAACTAATCCGTAACAGGTCGAGATTGCCAACTCATATCTAAAGAATTAATCTTGAGGCAATTGAGACTGCATAACAAAGCATATAGATGGTAGCCCATATGAAAATTCCAAATATACAAATCCACATTTAGTTATTTGCAAACCTCTAAAAAAATTATGATATTTTTCTGCTTTAGCATACACCAAGAATACCTATTGGCTATTGCAATGGATGTGGATTAAAAGGAGCATACAAAAAGAAATGCTAACCTGTACATTCTTCTGGTCATCAGAGACCATGAGACTAAGAGTGCTTCCATCAATAAGAAACTCGGTAGAAAAACAATTCAGTGAGCCAAAATCTTTGGCCAACAAAGTCAGTTGAGATCCATTTTCTTTCCAGCTTAGGAAATATATGCTTTTGTGGATATCTCCAATTAAGATAAAATTCTTGACCTAGAAAAGAAAGCATCGAGAAATCACTGTCATGATTGAGCTATAACACAAAACAAACAAAAACCAAGTAATATACTAATAAGAACAGAGCATGATAGCAAAGTCAAAGAGTGAATGGAAAAAACTGGATCCTGTAATCGATTCAATGCTGGATCCGACTCCACAAGAACCAAAACTAGCGGTGGAGGAATGTATGAGTCGAGTAACCGGGACAAAACAGATCAAAGTTGAAAAAGGTCATTTTTCTAAGACCAATTGAGATGCTGGGGTCAGGATGGGTTGACCCGCAAACACTTTGTCCATTTATAATAACTTTTCTATAAATAGTTGGAGCATATTGATGTTTTACAAAAACAGCATTATTACAAATTTACAATAATAATTTGAATTCTTGACTAGAAACATTTTACAAGGCTATATCCACCAGATATTAACTTTGTGCAACTTTCAACAAATTCACCCATTCGAGAGTTCCACTTTTAGCCAAACTGACACATTCACAAGTAAATGAGTCAAAATTTCCACCTCTAACCAAAACACTGAACCAAACCAAGTATTTCATGATTTAATATAAGTAATGTCAGAGTCCTCTAACAGGCCATTTAATTACACTATGGTCATAATAGATTACATGTTATATATAGGTGATTTCCCACCATGAAGATCAACTATTCAAAAATAAGACCTATCTAGATATAGCACGTGATTCACTAAAATTCATTTACGCTGCAATAGGTTATACAAAATTAGAAGTAATCATTCTTGAGCTAAGAAACTATGTTACTGTACAGCTAAGCAATCAAGGAATATGCTTGCTTGAAAATATGATATGGAGTTGACATGCAATATATGAAAGACACAATGTATGTTAAAGATCACTCACAATATTTAAGCTGACTACATACAGCGGTGGAGCATCAAAAAAGGCAACACCACTCAGATCAGAACCAGTCCACTTGTGTAGGATAATTTTAGGACCCGAAGCAACTAACAGATAACCTTGAAGTGAAGCTACTGCTGATATAGCACCTTTCATTTCCTTTGAATACACCTCTGTAACCTAACAAAAGAAAACAAAACATACGTATTTTCAAGAACAGCCAGAGTAGCAGACAGCTGACATTAAATCTAGAAGGTATAGCAGTTTAAACAATATATTACACCTGAAGTTGTCGTTATTTTACCCATTTATCTATCGTGTATGGGTCAAACAGGTCATGCAATGTCTTTCACAGGGCCAAATGAGTTGAAAGGGTTGAATGCGTCAAAAGTCTCCCAATGTGTATTAACAAAATAATTATTTTAGACTTAACGATATGTTTGCAATCATATTCACACTAGTTATTAGCAAATCAGAAATTTAGGACAAAAAAATTCATGTCAACCCAGCCCAACTTGTTTTAACCTATGCCAATAATCACCCAACCTGTCTGACTCGCCGATTTTATACAGATTAATGAGTGACAGCATAAGAAGTTACCATTGCCTGTGAACTTTCAGTGCCATTTTCAACAGAAAACAAAAGAACGCGTCCTCTTGCAGCTACATCCTCTCCTTGCACGTAGGCCGTCCCAACTGCCAAGAGTGTTTCACTCTCTCTGGTTGTTGTATTCTAGCACAAATGAGACATTTCAGAACAGTTATAAATGACAATAACAAAAAACAAATATTGAACATCAGCAAGTATAAAATGAAAAAATAACTTAACCATTGGGTCCAGAACTTACGGACAATGTAACCACCCGCACAGTCAACGCATTCTCAGATGTTTGCATACGAATTGTTCCTTTAGTTTTCCAGGGGCCACCAGAACTTTCAGGTTCCATAATACGGACTTCAAATTCTTCCACCGTATAGACACCATCACTATTCAAATTATCATGTTCTATTTGGTGGGCAGACTCTTGATCTACCAAAGTTGACAGGACTTGATTTAAAGGCTTTGAGACCTGCAGATAATAAAAAGATAGGAATTCTAGCTCAATGCAATTATTCGAATATGAAGAATGCCAGATCATTGCACACAATAATCCATATTCTATGACGTTCTAAACATTAACTGTCAAATGGTTTAATTATGACAAACCCAATCAAATTCAGACCAAACTACGCACCACTCAGATAGAAAAACGGCGAACACAATGAGGGACCCGTAGAAAAAACCGTGATATCTAAAGGTTGCTAAATTGCTCATTTCTGTTAAATTAAGGTGATCTCATGGAAAAAGGGAAATTAAAGGAGGTCGCCAAAGGGGGACAGGTGTGTGTGTGCGTGTGTGTGTCACATTGTGTTTGATGATAGTTATATGGTAATAGTTAAATGTAATACAATAAAACATTATCAATAATACTTCCACATCTGCACCATCAATGATATGGAAGATGTTACATCAGATATGGAAACTTATTCAAGCAGTGGCTTATGAAATAATTACTACCATATAAGCCCATTTCCCTGCACTTGTATAATAATACCAAGACTTATTGAATTATAATTACATATATGGGCTACCGAGCAAACCAGGTCACTATTTCACAGCATCAGCCCAGATTCTAGAGAGTAGAGATAGCACTATTACTATCAAATATAGACTCAGACCTGTGTCTGGTACAAGAAGGCCATCAATCTGATGCAACCATGCAAATAAACACACCCAACCAACCACTCTTACTACACTTTGCATTACAATGAGTTAAGAAGAAACAAAAAGCATGTCATAGGGTGCATCAATAATTAAGGGGTCGAATATTAAAGTTTCTACATGACTCAGAAGGCATTTAGGTGTTCACGCAACCATTTAAACAGTTACAAAAACTGTTTCAAGAGCCTCACCAACCCAGCTTGAGCTGCACCACAAAAACAGCCCGCTTTGACCCATTACCCGGCCCGCCCACCTGGTCACCTCTACCAGTAAAAGATACCATTGACAAACTCAACACATACCAGATATATGTAATAGCAGCTATATACAACATGAGAGTTTCATTCGTATCATGTATACAATCTAAATGATACACACATTCTATTGAGGTAATTATGTGAAGGTAGATTTTGCAGACTCATTTGAATTAGCAAACGCATGCGCAACGAATTATAAGAATGATCAATCAAAAGCATGGAAGAACTGAGAACTCACAGGAACAGAAACTATAAGCGGGTACAAGTTCTTCTCGGCAAAGTACGTTACTTGATGCGGAGTGGCCTTCAAGGGAATCTGTCAAACCACAAATGAATTAAAACAGTTTACAGGTAAAAAAACCTTTGAACTATAGTAATATCAGATGAGTAAACATTAAATTAAATGTTGCAACTTGATAAAAACCTTTTGTACTGGCCAATAATTGTCATATGATAACGAAGATGGAAGTTGGCAAATCTTCAAAGAACCCTATTGAGAAAAGTTCATGCATTTAATCACCAGATATGAGAAGATGAACGTGAAAGTAAAAAATAAAAATAAAAAAAAATAATGCTCACTGACCTGTGCCGTAACATAAATGAACCCGTGGTTACAGTACATGTTATGAAGAACTGTGAAGGCAATGATTGGTCCATCGCAAAGCTGTAAAAAAAAGAGCATTGTGAGCACTACTACATTATTACCAAATTCAGTCACCAATCTCAAGTTTGAAATCTAGAAACAAATTCGACAATCGTATCATACGAAGATATTTTAGCAACGCAAAAACTAAAAAGCTAATCATTATGCTATGTTTCATTGATAAATAACCTCGGTAGGTCAATATCAAACCATCAACCCAACAAAGAGAAGCAAAAGTAGATAGGCTAATCACTGTAAAACCTAAAAATAGACTCCTTCAGGTAATATTATAACTCTTAACTGATGAAATGGGTGAACTTAGCAGCCTTAGATAAAAGAGGAAGGGGTCAAACAAGTAAAAAAAAACAATATGCTTACTACCCTCCTGTACCCCTTTATTGAAAGTAAATCACTACTCACTACTATGGTTATTGTAATCATGCTTAATATAATACTAGCCGGGTACTTGCTCTTTGCTGCGACGGTAGTAAAAATGTGGTGATAGTGGTGTCTGATAGTTGTGAGGAGGGAGGAGGCGTGTCACTTCATATGACCTAATAATCAATTAATGACTTATGGGGTGCCACTTCTCATTAAAATATAAAACCGTAAATGTATGTTTGAGCAAGATATAAATAGCCTATTAACACATCATCTGATTAAGTTTTATCGATGCCAGGCATGAGTATCTCTCCCCATGTCATCTCCATCATCAATACGTAATAGGAATCATTAGCTAAAATCTACAATATAATCTTGAATACCAAGGCGCACTGCTCACAACAACACCAGTCCAATAACACCTCCAAAAACTATATGTATGGATATATTTAGTATTATTTCCATTTATATGACTAGATTTGTATAAACACAGTTAGACTCTGAATTTTAATAGTGTTTCCATTTCTAAGATTGTTTCCAGTTTGTGATGATATATATAATAAAAAGGGTAGTATATTTACAGTAATTTGCTACTTAAATTTCAACTTATAAAACTTTAAGCATACATGTGTAATAATATACTGTAGTAAGATAAGATAAGATTTAGTAGAAAATTCAATAATAAAAAAGAAACAAAAAGTCTATGGGCCAACCCAACTCGACCTGACACGTTTTGACCTTTGAACTGAAGAGAAAATAACCTGCGGATGAATTCGAAGCCGTTCTCGTAAATTCATGAACCAAGTGGGTCGTGAACCAGAAAGAAAAAAACCTGGGTAACCACCAACATTCTTGAACATTGTTATTCGTGGAATCGAGTTTTCTGCCGATATTTCCTCTCGTGTGTACGTATCCAAAGAAACACGTGATAATCTCAAGTTTTTAAGCCTTGAAGCACTCCGGGTCGAAGAACCTTGACCATTAACAACTTCACCTTTAGAAGCATTTTCCGAACCTTCATACAAGTAAGCATGATAACAAAGAATGGTCCCATCAGCCAGTATTCCAAAAAGAAACGGACGGCTGTTCTCTCCATGCCACCTATGCATCGCCAATTCAACAACCTTCAAATTCTGACTATTATCTTTCCTATTACTCTGAGATGCCTTTTGAGAATCATCAGAAGATTCATGAAATAGGTTATCTCCAATAAAGATTCTTCCAGACGCAAAACTATCCACCGAGAAAACACAAGAAAAATTCGGGACATCATATATTTCAAGGGTGCCATTTTCATAACAAATCACACAGTATATATCACCCTGATCATGAGGTGTACCATCTGGTCCTTCAATTGCTTCACTGACACCTGTCAAAAGCCAAGCATCGGTACTTGCTTTTCTAAGCCATGGTTCTGTCCCTCTATCATGATAGAGTGTACAGGCGGTTATCACTGAGTTCTTGGATGTCTGAAATGCTGTCAATGCATTGATGCTCATCGTGCATGTAGAGGGATCTGCAAGTGTGAAGGTAACACTGATGAGAAGAAAAGTTTTTGTTTCAATTTTTACTTGAAGAACAAGCATGATATGGTTTTCAAAAAAAGAAATGACATTAGACACATTATGCATGAAATTTTGCATAAAACCAAGATATACGCAATGAAGTTTTACTTAATATAATCAATACGCAATGAAGCACTTCTGGCAAGTTTTAAAACCGTTCATTCCATTTTAACCATTTCCCTTTTTTAGGTTTCTCACCAGACCTCTTAGCCATAAAATTCAACCCAATATGGCATTTTCACATTAATGATTTGAAACTTACCCCTCTTAACAGATCCTTAAAAAAATCCTCCAATTACAAAGGTTTATCAATAATCAATTCAATTAGAAGTAGAGATACTCCGTATAGACACAAAACATGAAGCCCATATAAATCCATGGATATAAATAATGGATCAAAATCTAGTACCTCCAACAAGAAGCTGAATACTTCCATCAGTCATCATCAGTAATACATATGGATCGGCAATAGAGACAGATGACACAGTCATAGCAGCTTCAGAATTTGTGGCTCGAAAGTTTAGATCTTGAGTCATAAAAGCACCATCAAGGATCCGAGCACCATGAGAGTACACTTGTATCACCCGCCTCCTAATAACATGAATAAAAGATAAGAATATACTGTAACAAGCAAAGGTCTCAAATGAATAAAAGAAACATAGGTAGACTATCAATCACAATCTAAGATAACGATTACTAACAAATCATTCAAAAACTATAGTCTCACTGTTAGGATCAGGGGAGAATAATCGAGAATAATCAGTAGCAAAACAAAAGGAGATCAGACAAAAGTTTCTTGTATTACAAATCAAAGGATACAAGATGAGTAGTGTGTGTACAAAAAATAGATGATTACAAATGGGGGGATAAGCCCTTATTTATACTAGGGCTTATTGGATTCTAGAAGATTCTAATACAAATATCTTAGATTTTCCTATAAGCTAATATCTAGCTTATTCTAGATTATTCTACCAAAGTATCTAGCTTATTTCTAGATTATTCTGAGCAAATATCTTTTAGACCAAAATTACTAAACAACCCTTAGGAGGTGAAGTCACAATATCTAACAATCTCCACCTTGAGTTCAACTCCTAAGTAACACCATATCTAATTCCAAGTTCCAAAGGCTAGAGATACTAGCCAATTTCAAATCAAACGATCGATTCCTAAAAGCTATCCGAAACAAAATCGATCCAAAACAAATGCCGATAACTTCACAACGAACAATCAAATGTTAGCCGACAAATCCAAAACGGTCAACCGAACAAACAAATCGGCTCAAACGATCTTCACCAGCTACAATCAAATTCAGGCAACAAACTTCAAAAGCCCGACAAACGAAGATCCAAATTTTCAAACTGACAAATTCCAAACGATCGAACAAAATTCAAACGACCTGATTATAACCAAGTCTTCAAACACCAAATTGATCTTCAAATGCAAATACCAAATTCAAATTCTAATGACCCACTTATTGGTAAGTATTATGGTCCAACTTCAAACTTATTATCCGTATCAAACAAATTGAAGTTAATAAATAACTTGACGAACGGCCTCTGATAATTCAAACGCCCCAAATATGATACGGATAATAATACCAACGACCCACTTATCCAATAAGAATTACAGTCATCAAATAGCTCCACCATAACTGATTATTCCAAAACTCAAAACAAAAATCAACGAGCAAACCCGAAATCCAAAATTCAGCCGCCAACTACCAAATGAAATCAAAGAACTAACAAATATTGGCACAATTCCAACATCCCATTTTCTGATTCAAAGCCCTCTTAGCCAAAGCCCCAAATTCTAACCCAATAACTAATGGATCCACAAAGATGAGATTTTTAAAATACATCCCTACAGAAATTGATCCAACACAAGTTCTAACTATCCCTAATCCCAATCAACAAACACCTTCAACATATCAAACTAGCAGAAGCAACAAAAGATTGAAACAAACCCGATGTTTTCAAAACCGACCGACAACAACCACCAAACACCAAACAATTCAGACTTGGTGTCTTCAACTAATCGAATCGGCAGACCACCAAACACAAACGAAAAAGATAATCAAATGGTTTCAAGAAATTAATTCTTGAAATCAACCAAAAGCGATGTCGATCGAAAACCCAAAACAATTGTAGCTTGCTTCAAATTGATCGAAACCGCTCTGATACCAATTTGTTAGGATCAGGGGAGAATAATCGAGAATAATCAGTAGCAAAACAAAAGGAGATCAGACAAAAGTTTCTTGTATTACAAATCAAAGGATACAAGATGAGTAGTGTGTGTACAAAAAATAGATGATTACAAATGGGGGGATAAGCCCTTATTTATACTAGGGCTTATTGGATTCTAGAAGATTCTAATACAAATATCTTAGATTTTCCTATAAGCTAATATCTAGCTTATTCTAGATTATTCTACCAAAGTATCTAGCTTATTTCTAGATTATTCTGAGTAAATATCTTTTAGACCAAAATTACTAAACTACCCTTAGGAGGTGAAGTCACAATATCTAACACTCACCTTCCAAAAAGATTCCCTGCATAAATGGTTCTTCCTTGAACAAAATAATCCACATGTTCTGTGACCTCCTCAAGATTACTAACTGTCTGTAGCACCTGCGCACAGAAAAGAAAACAACGTTGCATGCTTAGCATGCGAGTAATTTGGCAGTTATATGCCTCCAAAATATACATAGTTCCATAGGGCATGGGCATACTTAATCATATTTGATGACTTAGGTTGGTGGTAACAGTGACCGCAAACATGACCACCAACTCAGCGCCACATCAACTTTTCAACACCACCAACATAGTGTAATAAGATTACCAACATCATATCACCAAAAAATACCCCACTTAAACACAAATATACCCCACAATATACTCACACACAAAAAAAGAAGCCGGTCTTGTGGTCAACCGAGTTCTCCCCAAAACACACCCAAGACGCGTCACCCCGGGGTGTCTTTTTTAAGGAAGACGCGTCTTTGGTGCCGAACGACACGTCTTCTGATGCTTATTACCACCAACCTTATGTCCTTTATGGCAGCTTTATTTTTAATTAGCATTGTTACATGTTTTGAAAAGGTATATTGTTTTGGTGGCCAAATAACTATCAATTTAGAAATTTAGAAAAACAACAAGGGAGAAAAGGCATGTAAACATATTACCATTGTCCGACTTTCTAAGCTGATGATTAAATACGCATGATGCTCATCATCTTCCGCTGCTGTTTTTGAATGTTCAGCTGGATTGCGTGAATTCTTGTGGTAGACAGTCCAAAGCCCCTTGCAGCCTGGTATAGCTTCCTACAAACTACACATGTCAAAATTATACAACCAACAAGCTGTTACAAAGACAATAATGAACATGGGCATACTTGAGTGATTATTTCTGGACGGATAGAACGCTGAAGCACGCAGAGAGCACCATTTTTTCCATGGCCAGAACAGCACACCTGACGATGATACGGAAACAATGAAATGAACATAATTGAGTGATTGTATCTAACAGGTCAAACTAATACAAAAATATAGCATAGAAGAAAACAGGTGAAATGGGTTTAACAGTCTGTAAGTATCCCTGAGAGTATTTGAAAGCAAGGTTGTAAAAACCGCTCGGCGGTACCGTGGCGGTTGACCCCCGCCAAGCGCCATAGCCGCCATAGCGGCGCCTAGGCGGCGCCATGGCGGTGACCCTAAATTACAAAGGAATTTATTAAAGAAATGAATATTAGCAAGATTAATTATAAAAACTAGCTTAAATTAGAACAAAATCAATAAAATTGGAGTTAATTGCCGTGAATTTGAAAAAAAAAAACCCAGATCTGAAGTTGACCGGCGTTGACCACCGTTGACCGTCGTTGACCGGCGTTGACCAAACCGCCGCCAAGGCCGATTTTGACCGCCAAGCTCCGATTCTGACCGATTTTGACCAAAACGCCAAATTAGACCGATATGCCAAAAATCGTGGCGTTGGACCGCCGCCAACCGCCTAGGCGCCGCCATATCGGCCGCCAAGGCCGATTTTTACAACACTGTTTGAAAGGCATAAGACACCGCCTAAATATCTAAAATAAATTTTGCAATCATATTTAACACACTAAGAATTTTCTAGAAAAAGGGAACTTCTGGGAAGTATTTTAGAGGAAACACAACCGACCCAAAACCCATTTCGAACATTTAACCAATTGCCCAACCAACCAGTTTAGTTACCAAAAAAAGACCACAAGTATGAAAAATGAAATTTATGTACTACCCAGAAGCAGATAACTTACAAGTTCATAATTACTTTGTTTAGAAACTCCTGTTGCATTTGGATCAGCATTCATACGTAAACCATAGGAGAAGTCTTTCAAAGGGCCAACATTAATCAAAGAGTCCCTCACAGTAAATGAGAATGTTTTCTGCATCATATAAAAAGTAAAAAAAAGGTATATCATAACCATTGCATGCTAAATACATGGTTTATACTAAACTAGAATACTATGAAATAACTAACCTGAGAAGATTGGCCATTGTTCAGATCTGAACCATACAAGGAAAGTTCTTCATCATTTGCCATATCTTGTAGAGCATCCGAGGAAGATCTTCGTAATCGTTTTGTAGACGGAAGATCGCCTTCTATGTCACCAACCTTGTAATGCATAAAGTCCATTAGTTAGATGATCAAGAAATAAAAACAGATATGAGTAGAGACATAGAAGATTACCCTTCCCAAATGAGTTTTTTGGTTTATTTTTCTACTCTATGGTATGTTTACATCAGTTTTCAAGTTTTTTATAATTTCTAAACAAAACCAGCTGTGGTTCTACAAATTATTTTGGTAACTTCCCCAAGCTAATCATCTGTTTTGGCTCACCCAATAGTCTCAACACATCTTTTCAAAAATCACACATACAATATCTTATATCTCAATTGCCTACAAGTTTATAAAAACGAATGTCTTGAGATGCATATGAGTCAAAAGACTCGCTTTCCCTGGGTAACCTGAACAGGGAACCCCTCATCCGTTTATTTAATGTCTTGAGATGCATAACAGCGAAGTCAGATTCATAAGAGGCTATATAATTAGCAGCCGGCTGCGGATTACACCTCATAACGATTGTGTTACTTCAAATAATGAGAAAAAGTTTCCAACTTTTATACGCGTTCCCTTCTACAGTTACAGTAATTTAAGGAATTGCAAAACATTAGAGACAAAAGTAAAACATAGGTTTGGCAAACCTCTTCCTTTAACCCCAGAGGTGATCCTGCTCCACAATTAAACTGAACAAGCAAACTATCTCCTAAACGACTCCCCAGAAAAAAGAAAGAGCCTCCAACAGTAGTTATTCCCTGTAAGGCAAGTAAATCTTACAACGTAGTGCAAATATTGAGAACCAAATTAGCTTTTTTAGAGTAGGGGTAGTCTAGACCAGCAAAACTAAAGATCAGAACCAGAATTTTTTGTTTAAAAAAAAAAATTAAAAAAAAAAAGGATTCTTGTTTCCCAATAATTTTCAGACTTGGTTCTCAGTTTGGTTCAGTGAACAGGTCTTTTCCTAGAATCCAATCTTTTTCAATCTTAATCTTAAAGAGGCCATCCTTTTATATTTATATTTTCAAACCATAAAAAATAACCCCATGGTTGCATTCGGATTACAGTACAGTTTGGGACTGAGCCAGCTTAGATTGGTTTATGCCGGGTTTCATCCTGATGACCACCCCTACAATACGTCAATACTGTGAGGTGTTATATGGATAAAAACTGACCGAAGTTAGCACTGAAGCTTTAGACTTAGAAAGATCAAGCTTCTGCACAATCCTGCAAACATTAAAATTGAGTTTAAAAAATGCAACAAAAACATACAAAATAGGCAATTATTTCTATAAAAGCATAACTCTGCAAAGCCTTTTTCACTTCTACTTTTTGGCTAGAAAACCTCAGAAAGCAACTAGATGTAATAATTTTAGATGTTTGTTCAAACCTCTTGAGTTTTTTTAGAGTAAAACACATTACTAATATGGAACTTCGAAAGTTCGCCATAAGGTAATTATAAAGAAAAATAATTTTAAATAACTTGAAACGGCCTTAAGAGTATAAGAGGCTGACTGTTATAGGTTATGATAAAAGATAAAATTAACAGATAGAATGTTACCCACCGCCCATCATGAACAAGTGTTAACAGAAGTAGTTCTCCAGATTTGGTTGAAAGCATGGCAACATTATTTGATAACCATGTTGCATTCGCAGCATCAAGCTCCACACTAAAACTAGATCTTGACATTTCCTGACTGATAATCAATAATGTCTACATGTTAGAAATCACTTTCTGTTGTGTGCAAGAGCAATAAACAGAAGTAGAATACATGGAAAAGCAAGTAACCGTGAAAGTAAAAACTAACCTGATATCAAAGGGAACAGCATAGTTATTCAACGCCAATATGCACGATGCTGACTGGAAAGAGTTGCTAATTTAGTAATAGGTCATATGAGATTTGATTACTACAAATGAGAGATTTACCTGGCTATGATAATGAATAGTATTTGCACAAACTACAAGAACTCCACCTATTGGAGAGGGTACGGCAAGAAGCTTATAGGCATCATGCGGAAGATTCTGATACACACAACATATGAGATTTTATTAGAATATAACAAAACTATGATGTCCCTAAGGTAAGGAAACCATGCAGCCATGCTATGAACATGTAATGATGTAAAGCTAAAGTTTTATGGTCAGGCAGCAATCAGAAGTCAGGACAAATAATTCAATGAATTCTAATAATTTTAAAATTATTTTCATTGACAAAAAGAGAAATTATAGTAGGACGTACTCCTTTATTCAAGCGTCAAAAAATCTATTTGAACAATTTACAAGAGAGCTTTGTGCTTTCATGAATAAATTAAAACTTACAGTGGCAGACCATATGAGTGGATGCTGCTTCAATGTGGTACTGATACTAACTGCAGAAATTACACAAGTATGATGCTTATATGGAAGACGCCCCGCCCAAGTCAGTTCTTTCTCATGAAGGATCACCAACACCGGTTCAATGTAACCTATAAACTGAATGCTGTCAACTCATAACTCAAAAAGAAACAAGAAATAAACTCATCCTGCAATTTCATGCAATGTCGCTATATAAAGGGAAAATAAACCATGAAGGGCTTCTCACCGTGGACAAATATAAAATCCTTGACATTCTTAACATCCAAATCTTTTAAACTAATAATATATGACGACTGGATACGTGCGGATACTGAGCCCCCGCCACCAGAAGCACCATCATCTCCCGCCAAACCACCAGCCTAACATCCAAAATAACAAAATTCAAAGCAAATCAATAATTTACAACGACCACCTATGAATATAAATAGAACTTAAAACAATAACCACTCATTCAGCTGAATGAAATGCAAATTATCAAATTATATTACTCAACATAAAGAGTAGACATAAGAGATTAGAAGTATTAGGCCAGACCTCTGCAGCTTTAAGCATTATCATTTGCAGGCCATAAACAAGTACGCCTGCACATCTACCCAGAGGATCCGCTTTGATCGACGGCCCTCTTGCGAAACTTTCTCTGCCTTTTTTCAAATGAAGCCACTGTGGACCCTCAAAGCAGTGCATTGAGCTGAAAAATAGAAAGGAAAATTATGTATATTTATAATGCACAAGATTAATATAATATCAAAGCTATAGCATCCACATTTCTTCAATTAGTTAATAAAAGTAGAACAGGTGCACTTTTTTTCAAACTAAATATGTTGACCTCACCTTGTACGAAGTCCATTTACTGAATCATCAAACTCTAGTACCGATATTTTTGCATCTTGAAAAGTTAAGATAATAGAATCTCTTCTTCTGCCACTAGTACGGTCCTCTGCTCCAGAAGATAGCACACCTACTGATTCCACGTTTCCGTGCAACCTGAAAACAAAAGATAATCTCATACAAGGCATGAAAAAATCTTCCTAATAACTTTGATTATATATTACATTTATGGTTTTGTTTTTGTTTTTATATCGTTAATTGCTTGTTTGCAATTGCCCCTATCACGAAATCTTTTAAGTTTGATACCAGTCTATGATAATGCTAGCCTTGGTGCACCTTACAAATATAATTTGAGCAATCTACAAGAGTTCTACTGTATTCCTGAACAACTAACTGGATTAGTTTATTTTGACGAGTTAGTTTGTTAGAGCACGCATAGAGGTTATGAATGAGATTTCAAGATTCACAGAGGTGAAGGACATTTTTGGCTAATGTTATTAAAAATATGATTATTTACGTTTCTATAACAAAAACAATAAAATGTAACAAACACCCCTGAATGGTGAAATGTTGCTTATTTGAGTGACTTATATGCTTATTGAAAAAAAAAATTAAAAAGCACTTCTGCATGTTTGGATTATGCTTATTTTCTTATTTCATAGTAAAGCACACAGCTTTCAATAAACAATTTGAATAGCTTATTTTAGCCGGTTTTTCTCGCTAAATTGAACATCAAAAGCTAATAAAATAAGTTGTTTGCTTCTGCATAAAAAGCATAAAGTATGATCCCAAACACGCCCTAATAACATATGCTCATGCGAAACACTGCCTAAACGTGAACATCTCCTATTTCAATAACCGTCACAAACTAGGCAGTGACAAAGCAAGAATTAAGGTAAACAAATAGTTCTAAACACACATTCTAAAAGTTTACTTTTAAAAAGTTAGTTTGTTAAAGCACACACAAACGTTATGAATGAGCTTCGTAATTCATAGGGGTGAGGGTCATTTTAGCAAACGTGATTAAAGATATTCTTATACATGTTTCTAAAACAGATAAATGTAACATGTCATAGTAATCATCAACACTTTTAAGTTTAACTATACTACTTTCCTCAATGAGATAATGTTTGGTTCTTTGGAATTGCTTGTTCAGGTAACTCATATGCTTGTTTCAATTTTATATCCTATGCACTTCTACGCGTTTGGATATAAAAAGTTGAGGTAACTCAATAGCAATGTTGCAAAAATCAGGCCTCAATCGGCCCAGGAGGCCCTATTAATCGCTAGGCGGCCATATGCGGAGGAGATTTGAGGGGGCATATTAGTCAGTCAGGTCAAAAGCAGACAAGATCGGTAAAAATGTGACAATTTCAATCTGGATTTGATTGATTTATGTTCAAAAGACAGTATGTGAACTTTGAACTATTTGAAAAACTAAGTTGATGTCATAGATATAATTTCAAAATTTATATATAGACAATTCCCCCCGTACCCTGCTCCGGCGGGATTGGGTATGTTGTTATATAAAGACAATTCCATCGTGATAAATACCCGCCTAGACCGATCACCTGATACAAGGTAGTCAACCTCTTGACTAGCTCCTAGCGACTTTTACAACATTGCTCAAAAGGCGGTCTAAAATAGCTTATTTCAAACTAATAAGTATTATACCAAGACTACAACCATACCCTTAGTCCCTTAAAACACAAACATTTCTTTCCAAAACCCCTAACTATCCATTTCTACATAATAGGAACAAACTATCTATATAACCAATCCCAAATGCCTCCTAAATAACATATTCTCATGTGCAACACTACCCAAAAACGAGCATTCTCCTATTTCAGTTACTACCGATAACAACGCAAGGATTAAGGGGGAACCACCACCAAATGGCCTAGTGGTAAGTCAGCTAACCACCTCACAAGAGGTGTAGGGAGCCTCACTAGCCTAGGTACACAAGAGGTTAGACCGCGTACATCTGAGTCGACTCGCCCTCCCCGGGTAACCTAAACAAGAATAACCTTATCCGTTTAAAGCAATGATTAAGGTAAACTAATAGTTGTCTAGGCCACGTTTCTCACCAAACTTTTTTTAGTATCACTCTCTTAAACTTTAAACACACATTCTAACAACTTCGCAAACAAGACGATTCATATACAACTTATCACAACATAAAACAAATAAAACAAAGCAAAAAAATATAATCTAATTAATTTCTAAACCAAAATGTAGTACCTATAACAACAAACAAATTCTTTTCAAAACCCATAACTATCGGCTTCTACATAAAAACACAAACTATCTATATACCCCCTAAATAAGATACTCATTTGCCTTCATGATTCAGCAATAACAACGCAAGGATCTGTCTAGGCCTCATTTCCTACCAAACTTTTTTTAAATATAACTTGGCAAACGATACGATTCATATACATCTTATCACATCAAAACATAACTAATAATCCAACTAACT
The DNA here is from genome assembly GCA_910596185.1 of Chrysanthemum makinoi. NCBI lineage: Eukaryota > Viridiplantae > Streptophyta > Magnoliopsida > Asterales > Asteraceae > Chrysanthemum > Chrysanthemum makinoi. The sequence continues at coordinate 122,014,470 of OU343222.1, read as the reverse complement.
TCTAAACCGAAATATGATACCTATAACTACACACATTCTAATAACTTCGCAAACAAAACTTAGCATCGCAAATACCGAAATGCAGTACCTATAACTACAAACAAGTTCCAACGAAGCACCCGCCACTCCCGCCATAACACCGCCACGTAGCGGCTCAGCCGCAACATCCTTCCCAACACCGTCTTCCGAAACCCTAACTCTATAAACCTCAAGAACATGAGCAGCGGTGACAATTAGATTGGGAATTGGGCCGACGGAAGGCGATACGGCCTCGGCGTCGATATCGAGGGGCGAAACGGGGGGAACGAAATCGGCTGGTGAATGTGTGATGAAACCTGATGCGCAGTTTGTGATTCCGGTTGGGGGATGGAGTAATTTGTAAGATGCGTAGCTCATTGTGTTTGGTTTTGGTAATGAGTGTGGGGAGTGGATTGTGTTGTTTTAGGGTTTTGAGAAGCTTAAACCCGGTGGTTTAAATTTGGGTGTTTTTTTTTTCTTTATTTGAATAAACCGTTCGTATCATTTTTACTCATATCATTAAGGGAATCGCATATATATATTCATCAAAAAAGGTTCAAAATCGAACCGACCCGACAAAAATTAAATTGACTCGAGAACCGATTTTAGGTGTATTTTTGGCTCGGTTTAGTTGTGTTTTTGTTGGTTATGAGTCGAACCGAACTGAACTGAACCGACCCGAAACCGAAAATAAAAAAAACATGAAACTGAGACCGAACGGAAGGGTTGCCGGTTTTTTTCGGTTTTTTCGGTCCGATTTGATTTTGTCTCGTCCATGCTCATCCGGTCATCCCTAATTGCATATATATATCTCTTTGGTACAAGTTTTTAAAGCATATGGTACAACAGTTTTTAAAGCATAGTTACGGGAAAACGTTTTCCACAAATGTTTTGTGAAAAACAAGGAAAACAAATATCATGTTCAAATCGGCGTTTTCCAACAAAATATTTTGCAAAACACAAAATCTCTTATTTTCTAATTTAATAATGAAAATTACAAAACAAATTTTCGATGTCTTTTGGTTTACAATATTAAATTCATTTGTTATAAAACTTTAAAGTATTCAAAGTTAGAGAGATTTTAAATACACGTTTTTATAACTCCACACTGTGTTTGGTTAACACAATTATGCATGTATGCCCTACAACATTTAATGTCATTTTGTACTAATATTACTAGCATGACCCATAACATTATAATCGACTCCTCATCAAATGAGTTAAAAAAACACCACATTGGATGTATTTATAATTTAAAACATTCCCCACTTTTTGAACTAAACATGTTAAAGGAATGCATTTAAAATTCAAAACCACCCAAAACCATGAAATATTTACGAACCAAACGCCCCCTTAGTTGTTTTCCTCCTTTTCCTTTGTAACCCACAACTCTCCCTCTCCTTCTTCAAAATAGAAAATACAAACATCAACTAAACGCGTTTTCTATATTTTCAAGTGTTTTGTGGAGTTAAATTTTCCTTCCAAATTTATAGATGGGCGTTACGGCCTCGGCCGTCGATATCGAGGGGCGAAACGGGGGGAACGAAATCGGTTGGTGAATGCGTGATGAAACCTAATGCGTAGTTTGTGATTCCGGTTGGGGGATGAAGTAATTTGTAAGATGTGTAGCTCATTGTGTTTGATTTTGATGAGTGTGTGAAGTGAATTGTGTTGTTTTAGGGTTTTGAGAAGCTTAAAACCTTCGTATGGTGGTTTAAATTTGTTGTGTTTTTTTTTTCTTTTTTATTTGAATAAACGTTTGTATTATTTTTACTCATTTTATAAATAGTTATGAATTGCAACAATAAAACCCAAAAGTATAATGAAAAATGAAAATACACTCGGAAGCAATCCGTTAAATATTTTATTAAAAAATTAATAAAATGAAGATGAGTAACGAAGTTCCTAACATTTAAAGTCAAAATTTTGTTCATACCAAATTTAAAAGGTTGTGTATATAAAGAAATGGTATTGAACAAATATCACAATTAAACTAAAGGTGCGTTTGATTTGTTAATGGGATTTGGATTTATTATAATTTTGAAGGTTTAATTAAATAATAAAAAATCTATAACTTCTATTAAAATGGAGTTTTGCATGACATCATTTTTCAACCAATTTGATGATGTGTCATGCCATTGGCTATTCACTTATTAATTTATGACATCATTTGTGTATTTTGATTTATATTACTCCCGCCGTCCCATAATTATAGTCCACCGATAAAAAACACGCAGTTTAAGAAAATCCCACTAATTACAACTTTTATATATTGAGATGACAATTCTACCCTTATGCTTCTATAACTTCTATTAAAAGGGAGTTTTGCATGACATCATTTTTCAACCAATTTGATATTGTGTAATGCCATTAGCTATTCCCTTATTAATTTATGACATTATTTGTGTATTTTGATTTATATTACTCCCTCCGTCCCATAATTGTAGTCCACCGACAAAAAACACGCGGTTTAAGAAAATCCCACTAACTACAACTTTTATATATTGAGATGACAATTCTACCCTTATGCTTTTGAGTGCCAATCTAACTTAAAAATACAGTAACTGATGAGTACCCAATATTTAATTAATAACATGCATATCTACTTATACTTTTTCTTTTTTAACATATGACTAGTCTGACAATTTTAGAAGTCAAAACTTGACGAGGCCAATTTTTTACTAGTCCATACTACATAGTGGCGCCAAATTTGCATTTACCAATATTTCACTTTGAAACTTGATCTAAAATTTTCCACCACAAATTGTTACTGAAATTTACATTAGTCAAACTTGGCGCCAATTTTTTTTCTATTCCTACTAACAATGGCGCCATTGTCACTCCAAATTGTTACTGTAAAATTATCCTTCTAAAAATGTCAATCCATAACTCCTCAATAATTTCACTTACCAACACTTTTAGCCTAATTTAATGCACATTAATTTAATGGAGCCTATAACAAATTCATCCATTATTAAAAACACTACCATTGACCAACGTAATGCTATATATCAAGCTTTGTTGGAACTAAGTCACAGCGGAATATTAAAAGTTGGTTCCATAACCTACGTGGCAAGAAGAACTGGTTTATGTAATCGTACCATAAGCCGCATTTGGCATGAAGCCAAACGTCAAGTCGATCAAGGATCAATGGTTGATTTATCTCCGAAAATGTCAAATGTTGTTGGACGAAAACGGGTACAAATAGATATGAATCTGGTGAGATCCGAAAATGTCGAACCAATATTCGGTGTCATGCAAATTCAATGGATGTTTCGAAACAACCATGCATAGGCGAATCAAAGAAGGTGCACTTAGACCACACACAAGTGCCATAAAACCGGATCTCACTAGCATGAATAAAAGAACAAGGTTAAATTTTTTCTTATCAATGGTTGATCGTTCGTTGTCAAGTTCGAGTCCCAAGTTTCATGATATGTTTAGCGTTGTTCATATTGATGAAAAATGGTTTTACATGTCAAAAACATCGAAAAGATACTATCTAGTTCCCGGAGAAGATGAACCATTAAGAACATGTAAAAGCAAAAAAATTATCACAAAAGTTATATTTCTAGTCGCGGTTGCACGACCAAGATTTGATGCATTCGGTAATGAAGTATTTTCGGGAAAGATTGGTATTTTCCCGCTAACAACACTTGAACCGGCTAAGCGTTCAAGTAAGAATCGTGTTGCGGGAACATTAGAGACAAAACCCATTCTATCGGTAACTAAAGATGTAACAAGGTCATGGTTAATAGAGAAAGTATTACCGGCTATTAGAGCTAAATGGCCACAAGGTCACAAGGTCCAGTTTATATTCAACAAGACAATGCAAGATCCCATATTAGTGTTAACGATAGCGAGTTTCTTGAAGCATCATCTCGATATGGGTTTGATATTCGTCTTTGTTTTCAACCCCCAAATAGTCCGGATTTAAATGTATTAGATCTTGGATTTTTTCGAGCAATACAATCATTTCAAGAACAAGAGTCATTCGGTACAATTGACGAGCTCGTTGGTGCAGTTGAAAATTCATTTTAAAGAATGGGATCTCATGAGCTTAACAATGTTTTTTAACTTTACAAACATGTATGAAAGAAATCATGAAGCTTCGGGGTGGCAACAATTATTAGACACCCCACATCGGCAAAGGTAGGTTGGTACGAGAAGGTAATTTGCCGTTGCAAATCGAGTGTGATCAAAGCCTCATAGATGATGTTACCTCATATTTGCATCAGTAAACGAACATGAAACATTAGTTACAATAGTTTTTTTTTAATAAATAGCACAAGACTTTTGTTAGTAGAAATTGTGGCAATAGATGCTCAAAATGAGCATGACTTTTGTGGTTCCAAGGCATGTATCCATAAATCTTATGTACTGGTAGTTTTTTAATGATTTATCTTGCTTTTATCTTTTGTATTGCTTTTTGTTGGTGTTTGTGATGTTAGGGGTATTAAAGTAAATTTAATTAAATATACCCACATTACAAGAATCTGATGAAATACTCACGACAATTACCCACACCTATCCTTTTGAGGGCATTTACCCACCTAATACCCACTTATTACCCCATGATCAATGACTTAATAATCCTATCTTATTTTCCCTTATATTTCCCATGAATTTACCCACATAAATAGCCACGAAAATATTTTTGGTGTGAAATTTGTGGGTAAATAATTGTTTTTTCCCACGAACTACCCACATCGTGAGTTATCATGGGTGTATACGTGGGTAATTTAGTGGGTAAATGTTATTTACCCACGAAATGCTAAGTCCTTTTCATTGGTGGGTGATTTTTTGTGGGTATTTTAAGGGTGAAATATATACCCATGACTTTACCCGTCTTATTATTTGTATGGGTATTTTGGTGTGAATAATCGCTTATTGTCAATTTGTGATTACAAATATGCCCATGAATATACCCACAATGTTGTTTTCCTGGGACTTTTGTTATGGATAATTTTGTGTGTAATTTATGGGTAAATATATAATCACATGCTTACTTGTATTTTCTTTTTTCGTATTTCTATATGGTAGTTTACATGGGTTATTTGTGTGTCTTTTTTATTATCATAAACAAGAATATGTCATGATCAATCAATATAGAATAAATTTATGTTGGGTAAGTAAGTTAAATTTATGTGTGTCTTTTTTGTTAATAGTGCAAGTTAAAATAACTAAATAGTTGTGCTTATCCCGTTAAGATATATGGTGTTATAATTTGTGTAGAATTGCAACAAGTTATTGGTTTTCATTGCTATAATGTTTTTCTAGTTTACTACTTCAGCCTAAGCTTTCTTGATTTTGCTACTCGGATTGCGGGAGATTATTGGCTGATAGATATGGCCAAAGTCCGTGTGTTGGCTTAGGTCCATTAGGGTTTATTATGTTTCATGTACTATATATATAGTTGTCTAATAATACATTATAACATACGAGCTTTACATTGTCAACCGCTGGCTATAATGCATCCCATTAAACCCTAGCCGCCACCATTTATCCCTTTCATATTATAAGAAAATTGGAATTTTCAGCCAAAACCCTATACGCATATTCTTTTTGCCATATGACACTGTCAGCGCCAATCTATGTTTACGCGTGCTCTTTGTGTATTTTTTTTTGCGCGTTGTGTCGTTTTTTGTAACACAGGTTTTAAGGATAATATTCGATAACACATTTCTCATAAATGCTACATCTAAAAAAAGTTTACAAAATTATATCCACATAATGACTTAACAACCAAAATTATGGAGGGTAAAAAAAAAAAAAAAAAAAAAAAAAAGATTATGATGCAAAATAATTGAATTAGTCATTTTATAAATATAATTTTTTATATTGTTTGTGACGTAGAATTACTTTTTTCTACAGTATTAGTCTACTTTAAAATTTTTCACTTTTTATGACTCCAAATTCCAAAACACCAAAATTTTCAACCTCCCGCTTATTCTTTTCATAGCATTCCCGCCCCTTGTTTTTCCCAAAATTGAAACCTAACACTTCCTCCATTCTAACTGTCGCCTCCCTTTCTTACCTTTTCACTTGGATATAGATGTGCACAAAACTAAACCATCTATTGTTCTACTTTTTCTTCATGAGTTCATTCCAAATTCACCTTTAATAAGGTATGTAAACATCATCCAATATCAATTTTTATGTGATTCTTCTTGTACGGTATATCGTCTATACATTACTAACATCTTTTCAGATCTCACAAGCCAATTTATTGTGAAACCTGAAACAAGGATCGAAATTGGAGCCCGGTGTTGGTTGCTTATTTCATTGTTAAAATTATATATTGCATCATCAAATTTGTTATTTTGGGCAGATTCGAGTTTCAAGAAAGAAACTATGTGCAGTTATATTTAGTTTAGCAATTCTAATTACATTATGAAAAATATTACTTAGCCATAGGTTAAGTTGTTAGTTTAATATGATTGATTTATTCAACTAGCATGTACGCTAAAAAAGGCTTGGGATTTAAGTATGATTTGAGTAATCTACCTACATGTCCTTTGACATTAGTGAGTAAGCTATTGAATCAAACTCATTTGTATATTTTTGCTTTTGTTAAAAATTTGCTTGTTTGGTCACTTGTTTGTGTTTAAAGCTTTTGTCATAAATAAATGTAATAGTCTCACCTAAAGTTTCTTATTAAGTGGTCAATATGGAATTGAGTAAGCATAAATTATGCAAGTACTTGCGATATCAGATTTTAAGGCAAAATATTAATGTCGTACCCACTTGTTTGTTCTACTTGTTTAAAACAAGGTTCTACCCATTTTTCGGTTATTAACACCTCTCTTTTACTGTGCCAAAAAGTGTACATAACAATAACTTAACAAGCATTCAACTACCTATATTACATTCATTGATTAGATAATTACAAAACTTATATTCTGGTTTCATATCAAACATGTATGAAGTTTCTTTTTCAACATCTTGACCGCTGTCTATTATGCTTGAGTTATAAATTAAGTCATTGCAATTGAAGTTTCTTTGTTTATTAAGAAACCTAATTAACTAGTTACATTGGTCTTATAATGTATTATTACATTCATTGATTAGATAATTACAAAACTTATATTCTGGTTTCATATCAAACATGTATGAAGTTTCTTTTTCAACATCTTGACCGCTGTCTATTATGCTTGAGTTATAAATTAAGTCATTGCAATTGAAGTTTCTTTGTTTATTAAGAAACCTAATTAACTAGTTACATTGGTCTTATAATGTATTGCAAATGCTTGTTTTGTCAAGGTAACATAAATTAATGTGTATATACGCTTGTTTCATTTGACAGCCCTCTTGTTAAGCATTTATGTAATGTGTGTTGATAGGACCTCTTTTTTGTATCAACTCTTTTATGTGCACCAATATTGCGATGTCCTTCAAATTAAGCATCTATCGTAATTTGTAAACAGAAATTGATGGCCCGCACTTAAGAAACCTTTGTTAATTGCATGCACGTTCTTGTGACATATAGTACGTAGTAACATGTTTCTTTTATGCAGTTGCAGAAGTGTTCTTGTGAAAAAATAAAAGCTACTTGTCATTCTATTTGGTAGAACACCATCATACGAGCTATTGAGATAGGCATTTCATGAAAGTGAGGGACATCTTTGAAGTATGCTAGAGAAATATTTTTGAAACAAGATACCAAGACGGCTGAGGTGCTCATTATATATGTAGCAACCTTACCTTAACTATCGCGTGTAAAACTATTGTCGCAATTAGTACATTTCGAGGTTGTTAGTTAATTATGCAAAATTGAATTATTTGTTGCAAATTCGTTGCAACTGTGTATCGCTTCAAATTTATACCGTTGCAATTTGATTGCAAATTTATGCCGTTGGCAAATCCATTGCAATTATTCTTGCAGATTTTCTTCCATTGCAAAACTGTCATAATTTTTTTGTGACCGTTGCAAAATAAATTTTCATGGAGCATTACTGCAATTGTAGGAATCAGTTGCATATCTATTGCAAATGAGCATTTTCAACGGATTTGCAAAAGATTACTATCATTGCATTAGACTAGTTGTGTTGTACCCATGGCTCTTACACATGACAAATAGGTGGGAAAGTTTACCCACATATTATTGAGGGAAAGTTACCCGCATATTATGTGTCGAATTTTACACACGAAATAACTTTGTGGGAAATGTTACACACAAATTACCCACGAGTATATCTATGGGTATTCTCGTGGTGAGTTAAAAAAATCCTATAAAAATTCACCCACGAACGCAAATCAATCGCCCACCTGAAATGATGTGGGTAAATTTACCCACAAAGTGTAAATGGCGTGGGCATACATTTAGCCTCGAAGGTTTTACCCATCTTCATATGGTCGTGGGTAATCCGTGGGTATTACCCAATTACCCATGAAAATATGGTTTTTACCCACAAATTCTGTCCATGGCTATTCGCCTGAATTCTTGTAGTGCCATCTATTTTTAGTACTGGACAATTAATTTGGGACGTCCGAAAATAGTAAAATGGACTATAAATATGGGACGGAGGGAGTAATAATGTAAATACTAATGTAAACGAACATGAAACATTAGTTACAGTAGGTTTTTTTAATAAATAGCACATGACTTTTGTTAGTAGAAATTGTGGCAACAGATGCTCAAAATGAGCATGACTTATGTGGTTCCAAGGCATGTATTCATAAATCTTATGTACTGGTAGTTTTTTTTAATGATTTATCTTACTTTTATCTTTTGTATTGCTTTTTGTTGGTGTTTGTGATGTTAGGGGTATTAAAGTAAATTTAATTAAATATACCCATCTATTTTTAGTACTGGACAATTAATTTGGGACGTCCGAAAATAGTAAGATGGACTATAAATATGGGACGGAGGGAGTAATAATGTAAATACTAATGTATTCGTATGTAATTTTTCGTACACTTTTTGCTTTTGTTTTTTACAATTCCAAAATGCATTGAGAATTGAAATAAAAATTGCATCACTTCATCCAAGAATTTGAAATTCAAACATCTTTTTATAAGACACTATTCATTTTTATCTCAAATTTCTTTTCATTTTCACATACATCATAAGAATGGTGGCTTCATTTGAATATAAATGATATTTTAGCACAATCATCATGAGTTCAAGGGAACATTTGTATCTAAAGTTTGTATTATTTATTTCACAATATATGTATACAGTTTTCGTAATATGAAATTATCTTCAAACAATATGTGTTTTGCAAATCATAGTTGTTATAAGATTTAATTAAAGATACTATAGTAACATTTTGATTCAACAAAAGTGAGATCCGAAGTTTTCATGGCCTTTTGTAGGAGATGTATATTGGATAATTGGAAGCGTTTAATTTACACAATATATCTTTTTATATAGATAGCATAATTCCTACAACATTACAATATCGATTATATACATGATACTCCTTTACAAATTTACATGTTATTTTACTTTCGTTGTTTTTGTAGAAATTTCGTCCATAAAAAACAATACCCTTAAGTGGGGATGTGATTATTTTTACAGTGATAGCTAGCTATCTTTTAAGCTCTAAGCTTTCGTGACATAGAAATGTATGATAGAAATGATTGGTTTCTATCATTTATGAGCACCTTTATTCTGAGTAAGTGCATTATTTGTTGATTTCGATTTCATTTTCACCCATTTTTTTTGTCATATGTAGTTATAATAATATAACTAGAGTCTAGGACTATTACTAGCTTTTAATTTCATAATATTAAAAAAATGCAAATTAATAAATTTATTTGCTGTTTTGCAAATAATTTTGGTGTTATTAACTTTGTTGTTGATTTAAACAATGACCTTCTGTTTTGGATGGCCACTAGGTGTTTGTAAGAATGTAGTAGGGGTTGTTTGGTTGGATAGCTATACAAAAATGCATGAAAAAAAAAATACCATTTCAAGAGAGTTGTTACATAAAGCCCTTTTCAAGTTTATAGTTTATTTCTAATTTATAATACTAAACTGTTTTAATATGGCCAATTAGTTTTTTGCATAACATGCCATGAAATGTTCAATACTAAAGAATGACAATTAATGAATATGAATTCCCTTGATTGTATGCATTTTCTTGATTTGGTGCATAGATTTTGCTTTGGGTTTCAATGGAATGCCTTTTCATTAATCTAAATATTTACGATTGCTTGATATGAAGTATTAACTAAAACTATTTGACCATGCTACTTCTGAAGAATAACAATCTATCAAGTAAACAAGATGAAGCCGTCTGAACAACTTTATCGTGAGTATGTGATATCCGTAGTGAGCCAACTCACAAGCTTAACCTATCTTGACTAACCTATTAACATGTCATGCCTCAATATTTACATTCATTATAGGGTCGAATGAATATATAAAAAAATCAACATAATACTTCATCTTAAAGAGAGTGTTAATGTTGTGGCCCGGTTCATTTTAGCAATATATGACCCCGCAAATTAGAAATACAATCTATTGTAATAAATTTGACACTTTAAGTGAATATTGACCCTTTTTACATGCACTACCATACATTTCTTGTAAGTACCATCTCTTATTGATGTAATTTGATAGTCATTATAAGGTTGTAAACATGATATTTGAAAAGGGGGAAGTAATAACCGATTCATATAACACTCCTAAACAAATTACCTTATTGCTTGTTACAATTATCTCGTGACTTTTTTTACATTTTTTGCTATATTTAGGATCAAAGTTCATACTCATTTATGTTTTGGAATTGTTAAAATGACTTTCTAATCATTTTGGCAAACGTGATTAAAGATATACTTATACATGTTTCTAAAACAGATAAATGTAACATGTCATAGTAATCATCAACACTTTTAAGTTTAAATATACTACTTTCCTCAATGAGGTAATGTTTGGTTATTTGGAATTGCTTGTTTAGGTAACTCATATGCTTGTTGAATTTTTATACGCTATGCACTTCTACGTGTTTGGATATAAAAAGTTGAGGTAACTCAATAACAGTGTTGCAAAATTCGGCCCAGGAGGCCCGATTAATCGCTAGGAGGCCATATGCAAAGGAGATTTGAGGGGGGCAACCATATTAGTCGGCCAGGTCAAAAGCGGACAAGATAAGTAAAAATGTGACAATTGCAATATGGATTTGATTTATGTTCAAAAGACCGTATGTGAACTTTGAACTATTTGAAGAACTAAGTTCATGTCATAGATATAATTTCAAAATTTATATATAGACAATTCCCCCATACCCTGATTGGGTATGTTGTTATATATAGACAATTCCATTATGATAAATACCCGCCTAGACCGATTACCGGATACAAGGTAGTCAACCTCTCGACTAGACTAGGCGACTAGCTCCTAGCGACTTTTACAACATTGCTCAAAAGGCGGTCTAAATAGCTTATTTCAAACTAATAAGTATTATATCAAAACTACAAACATACCCTTAGTCCTTAAGAGTTAAGATACAACCCATAACTATCCGTTTTTGCATAATAGAACAATAGAACAAACTATCTATATAACCAATCCCAAACACCCCCTAAATAACATATTTTCATGTGCAACACTACCCAAACACGATCATCTCCTATTTCATATACCTTCACCGATTTACCAATAACAAAGCAAGGATTAAGGGGGAACCACCGCCAAATGGCCTAGTGGTAAGGCGCCTAACCACCTCACAAGAGGTCTAGGGAGCCTCACTAGGTACACAAGAGGTTAGGCCAAGTACATCCAAGTCAACGACTTGCCCTCCCCGGGTAACCTAAACAAGAATAACCTTATCCGTTTAACGCAAGGATTGAGATAAACTAATAGTTGTCTAGGCCTCATTTCTCGCCAAACTTTTATTAATATCGTTCTCTTAAACTCTAAACACACATTCTAACAACTTCGCAAACAAGACGAATCATATACAACTTATCACAACATAAAACAAATAAACAAAGCAAAAAAACTTAATCTAATTAATTTCAAAACCGAAATTTAGTACCTCTAACTACAAACAAATTCTTTTCAAAACTCATTAACTCCCCTAAATAACATATTCTCGTGTGCAACACTATCCAAACTCGAACACTCCTAACTCATTTACCTTCATGATTTAGCAATAACAACGCAAGGATTAACATAAATTAATACTCTGTAATGTCTAAGCATCATTTCCTACCAAATTTTTTTTAATTTGGCAAACGATACGATTCATATACAACTTATCACATCAAAACATAACAAATAATCCAACTAACTTCTAAACCGAAATGTGATACCTATAACTACACACATTCTAATAACTTCACAAACAAAACTTATTAGCGCAAATACCGAAATTCAGTACCTATAACTACAAACAAGCTCCAACGAAGCACCCGACATGCCCGCCATAACACCGCCACGTTGCGGCGCAACATCCTTCCCACCGTCTTCCGGGACCTTAACTCTATAAACCTCAAGAACATGAGCAGCAGTGACAATTAGATTGGGAATTGGGCCAACGGAAGGCGATACGCTTTTGGCGTCGATATCGAGGGGCGAAAGGGGGAACGAAATCGGCTAGTGAATGTGTGATGAAACCTGATGCGCAGTTTGTGATTCCGGTTGGGGGATGGAGTAATTTGTAAGATGCGTAGCTCATTGTGTTTGATTTTGGTGATGAGTGTGGGAAGTGGATTGTGTTTGTTTTAGGGTTTTGAGAAGCTTAAAAACCTTCGTATGGTGGTTTAATTTGGGTGTTTTTTTTTTCTTTATTTGAATAAAAGTTTGTATTATTTTTACTCATTTTATAAATAGTTATGAATTGCAACAATAAAACCCAAAAGTATAATGAAAAAGAAAATATACTCAGAAGCAATCCGTTAAATATTCTATTAAAAGATTAATAAAATGAAGATGAGCAAAGGAGTTCCTAACTTTTAAAGTCAAAATTTTGTTTATACCAAATTTAAAGGTTGTATATATAAAGAGATGGTATTGAACAAATATCACAATTAAACTAAATTATGGGTTTGAAAGAAAAGTTAGAGAGAAATGTTAAAAATGTTGTTTGTTTTGAAAGTTTAGTTAAATAATAAAGGAAAAGTTCTCGAAATAGACGAGTTGCTTTAAGGCACATCACTTTCCAGACATTTTTTTTGGGTGAGCCGAAACTAGACCATGAGCAACTGCCACGTTGGGCAACTCAACCCCCTAAGCGACAAGTGTGACTGTACTGATTACGAGGTGCCGAGTCATAGGGCAACTGGTGTACTTTTTGGGCAACTGCTTTGAGTTTCCCAATTTTAGTACAATCATGCCGGACACATGACGATATATGGTTGGGTAGTGCAAGTACCCAAGGCAACTGGTATAAAAAGAACACGCCCAAAAGAAGGGTCTGGTAGCGATGTGCCCAAAAATATTGGACTAATGTTTATTTGACTATTATTGAGCTATAAAAGCCCAATAACCAATGAATATAATCTAAACTTTAAAAATTGATTATTAACTAATTAATTAAATTGAATATTTATTTGGTTTTACAATATTGTGGTAACTTGTTTGGATTAACAAACACGAGAATGATCTTAAATTGGAATTTGTCAGAGAATAATATTTTGGAGAAAATTGATTTTTATGAAAATCATATGACTTGGAAGCGTTGTATAAACGGACGAGTCATGTCAAAATTTTATAAAATTTCTAAACTTATACTTTTATTTCAAATCTCTTTTATTATTATAAAACCCGACAAATGACGAAATGTATAGTTTTATTTAAAGCTTTTATTATTCAAACTAACTCGTGTTTCTTACAAAACTAAATTGTCTATTTCAAACTATTTGGGATTATGATGCGCTCTAACAAGCTTTAAGCTTATAAACAAGAATTATCGGTTAACTAGGAACACATTCGGGCAAATATACCCTAGTCAAGTTGTAGTATAGGGTTTGGTAAGTCAAGGTCGTCCCAAGAGACTTGGTTACTCTCAAGTGTCGTTTGTTTGTTTAAGCAAGTAACAAGGTCGTGATTATGATTGTCACGGATCAAACCACTAAGAACAGCAATATAAGAACAAGCACACAAAGAACATACATGTTTAGACAAATGCTCACAAGGATATTAAGATGTTTAGTTTGGAAAACATATTATCAAAGATAATCCTTTCGTCCTATAGAACCCATAATAATAGTAAGTTTTTTATAAATTAAATATGCATAAGCCTTAATCAAATGGTCATGTCATGAGCATTATGCTTAAACCAACAATCAACAAAGAATCCTTTCGAACTATAGACTTTGATGTTATTAATTTGTGAAGTTTCATTTACTTGAAAGATGATTAGAACACATATTCAAAAGATGTCTTTCGACCTATAATCTAAATTAAACCTTTCACTTGTTATGTTTATTAAGTTTCTCATAATATCGTCACAAAGTACAAGACCAAAACATTCGTCGACTAATGTATTGACATCAACCACTATTGAGAATCCTTTCGACATATAGACTCAACAATAATTAATCAAAACAATAAACAATACAAGTTCCAATTTAACCAAATATGATGTTATCATCATATTCCAAACAAACACTACAAATATCCAAACATCCCTTTATCACAAGATATCATATGAGCCAAACAAGTATCAAGACTTCATGGTTATTTCAATCAAACACAAAATCTCAACAATCATATCAATAACAAACATCTTGAAATATAAAAGTAACTAGGTTTACCCAAAGTATGAATTACAATAGACAAAGGTGAAGGATTATAACAACCTTCAAGCCTCCAATCAACTACAACTTCTAACCAAGCCAGAAAATTATACCCGGACACTTTCTTTTGCACTTGAGCACTACTTCTGGAAATGGCAAAGGTTTGTGGTATTTTGGGGGAGATAAATTGGTAGAAATTCGTCCTTGAGGGTGGAGGGTAGAATTTCACCATGAAAACCAAGCCTAAGCACTCATATATAGTAGAAATCAACCCTTAGCCTCTATGTATGAAACTTGGGCACTAAGTGTCATAAAGTAGCAGGTTTAGGAGTTATTAGGGACATATGATCGGACATGGGGCTTCATGGCACTTAATATTGCATTAAATTTTACTTGGGGAGGTCAGATTGGAGCAGCCGATCGGTTACGGGTGGTGACCTATCGGTTTCGCTGAAAAGTTTGCTCCAGCCGAATCGGTTGCGGGGCTTGACCGATCGGTTGGAGCATTTTGACAGAAAATGACAAGCATGAGAGTTGTAGATCTTTCTCTTAGATTTCCGTGGCCGTGAACAGGGGTTCAAACGGAGTCCGTATGCCCAACTTATGGCCAAAATGGTGAAGGTGTGTCGGGAACAACGAGTCTTCCATAATTTCTTCATTTGAGCTTCTTTTCTTCACTTTTTCCCCGTTTCCCTTCTCGTGAGCTTCCACGAACCTAAAATAGAAAATATACTTCATTAAGTACCATAAGTTCATAAAAGTAACCAAAATATATGCATAAAATCCACAATAACGCTCCTAAAAACATGTACAATTTGAGCGTTATCAGATTACCGGGTAAACACCGAAACTTACAATTGACTTATTTCATTTCTTATCTTCTTACATATTTTTCCTTTATCTATTTTCCTTGTTTATTCCCTTATTTATTCCCTCTATATAATATATATCTTATATATTATACTTTGGTATGAGTTGTATTTCGAGTCTATGTTTTCATACCACCACACGAACGATGATACCAAAACTTGTTATGAACAATGATACAAAATATTTTTACAAACAATGATACGAGTCTTCCACGAAAATTAAAACACATTGTCTTTTGAAAACTCATATGCATTATACTATTTTTACGAGACATTTTCTGAGACAAACTATATATTTATTAGATTGTGCCGATCCCGTACCGTTGTGCCTTAATTCTTAACACCGTTTGTGTTGCTTACATTACCATACACTGAGGTGAGTTCATGGCCCATACTTTACTTGTTTTAAACTATTTTGGGGTGAGAATACATGCTCGTTTTTACCTAAATTCAATACTTGTTTTACTTGAATATGCTATTTGTTTACTCAAAACATTACTTGCTTTACTTAAATACTTGTTCGGTTACTCGAACGCATTACTTATTTATCGTTACATACCCGATTACTTTCTCATGTACACAAGAGCTTAAAAACATACACGTGAGTTTGTAGCCCCACTTTTACTCTTATTACTTGATTTGCAAAACTTTGGAGGTGAAAAACATGCAAAACTTTTACTTGGACCTGAATTGAACTTATGCTTTTATTAAACTATTATGTATAATGAGCCTAAGCATTTGTATCCCCTTCATGCCCACTTTCATGAACCGTCAATTCATGCGGAGAAGCGCGAGTGCTATGAATAGATCTATTGGGGATGACACCCCCGTTCGGTTTGGCCAGGTTGACCAAGTGCGAGCGTATAACACGTCAAAACACGAGTGTCACGGGATAGACACTTACAAGGGCCTTTATTTAATGTGCTTCTAGAGCATGCACATTGTCAAACTTCGGTTGCA
The DNA here is from genome assembly GCA_910596185.1 of Chrysanthemum makinoi. Taxonomy (NCBI): domain Eukaryota; kingdom Viridiplantae; phylum Streptophyta; class Magnoliopsida; order Asterales; family Asteraceae; genus Chrysanthemum; species Chrysanthemum makinoi. The sequence continues at coordinate 121,997,932 of OU343222.1, read as the reverse complement.
TGAACTTAGTGATAGCGTAATAGACTTTATTTTCGTTGTAATGTTCACATACTTTGCTTAAGGTCCAACTTTATGCTTAACACTTTATGGTTTACTTAGTTATATTTCTTTTTGACGTTGTGAGTAAAGCAGTGGTCTCTTATACTAAACTCGACTTTATATGTATTCTATAATCACTCTCGAAAACTTTGTGGTTCTCATTACTAATTCACTTAAAGGTAAACCTTATTTTCATGACATTGTGACCGATACAATGGTCACAAAACTTTCTTTTGACTCACTTTTCTTTTACTTTGAATTGTTATTTATACAAACATATGAACTCACCAACATCGTGTTGACACTTTTAGCATGTATTTCTCAAGTTCATTAGGTGATAACTTACTTTTGGAGCATTCGAGTCACATGGCATTTTGAAGACTTTCAGGAATTATTTTACCATTCGATAATCTTTTGAAAATGTGAATGTAACTTAACATTTTGGAACCTCATATTGTAACTCTGAATCATTTATCAAATGGTAACTTTTTGAAATGTCTTATATAGAGGTCATTCTCTTTAACTTGAACTTCCTACTGAAAAGTAGCATCCCAGTTATATTATCTTCCACTGCGATCGATTTTTAGGGGTGTTAAAGTTAGTACTTCCGATCATTAAATCAAATATGAATCACCAAAAGTATATATCCGATTATCGGCATAACCAGAATATCCAAGATCATGCACAGACAGAGCATGAAGAAGCCGGCGATACCGAATCAGCCAAAAAACCATATTGGTGCATAGTCCAAAAAAAGTTAATGCAAACGGTATTCTAGACTCCGATAACAACCTAGAAATAGGTCGAGTTGGCTCTTTTATCTCAAACTGGCCAACCGGTAAACTTAAAAAGCTTAGCTAAAACGGGTCAGACATGTCAAAAGTATTCTCATACTTGGTGCTTATTACAACCTCTTAACTTGGGTTTTATAGAGAAAAAAGACATATTTTCATAGTAAAGTATACACATACTTGTGGGTGGGGGGGGGGGGGGTGTTATGACTGCTTCAACTATCACAAGTCACAACCCACCCATCTTGTTTGTTCTACTTTCTGACTGTTAGAGATATTGACAGATTTGTTCAAAAACTATGAATGTAAAATGGCATCAGGTAGAATATAGTCTATGGAAATGACTCTTTCAACTGTCACAAGGTCAAGGCTATTTCTGGCAACTAACACTTAGATTGATCAACATGTAGAAATACCAAATCTTATGAAGTAATGGATATACGCAAATTTCAATTTTCACACCAACTCCCTTTACATGATCCTTGGCTAGTTGGCTTTCACAATATGTCTTGAAGTCTTCATTTTTTTATTTCTACATGTGTGGAATGAGCTAGCTCTACCATAAAAAATTATGTTATCCTTTCTTGCGAGGAAGAGAGTATTGCACGGAAATACAAGTGCAACTGCTATCCATCTTTCAAACAACTTCGCACATGTGCACATATCTTTATTATAACTTTATATGGATGGTGTGGTGTCAGTATGGGAATTGAAGTATAACTGCTAGTACATTATAACAACAAATATCAAATGCCACCAACAGATCCTAGTATCCAGGGGCGGAGGCAATGGGGTGGCTAGCGGGTGCTGGGCCTCCCCTAACCAGGTGCGAACCTACACTATAACAAGGTGGTTTCGAGGAAACACCTTAGAGATCGAGACCATTTAGAAGCTCGGTATAGGGAAAAAAAAAAGATCTACCTTGTAACTAGACCAAAAACCACCTTAGATTTAAAATAAGAAAGAAGAAAAACAAAGAAGCAACTGGGGAAAAAAAATAGAAAGCATAGCTAAGTTCTCTTATATGGAGGTTTCTCTGCTTCTTTATGAAAGAGATGACCCAAAAGCCAAGATATATTTAATAAAGTTATAGTAAAGTTACATTTACCCCCTCCACCTTATCCATAGTTCTATCTTGATACCTTATTACCTTTCACAAAAAGCCATAACTGCACACACCACAAGTATTATATATAAAATTATTTAGAGCATTTTTCAATATTACTCTCTTTGTTTGGTAAAAATGTTGGAATCATATACGGAGTATATGTCAGTAACAAAACCCGAAGTTGTTTTAATAAAATAGAAAGACATACTCAATGTTAAGTAAGACAACTACAAGTTACTAATGCGGTCATGTATTCATTTCAACGGCAAGATCATATCAAAATTAATGATTTTGTTTAGTGTCGTGTATTGAGAAACAAGTTAGCTGGTGTTACTAGTTAACTAGTATTAAAAGCATAAACTGTTTCAATTTACTTAAATCTAGAAAGACTAGGTTGTAATCACTTTCACTTTTTAATCAATATATAGATGACATTTTGTTATATCAATAATTACGTCAAATTAGACCCTAACCGACCGTAGTTTGATTGACTGTTGATTTTACTCATAAGGTATTAAATGCTTTAAATTATCTACTTCTTTTCTAATGATGATCACAATTACTTCATTTCTTTGCGTCTTGTATTGTTTGAGACTATTAAATGCTTGTTGCTTATTACAGTAGTTAATAACGTACTTGTTATATACTTAATTACTTCTTGAGAACTATCAATTATCACAAAAACAATATAGCAAATTAGGAACAAATAAGTTCTTTGAGATGCCAAAATTCTTTTCTTTGGAGAAGTAAGGCAAAATTTTCATCAACTATGAATCACCAAAAAATCATGAAGATCAAGCTCAATTCAACAAAGAGCTTCTGAAGAGGAAGCCAAAAGCTAAACATAGGGTATTTGCAGCCACCGGATATTGTCTATGTCAAAATTTGATATTGACTTATAGTTATATTTGTTCGAAATATATTGGTATTATTTTAAAATTTATATCGGCCCCCCTTAACCTGAAATCCTGGCTCCGCCCCTGCTAGTATCCTACTATTTTTTTGCAGATATATAGATCATGTTAAACTGTAAGATTTTTTTTATAACAAGTATTACAGAGATAGAGGAACAAAGTCTGTGAGTGTGCCATGTTTGTTTGTTACTGAAAATGGGCACACGTCCTAGGAGATTTAATGTTATGCACGAATCCTTTTAAGTGCACCATGTCTGTTTGTTACTGCAAGTCAGCTAAACATTAAAAAAAATCTACCTAGTTTCACTCAACAACATAGTTTATTAGCATTTTCCAGTAATAAAACAGCAAATAAACACTCAAAAAAGCTATACATACATTAGTCATTTAGTCACTGTTTATATGTGAAGCTAATCAAGGATGCTCATCTTCAGACTTACAAATTTCTCTTATTTGCACAGTCTGCCAAACCACCAACCCCCACCACTTCCGTTTTTTCCCCATTTATAGATTCGCTAATTTAAAGAGTATAATTTGAAGTTTGAACAATATTCTTACTAATTAATAACTAAAACTAGGATTCTAGCTTAAGGGTGCTGTTAATTACACAAAATAAATACTTACACAACTTAACCAGCAAAACCAAGTTTTACAAATAAGACAACATACTTCCACCAAAATTTTCCATGATTGGTAGATAATTGGCGAGTACATTGCAATGTATGCAATCATCCCTTTAATTTAGACATGACAAATTAATTCCAATAGGATGGATTATATGACTGGTATTTAACCCACTTAATATCTTTGAGAAACATATACAACTGGACAAAAAGTGTTCCGCACGTGTCAACCCAATTCGGTGTGCTTAACTGCTTTGACCTCAAACAAAATTTCTTGCACTCTTCTTATTACCCAACCCACATGACCCGCCCATTTTACCATCTCAAGTTTTGACAAGTGCAACTGTTGACATGAACATGGTATGTATATTGTTTATATCTTGATGCTTAATGAGCAGGGGCGGAGCCAGGATTTCAGGTTAAGGGGGGCCGATATAAATTTTAAAATAATACCAATATATTTCGAACAAATATAACTATAAGTCAATATCAAATTTTGACATAGACAATATCCGGTGGCTGCAAATACCCTATGTTTAGCTTTTGGCTTCCTCTTCAGAAGCTCTTTGTTGAATTGAGCTTGATCTTCATGATTTTTTGGTGATTCATAGTTGATGAAAATTTTGCCTTACTTCTCCAAAGAAAAGAATTTTGGCATCTCAAAGAACTTATTTGTTCCTAATTTGCTATATTGTTTTTGTGATAATTGATAGTTCTCAAGAAGTAATTAAGTATATAACAAGTACGTTATTAACTACTGTAATAAGCAACAAGCATTTAATAGTCTCAAACAATACAAGACGCAAAGAAATGAAGTAATTGTGATCATCATTAGAAAAGAAGTAGATAATTTAAAGCATTTAATACCTTATGAGTAAAAATCAACAGGTCAATCAAACTACGGTCGGTTAGGGTCTAATTTGACGTAATTATTGATATAACAAAATGTCATCTATATATTGATTAAAAAGTGAAAGTGATTACAACCGAGTCTTTCTAGATTTCGTAAATTGAAAAAGTTTATGCTTTTAATACTAGTTAACTAGTAACACCAGCTAACTTGTTTCTCAATACACGACACTAAACAAAATCATTAATTTTGATATGATCTTGGCGTTGAAATGAATACATGACCGCATTAGTAACTTGTAGTTGTCTTACTTAACATTGAGTATGTCTTTCTATTTTATTAAAACAACTTCTGGGTTTTTGTTACTGACATATACTCCGTATATGATTCCAACATTTTTTTACCAAACAAAAGAGAGTAATATTGAAAAATGCTCTAAATAATTTTATATATAATACTTGTGGTGTGTGCAGTTATGGCTTTTTGTGAAAGGTAATAAGGTATCAAGATAGAACTATGGATAAGGTGGAGGGGGTAAATGTAACTTTACTATAACTTTATTAAATATATCTTGGCTTTTGGGTCATCTCTTTCATAAAGAAGCAGAGAAACCTCCATATAAGAGAACTTAGCTATGCTTTCTATTTTTTTCCCCCAGTTGCTTCTTTGTTTTTCTTCTTTCTTATTTTAAATCTAAGGTGGTTTTTGGTCTAGTTACAAGGTAGATCTTTTTTTTTTCCCTATACCGAGCTTCTAAATGGTCTCGATCTCTAAGGTGTTTCCTCGAAACCACCTTGTTATAGTGTAGGTTCGCACCTGGTTAGGGGAGGCCCAGCACCCGCTAGCCACCCCATTGCCTCCGCCCCTGTTAATGAGAGTATATCTATATTTACTAGCATTTACAGTTTCAAGCAACATCGCACCCAAAAATCTATTATTACTAGGCTGCAAATTCCCTATAGCTACTCTATCAGGTCAAAAAGAGCAGAAAGTTGAAAGGAAAACAAATGGCAAGTGAATAGAACACTTACTTGAAACTGTAAATGAGTGAAATAATCTATTATTACTAGATTATTTTGGAACTTCTGATGCGTTACTGTCTTTACTGATGCGTTACGTGCTGCACAATGCAACATTATTTTGGAACTTCTGTGATTAATAAGAGCTAACTGCAACCAGCATGAAAATTTTGATCATCCATGGGGATCTATGACCAGGTATAACATCGACCTCCAACCAGTTAGATGATTAGATCATACCAACAGAAGTACAAATAGTCAAATATGGTGGAGAAACACATATACTAATAGTAACTTTTGACCTTAAACCAATTAAATCATAGTAAAGTTTGGACCATCTTTTTATTAACAGGAATATTGTTTGCCTTCTCAAGGATCAGAAAAACATGCAGAGAAACAACAGTTATAAAATCTAAGCAAATATAACAACAGGGGCAACTAAGAATTTTGAACATATTAAAACATCAATTGAGAAATGAATGGAAAAGAAAGATTGTTGCCTAGATCAGAAGTTTTGTTGGTATCCAAATCAACAGTCTTTTTTGAGATCTAAATCAAGCGTCTTGTTGATACACTTAAAAAAATCAAACGTCCTTCTGTTTGCTTCCATATCATTCACCCAGTTTTCTATGATAACTCGATTTTGGTTGCTTAATCCACATTGTAGTATACACAAAAACTTAAAGTCTAATTGACTGATAGACCAGAAGCAACTAAGAACAAATCAAGTCCTCCCAATGATGCTGTTACTGGTAGAATTGTCTTTGGATATGCACACATTGATTTAGGTGAACCCAATCTCATGGCTTCTTATATCTTGACAAACTAAACATAAAGCAAAAGTAGGGGTGAAAGCCTCACCCAGAACGAACTAACTCTTCCCCCGCATCATGCAGTATGACCAGAGTGAAATGCAATAAAATCCACCTGTGCATGTTAACTAGGAAACTATTTTTCTACCACTTTCTTTCTTGTATAGATGCACAGGATTATATCCAGCCCAAAACCACTGTTGAAAACCATCTTCACCTTTCACCCTACAAGTTTACATCCGAGAACTCCCTAAATTATCTATCATTCCCTCTTGATTTGATAATTCTTTCTTTCTCCAAATCAATTTCTAATTCGTAAACCTAGGAGAAACGAGAATTTATTGTTGATGTTTGCAAAGAAACCAATGCCAGTCGCTATTCGTGATCAAGAAAAAAGAGGGGAACCCAAATCGGGCTATATATCGGAGGAGATGGAGGTTTCAAGGAATTAATGATGTGATAGTTGCCTTATAGCACATAAAACCAAAATAAAACCGCGGAACTCAGGTTACCACCATAATGCAAGGAGGATAACGCCCAACCCCAGTGCAGTTTAACTCACCTATAACGGCGCTATAGGTTCATTTGGTACGTATACCACTGTGCCCTCTAACAAATAGAGGAACATGCCAAACATTATTTTCATTCCAAATTGACTCAGTTTGGTGACATAAAACTATGATTTTTTTTGTAAATGCCAAAATTACCCCTATCACAGTTTACCTTAATATATTTAATAGATCATGAATGGCCGACAATGAACACAACTACGCTATTAGCTTCTGCATACTGGGATAATATTAACAAAACTATACCTTTTGTAGACAACCGCCCTTGATGCACATAAAGATATTATGATACAATACAATATCAGTGCGAAACATAACCTTTTCTAGTTTGAACGGCCAAACAGGTTGAATATGTAAAAGCAGTTGGCCCCTCGGGTTTACTTCTAATAATTTTCTTTGCATGTAAAAGATAATGACTAAGAAATTCCGGTGTGAAACTTTTGTGTAACACACAAGTATTTTCTAGTAATACTGAAATTCCAGTTCTTTTAATGTTCTTCCCTTTAAATTAAACAAATCAACTCGACATAATATGGTTTCAAATTCTACCCATTAGCTAACTCAAACTCAACTAAAGAGAAGAGATATACCTATGAATAGCAAAAAGACCATATATAAAGAGAAGAGATTATTTCATTGAGCAGGTGAGTATACTAATATAATATATAAACAGCCAGAAAGACCATGTCATCAGAACAAATAAAATTGGTTTTTGTTCCATCATTTTATTCAATAAAAACAAACATATCGATGCACTATGACCACAAACATCTAGTCTAACTTGTCTACAAAATTGACCATGAGATCAAAGGCTCTAACCTCCTCTTGTTTCAACTTTGGAACAGTTAGCCTTAGCACTCCTTTGTTCCTCTTCATCTCTGCCTTGATACCGCTGAAATTGTAGATATCATATTCTAAATCAACCCAACAAAGATACTTTTCAAATGGGTGTGTAGCTAAGAATCTCTCATCCCCTGGGCCTTCAATGACAATAGTGTTGTGTTGAACAGATACCTTGATGTCCTCTTCGGGCACTCCAGGCATCTCTATGTCTAAGGATAAACAGTCATCCTTTTCGTCCAACCGGGAGGGCCAAATTGTGCGCGCATTGGAAGAATCAGAGAGAGCCCTCCTTTTTGAATGCCAAAAATCAGTTTTGGCGTTTACGAATTGCGCAAACGCAGCTGAAATTGTGAAAACGAACAGCAATTTCATTAGAAATAACTCACGGACATTATCTATCAAGAGAAAATTACAAATATATATTGTTTAATTTCGGGTAATAAAAGTTTTTTAAAACCAGGGTAATAAAGATTACTTACCAACTATCTCTATAACAAATCTTAAATTACTAGAAAGGTAATTATACCAATTAACTATTTGGACAAAACCAAATTGTCCTATTCGATTGCACAGTAAATTTTAAAGCTTCCAGTTTTGTTGATGAGTTTGGACCAAAACAGAATTATCCATTTGGATTGGTTTTGGTTCATATAACAAATTCATCAAGATTCCTACATCAAGTCTTAAAATCCCCCCCTTCAACATAGACTCGTATTAACCGTCCATTCTGAAAAATCAAATGGGGCAATACATATAACTTTCAATGTAATCATCAAAAAATGTAAGACAAAAAAAAAGAGTATAAAAGCCAATCCGAGCGAATTGTTAACCCCTTTTTTATTTTTATTTTTTAATAGTTTGGATAGTTTTTCCACTTCAAATTTTACCAATCAAAAACTTTTTAAGACAAAATTGTATGGTGACACAATATAATGATTGCCCGGATTACCAAAAACCGGCACCAACAAGTTCGTTTCGGGTTATTTTGCAAACCTGCATAGGAAAACCAACTCCCACCCAAAATTAATTTATATAGTTAGGGCACACAGCTACCAACCAAAGTATATTGAGTTATATATCTATCAAATAGGATATCAGAAAAGTAAGAAAATAAAAATAAAATTAAAAGTATGTACCATGACTAGGAGCCTCCTGAAAAGTAAAAAAAGCCTGACCGTTGGTGTTGAAAAAACGAGGACGAAATTGGAAAAGGGATTTGGTGAATAGGTTCGAAGAATCGTGGTGTTACATAAACGATGACGAAATTGGGTGATGATGTTACAACCAACAAGTTTTCTCAGGGAAGAAGACATGTTCGATTTCTCTCAATTCTTTTATATCTAATGTTTCAGGAATGTGGTTATAAATTTTGCTTATAATATAAATTTAAGATTTTAAACTGCAAAAATAGCCCTAACCATCCCTGTGGTATAACTTGATTTCACGTTCAGTCCGCACTGTGAAAAATTACCGCAGACCTTCCTAATGTTGAATTTTTGCAACTTGTTGGTCCAAAAACATAACGATTGTTAGATAAGTCTAAAAAAGTTAATACACCTCATTTTCTTTAACGGTCTCACCCGAACACATTCTCATCTTAGTATCTTACCATCTTCTTCTTACGTAGCCATTTTTTTTGTTCAAACACTTCACCTCTCCTCCCATAATTAACAACATACTTATAATACACAAATACATAATTAACAACATACTTTTCATAAGTATAAAGCTTAAGATCAACAAAGCTGAGAATTATAGCACGGCGTAAAAGAGTTTGTTTTCAGAATCCGCTGCGGAGCACTGGTAATAACAACTTGTTTGTTACATTAACATGGATATTATGCCATTATATAAACAAAAAATTGAACATTTTTTTCTTTTAATCTCTCATTTAATGTAACGCCCCGACCCCACAAGGGTAAAGGAATCACAAGTAATGGTGTCATATCAAAGCAAACATATAAACCAAAAGAAATCTTTAACATAAATATGGAAATAATCCAAGTCAAAAGACTTCAATACATAGGTCCCAGCGGAAAAATAAACTCCAAATGAAATGTCTAAAGCATAAGTCTAAATGGCATCATAATATCAAAGCTAAATCTCTAAGGTAAGTCCACTCAGCACTCATCCCAAAGCAATACCCAGCTCAATGCTTAGATACCGCCATGGAAGAAAAGAAAAGTGCGGCTGAGCTTACAAAGCCCAGTGAGAGATATACAAGCAAAATGAATACTAAAACGAAAATCGAATACGAGATAAAGTAAAAGAAAACAGTGAAGTCATATTCATTTCAAAAGATAATTTCAAATATCGAATAAGTTTTATAGTTTAACTACCTCGAAGCCCAGAACATATGCCATATCAGAAACATATTATAATCACATAAGGCAACATATTTGTAGGGGAGACCTACCAGAGTTATGAAGGACGTGCATGCACGCAAAGCATCAATCATCGATAACAAATAACAAATAATATATGGCATATAACAGATCTAGGATGCATCCATACGCCCCACAGACAAATATTCATAACATAATTCAAATTGAGCTCATACAGATAATGAAAGGGACGTGGCGTAACATCACTCTATCGCCCTAGAGTCATGTCGAAAGTGCATTTGTGACACGGACATGGAACCCCATGACTAGTTATATTTGGCTTGGGTGTCAACTATCGAATCAAATAAGAATGTCATAAATGACATAGATCATATTTATCAGAAAATCATTCATCTTTCCAAAATCATAGTTTTCATATCAGATAGTTCAAAAATCAGATGTTTTATAATTCAGAAATCAAAGTTCAGATAAGCAACAGCTCGAATAAACACATTAGGGTTCATAGCAAAGGTTTAGGAAATCCTAATATGATATCGAAAAGAAAACTTCATACTAAACCTTTAATGAAAAGGTCGAATATCCGTACCTTATTCGAAAGCAAAAGATCAAAAGCGTAAAGACGAAAACAAAGGATTACTCCTCTTCACGAACCTATAGACATCAACGGTCGTCCAAGTTATTAATGATTCCATAATCGTCAAAATGATCTTTTAAATATTTGGTATCCATAATTAGTAATCTTTATACTTTAGGGTTTATTAATAAGTCTTAAGTATTTTATAATTAATGTTGTAGATTAGGGTTCGTTATATCATTTATTAAAGTCTAAGTTAAATGAGAAAATAGTTTTATAAGTTATAACTCACACATGAAATAACACTTACTATATTTAGCTTAAACCCTAATATACTCTTATTTACGTTCTAGGGTTTCTTACTCTTTAATATCTCATTAATATGCATTCATTACATGTTACGTCTTAATGACTCTCCACTTAACCTAATACGTAATTAATAACCTTCTTTACTTTTACTCTTTATCATACACGTTTTTGATTTCATGTGACCATACGTTATTAGGGTTTTGTATACCTACACGCTTAACATATTAAACTAGGGTTTATGTTTACGTACCCATTACTTATTTATTACACGTCTAAATCTCATATACACTTATTCGGTTCAATTAGGGTTTCGGCTAGCATGTTTTATACAAGACCTAGCTCATCGAAACATTACATATTCAAGTTACATGTTTTAATATTCCATTCGAACTCATGCATGTCTCGGTCCACTCATGCATGTCTCGGCTCACATTAGTTCAACATATACATGACCCGATTCAATATTACTTATCACCTACACGTTCCTTATCAATCATACGCTTAATATAAATTAGGGTTTCTAGTTTTCCTTTGTTACCACCTCTCGGCCCAAAACAAAAAGAAAAGAAACGCGACAAATCAAATATATCTCGACATATACATGCAAGGTATGTTAAAGGAAGATGAATAAACGATATACCTTCACTTGAATAAGAAAAATCGACACCAAGGTGTGTTGGGAATTCTCGGCCGAGCAAAAGAAAAAGAAAAAGGAGAGGCAAAACTAGGGTTCCAATTAAGTGATTATGTGTTGTATTTATAGTTGTAGTATTTGAGTTAGATTAGGAAAGTGATTGGGTTTGGGTTGGCTTGGATCCAACCGAAAACACACACACAAACAAATGGGCTTCGGCCCCCCTCCTCCTTGGCTCACACGAACACAAACAAACATCCTCTTGGGCTTAGGCTTGGCGCAAAACAAAACAAATGACACGAGTCCAAACGGCCCAACTTATTAGCGAAACATTTACTTCCTTCGTCGTACCAAAGTCATCCACGAAATTATATTCGTTAAGTTTTTATTTATTAGGTTTTTTTATTTCCGTACTTTATTATAAACGAGTTTTACGTATTTTATTATTCTTGGTTCCAAGGGTATTTTAGTCTTTTATAGGTTTTAGATTTTTCAGGTTTTACAATTCTTCCCCTCTAAAAAAAATTTTCGTCCTCGAAAATTGAATGAAACTAAACGATAACTAAAACGAAATGAGAACATACCAAACTATTCAAAGAAATGCGGATAACTTGCACGCATCGACTCCTCGGTTTCCCAAGTAGCCTCACGTTCAGGATGATTCTTCCAAAGAATCTTAACGAATGGAATGACTTTATTCCTCATAACTCTTTCTTGTCTTTCCGAATAGCTTCGGTTCTTCGATAAAGACATATCGGACTGAATTTGATCAAACGGATAAGAAGCAACGTGTAACGGATGATAATTATATCCCCTTAAGAGTGATACATGAAAAACGTCATGAACATGCGATAACTGAGGCGGAAGTGCTAAACGATACGAAACTTCTCCTATACGTTCCAAAATCTCAAATGGTCCAATAAATCGAGGACTAAGCTTGCCCTTGATTCCAAAACGTTTCACACCTCTAAACGGCGAAACTTTCAAAAACACTCGATCTCCAACCCGAAATTCTAAATCACGACGATGCTTATCAGATAACTTTTCTCGACGAGACCTAGCTTCCTTCAATTTCTCTCTAGCCACAGCTACTTTCTCATTAGTGATCTCGATCATTTCCGGTCCTTCAATCAAACGCTCACCTACTTCATCCCAACAAATAGGTGCTCTACATTTCCTTCCATAAAGAAGTTCAAACGGTGCCGCCTTAATGCTAGCATGCCAACTGTTGTTATAAGCAAACTCTACTAAACATAAATATTCATCCCAACTGCCAGTCCATTCTAAAGCACAAGCCCTTAGCATATCTTCTAAGGTCTGTATAGTCCTCTCTGACGACCATCTGCTTTGAGGATGAAATGCCGTACTAAAATTAAGTCGAGTACCCCAAGCTTTCTGCAAACCCTTCCAGAAACGAGAAGTAAAACGCGGATCTCTATCGGACACAATAGATGTCGGAGTACCATGAAGTCTAACGATCTCTTGCTGAAAAATCTCCGCCAATTTACCAATACCATAATCCTTCCTGATTGGCAAGAAATGAGCAGATTTGGTTAGTCGATCAACAACCACCCAAATCGCATCATGCTTCTTCCTAGTAAGAGGTACTCCAGTCACAAAATCCATAGATATCTTATCCCACTTCCATGTTGGAATCTCCAATGGTTGTAACAATCCACTAGCCCTTTGATGTTCAATCTTCACTTGCTGACATATCATACACTTCGACACAAACGTCGCCACATCTTGTTTCATGCCGTTCCACCAAAAGTACTGCTTCAAATCCCTATACATCTTGGTAGAACCAGGATGAATAGTGAAAGGAGAACTATGAGCTTCAGTCATAACTTTCTCACGAAGTACCTGATCATTGGGAACACAAAGCCTATCTCCATACCACACAATACCGTCATTATCAACCTTAAACTCCGTTTGCTTACCTTCTTCAACATTTTGCGCTACGGCCCACAGCTCGCCGTCATCTTTCTGAGCTTCTTTGATTTGCAGTATAAGGTTCGACTCCACCTTCATACTAGCCCAGTATCCATCAAAACCTCGTACACACAACTCAACATCCAAACTCTCTAAATCACGCAAAATCCTAGGCTCAATCTTGATACTCGCAAGAATGCCGATTCCGGCTAAGTGCGTCAAGAACTACGTTAGCCTTACCGGATGGTAATGAATGTTAGTGTCATAATCTTTAAGAAGTTCTAACCATCTTCTTTGTCTCATATTAAGTTCCTTCGAAAGTGAAAATATATTTGAGACTCTTATGATCGTGAATACATCACACGCCTCTCCATACAAATAATGCCTCCAGATCTTCAACGCAAACACCACCGCAGCTAACTCAAGATCATGAGTTGGGTAGTTCTCCTCATAAGGTTTTAGCTGCCTCGAAGCATAAGCTATTACCTTTCCATGTTGCATCAAAACACAACCTAATCCCTTCTTAGATGCATCGCTGTAGATTTGAAATCCTCCTGATCCAGTTGGAAGAGTCAAAATAGGAGCCGACACCAATCTCCGTTTCAATTCTTCAAAACTCTTCTCTCGTTCATCCGTCCATACAAACTTTTCACCTTTCCTCATCAGTTGGGTTAAAGGCAAAGCTAGACGAGAGAAACCTTCAACAAAACGTCTATAGTAACCAGCAAGTCCAAGAAAACTCCTGACCTCAGTCAATGTCGTAGGTCTTGGCCATTTAGTGATAGCCTCAACTTTAGACGGATCCATGGTTATACCATCAGCTGATACGATATGACCAAGGAAAGCAACTTGTCTCAACCAAAATTCACACTTCGAAAATTTGGCGTACAACTTCTTCTTCCTCAAAATCTCCAAAACTATCCGGAGATGTTGCTCATGTTCCTCTTCAGACTTAGAGTAAACTAAGATGTCGTCGATGAAGACAATAACGAACTTGTCGAGAAACTCATGGAAAACACGATTCATCGGTCCATAAACACAAGAGCGATTAGTCAAACCAAAAGGCATAACGAGAAATTCGTAATGACCATATCCGTACGAAACGCGGTCTTAGGAACATCTTGATCCCTCACACGTAATCGATGGTAGCCGACCTCAGGTCAATCTTCGAAAAGAACTTAGCTCCTTGCAGTTGATCAAACAAATCGTCTATACGCGGCAAAGGATAACGGTTACGAATAGTAATACGATTGAGTTCACGATAGTCGATACATAGACGCATGCTTCCATCCTTCTTCTTCACAAACAAGACAGGTGCACCCCATGGAGAAACACTAGGGCGAATAAATCCACTTTCTATCATCTCTTGCGCTTGTTCCTTCAACTCCTTCAGTTCTACAGGTGCCATACGATACGGAGCCTTCAAATCGGTTCAGACAGGAATTAACTCAATGCTAAACTCAACTTCTCGAGTGGGGAAGTCCAGGGAGTTCATCCGAAAAACGTCGGCAAATTCAAGCAAACAACCGAAGACTATCAATGTTAGGACTCTCCAAAGATGTATCCTTAACAGATGCTAGAAAACCTTGGCACCCATGAGCAATCATGATTCGTGCCTTCATAGCGGAAATGAGCTTAACAGATTTAAGGGGTTGAGAACCATAATAAACGGATTCAGGATGTTTTACGTCTCCAAAGATCACCGTTCTAGCATGGCAGTCGATTGAAGCTCTATGGTAAGCCAACCAATCCATACCTAGAATGATATCAAAGTCGACCATATTGAGAGGATACAGATTTGCAAAGCGAATACGATCATCAAAACGAAGAGGACACTCGACATATTTACGATCAATGATCACATGATTTTTCATAGGCGTCGAAATCGATAAGTGATTTGTTAACGGTTTGGGCTTCATATTAAGTTTCTTAGCAGATGTGACAGATATAATAGAGTGTGTGGCGCCGGTATCAAATAAAACGAAGACAGCAAAATCATCAATGAAAAGAGTGCCCGTAATGGTACCTGAAGTTCGCTCCGCCTGATTACGAGTAGTAGCATAGACACGTCCAGTAGTAGTTGGCGGCTTGATGTAGTTTCCAGGAACTGTCGGATTCTTCTTAGGGCAATCTTTAATCTTGTGAGTAGTGGAACCACAACCAAAACATCCACCAGTGGCCTTGAAACACCGCCTGGATGAGCCTTTCCACAAGTAGTACAAATAGGTGGGGGTGGCAAAACTTCAGTGTCCTCTGTGACTAGAAGATCCTGACGACGACCCTCGATTCGTTCCTCTAGCTGGCTGATCCCTGTTGTAACGCTGGTTATTGTTACCTTGGTTCTGACGATCACTTCCATTCCTACCAGCATTCTTATTATCTTGACCCTCGTCTCGTAGACGTCCAGTGTCAACATTCCTTCCCGACCGACCCCGCTGATCATAACTCCTATCCACATGACCTCTCGAATCATAACTCCTACCGAGTTTCCTTATAGTCATTGCCTTGACTCCTACCTTGAATCCGATCACCATCGCGATTACGCTTGTTAGAACCCGAAACCTCATGGAAGATCTCAATGTTACGAGCCGCATCATTACAGGCCGACACATTCTCATACTCAATATTAAGCAATCGGTCCAACACCCACTTCTTCAGTCCCCACTTGAAGTGCTTAGCTTGACGCCTACCATCTCCAGCAATCACTCCAACAAAACTCACCAACCTCATAAACCTACTCATGTACTCATTAGAGGTCTCATTATCAAACTGGTAGATCGCCTGATAATCCCTCTCATACCTTTGCTGCCAGCATCGGGAAGTAACGGTTATAGAAGATAGTCCGAAACTCAGTCCAAGTACAAGTCACAGCAAAAGCATCACCTCCTCTTGCTTGTTTCAATGCTTTCCACCAACTCAAAGCATCACCTTCCAATTTGAATGAAGCCAAACGAGTCTTAAACCCGTCTCCACAACCCAGTACTTCAAACAGCTTCTCAATATGAGTGATCCAGTCCTCGGCCTCAGTAGGAGTAGCAGAAGTGCTAAACGAAAGAGGCTTCACTTACCAAACGCTCGATCCAAGTGTGAATACCGACGGGTTGATTTCCTCCACCACTACCCGAAGCACCATTCTGATTACGAATGTTGTTGACCACCGCTCCATCATCTCGGTGTAGTCAAACCAGGGAAAAGAGAGTTGAGAGCATTCGCAATCGCAAAGCATCCATGTCGAGCATCATCGTCCCCTCCCGAGTTACCGTTACGACGAGTTTGAACCATCTGAATGATATCCAAACGATTAGCAAAATGAACAAAGGTGAGATACGAAATAGAAACACGAAGAAATCCTAAAGTCTACCCAAATCCTCACAGGTCAAATCCTAAGTTCTAAAGTCTCGAAACCTAGGCTCCATATGTCACAGTCCCGACTACAAGTCGTAAACCTTGGCTCTGATGCCATAAATTGTAACGCCCCGACCCCACAAGGGTAAAGGAATCACAAGTAATGGTGTCATATCAAAGCAAACATATAAACCAAAAGAAATCTTTAACATAAATATGGAAATAATCCAAGTCAAAAGACTTCAATACATAGGTCCCAGCGGAAAAATAAACTCCAAATGAAATGTCTAAAGCATAAGTCTAAATGGCATCATAATATCAAAGCTAAATCTCTAAGGTAAGTCCACTCAGCACTCATCCCAAAGCAATACCCAGCTCCAATGCTTAGATACCGCCGGAAGAAAAGAAAAGTGCGGCTGAGCTTACAAAGCCCAGTGAACAGATATACAAGCAAAATGAATACGAAACGAAAATCGAATACGAAATAAAGTAAAAGAAAACAGTGAAGTCATATTCATTTCAAAAGATAATTTCAGAAATATCAGAATAAGTTTTATAGTTTAACTACCTCGAAGCCCAGAACATATGCCATATCAGAAACATATTATAATCACATAAGGCAACATATTTGTAGGGGAGACCTACCAGAGTTATGAAGGACGTGCATGCACGCAAAGATCAATCATCGATAACAAATAACAAATAATATATGGCATATAACAGATCTAGGATGCATCCATACTCCCACATGACAAATATTCATAACATAATTCAAATTGAGCTCATACAGATAATGAAAGGGACGTGGCGAAACATCACTCTATCGCCCTAGAGTCATGTCAGAAAGTGCATTTGCTGACACGGACATGGAACCCCCATGACTAGTTATATTTGGCTTGGGTGTCAACTATCAGAAATCAAATAAGAATGTCATAAATGACATAGATCATATTTATCAGAAAATCATTCATCTTTCCAAAATCATAGTTTTCATATCAGATAGTTCAAAAATCAGATGTTTTATAATTCAGAAATCAAAGTTCGATAAGCAACATCGAATAAACACATTAGGGTTCATAGCAAAGGTTTAGGAAATCCTAATATGATATCGAAAAGAAAACTTCATACGAAACCTTTAATGAAAAGGTCAGAATATCCGTACCTTATTCGAAAGCAAAAGATCAAAAAGCAGAAAGACGAAAACAAAGGATTACTCCTCTTCACGAACCTATAGACATCAACGGTCGTCCAAGTTATTAATGATTCCATAATCGTCAAAATGATCTTTTAAATATTTGGTATCCATAATTAGTAATCTTTATACTTTAGGGTTTATTAATAAGTCTTAAGTATTTTATAATTAATGTTGTAGATTAGGGTTCGTTATATCATTTATTAAAGTCTAAGTTAAATGAGAAAATAGTTTTATAAGTTATAACTCACACATGAAATAACACTTACTATATTTAGCTTAAACCCTAATATACTCTTATTTACGTTCTAGGGTTTCTTACTCTTTAATATCTCATTAATATGCATTCATTACATGTTACGTCTTAATGACTCTCCACTTAACCTAATACGTAATTAATAACCTTCTTTACTTTTACTCTTTATCATACACGTTTTTGATTTCATGTGACCATACGTTATTAGGGTTTTGTATACCTACACGCTTAACATATTAAACTAGGGTTTATGTTTACGTACCCATTACTTATTTATTACACGTCTAAATCTCATATACACTTATTCGGTTCAATTAGGGTTTCGGCTAGCATGTTTTATACAAGACCTAGCTCATCGAAACATTACATATTCAAGTTACATGTTTTAATATTCCATTCGAACTCATGCATGTCTCGGTCCACTCATGCATGTCTCGGCTCACATTAGTTCAACATATACATGACCCGATTCAATATTACTTATCACCTACACGTTCCTTATCAATCATACGCTTAATATAAATTAGGGTTTCTAGTTTTCCTTTGTTACCACCTCTCGGCCCAAAACAAAAAGAAAAGAAACGTGACAAATCAAATATATCTCGACATATACATGCAAGGTATGTTAAAGGAAGATGAATAAACGATATACCTTCACTTGAATAAGAAAAATCGACACCAAGGTGTGTTGGGAATTCTCGGCCGAGCAAAAGAAAAGAAAAAGGAGAGGCAAAACTAGGGTTCCAATTAAGTGATTATGTGTTGTATTTATAGTTGTAGTATTTGAGTTAGATTAGGAAAGTGATTGGGTTTGGGTTGGCTTGGATCCAACCGAAAACACACACACAAACAAATGGGCTTCGGCCCCCCCTCCTCCTTGGCTCACACGAACACAAACAAACATCCTCTTGGGCTTAGGCTTGGCGCAAAACAAAACAAATGACACGAGTCCAAACGGCCCAACTTATTAGCGAAACATTTACTTCCTTCGTCGTACCAAAGTCATCCACGAAATTATATTCGTTAAGTTTTTATTTATTAGGTTTTTAATTTCCGTACTTTATTATAAACGAGTTTTACGTATTTTATTATTCTTGGTTCCAAGGGTATTTTAGTCTTTTATAGGTTTTAGATTTTTCAGGTTTTACATTTAACACACAAATAACCACATATTTTTAGGGGTGTCATTTTTATCCGAATCGGAATAAGCTTAGTTAGATTGAGTTATTTGGAGTTTAACACCTTAAACAAGTTATTCAGATCAATCCAAATAAGTTGACTCTTACTCGGATAGGATATGGGATGAAAAATATATAAAAAAAAAGGTAACTCTCAGTACCATCTTTCACGGGTTATAGGTCATAATACCGTCTTTTGTTAGGAAATTTGGATCACAGTAATCTGAGAGTCGTGTAAACACTTTCAGATTGAAGTATTTCGGTGGTTCTACCGAAATCTTAAATCGGATAAAACTCAGATTTAGAATCGTGAATCTGTTTTGTATGTTATGAAACTGAACCAGAAGATGAATATATGACCAATAATTCAACCAAATGGTTGTAACTGCCGTAGCAGTTATATCAATCGCCAATCAGTTAAATTTAAGGGTTAGAATCGACCCCAGCAGCCCCTTGGACCTTGCCAGTAGCCTGGACCACTGCAGGGCCCCGGACCCCGTCATTGGGCTTCAATAATAATCATAATAACGTCATACAAGTGTACACAATTCACATAACCCCGACTTGTTGAACATTTATCACAATTACCCATTGGTCAACTAAGTCAATCCATTACACTTAAATAATATCGGTGATGCAAAATCACCAACATCTTTCACGGTGTATGGGGGAGATTGAGATATACGTAGACAGCCTTACCCTTAACTCATGTAAAGAGGTTGCTTCCAGTTTCACCACTGGTTATAGGTCCCAATACTTCCGGCCTTGCCAGGGATGAAAAATATATATTTGGACAATTATCTTTTTAGGATGGTTTTCTTGGCATGACGAAATTTAGTAGTAGAAGTTTGACAAAAAAACAATTTGATAAACCACATGGACCTTTTTGATATTTTGCTCAAAAGCGTAACAAAAACCAAACTCTCCTTCCTGAATCCAACATAAAATTAAAAAAACACAAAAATCGAAGATGGGTTCATGGAGAAAGCTTATTGGCTCTAACAGATCGATCATTCATACTTTTCTTCCTCTTTATTATTTTAATACAACCAATCCGTCGACCAGATCCATAATCCTTTCTTTTAGCACCAAAGATGCTAATGCTCCTCATTTCCAGGATGATCGCCTTGAACGTTTTTGTAAATTTTCTTTTTAATGTATTTTGCAAAATATTATGGATCAAGAACGTTAGATAATGCTCCTGAATTATTATTTCTAACAAACCCTTTGTTTACTTTAATATGATTTCAGTTGTGTATCCACTATTAATGCTAAAAAAATGTTATGATCGGCAACTCGAAAGGAAGAATCAGACAGACTCATCCAA
This sequence comes from Chrysanthemum makinoi, assembly GCA_910596185.1. Classification (NCBI taxonomy): domain Eukaryota; kingdom Viridiplantae; phylum Streptophyta; class Magnoliopsida; order Asterales; family Asteraceae; genus Chrysanthemum; species Chrysanthemum makinoi. The sequence goes on along the minus strand of OU343222.1, from coordinate 121,977,272 downwards.
TACAAAGGCGATTTTGCCAACCAGGCTGAAGGAAAATGCTGAACAGTTATGCTTATACCTCGAGATGCCTGGAGTGCTGGAAGAGGATGTGAAGGCATCTGTTGAACACAAGAGTATTCTTATTAAAGGTCAACTGGACGAGAAATTAGAAGCTACAAAAGGCTTTAAAAAGTATATTTTCTGGTTTGATTCAGAATTTATCGACTTATACAAATTCAGTGATATCAAGGTAGAGATGACAAGGAATTCAGGAGAGCTAAAGCTTACCATTCCCAAGCTCAAACAAGAAGAGGTTAGCGCCTTCGATGTGAAGGTTAATATTATAGAATAGCACTTTCATGGTGGTTACTTAGTTATTTGTCATGGTTATCTATTTTGGGTATGTTTTTTAAAGTTGTTATGTGAATGGTGTTGAAGCAGCTTATCAATGGAGTATTATTGTTATTATTAGAATTGTGAACATGTTCAAAAAGTGATAAACAACCATCAAGGTTTCTTAATATACTAGATTGTACGATATAAAAACAGTGTAGCAAGTTTGGTGGTCTATAAATACATTTTGATGTGTATAAATTACATCCCTTTCAGATAAAATTTAAAAGGTAGTCATTTGAATAGGTAGCATTGCTTATTAAGAAAAGGGATTGTGATAGAATACCTTGAAGTTGAACTACTGGACAGGCCTGCCATAGGCATAATATTTTGAATTTTTTAGCAAAACTTCATAAATTAATAACTATATGCAGTTTTCTATTAGTTTATTTACTAGTTTTATAAATTCAAAAGGCTTGGCTTGTGTCCAACATGACACATTGGATAGTAGATGAACTACAGAAGTTGTGTGGATGTCAACCGCACCATTTAATCAAGAAGACTCCGTGTGCAAGTATTCATCAGAAGCATCTTGGCAAGAAAATTATTATAGAGGCTCACAAACTTTTTTGTTAATTTGTTATTTGTAAATAAAAGTATGACCTTTAGTATTTTGGCATGTTCAATAGCAGCTTCACGGGCACTCCAAGCAGACCAATAAGATGCACATAATATAGTGCCGACAACCATGAGCTTCAAAAACACCTCAGCAACATCAACCAGTGGGTGTTTTGGAGAGTATAGCTGCACATAAACTGAGAAGAGAGCATATATCTTTGAAAAAAGAGAAAAGACCCGGAAAGAGCATATACCAAGAGAAGTGAACATCTTCAGTTAAATTTTTTTAGAGAAAGGAACACACACAACGATGGCAATATTAAGTATCATTCACCTTATTCTGGAGACTCTATCAAGCTTGCACCAGCATCTTGTGGAAGCATGACTGTAGGGATGCCAATATCTACATCAGACTCATGTGCAATCTACATAAATGTTCTTATTTAAAGTCAAATACATATATTTAAATCAGGGATATTATTAATACAATTTAAGCCAAATGTTCAAAACAAACTACAAAGAACTCACACGGAATAGACTCTATCCATTTGGTGTTCATTCCCATAATGGTATCAAATAATATCTCTGGCCAAATACACACAAATGACCATTTTGATCATTAAACTACGAAGAAAAGAAGTGAACAAAAGTCAATAAGACTAACTACATAAAACACCTCCACTATGTTTATTAGACAAAAATCATGATACTTAGAAGGATAAGCATGTAACGCAAAAATTGCGTCTACAATTGATGGTTGACGTTTATATAGAACTTACATTAGTCCATCAACTAATGATATACATCCTCTAAAATATGTATAGCTTAAATTTTGTTTTCTTCTCGAATTATAAAGTTGTTACTTTGTTCCATCCTAGGAAGACAATAGAAACCAATAATACATTGGATTGTTCATGAATATAATAGATATATAACATCAGATGGAAATTAAACTACACTAATTATCAACATAACCCATAATATAGAATGTTTCTATAATAGTATATTGCAAAGTTATAACCTCTTGATATCAGTAATATAAAGCAATAATCATCTCACCCTCTTGATTGCGCCAGAGCGCAGAAGCACAACTGTTGAGCGGAATTAAGGGTTTGTTCGTTTATTGTTACAAAAGTCAATTTGGGTTTGAATTTGGGGATTGGGTTCTTGACTTGGCGATGGAGGTGATGGTGTGTTGTTGGGATAATTAGTGGTAGTGGTGGTGGTGGTGGTGATGGACATAAAGTATGCTAATATACACACAAAACATGGAGAATTCTTTTAATTCACTTGGCATTGCAACCAAATGTACTTCTTCATCACCGATCACCACCACCGTTGGGAATCACTTAACAAAGGAGAGGGGTCGGTTTGACATGTTTGCACATTCTAATACTAGGATTCAGAGCCTCCCTTAGTCTATGTTTGCGAATCTATTAATCGGAGGTTGAACAAATATGTAATGTATAATAGAAAAATCAACATGTATATAGAATAATCAATAAAAGGCAGGTCCAAAGTGCATAACAAATAGCATGCAGTCAATAAACTTACAATGATCAAAACAATACCTGAAACTTATGCTAAGTAGCAACTCACAATGCTTTCTCTATGTAGTCCAGCTCCAAAACAATTGCATCATTGATGGGTTGACCACATATAACCAAATAATGTGTAATTTAAAATCAGTTCCACCCAACAACAAACTCATCTCATATAGTTAGTCAACCACCCCTCATCTACTGTCATTACACTCATCCATAAAATTTGCCAATGTGATACAATAAAGGTGTAGAGCCAAAGTACCAACTTATGAATAAAGGTGTAAGCAATAGATTAAAAAGACAACAAATAACTACTTTATCTTTCCCAATGAATTAAAAAGCGACTTAAATGGAAAGTAAACATTATACCTAAAACTTGATGTATAAATATCTTTGCAAGCAAAGGTATTGCCCGTGAGGCTCTCCATACAATACAACTCCTTTAGAATTCTTGATCCCAATATCCTCATTTAGTTCAACACGAGTTAAAGGATCTCAATTGCCTCATTAATTTCTTGTATTTGGGCATGTAACCAAGCAATATCAGCATATTATTCAATGGAACCTTCTAAATCTTCATGGCAGACATCATCGAGTCGACATAATCTTTTGCTTTACAAAGGATTTGTTTATGAACAAATAATTAGGCATGTTCGTCAATCAAAATCATATAAATACCACCAACTTTAGATAGTTGAGTGCCGCCGTAATACTGGCTCCATATAGAAACGACTTTTACTTTGATGATGCACTTATCATTCATGCCATCGATACCTGAAAGTCATGGTTAGAGACAAAGGTTAGAAGGCTAATGAACAATGAACACCCGCGAGAGTATATATAGGCTCCGAATTAGGGTTTCGTATTCCTATTCCAATAGATTACGTAATTTAAATACAGAAAAATATGGACGAAGATAACTATCATTTTTAAAACCTTTTAAAACGTGCATCGGAAACACGTTTATGATGGGATGAATGTTCTTGTTTACACTTTTTCGACACCAAAGTTTTAAAAATCACACCCGATTCCTCCTAAAAAATTTTCTTCACGATTTTGACACATCTATGTTTGGGGAGTTTTGAAAAAAAACTCCAAACCTGACCCCATTTTTTTTGCCTTGAATTATCAATTGACCAATGAGAAGACTCCATTACAAAATCGAGCCCTTTCATTGGTTAATCGAATCCTTCAATTTAGTCAATTTAGCCAAAAGTGAGTTTTATTATTATATAAAAGATGATACACATAATAAAACTAATTAAAACGTTCATGTGTTCAATAGAAAAATTAAAAGTTTATGTGATAGTAAAAAGTGAAAAGTTAAATGCATTTCTATATCATTATCTTTTAAAATTATTGTTTATTTGAAATTCAAATTATTTTCAAAATTACTCGGTAAAGGGAAGGGGATTTATGTGTATTTTTTTCGGCTTTATTTTCAAGTTGCTATTTTAAGAGGAGAAATGATCGAATCACAAAAAGAACCTTTACAAAAACTTTTACAAAATGAGGTTGTGCATTTTCTATACTTTCTCTTTCTTCTAACTAATTAAACCAATCACAAAATGACACTTTATTTTGTAAGAGCTTTTATGAAAGCTCTTTTATAATTCTATCATTCTCTTTTAAGAGAATGGAATGTACACATGTAACGATGATATTTTTTTCCATTTTTTTCTCTAAGTATAGTAAAGGTGTGTTTGATACATACGTAATGGGATAATTAAGCATAAATTCATGAATCGGTCAGAGGGAAGGGTGTTTGGTGGGAAATTAGAGTGTACTGGATGGCTCAAATTTGCTCTGGAAGAACAACACCTAAATGGTTGTCCTATCATTTAGCGCCACAAGCTAATCCAAGATTCCTTTCTCCACATGATAATATCTTCAATTTTAGTAGGTGTTAATATTTTATTAGGTTGTTAGATAACAACTTCTCACATAAAATATATGTATCGCATAAACAGCATAAATCCTAACGTTTGTGACAGTATTCTTCTATAAAAGAGAACGACGAACACATGTATAAAAACGATGACTATCAAATGTCGTATAACACTCATTATTAATTAATAATAATATTATGAATTGTATCATCTCTAAAACATTATAAAAAACTAATATTTTTAGTGTTATAATCATATAAAAATAATAAAATTAATTAATAATTCTTCACACGTAAAATTATAGGTCATAATTCGAAAAATTTATCAAACAATCGTTTTCACTCGGAATTATGTTCATTCAACATTCTTAAATCATTCATTGTTTTGATTCATTCACGATTATGTTTTCAATAGAATAGGGTTTGCTATTCAGAAAGGGGTGGCGACGCAACTTGTTGCCCGCTTACCTACCACCTTGATGTAAAATCTTGTTAATTTTAAAGTGCTAAATCAAAATGTTTAATCAAACAACCCCTAACAGTGACTGCTCTTGTGTTAAATATAGCGGAGATTAACAAGTTTTCAATTTACTACGCGTCACTGAATTCATTTCCTCATCAACCAAACACACACACACACATTCGATACAATGAAATCCAAATCCCTTCATCGTCTCTTCACAAACCCCATTCCCAAACACCCCGAAAAACCCTTTCCCGCCAAAAAAATCCCAAAAACCGAACCCCAGTTCATAACCTTAATCCACTCATCAAAAACCTTAAAACACCTACACCAAATCCAAACACAAATCATTTCACAAAACCACTTCCCAAACACCCGAATTCTCACCCAACTCATTTCCGCCTCTTCGCGAAAACCCAACTTTTTAAACTACGCCCTTTCCCTCTTTCACGCCGCGAAAAACCCGAATGTCTATGTGTACAACGCGCTCATTCGCGCCCTTGTTGATAATGGGTTTTACATGACCTCAATTGGGTACTATTTGAAAATGTTTAGGGACAATGTTGGCCCTAATAGGCTAAGTTACACGTTCGTTTTGAAGGCGGTTAGCGCGTTAGAGGAATGGTGTTTGGGTAAGGAGATTCATTCCGGGGTTTTGAAATTGGGTTTGATAAGTGATGAGTTTGTGTTGGTTTGTTTGGTTGAGATGTATACGAAGGTCGGGCTAGTGGAAAGTGCGCGCCAAGTGTTTGATGAAATGTCGGGTGAGGAGGGGAATGGGAGAAGTGTGTTGCTGTGGAATGTTTTGATTAATGGGTATTGTAAAGTTGGGGAATGGGAGAAGGGTGTGGAGTTGTTTGAGGGGATGGGGGTGAGATATGGGTCGACTTGGAGCTGTTTGATTAACGGGTTGATGGGAGCGGGAGAGGTTGGTAGGGCGGTTGAGGTTTGGAGGCGTGTGGAGGAGAAGGATGTGGTTACTTGGACTACGATGATTCATGGTTTTTCGCAGAATGGGGAGTATGAAAAAGGGTTGGCGATGTTTTTTGAGATGTTGGAGGAAGGTGTGAAGCCGAATGATCAGACTATAGTTTGTGTGCTTTTGGCGTGTGCTAAAGCAGGTGCGCTTGAGACAGGGGTGAGAGTGCATGATTATGTTGTGAGCAATGGGTTTGGGTTGAAGAAAGGGATTACGGCTGCTTTGGTTGATATGTATGCTAAATGTGGGTCTATTGAGAATGCAAGCTGTGTTTTTGATATGGCGGAAGAGAAGGATCTTCGTACTTGGACTGTTATGATTTGGGGCTGTGCGATTAATGGGTATCTTGATAAGGCCATTCAGTATTTCAATAAAATGAAGTCATCAGGCATAAAGCCAGACGAGGTAGTTTTCCTAGCTATCATAACCGCCTGTTCGCATGCCGGAAACATTGACCAGGGTCTTCACTTTTTTGATAAAATGAAACATGACTATGCAATTGAACCTACAATGAAACATTACGCAGTTATGGTTGATCTTTATGGCAGAGCTGGTCGCCTAAACGAAGCTTTAAGATTTATAAATAACATGTCTATAGAACCTGATTTCGTCATTTGGGGTGCGCTATTCAGTGCCTGTCGGACACATAAGAACATTCAAATGGCGGAATATGCATCTGGAAAGCTTTTAGAACTTGAGCCTAAGCATCCTGGTGGCTACGTTTTTCTGTCAAATGTTTATGCCAGGCTAGGCAGGTGGCAAGATGTAGAAAAAATAAGGACTAAAATGAAAAACAAAGGCGTGGATAAAGATCCTGGGTGGAGTTATATCGAAACGAAAGGTCAAGTGACTAGCTTTGTAGCTGGTGATCATGTGCACGATCGTTCAGATGAAATACACTTAAAACTAGACGAGATTACTAAAAGTGCACGAGAACATGGATACATGCCTGAAACTGAGTGGGTGCTTCATAATATCGAAGAAGAAGAAAAGGAAGTTGCGTTGGGAAGTCATAGTGAAAAACTGGCGCTAGCATTTGCCCTTATTTCTGGTACAGATTCTGAGGTCATTAGGATTGTGAAAAACTTAAAAATTTGTGGGGATTGTCATTCTTTGATGAAGTATGCTAGTAAAATGACTCAGAGGGATATTGTAGTACGGGATATTAAGCGATTTCATCATTTTAAGAATGGGAGTTGCTCGTGCCAAGATTATTGGTAAAATGTAAGTATCCTCAAATGCTTTATTCTTATGTAGCAGGATTGGTAACTTACAAATCGTTTATATGCACGCAACTTTATGACTATAAAGGATAGAGTGATAAACACCTTAACTTATTCAAGTAAATCAACCATAATGAAATACTCCCTCCTACTTATAGTGTTGCGTAATAAAGGAATTAACAAAACATATGCTGTCGAGTACCTGTTTCATTATTCTTTCTGGCAAAGCTTGAATAGAAATACTTGTATAGCTATTGTCATAGCTATTCTTTCTGGTATTTTGGGCATTTTGCTCGTCCAAAAGAATCTTATATACTAACTGTAGTCTTGTAGATCCAACTGGACTAACTTCTTTCATTTCAAGTTTTATCAGGTTTATGTATTACAGTACTACTCGGATGAGTGAACTACACTTCTGTTATGGGACAATGTCAATTGCATCTTCCTGGCGTATCAGAAGATGCAGCAAGAAGCCAATTAACGCTGCTACCATGTTTCAGATCCAGTCACAGCCGTTTTTACAAGAAGAAATCATATGTTATAATTTAAGATTGTGCGGAAAGAATCAGAGAGCAAATTCTTCTTCTTGCAGACGGCGAAGAAATTTACCCAATCTTTGTTATTTATATTAACATTAGATTAGTCCAATAATTTACTTGATGATTACTGCCACCCATTTGAATTACATAAGGGTGATGATCAAGGCGGACATTGATCATAACTTAGAGTAGTACTCGTATCCATGGCCACCTGATAAAGGTTGCAGCATATCCAAACTTGTATATACTTTCACTATTTGTGTTCTCGAAATCGTATTAAATTAAGATCATTAATTTATAATCCCTTAGTTACTTATAACTTTGTTATTTCTGGATGTATAGGTTCATTATACCTATATCCTTTATTATCTCGAAATCATATCAACACAATAACCGTTGGGGCTAATATGAGGAAAATCATTGATATTCTTACAATTTTGAGTTTTTAATAAGTATATCTTCACTTTGTTTCACAACATAAGATACCAACAACTTCGTAATAATCGGTACACTTATCATGCCCAAAAGCATACACCACGACAAACAGGTCTTTACAGCATTCCCAATAAGCTACGTGCTCATTTATATATACTCTAATAGATGGGCGTTTTCCCGCCACAAAGACAATTTTTATCCGCTTTATTCATTGGGTTGGGCCCCGTGTTTCTCCCATGTGTTAGCGCCTTGGGCCGTGTTTGGAGCCCGTTGTTGGTCCGGGCATGGCGATGACCCATTCTTTCCTACTTTTGGTGATAAGGTTTCTAAGAGCTTTAGGTACACTACATGCCGCCATACCAATGCGCGGCATAATCGACGGCTCCACAAACCATACCGGATCTCGGCTGTTAGCCTCTCGCGCCACCACCACCAGCTCACGCGGTGGGATTTTTTTATCTTATTTTTGTTTTCTTTTGGGTCTTGTGTTTATGTGTTTATTTGTGTGTTGTGTTTCTGATGTGTTTGTGAGATATATATATATATTTTTTTTGGATTTGCAGGTTTGATATATGAAGAAGACGACCCAAACTTTCAACAGAGTATAAAATAATAAAAGATGGGAGTGAATAGATACTAGTTGGCTAGTTGCTGTGATTATCTAAATATATAAAGTAGATTCCTTTTCTTTTATTTCTTTTTTAAATAAATAACTAAAGTTCACAACAACACTTTTAATCTTTTATACTTGATAGGTGTTTTTAATTGAATTTTATTTGGACTACGTTTTTTATTCGGGCTTCAAAATACGAGAATGGTTATAAATTTGGGTTGAAAATTTTGTGTTGCCTCGTTGAGCAATTATGAAACCCTAATCACTAGTAAATTGTATTTTTTTTACGCGAAAAAAACAAATTCAGGCCTTATATTGTTCCCGAAACTAGTTTACTTATTTTTTCCATTTAATGTACTTTTTTAATTTGATGTATTTCTTAATTTATGTAATGTGTTTTTTATTAATGAAATTAACTCTTAGTTATATATATTGTTTTATTTAAAAATGAAAAAAAAATATCACGGCACCACAAAAGCTAGTGTTATGCTAAGGAGGGTGGTTTTGGATTCTGACCAACAACGCATTTGAGACCAATGATGGAAAGCCGCGGCCTCTTTACAAGAAAGTTTTGTGTGGGTTGAATACTGGAGCCATTTGAACCTCTGTAAGTAGCCCCGCTGATATGGCACTTATCCGTATGCACTCTCATGCAACCTTACTTGCTGCCCAACGAAAAAAAAGTGTGATTTTATTAATAAAAATTGTATACCTCTTTTGTAATTAAAATTTTTACGCCACACCCTCATCCGCACCTGTGACACAATGCATCTCTCATTAACAGGTTTTCGGGAATAATAGCTGAAGCTGAGTGATATGTGTTTTGCTGAATGATATGTGTTTTTCCAGGTTAAAAGTAAAGGTATAATAAAGTGGTTTTTATGTGATCGATATATTTCTTTATAAGAAAATTAGTAGCTCAAAAATTACTGGCAACGCAACATTGAAATACTTCCTGACACATATCAGTTTTGCGGACAACACAGGTGTGACAGGGAACAGCAGCAGGTATGGTTTTTTATAGTGTGGTGTCCGTTATTAAGTTTCGTTAGTTCCTTTTGCCTTTAGTTGTTCGACGGTTGACACCAGATGGACGAACCAGTTGCTGCCGTTGCTGGTACTCATGTGACTGGTAACGGTTTGAAAAAGGGCGTACATCAACCACCTTATCCGGAGATTAGGTTTTATTGCATTTTGTTATATAATCATCATCAATTGTTGGTAATGTGGTTACAAGTACTTGATTTTTGCAACAGGTTAACATACACGATATGGGCCAGTCACATTGGATTTTGGTGCCGGAATCGTACGCGAGGACACACCACCTTCTTCGAGTACCACTCGGTGCCATCTGTGACCGGCGGGTGACACACGGTATGGTCAGTATAGCGAAAACAACTCTGGATCTTCCAGCCACATGTACAGAACAATATACACGAAAGAAAAACACCCATCTGGAGGTAATATGTCTCCTATACTTTTGATCAGGTTCAAAGGTTATGATATGCTGACGCACCATTATGTGTGAAGGTGTGACAATTACTTTATTATATGCTTTGAAGTTGGAGCAGTGAACTCTATATATTCAGCGCCCGCGTACTGGGAAAACGACAAAAAAACACTGACAGCTTAACATCAGGTAAGATGACTTTAGGAGTCTGCAGTTTCCCTCACACTCAATAAATCAGTGTGTGTAGTTGTACGATGAGTGCGACTTCCAAATCATAGTCACTTACACGAAAAGGTTTTTGAAGTTTGTATATTAGGAAAAATAAATAGGTTGGTTGACTTTTAAATCTCATTCCCACCCTTTCTGCTCTCCATATCAATCAAGATTCAAAATCTGTTTCACTATTCATTTAAAATGACTCTTGAATTGAAATAGTCGCTACCGTGAGCTTTTAGTAGTTTTTTTTGGGTGAATTTAGTGACGTTTTGTGAGTTTTGCAGGTTCAATTTACAAAAGGGGGGTTGATAGGATGCACAGAGGTTGTTCCGAAGGAGTTTCACCATATTATTTTATTTTAGAGATTTTTAATGTTAGTATTCAACTTAGTTGTGATTGCTTAATATGTGTATGAAAGTGTTTAATTGGATGACTATAATGTAATCTGCCTCGAATACAGGGCTGATATCGTAATACTCATTTTGCAGGAACATTCGAGCTTGGTCCTGTCGCGTCAAATGGTGGTTTTCAAGGCCGCTACTTCAGATAGTGTTGGGAATATTATTCTATTATCAGCTTCTGGAAGAGGTTCATCAACATGTATCGATGCTGGAAACCATATATACAACAACTAGAAATGGACGTAAAAAAAGGGGTCTTTCGACACGCATTTTACACCTTCGTTTGCTATTTACAATCGAACATGTTACCTAACATGTCACCCACCCAGTTTTTCCCCATTTACTTTTAGAAAATGAAGTCCGTCAGTGTACCTTGATACGAATGTTGGCATGATGCATACAAAGGATGGAGCATTATACAATCCATCGAGATGGGAGGTATGATATATTGTATATGCAAACTTTCAAAGCAATGTTTATACTAGAAATATGTTCTTTAGAAGAAATTTTTTACGTGGTAACTAATTGTTTTGTTTTTTTTCAGTTTCAGGTTTTAGGCTGCAAATCGAGGTTCCATATAGAAGATTCTATAAGATGGCACTCACTATAGGCCAAACCATTAACACAAGATGAAAGTAAAGAAGTTGTTGGTGGTAATATTTCACCTTTAAAAGTACACCTAGGTACCTATATTAAGAGCGGCTTAAAATATAAATGCCATATATCAATAGGAGCTGTATTTTATTTTTGCTATCAATATAAATGCCATAAGGTATGAAGGATTATAAGCCACATTCCTATGAACAAGAAGGTCCGACCAATTTTTTAATCTAATGAAATCTTTATTTTGTGTAGGTCGCTGAATATAAAACGAGTTGATGTGCAAAATGTCGCAAGCTGCTCTCTTTTGTATAATTGCGGTAGTCCTGATGCCTTAGATGATCTGCGTGTATGTAAGTGAACTAATTATTAATATTAAGAAAAACCTTTAGAAACAGAATATACATATAGAGTATATACGCATCGATTTGAACTGCATTCACTTTTTCTCAATGTGTTGCTGTTACAGCTGTTAAGGAAAAACCACATGAATGGTTGACTGACACACATAAGAATGCTAGCGAGCAATGTTCTAAGAATCATGGCAAGTAAATGTGATAGTTTTTTATAAAATCTGGTCGCCACATTCAAAGAAGCCTTTTTTTTATATAAATTTATTTATTCGCGTTTATGACACATGGTCTTAATAAGCAATCTCAAATGTCATCTAAAGTAGTGACCAGATTTGTCTACTAGAGAGGTACCTGATAAGTATTTATTCAAATATACTTAACACATCTATATAGGCTGAGAGGTAACAAACGATGAGCCTAACCCATTTAAGTATGATGTGCATTTTCAATTTCTCATGATATGTTGACAGTTGATACTTATTCTAAGGATGATGTGGTCGTCATGATATGTTGATGAAGGCTCAAAAGAAGTGTTCGTGATATCAACAAATGCAGGTGGCAAGATTAATAATTGATATGTGGTGTGGAAATTGAACATGCTACGGACCAACAACAGGGGTCGCACTATTGTGTAATCAGATCAATGGAGGATACGTTTTGTTGTAATACAGGCCATGGTTTATTTAATACGGGTCAAACAGCTAAATAAATGGCATACCTCACAGTTTCTGATCAATACATTTTACAACTATATTGCTTGATCAATACATTTTTAATGGTCTTACAAAGTGTGAGGTATGTATCCGTTGTACTTTGTGGTGCAGGCAGTGTGAAAATCATTAACTGATTATGTGGTGTCAAAAGTGTGTGTAAAAATCAGGGTTATAGAATATATAGCTGTTAAATGGCTGAACGGGTATCAACGTTCAAAGAAGACCATGAACATGCTGTACTCAGGGAACAGTCTTTAAACGCAAACGAAACAATATCGCAATTAACAGCCACAAAGCACGGTATCCGCGGCGCGGCGGGTATTGAACACTTGTTATATATAAACTCATTTGTTGAGGAACCTATGGAAGTGTGCCCGGAAAATGAAAAAAAACCATCCAGCAAAATGTTTTCGTTGGTGTGTGGGTTTTTCTTGGGCCGTATTTTCTGTGGGCCGTTTTTAATATTACCACAACATGATAGTCCAATCTCCGGATGCATGCGCTGTGTTCTTGAGATCTAAAAGGGAAGAAAAGAATTTGGAAAGAAACTCAAAAAATTGTTTCTCAAGATTTGGAAAGGGAAGAAAGGAAAGATCCGAAAGAACTTCAAAATGGACCTTCCAGATTTGAAGAAAGGAAAGAAGAGAACTCTCTTCTTTTATGAAGTTACTTAAGAACACATGCTTAATAGTTAATATCCAGTTTCTATAAACTCAATCGCCTCCATCTGGAAACGAGTATGTTCCAGAATTCTCACACATACACTTACAGTTAAAAATGGCAGCGACGACCGAGCTTCTTCTTAAACTTTCTACACACACCGCTTCTCAAAACTCTGATGGTTACAACCCGATTTACTTTATAGCAAAAAAAAAGGTAAAACTATTTACCTATACGAGCTCTAAGTATCGCCGGAACCCTACTCCTTGCTGGAAAATCCAAGGGTTTCGTTATGGATGCAATACAATTACTGATATTTGATATTTTGTTGTGTAGGTGGAATCATCACCACCGCCACAAATAAAACTACTACAAGGATTATGGTCTTAATTTTTAATCTTGATTATAGGTATGAGCAATTTTTTATTTTCATTCGTTGCATAATTAATATTTGGTATAATAAGTGTAGATTGTAATTTATGGGTTTTAATTTTTGTGGTTTTATTAGTTGAAAGTTAAGTTTTGTTTGTATGATTTGTGAGTTGTATTGAACCTGCTTGAACCTAAATTATACAAAAGTTAAGTTTTGATAATGACTGAGTATAAAAAATTGCTCATACCTATTATCATTCCAAATAATGTTAGCAATTATTTGAACTTGGACCTAAATGTAGCAAGTTTTGATTTTTAGTTGAGTTTTAATTAACGGGCTTCGGATCTTTAACTTTTGTTGCACCTTAGAAATCATGGTCTTTTTAGATTTACCATAGTTGGTTTAATCTATGATGCCTTATTATATACTTTTATTTCAGAAAGAAGCTGATCGAAAAATACAAACATTGGCTAAAGTAATAAGCCAATGTTAGAGGATTTCTTGAAGCGTATGCCACGAGTCACAGATCAAAGACTGGGAATATGGTAGCAGGAGAAAGCAGCAACATAACTGAGGTTCAAGGAACAGGTGATGGTGGTTACATTTAGGATGGTGAAAACAAGAAAGTGAAATAAGGGTAAAAAGTGCAAAGGTAAAATGAAATGACCGGATTCTTAGTTTTACAAACATTGGAAAGATCATGTTTTTCAATATCTTTATGCTTGAACCTGCTTTCATGCTCTTTTCCATTTCTTTGTATGCAATTGACAGTCCAAGGTTTGATGACAAGTATGCGGCGCTAACCTGGAAGATGTTCCAGGTAGCATTATGTCTTCATTACAAGGCCATTTAAGGTATTTCAGTAGTTACTCCGTTCAATACTTTATTGCAACGATTTAAATGTTAATTTAAAGTTGTGTTGGAATGATTAATAAGTTATTATTAATACGCAACTTAAGATATTGGTTGTAAGGCTGTGTACAATAATGTTTATTCCTATGTGAGCGAAGGATGGGTGGTGGACACTATCGGTTACGAGATCGTTAGATGTGATTCTTAGACATGATATTGTTGAACAGGGTAGTTTGTGTGGTCAAAATATACACTATTCATGCCGAATGTGTTAGTCAAGGTGATCCCATTTAATTATTTCAGCGTATGAAAAATGTTGTTTGTGTGACGCACATGCTCATTTATGTTGCGCTTGTTCCATGTGTTAGTTTTGTAGGTATAAATAAACATCTGAAAAATACCGGGAGGTAGTTCATTTGATCATAATAATCAGACACGCATTAACCACATGCAAGTAAACCAACAACTTTTTTTTGTTGAACGAATATATCCTCGGTATTAGTTGCTATTCCTTTTTTGAAATTGGTCCATCCTCTAATCATCCTACATTATTTTACTGAAGTATGCTATCATTTTAGGTGTAACCAACGAGGCTCCACACCTCCACCAAACAGTTCCACTTCACATGGTAATAACGCAAGCGCCCCTATAACCCCGTCAGGTTGTCTAGATACTTGCTCATATCATGAGATGGAAAACACATTTCAGCACTCATTTAGTAACCTATGCACTGTTTCTGTCTATACAGGTTATTCATTGGATACAAATAGACCCACGCAAATGTATGCTAACTCCACAGGGTGATACCGACCGCACAGGGTCATCCGCTATAGGCAAGAAACCACATACTTTAACTTTTTGTTAACCAAGTGCATTTTCAATTCCGAGTGTTTTTGCTCTTTTAAGTAGCGCTACTTCTTTAAAATATCTTATAATGACTCACTCACGATTGTTACTCTTACTTAATCAGATACCGTTCCCTTATTTTTCCATGGGGCACCCGTTGGAGTATTCCTACTTAGAACATTGTAACAACGTGTGTTCCCATCGCGCACCACTTTGGGGTATGGAGAAAGACTAAAAACACAGCCTAGCCTAGAGGGGGAGTGTTGCTTTACCTGGACACCCACCATAAATTCCCTAATATATGAATACATGTAAGCACGCATCTGTCATGTACCAGGTTTTCTATATATTTTAATACGTTGCACTTAACAATTTTTTTTTTAAATGCGGCTACTATCCACGATGCACAAAAGCGGGTAGATTTAATGGTGGCTTGAAACGATGGATCGTCAACAGATTATGGATGGCATGTTTAATATTGTTGAACTTCAAAATGAATGTATGTCGCCTACAAATGTTGATACTACAATGGCATGTAAAGATGAAAATCCTCCTGATGCCAAAAATATAACAGGTAACTTGCTTTGTAATACATGTACGTGTCTTCGGTAAATTATTAGTTATGCTATTAGGTTTACTCAATATTAGAAAAAACCAAAATGCTGTTTGATCGGCCCTGTTGAATAGAAGTGCTGCGACATATTGAAAGTTACAAAATAGTAACTAAGAATTTTATAACACATGTACTGCAGCAGGAGCGGACAACCAGAAGCAGATTGTTCAATTTTACATACAAACAACAGACGTGCACCCTGAACTCGACCAGGTCATTCAACTACTTATTTCGAACATAATCTGGACAACGTGCTCCATGACCGTTCATCCTCAAGTTTCGGTTGTTGCTCGCACAGTGACACAGGAAATGGATCAGGTATAAAAAGTGAAGGCGAGTACTTACATATAATTTTTATTTATTTTCCCATTTAATAACCCATAATCAGATATTGATAACTTACTATAGTTACTGACATGGATTCTATTACAGGTGTGAATGAAGGTGGCACGCTAAATTTTGCTCACAATCGTTTACTACTGCGAGTGGAGGTGAGCTGATGTATTCAACTTACGGTTGTGATGACAATGTATGAACATATGATACAACTGAAACTGAGTTAAAATCTTTACGCATATTCTTTCTCTGCTATACATTTATTTAAAGATGTAGTTTGATAAAGTGTCTTCTGTGACTATAGGTGTGGTTGGTGATATTTTCAACGCTTTTGAAGATAAGGTATTGCCATGGTATGACAGGATCATGACCCGTCTTCTTAAAAACCCGTCAACCAATTAGTTGCACCATTCAGTGAAACCACCTGTTTGTTATGCTTTTGTGATATTGCGCTGACAATTGGAGAGAACTTTTAGAAACCGTTGATATATGCTATGTCGATGCTCCAAACTTCAGCAGAATTCTCCTCTCACGAAATGACGGCCTATGCAAAAATTCTATATGTAAGTACTCGCCTTCGCTTTTTATACCCGATCCATTATTTTTTCTTATTTATAAATGCAAAAAAAAAAATAAAAAAAGGGAAAAGTTTTCACCGTCCATCAGCTTTAAATAATCACATTGATTATGTGTTCGTAAAATTCTTAAATTTATGAAATAGGAAAATCATGTCTACATACGAAAATGGTTGACAGTCCCATTGCTATGTCTCATGGACTGAGTTGGTTAAAAGTCACTTACCCGTATTCATGATTTATACACAATGAGAAGTTATAATGATTTATACACAATGAGAAGCAGGAACTTATTTTAGATTTTAGAAAAATGGAAAACACAATCAGCATAAGAAGATTTTAGTAAAAGTCAATTCCATTGCTCAAACTATACAACTTGTTTAAAGACGATTAAAACTAAATAACTGAAATTACATGAAACCTTAAATACAACTAGGCGAGTACCCGCGCCTAGCGGCAGCGGTTTCTAACGTCAGATAATTAATGATTTGTGATACTATGGTGAGTGTTTTGTGTAGCGTTTAAAATAGAACGTGAACCGATGAAAATGCAATTGCAAACGGTTATACTATACGATAACTAAAGTCTAGACAAAATTATTAACATCTATCAAACAACATATAAAAACATTTAATGAAAATGAAAGTAAACATTACATCAGTTATGAGATAAAAACTAATAACAGACGCTTCTTGTCGCGAAAACTAACAAGGATGAGATTAATGGTGCCGTTGTTAAGAACGCAAGTACCAAAATTAGCATGAATGTGATTAGCCAAAAAAAATTTTTGGCTAATTTTGGCTATTTTATAAAAGATTTGGGCACGTTTAGCCCCATTTTTCTTTTTGAAATGGGCGTATTTAGCCTATTGAAAAGTTAAATGTGCACTAACGGGCACATATTTTCTCTTAATTGTAAAACATTATAATCGTTTTTGAAAAAAAAACTTATATATATAATATATTTATATAGCGACAGATCGTTTTGTGTTAAAAAAAGTTTATGGGTTCTAAATGAAAAATAATAAAAGTTTGAAGATTTGGGGATTAAACATAATGTTTTGAAACCCGGTACGACCAATTGGTTCAACCGGTTGAACCGTTCCCGTCGAAAAACGGGTTGATTTAAACCGAGTCAACCCGACAGGTTGGGTCAAAATGGGTCAAATTAAACATGGTCAACCCACCGGTTTTGAAGCGTCCAGGATCAACCCGGTTTTCGATATGTATTAATAGTTTCAAATTTTCACTTTTTACTTTTGGGTTTTTCCTTTATATATAGTGTAACAGGGTACCTACGCCTTGCGGCGACGATTAACCGGAGAAATAGATCTCGATGAGACCTCGATTCACCTTGTATCGGTTTCAACGGTCCTCTCTAGTTTGTTTTCGATGGTGGTTATTGGTTAGCCGAATTGGTGGCGACACCAGTTCCTGTTGAACCCGTTGGTCCGGTTTTCAAAACTATATGTACCATCAACTTGTTAGCTTGTATGAAGCTTTGTGTGTTTTATTAATTTGTATAATGTATATAATAACATGTACTTTTCATTTTAGGGTGTTTTAAAAATAATATTAATTAGTATGTTTAATTATTTATATTTAGAATTATGTTGTACTCCGTAGAATTGTTTAAATTGTACGTTGTGAAAATTTTATTTTACTTTTTAGTAAGATAGTTTTAGTGATAAAAAGTTTATGAGTTATAAACGAATAATAGTAAAAGTTTGAGAAATTGGGGATTAACATAATATTTTGAAACCGGTTCGACCGGGAGGTTCAACCGGTTGAACCGTACCGTTAAAAACGAGTCAATATAAACCGGGTTAACCCGACGGGTTAGGTCGAAAAAACGGGTCCCGGTCAAATTAAACCGGTCCCGTCAACCCTTTTCGATGTGTATTAATAGTTTCCTTTGAAACATGTATGTATTAATAGTTGAAATTACTCATAATTAATTATTTCAACATTTCTTTTTTAATTTTTTCCACATTTCACTTTCTTGACTTTTCATTTTTCACTTTGACCATTTTTCTATTATAGATAGTATAGATAGGCCAGAATCATGTTTTAATTTTGTTGACATGGAAGCAAACAAAATAGATTCATAATGACAGAAGAAATGACACTATCCGTTATAAAAGAAAAAAAAATGACTCGGCTGCGAATGCCACAAAGATATGTTGTTTACTCGCAAGTCACCTTCACATGTCGTAGCCGCTTATATAATAGGCTTGCTATAATTGTATTGGTTGCTTACCTTTTGTATGCTACTTACTTGTATGGGTTAGTTTAGAGCGATTTACAAAACAGTCTATTGTTTTTTTCAACCACATAAACGAAGGCTACGTGTGTCTAGAATCTACTAAATTTCCATGACTTTCATTATCTTTCTGACACACACATACATACTGACTCTGAAGTGTAGGATGACGGTTACGACAGAAGTTTGCGCTTTAACATGGTTGTTGGGAAAAAGGAGTACAACTGGTAAAATGATGCATTTGATGAGGATGGGTTTGTAGATGAAGGACATGAGATGTCACACCGAGCTTTATGTGTATGCGTAGATGATACACGATCTTTTTTCTCTTCACAAATTAGTCAAGGTATATATGCACTCTCTGATGCAAATGCCATTGTTAGTCATTCAAATGTATTAATCGAATGCTTATAATGAATCCGTGTTCATATGAAGTAAAAGGCAGTAGCGTATTCTCAGTTGGATCATTGCTATAGCAAAAAGCGTATGGGTATTTCTTGATCAATAAGTACCTTTATCTACGCCTATAAATGTGAGTAACTGGTGTTTGGACGCAGTTAAACTTAATTATTGTGGCTTGAAACGTTATAAACAACTAACCTAATCGCTAACCGCATAATCAAGTGTGTTAGAAATTAGAATTATGAATTGCTCGGTAATTACTTACACATACGAAACTCAATTTTTGATTATGTCGACCTAAATTCCCAAACAATTATAATCGTTATTCAGTTTTGTTAAACGCCTAAACTAACCCATATTCAAACACCCCATATAATGTGACAGGTTATAACATATGCTAATCTAATGCTTTTAATGAATGCAAGTTCACACTGAAGTAAAAGTCATGACGTATTCTCCAGTTGTGTCCCACTAGAAAGTAAATGCGTAAGATGGGTATTGCTTGATAAGCAAGTGCCCTTATCTAGGTTTACACATATGAGTAAAGGGTGTTTGGACATGCAATTGAAATTGACTATTGATAAATATGACACTATTATAAACTTCCTCTGTCGCTACAATCATTTCGTGACATGCGGCGGTATTTTGGGTATTGGGAATCATGATTGTTTTAGCTTTTAATTTTAGAGTATCGATCGTTGGCGGTTTAAAATGTTTTCAAGAGACAATAGTATCTAAGGATTAATCTACTAATGACTAATTGTCTTGCCTCTCAGATTTTAGAAGCGTTTGTTTCTATTAGGTTGGTCGTTGTCATTTAGTCATAAGTTTTGCCATAGATGTTTTGCTTTGTATTGTTTTTCCGATGCTTATTCTATCGCTTGTTTCATTGTTAATGTTCTTTCAATATTGAATGCTCTTATTGTAGTAGTTTGGCCATTTGCTTTTTTCACGTATCAGTAAAACACGAAGCAGTATAATGAGGTTTTCCTTGTATGTGTTTACCGGATAAACTGGTGGCTAATGGTTCATTTTGGAGTATCAATTTCTTGAGGTATGCTACATACTCTAAATGTAAACTGTAAATAGAAGTGACATACCATTAGACTCAACGAAGCTATATGCTATTCTTATCCTATATATTATTTCCTTTCGTGTTTGAACTCTATTTGGACGTTTACCTTACCTAATTGTGTCATGTTTAATGTTCCAAGATCCAAAGAAAAACGCCACGAACTTCTGTCAAGACGCCACGTAACTTTCAAGTTGCGTGACTTGCAAATGAATGGAAAAGTATGTATGAATCTGCGAACCATTACCGATTCACACTTGGTAAAGTAAAATAAATGTTTGTTGACTCGATGTTATGATGTATATGTTTTGAGTATAGCCGATGTACTTAGTTCCGGATCTATACTTTGTTATCAATATAAAGACTTTTAATGTAACTAAACATACATGTTTTAGCTATATCGCGGTCGTAGTATCGAAAAGACAATGAAACACGGAACAAGTAGAACCAACGAAAAAGATGAAAAACACCCCGCCAAGAACGCGGGTTACATGCTCGTTCAACTCACTTAATGAGGAAATTAGTTTTATATCATTATTTTTGCGATTTATTTAGATTTTAAAGTTACTTTTGTAAAGTCCGCACAATTGTAGCCTGCAACTTGCAAAGAAAAACAATCAGGAGTGAAGACTAGTTTCGAGTCCCACATTGGTTGAAAAACAAACTCGCTTGCTTATATACCTTAGTGCATGTGCCTTGCACATGTTGAGGCTAGTATATTTGTTGTTGGTGTGTGTTAATGTTGGTGTTAAACGCAAAAACAACAAAATTAATATACACTTACAACAATCTATATATGCTCTCAACTTTTTTCTTCTTGTTTCTACCAGATATATATATTTTTTCGTCTTATTTCTACCTTACTATAATTAAAATATTTAAACAAAGAAAGCATATTTATAATTCGCTAAATGAAGGTTTTCGTATCACTCAAGACTATCAAAAGGTAAATTTAATAAAAAGCAACTATCAAATAAAAATCTCATCAGCTTATTTTTTATTTAAATAAAAACTTACTTATCATTTCTTTTTAAAATACAATATTTTACAAAAGGCTAACCATTGCTTAAAAAAGAATACAATCCCGAAGAGAATTATTTTATCTTTCAATAAACTGACACTTCGATATACTTTTTAGTTTTTACTAATTATTTTCCGTTTTTTTATGGGTATCGAAGGTTACAAAATACAAAATCAGACGTGATTTGTGATGTAAATTTTAAAGGTTCAAATTATTTTTATTGCGTTAATGCTAGACTATACACTATTTGCTTCAAGGTCTTTCTCAAAATTTTGCTTGCTTATATACCTTAGTGTAAAACTAGAATGGGGGTTGAATAGTTTTTGATGCTTAATTTTTGGATCACGTTTTAAATTTGTATTTACCCGTTTACCTATGATATACTAATGCACTAACGGGCAGTATACCCGATCATGTGTAGTCTAGTAATTGGTAATCGTGGTCGTCCCAAGAGCTATTGGCGGAGTCTAATTTAAGTTCTCTAATTGTCACGAAAATGATTTTGAATTAATTAACTAATTAATAAAACAACAATTATATGTAAGGATAATCATTGAAGAAAAATGTGCTAACTTAGTTACTACTTTATCATGCAACGATCTAGTTCTTCTGTGCAATGTCTATGTCTTACCATATGTAGTGGTTCTAACTCATTAGGCCTAAATGGTCATCGTGACCTAACCTATAATCCCTATATCCCAACCCCGATGGTCACGGGTGGTCAAGTATCTAGTTCTTAGTCCTTAAGTACCAACTATCAATAAGACCTATCTAGTGTCAAGGTTCCCACTACATGACACTTAAACCCTCGTTTGGTGCACATAAGGTCTACTCGCGCTTCTTAAGTACCTATTCTAGTGTAGGCGGTGATATGGTCAACTCCTGCACACGATGTCACAACTCGTGTAACCTACTAGGATGGTGTTTGAATGGTCATTGATGACGCTTACTTTATACAATTTTAGTTGCGTTATTCGTACGTTTGTGCATATTATTTGGTTGTGTTTGTGAACATTTTACGCTTAAAAGGTACAAATGTTATATTTAGGTTCATGTACAACCATGTCAAAGGAAGCAACGAGAAAGACGAAGAAAAGTCATCAAAACAAGAACATTTGCACAAAGAAAGATTCCATCCATAACAAGAACCTTGGGAGAACTTTCAAAGATAAAAGATTTAAGTTATAAAGGCTCCCAAGCATGAAGAAATAATCAAGTGTTCATGAAAACAAGGAAGAAATGTTTACAAGGTTCATTACGGTAAATATTTACAAACCAAGGGTCAAGAATAACATTAAAGGCCAAAACCCAAACATGAGCGTTCTCCAACCGCAGGTCGAAGATCTCAACCTGTTAACGAGGTCTCAACCGCCCTGTTGATTTCAAATACCAAATGAAGAGTTTTCTCAAGTTTTAAATGACTCCTAAATGCTCCAAACTCTTCACTTGGCCGACCATTACTTTCCATTTACACCAAATTCAGTGTTTAATAGCTCTTGGCGCCCAATAAATTTGCTTGGTGGCCAAGGGTTGTCAATCTACTTATTGGGAACTTGTTTGAGAGAAGTGGATCATCATTTAGACACAAAAAATGATTCTACACATACTTTCTATCAAGGAAGGCTTTCAAGGAACAAGAACGCAGGAAATTAGTGAAGTTTGGAACCATAATTCGCCATTATAATCATCAAGGAATAATTCCTAATTCTTGCAATCACCATTACAACATTTGTAAGACTTTCTACTTATGATTTCAAGTGATAACATTTCTATGATTATGACTTTGTTTGCCATGAGTGGCTAGTGCCTTTGTGCACTTGCCTAGATGATGTTTGTAACATGAGACTTGAATGATTGTGACTCAAGGGTTACATGTCAACCTCAAGTTTAAGCTAAAAAATGAATTGTGCGTTTAAGTTTCATGCAACATAATGGTTTATCGAGTTAGATTGATTGTCGATGATGTCACAGTCAAAAGAAACATTGTTAATTAATCAATTGTCACCTTTGTGTATGGGAGTTACCTTATGCATTGACCATTTCGCAAGTAACTTGGTTAAACAAGAAACTAAAAAGTGCGGTTATCAATCACTTGTGAAACTACCGTGAATCAAGTGGTAGAGTTGTTTAAGTCTTGCTTGATCAATCTTGATATGGTTTTGTCATCTTAAAATCTTGACGAGGATTGTAAGTGTTAGAAACGAGAGGATTAGAACACCATCTAATTTGTTGATCAACATGTCGGAACCATTGTCACAATTAAATAAGAGGAATTGTTCAAAATAGTCTAGGCAATTGTAGTTTTAATATGTTGAGTTCTAATTCTCGGTATTACTAGCTTGCTATTTGCGAATCATTGATAAACTCGTTATTTTCATACTCACGTTATAAAACTAAACAAATCCTTGTGAACGACCTCGACTTACCGAATCATTTCTTGCTACACACGGATGATATAGTTGCTCAGTATGTGTTTTGTTTGAATCATTAGTAGACCGTGTTATAAATTTTAAAACTTGCATTCGTAGACACACACATCGTCATGTACTAACTAGCATATTAGATTATACCCTATATTTAATAATACCAAAACACGGGGATACAATGATAGGCTAACAAGATATCCACATAAAGCGAAAAATAGACAAGGAACATGAATCAAAGAATAAATAAATTCATAACTAGGCTAACACATGAGGTGTTTAGCCTCTCATGCTAAAAACTACAGAAATATCAATGTTTATAATCAAAGAATTAGTAATCATCGGGTTCAACACAAATACTTGATGATATGCTAAAGCTATGTATGGAACGATATGAATTTCTCTCTTGGAAAATCTTTTGGAACTGCTGGAAATCGTCTTTGATGGAACCCTAATCGTCCTTCAAGCGGTATGTGGAGTAAATGATATCTAAATGCAGAATTAGGGCTTGCTTTTATAGAATCGACTAACTTACAACGTAACCATAAGTGTGGGGTTATGCCGTAAGTACCGTTATCACTAGATGTTTGTAGTTTTGTAGATAGTTACGGGGTAACCTTGATTAAAGAGTTACACTGCAAAACTCCTAACATTTTGGTGCAAACTAAGTCAGAACCCATTTGTGGTTACGCTAACCTTCTTGATCACCAATTTTCAAAGTCCAGAGAGATTTATGGTGTAACCTAGTCGATGGGGTTACGCCAGATCCATGTGATGTGTTGACTTTGGTCATCTGACATTTCATTAACGCGTAAGTTGATCGTCTCACTTACCGTAACCTTCACTAATCCAAAGAAATATCTAGGATGTTTCTTTTCAATTTTATGCTTCGTTCCAATGCTCAATCATATCCCGAAAGAAATATAAAGCATTTAAAATATATATTCAAAAAACTATAGTAACTATAAAACATAATTAGAAATTGATACTAAAATGCCAATACTAGTTAATGTCATCAAATATCCTTCCACAAACTCTGCCTCCAAGTAGACTTTATTAGAATCATTCTTGAAAAGATAACTTACAAGTTAGCTTGGAATATATGAATTTAAAAACTACCTATGCTAGAAACATGATAGCCAAACACTCATGGAGAACAAAACACTGTGACGCTCTAGTCTATGTGTTTCATTTTGGGGTGATCACTCATCGATACATAGTATGTATTCTACCATAGGCAAACTGGTTATACAAATCTCCACCACTAAAGCTAAGGTCAAGACAGTTCTTAAAGACAATATTGGGTGAACAATAATGAAGGCGCGGTTTGTGTTATTCGTTAAGCCATTGCTTTTAAACTCTAGCAAAGGCGACAAAACCAAAGATTCTTGCACAAATCCTTGGACAAGACACCAATGATTGCTCAACTCCCTCACTTAAGCAAGATGAACATTTAGAACAACCATGGGTAGGAAGATACATGGAATGCACATTTAAAGGTGTAAAAATGGAAAATATACAAAAAAATAGTCTTAATCCATAGTCAAGTTTTCACTGCCTACCGTCCATCCAAGATCCTAGCATGAAGACGCGAAAATCGGATCATCAAATAACAAGTTAGTGTGCTATGATGTGTAAGTAGATGATATCTAATGGTGATTAGTGCACACTAACTCAACCGTCAAAAAGCTAGTTGGTTTAATGTAATCACCAAATCGAATCATCCATCATTTGTGAGCGAGGCATTTCCTCGTTTCTAGTCGAATAAGCTCAACATCAAATATTATGGATTAGTGTTTATAGTGTCAATATTAGAGATGTACACTAATCCATTCTTCCATAAATATAAATAAACAACATACCTTTTTTTAAATTCAAATACAGAAATATAAAATAATAGGTTATCCCCCACTTCAGATGAATCATGTAGAATAATGATGAGGAAGGGGGCTTTTCAACGATCTTAAAAAATGTGTCTTTTACGAAAGTGTGATTTTCGAATCTCTCAACTCGAATCAAGGACTTAGGCAGACGACAATTCCTCAACCACAGAATCATGACTACACTGTAGGCTAAGGTGATATGGTGTAATGAAACAATATTAATGTGGGTTAAGAAACGAAATATTGGCTCGAAAAGGGTATATCTAAGGGTATCTTGCACTAAAGTTGAGTGCAATAAAACGGTTTATCATGAAAGGTCGACAAGTCAAGGTGGCAGATAAACGCACACAGTTTAAACACATATGGGCTGATTTGGGGAAATCCTAAGAAATTGCATTCTCGAACTATCTAATCCCAATTGCACCAAGAAGACTTGATGCAATACTCGTCTATTGTCTCGAAATGATATAAAGGTCAAGTTCTATAATCTACAATACTACCGGCACGCTCAATATTTGGTGGATGTAATCTGAGAAAACGGATAAGGCTAAGTCTCACCAATGAAATAAGGGGTTGTTGTGCTCGGCAAATATCTATTCTAGTTCGGTTAAGAAAAACATGTCAAAAATCATAAAAAATAGCATAATTTTTTAAAATAAACTAGAAAAATGAGGGAGATAAAGCCAAGTGATAATTCTACTCCCGTCCCTTCACTTGAATTGTACAATGTCCTTATTGTACTAAAAACGAATTTTAAGGAGAGAAAAGTAGAATTAGAACAAGAAACTTCCCTGAAATTTTCTTTAAATGGTAGAAGGAACACGTGGAAAGACGTGCCTTGACTTGGCTTCTCTGAGCAAATTCCATTTCCCTTAAATCATAAACAGTTCCAAAGCATAACTCCAGAAAAAACAGGTTTAAAATAAAAATGAAAAACCTAAGTCACTTTCATAGGAATCATGATTGCATTTACCGTATGCAACAAGTCTTTTTAACTACTCGGTGTCCCAGTGGACGAGAAGTGTAGTCTCGTGAGGAGTTACCAGGAACACACCAACAAAATTCATTTAACTACTAATACAAGGTTATGAAATGTAAGTATTTTGAAAAATTATTTTTGCTACATGAGGAAATTCACAGTAACCTCATCGACTGAGTTACGCCATAAAAGAGTTGACATGTTATTTTTCTTTTAGTCGAGAGTGGATTGCAGCGTAACCACATCGTTTAAGTTATGACGTAACTTCTTACTGATTTCAATCCCAGAAAGGTTGCAACTCTATGGCTCATTCCGAGCTTTCTCGTATCCTTCATTGTTGTAGAAACCTGCAAAAAGTTGTAACAAACAATCCAAACCAAACTATACTACTCCATGCTTTGCAGTCCCAATTCTTGAATCTAGTCACGCTTCTCGGCATTCGAAGATAGTTTTATGATTCTCACTTCTCAACCATACGAGACCGTCACTAACGCTTTCCTCTCAACCAGGTATATCTTTAAAAGGTTTTCCCAATGCAACCTCGGGCAAACCTTTTTCAACAAACTCACTTCCAAAATCGTGAAATCCGTTAGAAATGTGTAAATTCCCACAAATACATAAATATTCCTAACCACTCCAATGAAGTTATTTCCTTTATACACCAGCTCATTACTCATAACCTCATTGTAGCTTGCCATAGACATAACATTTATGGGTGAGTTCGGATCAACGAAAGGATGGAAGTTGATGTGTGTTTCGTTGTAGGTATTTTTATATTCAAGTTTCAAATTTATAATTGCCGGAATTATACCTTAAAGAAACACTTTCACGGGTAGTGTACCAAATTAGATGTAGCAAGTGGGGTAAGTACGAGTTCAATCTCAGGAATAGTACGCCTAGGTTGGGTCTAGTAAGTTTTACAAGTTTAAAAGGGGCGTTTTGATTGATTTGATTAATTATACTACTAAAACTTAAAAAAGTAAATTAAACTAATTTATACCAAGGTTGTGATCAATTGAGAGAAGGAAGTGCTAGCCATGTTAATCCTACTCCATTCTAGTCATCCGTTTATTAGTGCAATGATCTAATTGTAAAATATTGGTGACACCATGATATGTGGGAGTATCTCCTTGGTCCAGAAAATACTACCACACTCTTATCTAACCCAGACCATACCACTTGGTCCATTCATTTAGCCACTATAATGTAATCTTCTAGGCCATTTGATACATGCACCTATCGGACTACAAATATGCATTAAGTTGTGTCAACTAATCTATGTGATTTATCTATGGTACCCACTTGGTCCATGCGATACCTACTTTTTCCCACTAGGTCCATGCGAAAAGAGCGCTAAGCTAACTTAAGTGTTCTCATAATATACATCTAATACCCATGATAACATCAAGTAGTCCAAAATATTAAGTGTCAATTTCCACCGATAATGCTCATATTTTATATCATTTATATGGATTTACACTTGTTTTCCTTTATATTTCACTTTCAGGTAAATTACGAGCATTGGAGCTAATGAGACGCGGATTTGGAGATTTTTTTAAGAGATTCATGATAGTATGCCCACTGTGAAAAAGCTACGGCGTAACTCCACTATCACATTACGCCGTAGCTAGCGCTTGACTCAGAAGACCAACTCAGCAGCTAATTATGGCGTAACTCCCATCTAAGGATTACGCCGTAACCAACTAGATCAAAGGAGGTTCCACGCCCGCCATCGAGTCGCCCGTAACTCCTTCCTACGATTACGGCGTAAACCCATTTCATGTGTTACGCCGTAACCAGCTTTACAAAAGCATTATTATGGAATTATAAAGGTTACGACGTAACTCTCAACTCAATTCGTAAGTAACTAGATCGTGCCTATAAATACCAGCCCTAATTTCTGCATTTCACATCATTCACTCCACACCAAAAGCAGAATGTGAGTAGGGGTCCAAAGGCAGATCTTGAAGAGCATGAGCCATCTCAAGGGAGAAATCACTTCATAACGATAAGCATTAGCGATTATCTTTTCTTTTACTTTCGATTCATGTATTTCAATATGTCAAACACTGAATTGGTTGTTTCTTTAATATGATCGGCTAAGAACCTTTGTTGCCAGCCTAGTTATGATTCTTTAATTGTTTTGTTTACGTTTACATGCTTCCATATAATTGTTTCTAGTATATGCATGCATAGTTCGTTGGTAGCTACCCTAGTTTTGGTAGTTTTGAATGGCGGTAGTGTCTAGTTGCTTAGGAGAATTGACCAACTGACCCTAAGTAGGTAGACTGAGTGGGAAGGGTAAGAATTAACCAACTGACGACCCTTCTTTGCTTGTCTTGACCCGACCAAATGATCACCTCGTTTGGATGAACTTAGAAGTTAGGGATGAGTGTCTAAGATGCTAGCGCTGGGCACTCATTGTTACAATGTTTCATGTAGAGGAACTTAATGACTTGGCTTAGGGGACTAAAACTGGACTTTCAAGGGTAGTAGCTTGATCTCCGGTGGAAACCTTTGCTCATAGGTTAGACTGACCCACCAAATGTTGTCCTAGCAACTTAAACACCCACTTGAATCAATTGGAAGTAGTTAGACGTAAACATAACATGATACAATGAGTAACTAGGTTAGCACACTTTACCCCTATTGATCACAACTCTATTTTATTTTCTTTCATTTCTTGTTAATTAGTTTAATAATCATTTCAATCTTTAAAACAATTAAAACCAGTGACACCTAGACTTAATTAGAATCCGCTCACATAGCCCTTGGGAAGACCTTGGTTTTATCGATTACTACACGACACATGACCGGGTACTCGCAGTGAGTGCATAAGGTGGACCATAGGTAAACGAAACTTTATAAATATTAAAACTTGGTCAAAACACATCAAGTTTTTGGCGCCACGGGAGTTATATTAGGGTTTTATTAAATCTATTTTAATTTTCTTTCTTTGTAATTTCGGATTCAAGACCGAAGCTCCAAGCCATTTTTGGCTACTCCATTCGACAATCTGGAAAAACAGTTCCGAACGAAAAAATACTACTCACCAATTCCTATACATAATATTTTCTCATTTTACTAGTCCGACCAATCGATGCGGCAAGTAATTGAGAAGTGAATGTTGAAGGGATAACTATGGAACATTATATGGAGCAAACCAACGTATTTGATGCCAAAGAGCTTTCACGCAAGACTCTTAAATGGGAGAATTATCCATCCCAAATCATTTCATCCGGGAATTACATGAGCTACAGTTCTTAGGAGACAAGAATGAAGATGTCCAAGATCATGTGGAAGAAGTTCCTTTCTTGTCTTCCCTTTTTAGCATCCGGAATGTCCCTATTTATTCATTACTTGTAATAAAAATTTCCTATGACTCGTACGGGGAAAACTAAAAGGTGGTTTAATAGACTCCCTACCGAGTGCAAGGGAACATGGGATCGATTAAAAAAAGAGTTTGTTCAACAATTTTGCCATCCTTTGAAGATTGCTAAGCTTCTCAAGAAAATCTATAAGTTCGTTCAAGGGAGAGAAGAAACATTGTATCAAGTATGGGAGAGATGCAATGAGCTTCTCTATCATTGCCCTACTCATGACCAACAGCACCAAATTGTCTATGTTTTCTATAGAGGTCAACATTGTAATACAAATAAGCCGCAAAAACGTTTATTTATATTTTACGATCTTCTATTGTTTTGTCGATAACAAACGTAAAATCATTTTAACGAAACAAATAAAATACGTAATTGGTTTGAGCTAATAGTTTACTAACACGATTATATTTTAATATAAAACATTAAACAAGTAATAGTGCTTTCATGATTTAGTAATGCATATGTACAACAACTAGTGTTTACATATTGGGTAGATATATACATACTTAGTATGTATATGATGGGTAATAGAATTGGTAGAAGTTTAAGTATTTGACTCATTGAGTAAATACATTGAATGTAGTTGGGTAAAATCCAAAGTCCATGACCCATACCCATGGAGCATAATCCATGACCCATAACCTATTGCATGACATCATACATAAGTCATAATGGGTATTATCTATGACCCATGGAGCTAACCCATAACCCATGGACTAGATGCATTGCATCTTGTAGATACATTGTATCTAATTGGATACCCATGGTCCAAAGTCTAGGACCCATGACCTACAACCCATGACCCATGACCCAAAACCCATGGGTAAAGAGGAGCGTCTCACGATTCCCTCTGAATACACTAGACAAATTCCTCAAGCAAGGGATCCGTGGGATCCGTGGGATCCGTGGGACAGTAACATATTTTGTCTATAAATAGTGAGCAATTTCTTCATTGTAACTCACCCCTTTAACACACATTTTCTCTTAGTATTGTAAATTTTCTAACCTCAGATCCAAGGGATCTTTCTATGTAGTTTTGTGTTTGTGTGATTCTCTAGGTTCCTCTTAAAGGCGAGATCACCACCTCTTGAAGTCGAGCAAGCTCAAGTCCATGGGTTGCCTAGCTTTGTCATCATCAAGACTACAATTAGTATCTTGTTGATAGTTCTCTTCTTTCTCATTAGAAGTATAGTGTCGAAGACATTAGTGAAAGATGTCTAAAGGGTCAAGACGAAGACATTAGTGAAAAGTGTCGAAGAGTCATACTGAAGGCATTAGTGAAAGGTGCCAAAGATCCGTGTCAAAGGCATTAGTGAAGGGTGTCGAGAATCCGTGTTGAAGGCATTAGTGAAGGGTGCCTAGAAGTCAAGTCAAAAGGCATTTGTGAAGGGTGCCTAGAAGTCTAGTCAAAAATCATTAGTGAAGGGTGCCTAGAAGCCAAGTCAAAGGCATTAGTGAAAGGTGCCTAAAGTGTACATTCGATATGGTGTGTCGATGTACAAGATAGATTTTTATTGGGTCAAAGAATATTGATATCCTTGTTGATATTGTCATAAGGACTAGATCTCATTTGAGATAGGATTTATGTAGTGTTGGGTAGTAGTTCCTCCTTTGTAATGGAACTCGGTATCTAGCCTTGTACCAGATAAAATGTAGGAGACGTTGTAATAGGTTTGGTTCTACCTCGTGGAAGAACCCGATGTCTAGCCTTGTACCGGATAAAGAGTAAGCGATGTTGTGAAGGCTTCTCCGCCACAAGGAGTTTGTGTGGTGTAGCGATTACGAACTCTCGAGTAGGTGACTCGGGGAGTGGAGTAGGGCAAGGAAGGTGTCCTTGTAGCCGAACCACTATAAATACTCGCATTGTGGTTTTATTCTTCTTACTCTCTATCTTAGTCTTATTCATTCATATGCTTATCTATCAACATCCAACACACATGTTTCAATAGATTGACATAAGTTGATCTAAATAGTTTAAAACCAAGTTTTAATTGGCAAAACAATTCAACCCCTCCTTCTAGTTTTCCACAATTGGTACTGTTCAACCGTTACCAAGTTTTTAAAGTATATTGTACCTTAAAAACTTGACACGATCAATGTACAATTGAAAACTACCAGAAGGTCATTTACAAAAATAAACACCATGTCTTAAAAACACTTTTTTAGGATGTTGATTAGATGACAACATTTTTTTATTTCTTATTTTATCTTTCTAAATTGCACTAACCTTTCTTGTCATTTTCTTAGTTAAAGCTCATGTTTATCAAGACATAGGAATTCGTGGTAACAAGATTACCTTCCTAAAAGGTATCTTAATCACTTAAGGAACCGAGTTGTTCTCTTGACATTTTTCTTGTCAAAAGAAAAACACTCATAATTACATTAAAGGTATAACTTTCTACTTATCTCTAAATAACATTAGCTTAAGAATAAGTTTTCTTGCATAGGGAATTATTTGATTATGTTCTTTACATACTCATGTATTACACGTAGCTTCGTTAGGAAACTTTTCTTGCATACGTGTTACTTTTCCGTCTATAGTCTAGGTTTATAAACATGTGTCCTTATTCTTACTTAATCCAAAAATCAAATATTTCTAATAATAAAACAAAACACAATTCTCAAAAATTCCTCCTTCCCCATAAAAGCCTCCTCCGCTCGTCAACTCCGCCAAACCCTCATTTTTCAAATCTTCCACATTCAAAAATTACCTCTCATTCAAACTTCATTTTCCTTCTCATCTCATCTCATCTCAAATCAAAACCAATGAAGAACTTCATCATCATGGTTTACATCGCCTTCGTGATCATCATCTTGACACTCATCGCTCACGTGTACCCCATGATCAGGTTTTCTCATGGAGACATGTACTTTGTGTTGTTAATCTACATTGGTGTTATATATCCAATCCTTTGTATCGTTCTTAGCATTGAAATGAAATATTACTAATCTTTTAGTTTATCTAGTTTATTTTTCATAATGTGTTTTTCATTTCTTTTATTTTTTATCTTTCGTACATTTGGTCTTGAGATACCTTAGAAACCTACAATACATGCTTAACTAAGTAAATATTGGCTAAAATACACTTCTTTTTATAAACCTAAAAGATGCAAAAATCTATTTTTTTTGTCAAGATCATTTTTCTTTCACTACAGATCCACGGATCCCTATAGTTTAACTAGTCGGATCCCTCTTTGAAGGGAACCGTGAGAACTGTGGAACTGGGAAACAGATTCTCATGCAACATAAAAAGAATAATCCCACTAGAATGTTAAGTACTAAGTAAGTTGATTGTCATTGCTAATAGAAATCAAGTAAAAATATTAGGTGATCATGTTTTTGCTTTAATGCGTCTCATCATATTAACTTTTTACTTCCATAGGTCTCATCATGTCTCATGAGTATGAATTCGACTTTCAACTCACTCATGTCTACATTCCTAATATCTCTCTTGAGCCCAACGCAGTATTGTCGACACACCTCTACTATACGAAGAAGGTATCAATACCTCCTTCCGAACCATAGGACTAGAAGGACTTCTTGGAATTAACGATAAAATCTGCCCATTCGGTTTGTATTGGAATTATTCCGTCAAGTTGAACTCGTTCGTAACAAGGATCGATCTCTATCTCTTTAGTTTTGGATCAAAAACCAAAAGTTTGTCTTATCCCTTGGGCAATTTGCTCACATTCTCTGAATTACCAAATCATGGACAATGTGCATTCAGAAAGATTGGTCTCTTGATTTTCTCTTCAACCATCGTGAAGAAAATAGTCCATATTGTTCACACATACCTTCCACTCAAGAATTAACTCGCATGATATGCAAACCTCGACCCTATTACTCTGATCCAAACATAATCCATACACGTGATATTCGAGATTAGTTTAAACCTCTTGCAGTCATCTTACGTGAAAATGTTTGAAGTCTTATGGGAAATCGAGAAATCCTTCCCGCTTGTTGTGCTCACATAATGTATTGTTTGTTAACTCAACAACCATACAATCTTGCCTATTTCTTCGCAAGATGAATTGTAAACCTTCAAGGCAAAAAGAACAAACTAATCCCTTATGGAATGTTTGATTTGATAAAAATCAATAATAGAAGAGTGTGTAGTATACGGGTAACTCAAACGTGTTAGGTTTGAGCACCGAGATCGTTCCGAACGAGGGTTGAATGGAATTTCCAACTCACGTCGCGATTATCGGGATTTGAATGGGAAAAGGGGATAATTTGAAGTTTTCTAAACTACGAGGCAAGGGAAGCATAAAAGGGAAATTACACTACGGGAAATCCTAAATACGCGAATTAAACTAAAACGAAATGAAAATAAAATGCAACTACGTCTATTCTAAGTCCTAAAAATAATCTAAAATTACTTTCTAACTAAGAATGATATTAGAAAATTAACTAAGAATTAAAACTAATTTTTATGATTTTTCTGGAATTTATTTGAATTAAAAACTAATTTTAACTAATAAAACAAATCTAAAATACTAAAAATTATAAAAACAAAAGTGAAAATTATGAAACTATTTTTCAAAAATCTAAAATAACTCAAAATAATTTTCAAAACTAATTTTGTATTTTTCTGATATTTTCTCTATTTTCTATGAATTAAAAACTATTCAAAACTAATTTAAATGCTAAAAATTACAAATTAAACTAGGAAAAATCTGAAAAATATTTTTGGCTTTTTATATTTATCTTAATCTATGAAAATTGAAAACTTATTTTTTGAACATTTTCTCAATTATTTGTAATAAAGCTATTTAAAAATCTTAAAACTGATTTAAATCAAGAAAAATAGTAAACAATAACTAATAATTATGAAAAATTCAGTAAAACTCTAAAATATTATTCTAAATCCATAAAAAATATCAAAACCTATGCTTATGTGTGAGAAATAGTAGAAAGCGCCTATGATTAAGCTAAGCAAAATAAGCTATAAGCTAAAACAGTGGACCAAAGGATTCCAGAACCTATGATATACTAAAACTACCTAAAATCAACTAAAAGAAACTACTCTACACCTAAGATTAACCAGCTACTGAGATTAAGGTGAATTAAGCACAAGATTCAACAGATCCCTAACCTATCACTTTTAAGCTAATGTACCAAATGATTTAATAAGCCAAATGGAAAAACAGACCTAGGATCCTAATGACCACCAACCAGAGAGCTAATATACCAATTTATAGCCTAGGACAAGTTCAAATGAAACCACAAAAGGCTCTCAACAAGCCCGTGTCACATTCATGGTGGCGAAAGTGTGCACAGGCAAGTATAAGGGTCCTATTCAAACAAATGATCGAGCCTTATAAAAATTCCATAAAAATTTAACAAAAATACACTTGAATAGATGACCAACTAAATTTGTTAAATCCAAATTTTCATTAACATTGGACCAGAAATGATTGAGTTATAAATTCAGAAAGAACCGCTCTCTCGAACATGGATACACATTTTTGACTTTTTGACAGATTTTGAAATTTGACTTTTGTGAGCTTTAAATCTAATTAACTTGGATTAGAATGATTTAAAATGATAAAATAAGCCTAGATTAAGCTAGTTAAACCACTTTTTATACCTAAATTCAATTCTGACTAATGAAGATATGAAAACAGATTTTTACTAAAAATGTATGCAGATGCAATATAAGTCCTAAAATGGTTATCAAACGCCTAAATGAACCTAAAATAGTCAGTCCTAACTACTGAATAAACCTCAATCACAGATCACTGTAATGATCCAAACACCCTTAAAAGACTGAAATGCAAATTTTCAAAACTAAATCACAAAGCGTAACTATGATTACTACTAGAACGGATCTAAAGTACTTAAATGATGCAGATAACAATAACTACAATTATCAAATAGCTTCTAAACTACTAGCAATAAAACTTGAAATCGTAAAATGATACTTTCAATAGTCCTCACAATGACTCGCCAAACAAAGATCATAACCACTACCTAAAATGATTTCAACCCGAATTATATTTATATCAACCCATATCCATCACCATGTCAGCAATTCAGAACAATCCAAACAAATATCTGCAGGTTTGACTTTTGTTGACCAATTGATTTAAGAGTGGATTCGAAATCTAGTTTTAGTAGAATTTTGACTGAAATGAGCTTATGAAGGTTTATAGAAATAGTAGCTTGAGATGAATTTAAATTAAAACAACTTGAGTAATTTTTTTTTTATTTTTCAAAGGTTATTTTCTGATTTTTTTAAGATTTTTGTTAAGATGAATTTTAAAACTATGGATGAAGGTAACAAACTATATTTAATCAAAATGTAATGAAATTCAAGCTTAATCCAAAATAAGTAAAACAACAATTAAAATGAATTTGACAAATAAAACTAATTTTATTAATAAGGAAAATTGAGTACAAAAGAGTTTTAACATTCAGAAATTAAACTTAAGCATTACTATTACAACTAATACTCAGTAAACTACTTTCTACACTACATGGTTTACAATGGGTGAAATGAGGGGTATTTATACACGAGCTTGAGGTCTTGAGAAGGATCTGGAATACATCATTTGTGCTTTCTCTTGGACGTTTTGAGCCATCAGATCAATCCCACATGTCACTAATCAATATCAATGACCAATCAGAGAGCAGCTTTTGAGTGGATTGACACACGGATTGCCGTATCTGTGTGAGGTGTCAACCAGAAAGTACGGATATACCCTCAATTTAAGTGATTGTAGCCAATTGATGCCAAGGGTATTCTAGGGTTCTTCATTTGCTGGGTTTAGTGGAATTTGGGGGGAAATTTGGCGGGTTGGGATTTTATATAGTATTTTGTTTATGTTTGACCGGGTAAATAAACCGGGAAATGGGTTGGGTATTTGATTTGGTGGACGGGTTGGACGGGTTGGATGTTGGGCTTGGACATAAATTTGGGCCAAGGCTTTAATAATTTGGACTTGGGATAAATATTAGATCCAAGGTGTAACTTCAAGGGCTAAAGATGTTAATTCTGAAAATCCAGGGACCAAATCAGTATCAAATCTTTCTCCAAGGGTCATTCTTGACATTCTTAAATAATCCAAGGGCTAAATTTGTAACTTTGAAAATTCCAAGGACTAAACATGACAATTCTGAATCTTCAGGGACTAAAACTGCCATTTTGAGAATTGATTGTCCAAACTTGCAAATTCCTTTCCCAGCCTTTCGCTTTTTGCATTCTTCTTTCTCTCGTGCTCAGTTTTCTTCGGTTTTGGCTTTCTTTTGTCGGTTTTGTCATATCCGTACCTGCATATGCAAAAAATCAAGAAACACGCAAATGTTAACAATAAACGGCTCTTTCTTGGTTATTTTGGGTCAGTTTTGATAAACAAAAGATATGTGTTTAAGCACATATCAAAATACCCCAGACGAAACCATTGTCGTGTCCCCACGCAATGCAATCAACTCACGCTTCTAAAACCAAGGATTTCAATCTTTTTCTACTAAACCTATGAAGAAGTAGCAAAGATTCCTCAAAAGAGATTAAGAAAACCTTAATTCTAAAACGCCCGCTTACCTTTTAATTCACAAGTAGATATTACGATTAAGCACATTCAGATTATGAGTGACGGTTTGTTGAACTTTCATGTCGATCAATAACTCCAACATTTTTCAAACGACACGTTAGGATCACGGAGTAGAAAACACAACACAGCGTGAAGTGACCATACGGATAGAATACATCGTCCCTGATTTTTCACAAGTCCCCAAACTAAGCGTAAAATCGAAATCATTGTTAAATATGATTCTAGATGCTAACACTACCCATGGAAGTTACTTGTGTAATTACCTTTTGCTCCCATTTTCCTATGTTCCTCTAGATTTTTATTTTTATTTTTGTGAGACATGAATTTCTTCAAGTTTCTCGTTTCGATAACTTTTATTCCAATAAAGATATAAAGCTAAGTCGCTAATTAGTTATCCATCTTCCCTCGAAAACCATTGCACACAAGAATGAGGTACACATCAAGGTCCTAATTTCACACGATTTAGGGAGAATATCCTTTTTATGGCTAACGAGACAACCCATCTACGAGTCCGAGACAAGCTTTATTTAGACATCTCCCGATCCAAGTTTGGCTTAACACTATTTCAAAGACATTTGCATTTTTGCAATTCAGGCCCTTGGTCTTTTCAATCACTAACTCAACGAGATTACCGTTTTATCAGGAGTCTTATTATGACTTTGGATTTTCCTCTGCTTTTATAGAAGTCTATGACAACTTTTATAGCTTTGGATTTTAATTTTAAAACATTTGGGCTTTATTTCATGTTAATTTTGTGCCAAACTCCAAACCCTACGGCTTTTATAACAATAGAAACAATAGCAACAAACTATCAGGAATCAGTTGTCTATTACACCTGTAACACCGACAAGTACCTCGATGTGTACCCAACTCTCATGGGCAAAGATTCTCTAAAGAAGAATAAAGAACTAACTATCGCCAAAAACTCAACATCTCTAATTATTATTAGCGGATATGGGGTGAAACAATTTTGTGGGAACAAAAAGCCATAAGTACCTTCGATGGGCTCTAAAGAGAACCAACTACTCCACGCTTAGCATCTAAACTCATAAGTAACTCTATCATTTCTCGATCTCCGCAAATTTAAAATCCCAAATAATGAGATCCGCGGATGCTTAGCCGATAATTTTAGATTATCTATGGTTAAGGGAACAAGCTAGGCTCAACACGCCCTCAAGTCAATGAATTCTATTCCTACTCTCACCAGCGGAAAGTCAACAAGGTGTCAAAACATATTAACTTAGCAAATGCTTTGTCTAAATGAGATTAAGTAATGCATATTTAAAGTCACTCAGGGAAACTTGCAAAATCTTGGCCTTGTGAGCTAGAATTCGCATTTTATAGCTTCTTGTCTAAGAGACTAGCAAACTTTTCAATCAAAAAGACTTAACAAAAGCTTCAAAATTTTTAAATTTTTCACATTTTTGCACAATTTTCTCATTTTCTAAGGAAAAACGGGGTTGCGAGAGTACACGACAAAAATAAGCAAGTGTGGTCAAATCAAATCGAAGATTACCCTACCCCAGACTAGAACGAAACATTGTCCTCAATGTTTAAAGCAAGGGTATCAACGAAAATCTAAAAGCCGTTTATTAAGTATGCTCAAAGATAAACGTTAGTCGATAAGATTTCAGATATCGGATTTCCATCAGCATCGATCATGAAACTCGAGTAGAGAAAAGACAAACTTCGAGCACGAGAGTCTTCTTATCGGTGAAATCCTAAACACAACATCACAAACAACCAAACACGAGAAATAGAAGAGGCTAACCCCTTAACGTCACTTATTAGAAAATAGAAAGAAGATAGAGATAAGCATGGGGTGCCTCCACGAAGCGCTACTGTTTTTGGTCACCGAGTCGCTAGCCCGACTCGTCAATTCATTTGTCCTTGGGGAAGAAAGTAGTAGAGATACCAGGGTCAAAAACGGTGTCCTCATTCCCGAAAGAATGAGACTGGGTAGGTTGGAAGGGAGAGAAAATGTCGGGCTCAAGCACATAAGAAATAACTCCTCCCAAACTCACATAAGGCATATGAAAGATCGATCCATCATCCGGCGGTTTTGCGGGTGGACGTAACGATGATGGATCAGAAAGGGAAAACTCCAAGAAAGACGGGAGCTCATGGTATAGAAAGGTGTTACTCAAAGGCTCATCAACGAAGGCATCCAAGAGAGGATCCTTATATCCAGAAATGATTTTAACAAAAAGCTCATCAATGCATATCCCGGGTTTAAAGATTTTGTCTTCACATGTCGGCTTAATGGGATAAAGGATGGTGGACTCGTCAGAGAAAGGGGAGTCAATAAAACCATCAAGAACAACCATATCCCCTCGATCAACAACATCCTCGATACCCGGTGGTATTGGGTCATCAAAAGTGAGAGATGAATCAGCATTCTCAATGATCGGGTCATTCGTCGAATTATCGGAAATATCGTTCAAAACCTTGATCATATCAACCTCGAAGTAGAATCGCTCAAGAATCGGAGGATAAACATCTGCCATAGTGGGACTGCCACTAATTTCTTCATCAAATCGGAAAATCTCAAGCTCGAGAGAGAAATCACTATCTTTAACGGAGATAGGATGCGAACTCGAATTATCGTTGAGGGCTTCAATCTTGGAAATGAGAAGATGAACATTTAAAAATGTTTCACGTAGTGCTTCATCCTCGATCTCTATATCAACAGGCTCAATCTCTCCATCTTCTGGCTCAAAATCGTTTTCTTCTACAATAAAGACGGGCTCAAATGGTAAATCGTCGACGAAATCGATGTCTCCATAAGAATCATCATCGGAATCGAAGAACATCTCAACATGATCGCTCGAAATATCAAGAGAAGGCTCATCATCAACAACCCCAGACTCTCGTG
This sequence comes from Chrysanthemum makinoi, assembly GCA_910596185.1. Taxonomy (NCBI): domain Eukaryota; kingdom Viridiplantae; phylum Streptophyta; class Magnoliopsida; order Asterales; family Asteraceae; genus Chrysanthemum; species Chrysanthemum makinoi. The sequence goes on along the minus strand of OU343222.1, from coordinate 121,936,820 downwards.
GGCTTGGGACAAGGACCTCAACATTAGACACTTCCGTTTCCGGAATAGTACTAAGATGCTCATCCCCCATTATGAGAGAGTCAACGGGTTCAACGATGTCCGTAGAAATATGATCATCGACCTCTTCCAAAACGACGCCACTCTCTCAACCGTGTGAGTGAAGGGAAGGGTCGGAAATGAAAGGCTCGAAACGGGCGGATTGCCACTCGGAGGAGTATAATCGTCATCGAAATCGAATCGTAATAATAGGAGGTTGGACGATGTTGGATCACTTTCGCGGCTTCTTCAGCTAATAATTCACGATAGGTCTTCTGAGGAGGATCTTCTTTTCCGTGGGTGATTTTATCAAGAAGATTCTTAAGATCACTCATTATTTCTAGAAATTGTGGATTAGACATTAGTGAAGGCTGTGGTTGAAATTCTTGGTATTGTGGAGGTAGGTTATAAGGATAATCGTAATTGTTACAAGGAACTTGCTCGTAAACAATCGGATTCTGCATCTGACAATTGGAATTAACGTGCGGACCTCCACAATACTCACCAAGTGATGATTGTTGTGACGAATGAGGGTAAGGTTCATAACCAAAGGTTGAGTTGTTAAATTGAACTTGACATTGAAAACCTTGGTGAGGACCACCACAGTACTCACAAGAGTATGATTCTCATGGTACGAGAGGTTGGTTAGGAAAATCAGTTGTCTCATAGTAAGGATTGTGGTGAAACTCGGTTCCAGATTTTCCATTGCTACAACCGGAACAATTCCCACCATATTCGGGTCCTCTGCACCATATGTACAAGAGCTGATAAATCGAAGAACTATCCGGATAAGAGTTAGCTATTTCCACCATTTTCGTGATAGGCTCGATTCGGAACGAGTCATCTCGGCTCGAAACATATTCCATTTCCCTCACCGGAAAAGGAGTAAGAATCGAGGGTTCTTCAAGTAAATTCTTCCACCATGCTTTTATATCATCATCATTATGAAGAGTTCCCTTTTGTTCTAGACGTGCATAAAGACTCAGGTGAGATCCGGATTTGGATTAATAAAATTCTAGCATTCATTACAAAATCCATCTCGACAATTATTTCCGCACCAATCACATATACATTTCAAACATCGATATTGATTTTCTTCCATACGGCTTTGGCAATGAAGGCAACGACGATAAGAACATATCTCGGGTTGTGGCGGATGGTCAGAAACACTTTGAGAATCATCTAGAGATTGTTTGTCGGCTAAGTCGCACCAATAGCAAGATTTTTAGAACCGGTGTCCACATCGCCACATACACATTCTGGATTCTGACAACAATACTGATCTTCTTCCATACGGCCTTTGCAATGGAAACAATGACGATATTTGATTGTTTCCATGGGAATTGAACATATAGAGAGTTAAGGAGAAAGAATTATCGGGTAGAGGATAAAGAGGAATATTTTTGGGTTTTTAAAACAAATTTTGAAAAGGAAAATCTTTTTGGGTTTTTAAGAAAATTTTGAAAACACAATCTTTTTGTAACCTTCACGTTAACCGGTGCTCGGTAGCTCTCAAAAGTACGCCAAATGGCGGAACGAAGAGTGGATCGTTCTTCAATCTGCAATTTAATGTCAAGACTTTCCTTATACCCCGTGTATAGGTTGTACTTCTAAGGTGAGCCGCGTAACAATGCGTTCGGGTTTGTTTTGTTGGTTTTTAATTTTTATGGTTTTGTAAACACTCTAGGAAGAATGTTTTGGTTTTTAAATGTTTTGGGTTTTGAAAAAAATATATATACAAAATGACGGTAACTTCACTGGGAAGGATCTTCAAATGCACGCGATTCGAGGCGAATATGAAAACTCGCTACAAGCTCCCGTGGCGCCAAAAATTGATTTGATAAAAATCAATAATAGAAGAGTGTGTAGTATACGGGTAACTCAAACGTGTTAGGTTTGAGCACCGAGATCGTTCCGAACGAGGGTTGAATGGAATTTCCAACTCACGTCGCGATTATCGGGATTTGAATGGGAAAAGGGGATAATTTGAAGTTTTCTAAACTACGGGGCAAGGGAAGCATAAAAGGGAAATTACACTACGGGAAATCCTAAATACGCGAATTAAACTAAAACGAAATGAAAATAAAATGCAACTACGTCTATTCTAAGTCCTAAAAATAATCTAAAATTACTTTCTAACTAAGAATGATATTATAAAATTAACTAAGAATTAAAACCAATTTTTATGATTTTTCTGGAATTTATTTGAATTAAAAACTAATTTTAACTAATAAAACAAATCTAAAATACTAAAAATTATAAAAACAAAAGTGAAAATTATGAAACTATTTTTAAAAAATCTAAAATAACTCAAAAGGCTTTTCAAAACTAATTTTGTATTTTTCTGATCTTTTTTCTATTTTCTATGAATTAAAAACTATTTAAAACTAATTTAAATGCTAAAAATTACAAATTAAACTAGGAAAAATCTGAAAAAATATTTTTTTGGCTTTTTATATTTATCTTAATCTATTAAAATTGAAAACTTATTTTTTTGAACATTTTCTGAATTATTTGTAATAAAAGCTATTTAAAAAATCTTAAAAACTGATTTAAATCAAGAAAAATAGTAAACAGTAACTAATAATTATGAAAAATTCAGTAAAATTCTAAAATATTATTCTAAATCCATAAAAAATATCAAAATCTATGCTTATGTGTGAGAAATAGTAGCTGTATCGAAACTGCCTTTGATTAAGCTAAGCAAAATAAGCTATAAGCTAAAACAGTGGACCAAAGGATTCCAGAACCTATGATATACTAAAACTACCTAAAATCAACTAAAAGCAACTACTCTACACCTAAGATTAACCAGCTACTGAGATTAAGGTGAATTAAGCACAAGATTCAAACAGTCCTAACCTATCACTTTTAAGCTAATGTACCAGCTGATTTAATAAGCCAAATGGAAAAACAGACCTAGGAGCCTAATGACCACCAACCAGAGAGCTAATATACCAATTTATAGCCTAGGACAAGTTCAAATGAAACCACAAAAGGCTCTGTAACAAGCCTGTGCACATTCAGGAAAACGAAAGTGTGCACAGGCAATAAGGGTCCTATTCAAACAATGATCCGAGCCTTATAAAAATTCCATAAAAATTTAACAAAAATACACTTGAATAGATGACCAACTAAATTTGTTAAATCCAAATTTTCATTAACATTGGACCAGAAATGATTGAGTTATAAATTCAAAAGAACTGCTCTAAACATGGATACACATTTTTGACTTTTTGACAGATTTTGAAATTTGACTTTTGTGAGCTTTAAATCTAATTAACTTGGATTAGAATGATGTAAAATGATAAAATAAGCCTAGATTAAGCTAGTTAAACCACTTTTTATACCTAAATGCAATTCTAGCTAATGAAGATATGAAAACAGATTTTTACTAAAAATGTATGCAGATGCAATATAAGTCCTAAAATGGTTATCAAACGCCTAAATGAACCTAAAATAGTCAGTCCTAACTACTGAATAAACCTCAATCACAGATCACTGTAATGATCCAAACACCCTTAAAAGACTGAAATGCAAATTTTCAAAACTAAATCACAAAGCGTAACTATTATTACTACTAGAACGGATCTAAAGTACTTAAATGATGCAGATAACAATAACTACAATTATCAAATAGCTTCTAAACTACTAGCAGTAATAAAACAGTATCGTAAAATGATACTTTCAATAGTCCGGTCACAATGACCTGCCAAACAGTATCATAACCACTACCTAAAATGATTTCAACCCGAATTAGATTTATATCAACCCATATCCATCACCATGTCACAATTCGAACAATCCAAACAAATGTCTGCAGGTTTGACTTTTGTTGACCAATTGATTTAAGAGTGGATTCTGAAATCTAGTTTTCTGAGTAGAATTTTGACTGAAATGAGCTTATGAAGGTTTATAGAAACAGTAGCTTGAGATGAATTTAAATTAAAACAACTTGAGTAAATTTTTTTATTTTTCAAAGGTTATTTTCTGATTTTTTAAGATTTTTGTTAAGATGAATTTTAAAACTATGGATGAAGGTAACAAACTATATTTAATCAAAATGTAATGAAATTCAAATTAATCCAAAGCAGAAAACAACAATTAAAATGAATTTGACAAATAAAACTAATTTTATTAATAAGGAAAATTGAGTACAAAAGAGTTTTAACATTCAGAAATTAAACTTAAGCATTACTATTACAACTAATACTCAGTAAACTACTTTCTACACTACATGGTTTACAATGGGTGAAATGAGGGGTATTTATACACGAGCTTGAGGTCTTGAGAAGGATCTGGAATACATCATTTGTGCTTTCTCTTGGACGTTTTGAGCCATCAGATCAATCCCACATGTCACTAACCAATATCAACCCTTGGATGAGAGTCACCACGTATCAATGACCAATCAGAGAGCAGCTTTTGAGTGGATTGACACACGGATTGCCAGCGTGGCATCCGTGTGTCAGAAGGTGTCAGCAGAAAGTACGGATATACCCTCAATTTAAGTGATTGTAGCCAATTGATGCCAAGGGTATTCTAGGGTTCTTCATTTGCTGGGTTTAGTGGAATTTGGGGGGAAATTTGGCGAGTTGGGATTTTATATAGTATTTTGTTTATGTTTGACCGGGTTTGGGTTGACCAGGTAAATAAACCGGGAAATGGGTTGGGTATTTGATTTGGTGGACGGGTTGGATGTTGGGCTTGGACATAAATTTGGGCCAAGGCTTTAATAATTTGGACTTGGGATAAATATTAGATCCAAGGTGTAACTTCAAGGGCTAAAGATGTTAATTCTGAAAATCCAGGGACCAAATCTGTAAATCTGAAATCTTTCTCCAAGGGTCATTCTTGACATTCTTAAATAATCCAAGGGCTGAATTTGTAACTTTGAAAATTCCAAGGACTAAACATGACAATTCTGAATCTTCAGGGACTAAAACTGCCATTTTGAGAATTGATTGTCCAAACTTGCAAATTCCTTTCCCCTCGCTTTTGCATTCTTCTTTCTCTCGCTCGCTTTCTTCGGTTTTGGCTTTCTTTTGTCGGTTTTGTCATATCTGTACCTGCATATGCAAAAACTCAAGAAACACGCAAATGTTAACAATAAACGGCTCTTTCTTGGTTATTTTGGGTCAGTTTTGATAAACAAAAGATATGTGTTTAAGCACATATCATCATATCATATCATGTACTTCCACCCTCAATTTCAAAGTCCGTCGTACGTACTCGTGAATAAGATGATGGAACCTCTAAACACATCTCACATCAAGTCTTTCTTCATCCCTGAATCGGTAAATACTCATCATCCATTTGACGATCTATCTAGCGAAAACACTCAAGAAACTTAGTTTCCTTTCTAAATAGGCTCAATCCATAGATTTCATCTTTATCATTGTAATGTGATCTTTCTCATGAAATAAAACATTTAACGTTTGATGTCTCGCTTATATAGTTGTTCAAATTCCTTAGAAAGCACTGGCTTTAAAATACGATACCTTATGCAAATTTTGCATACCTTCTGTGAAGGTACTGTTTAGCAGGAGACGGATCCCTCACGTTGCACTAGACAGATCCCTCCACTTAGGGAACCGTGGGATCCGGCAACGAAATGCAAAGTCTGAGACTTTCACACATCAAGCCAGCCCACTAGACCACTTCACACTAGCTAAACATAATGCCTTAGGACCACTTAAGTCTTTTTCAAGCTCAGTAAGTTTCACACTCACTCATAACTCATCTAGGATCACAATCAAGGTACTTTTGAATTATCATTTCACCAAAACTCATCATCCTTCCGCTCCAATACTCATACATCGTTGCTCACATGTTAACACATGTAGTCTTATAATTCTATCAATTTTAGCAAATTGATATTAATCAGCCTTACCCCAAAATGGGTTAAATACTAGTTTTTCATTTCTTATAATTTTTAAGGTATTTTCCAAAATTATCTTAAGTTACTATCTGGTCTCTAGGATCATTTAGCACCAGTTGACACTCTCAAATTTTCTAGTGTCATCTTTGGTCATTCATTGGTACTCATAAAGTCCTATTTTCTTTCATAAAAGGCAATCATTAGCTACCATCACTCATTGTCATTAACCATTTAAGACAATTAGGAAGACTGAAACACTCAAGATGTATAGGTATTAGACCTTACAAACGTCATTATCCTCTTTTCTTGGCTGCTAAGAGCCGGATCCCTAGGATTAGCCTAGACGGATCCCTCAATGGAGGGAACCGTGGGATCTGGGTGACAGATTCAGCTAAACTCTAGCTAAAACAATCATTTCAAGCTCTCCTTGCTAACTTGAACACTCCATCTTGTTTCAATTAAACTCCTAGATCCGTGCAACTCTGAAGTTGACTCTTATGCATGTAAATCATCACATTCCAAAGGATCTTAGTGGCTTAAGTCTTGAATGCACTTGCCAAATCCTTCCCTTTATAAACCAACTTGTTAAGACTCTTAAAGTCATCATCTACATCCTCATTCTCAGCATTTAGAAACCTTTACAACACTAAATTTTAATCATCTCATCATGAGGAAAGCTCCTAGTGGTAACTCATCCTCCAAAGGACCACCCTAGAAACTTGCTCGTGTTGTTCACGAAATTTCTTCAACTGAATCATCTCCCGTTAAATCCACAAATGCTAGGATCTCCCCTCCACCTATCAAACAAATCCCCAAAAGGATTGTTCCCACAAAACTACCAATGCCAAACACCACTATACCCCCTAAACAAAACACTCCTATTTCCACTAAACCATCACCCTTAGTGCCTAGAGCCATATTATTCACCACTCCACTCTCATCACCACACCTTTACAATCTAGAGGACTTGCCTCCTAAGCCATCTCATCCTCCACCATTGCTAACATTCTCCTCAATGGAAAGAATAGCGCAACAAAATCAAGGTGTTGATTCAACACTAGCCCCGTCATCTTTTTCTCCGTCACCCTCAAATAGTCCCTTTTGGATTATGAGGATCCTCAAAGTCAACCACCTGATCACATGGAAGTAGATACGTCTCTACCACCATCCTCATCACATATTCCAACACCACCACCTTTGGTTGAATCACCTCCAAATATACCTCCACAAATTCCTCCTTCTTTTGTGGAATCTCAACCAAACCTCAATCTCAAGCCATTCCATTTCTACCACCACCATTTCCGAGCCATGACAAAGATTGTTATCATTGTCAACATGTTGAAAGCTTGATACATGAACTACGTGAAGATCAAAGTTTCATGTTTTATCGCCTTCTCGAACATTTCGACGAGATCAACAAACCTAAACAACCTTGAGCTTAAGGATTCAAGTGGTGTCCTAGTCTTAAGCTTAACTTAGATAATCTAGGAATCATATTTCATGTTTAAGTCATTTTCTTATTTTTTTACATAATTTTCTTATTTTTAGAGTTATGTAGATCATTTCTCGTATTTTTATTGAATGAAATTACATGTTATATGCCATATTATCTTGAGATATGTTTGGTGCCTTAATACATATCATATTTTGATGTTAACACCATTTTCTACATCACCATTATTGTCTCAAGCTTACAGACAGACGGATCCCTCAAGATAGCTTAGACGGATCCCTCCAAAGAGGGAACCGTGGGATCCGTGCAACAGAAGACTTGTTTACTACTAACTTGAGTCTTATTTGCAGGAAATTATGCTCTATATACTTGTTTTCTAACATTTGTTTTATAGATTTTCAATATACGCATGAAAACTTTGATACCCTTAGCTAGGGGGAGTTTCTTGTCAAAGCAAAACATTGCAAAATCATTTGCAATATCATCACATTACATAACTTCCTCCTTGCAAACATGCAATCATCAAGGGGGAGCATATTCGTCACAAAGACGAAACCATTTGCAAACATAATTGCAATGCACTAGTTTAGTATTTCTTCTTACTTGACGCCCTCACAAAAGGATGGACTCGTCAAGGGGGAGCTAAGTCGAGAATACTTCTCCTCACTTACTCTCTATTTTTCATTTTTTTTCTTTCACATGTTTTTCTTAAAACAATGTGTTAGTTTCTTTTCGACGCTCTTTTTGTTTCGACAAAAAGGGAGAGAAGAGAGTAAAAACTCTAATTCAAACTTTTACGAATTTTACTTTTCCTTAAAATAATATTATGTTTTGTCATCAACAAAAAGGGGGAGATTGTTAATAAAAATAAGCAGTAAAAACGTTTATTTATATTTTACGATCTTCTATTGTTTTGTCGATAACAAACGTAAAATCATTTTAACGAAACAAATAAAATGCGTAATTGGTTTGAGCCAATAGTTTACTAACACAATTACATTTTCATATAAAACACTAAACAAGTAATAGTGCTTTCATGATTTAGTAATGCATATGTACAATAACTAGTGTTTACATATTGAGTTGATATATCCATACTTAGCATGTATTATAATGAGAAATAGAATGGGTAGAAATTTAAGTATTTGACTCATTGAGTAAATACATTGAATGTAGTTGGGTAAAATCCAAAGTCCATGACCCATACACATGAAGCATAATGCATGACCCATAACCCATTGCATGACATCATGCATAAGTCATAATGGGTATTATCCATGACCCATGGAGCTAACCCATAACCCATGGACTAGATGCATTGCATCTTGTAGATACATTGTATCTACTTGAATACCCATGGTCAAAAGTCTAGGACCTATGACCCATAACCTATGACCCATGACCCAAAACCCATGGGTAAAGAGGAGCGTCTCACGGTTCCCTCTGAATAAACTAGACGGATCCCTCAAGCAAGGGATCCGTAGGACAGTAGCATATTTTGTCTATAAATAGTGAGCCATTTCTTTATTGTAACTCACCCCTTTAACACACATTTTCTCTTAGTATTGTAAACTTTCTAACCACAGATCCAAGGGATCTTTCTATGTAGTTTTGTGTTTGTGTGATTCTCTAGGTTCCTCTTAAAGGCGAGATCACCACTTCTTGAAGTCGAGCAAGCTCAAGTCCATGGGTTTCCTAGCTTCGTCATCATCAAGACTACTATTGGTATCTTGTTGATAGTTCTTTTCTTTCTTTTTAGAAGTGTATTGTCGAAGACATAGGTGAAAGATTTCTAAAGGGTTAAGATGAAGACATTAGTGAAAAGTGTCGAAGAGTCATATTGAAGGCATTAGTGAAAGGGGCTAAAGATCCGTGTCAAAGGCATTAGTGAAAGGTACCGAGAATCCGTGTTGAAGGCATTAGTGAAGGGTGCCTAGAAGTCAAGTCAAAAGGCATAAGTGAAGGGTGCCTAGAAGTCAAGTCAAAAGGCATTAGTGAAGGGTTCCTAGAGGTCGAGTCAAAGGCATTAGTCAAAGGTGCCTAAGGTGTACATTTGATATGGTGTATCGATGTACAAGATATATTTGTATTGGGTAAAAGGATATTGATATCCTTGTTGATATTGTCATAATGAGTAGATCTCCTTTGAGATAGGATTTGTGTAGTGTTGGGTAGTAGTTCCTCCTTTGTAATGGAACTCGGTATCTAGCCTTGTACCAGATAAATTGTAGGCGACGTTGTGATAGGTTTGGTTCTACCTAGTGGAATAACCCGGTGTCTAGCCTTGTACCGGATAAAGAGTAGGCAACGTTGTGAAGGCTTCTCCGCCACAAGGAGTTTGTGTTGTGTAGTGATTACGAACTCTCGAGTAGGTGACTCGGGGAGTGGATTAGGGCAAGGAAGGTGTCCTTGTAGCCGAACCACTATAAATACTCGCTTTGTGGTTTTGTGCTTCTTACTCTCTATCTTAGTCTTATTTATTCATATGCTTATCTATCAACATCCAACACACACGTTTCAATAGATTGACAAACCAAGTTTTAATTGGCAAAACTATTCAACCCCCCCCCCTTTTAGTTTTCCACAATTGGTACCAAAGCTTCGTTACCAAGGTTTTAAAGTATATTGTACCTTAAAAACTTGACACGATCTGTGCATAATTGAAAACTACAAAGAAGGTCTTTTACAAAAATAAACACCATGTCTTAGAAACACTTTTGTAGGATGTTGATTAGATGACAACATTATATTTTTTTATTTCTTATTTTATCTTTCTAAATTGCACTAACCTTTCTTGTCATTTTACTTAGTTAAAGCTCATGTTTATCAAGCCATAGGAATTCTGTGGTAACAAGATTACCTTCCCTAAGAAGGTATCTTAATCACGAATGAACTGGAGTTGTCTATAGACATTTTTCTTGTCAAAAGAAAGACACTCAAAATTACATTTGAGGTATGACTTTCTACTTATCTCTAAATAACATTAGCTTAAGAATAAGTTTGCTTGCATAGGGAATTATTTGATTATGTTCTTTACATACTCATGTATTACATGTAGCTTCGTTAGGAAACTTTTCTTGCATACGTGTTACTTTTCCATCTATGGATAAGGTTTATAAACATGTGTCCTTATTCTTAATTAATCCAAAAATCAAATAATTCTAATAATAAAATAAAACACAAATCTCAAAAATTCCTCCATCCCCATAAAATCCTCCTCCGCTCGTCAACTCCACCAAACCCTCAATTTTCAAATATTCCACTTTCAAAAATTACCTCTCATTCAAACTTCATTTTCCTTCTCATCTCATCTCATCTCAAATCAAAACCAAGGAAGAACTTCATCATCATGGTTTACATCACCTTCGTGATCATCATCTTGACACTCATCGCTCTCGTGTACCCCATGATCATGTTTTCTCAAGGAGGTATGTACTTTGTGTTGTTAATCTACATTGGTGTTATATATCCAATCCTTTGTATCGTTCTTAGCATTGAAATGAAATATTACTAATTTTTATATATCTAGTTTATTTTTCATAATGTGTTTTTCATTTCTTTTATTTTTTGTCTTGCGTACATTTGGTCTTGAGATACCTCAGAAACCTACAATGCATGCTTAACTAAGTAAATATTGGCTAAAATACACTTCTTTTTATAAACCTAAAAGATGCAAAAATCTATTTTTTTGTCAAGATCATTTTTCTGTCACTACAGATCCACGGATCCTTATAGTTTAACTAGCTGGATCCCTCTTGGAAGGGAACCGTGAGAACCGTGGAACTGAGAAACAGATTCTCATGCAACATAAAAAGAAAAATCCCACTAGAATGTTAAGTACTAAGTAAGTTGATTGTCATTGTTAATAGAAATCTAGTAAAAACGTTAGGTGATCATCTTTTTGCTTTAATGCGTCTCATCATATTAACTTTTTACTTCCATAGGTCTCGTCATGTCTCATGAGTATGAATTCGACTTTCAACTCACTCATGTCTACATTCCTAATATCTCTCTTGAGCCCAACACACATGGCAATCATGTATGTGGGTTCAACAATCTCGAAACTCATCACTTCCATGAAGGACGTATTGTCGACATACCTCTACTATATGAAGAAGGTATCAATACCTCCTTCCGAACCATAGGACTAAAGGACTTCTCGGAATTAATGAGAAAATCTGTCCACGGTTTGTATTGGAATTCTTCCGTCAAGTTGAACTCGTTCGTAACGAGGATCGATCTCTATCTCTTTGGTTTTGGATCAAAAACCAAAAGTTTGTCTTAACCATTGGGCAATTTGCTCACATTCTTCGAATTCCCAAATCATGGAAAATGTGCCTTCACTGAAGATTGGTCTCTTGATTCTCTCTTCAACCAATGACCTATGGGTAAAGAGGAGCGTGTGGAAAACTAGAAGGGGGGTTGAATAGTTTTACCGATTAAAACTTCGTTTTAAAATATTTAGATCGACTTATGTCAATCTATTTAAATGTGTATGTTGGACATTGGTAGATAGATATGTAAATGTGTAATGGAAAGATAAAGAGTAAGAAACACATAACCACGACACGAGTGTTTATAGTGGTTCGGCAACAAGGACACCTTGCTTGCCCTACTCTACTCCCCGAGTCACCTACTCGAGAGTTCGTAAACACTACATGACACCAACTCCTTATGGCGGAGAAGCCTTCACAACGTAGCCTACTCTTTTTTCGGTACTAGGCTAGACACCGGGTTCTTCCACAAGGTAGAACCACACCTATCACAACGTCGCCTCCCCTTTATCCGGTACTAGGCTAGATACCGAGTTCCATTACTATAGAGGAACTACTACCCAACACTACACGACACCTATCCTGAAGGAGACAAACTCCTTATTACAACATCATCAAGGATATCAAAATATTTGGATAAAACCTATCTCTATTCGTATATCGATGCACCTCATTGATTATACACCCTTGGCATCTTTCACGAATGCCACTAGACTTAACTGCTAGGCATCCTTCACTAATGCCCTTGACACGGATGTTTAGCCCCTCAATGCCTTCGTCTTGACTCTTTCGGCATCCTTCACTAATGCCTTTGACGCGGACGTTTAAGCACCTTTCACTAATGCTTTCGTCTTGACTCTTTCGGTATCCTTCACTAATGCCTTTGACACGAACGTATAAGCACCTTTCACTAATACTTTCGTCTTGACTCTTTCGGCATCATTCACTAATGCCTTTGACACAACACTTCTATGGAGGAAGAAAGAACTATCAACAAGAGAACCTCAGTAGTCTTGATGATGATGAAGCATGGCAACTCATGGACTTGAGCTTGCTCGACTTCAAGAGGTGGTGATCTCGCCTTTAAGAGGAACCTAGAGAATCACACAAAAACAAAACACAAACTACATAGAGAGATCCTTATGATCTGAGGTTAGATTGTTTACAATATTAGAAGAAAGTATGTGTGAGAGTGGCAACCCAAAGTGAAGAAAAGGCTCACTATTTATAGAAGAAATTTAGCTACTGTTCCACGGATCCCTTACTTGAGGGATCCGTCCAGTGTAATCCTGGGGATCCGTGGGACGCTCCTCTTTGCCCATGGGTTTTGGGTCATGGGTTATGGGTCATGGGTCCTAGACTTTGGACCATGGGTATCCAAGTAGATACAATGTATCTACAAGATGCAACGCATCTAGTCCATGGGTCATGGGTTAAAACCATGGGTCATGGATAATATCCATTTATGACTTATGCATGATGTCATGCAATGGGTTATGGGTTATGCTCCATGGGTATGGGTCATGGACTTTGGGTTTTACCCAACCACATTCAATGTATTTAGTCAATAGGTCAAAATACTTAAGCTTCTACCCATTGTATTACCCATTATGATACATACTATTTATGTATATATTTTCCCAATATGTAAACACTAGTTGTTGTACATATGTATTACTAAATAATAAAACCACTTTTACTTCTTTAGTGTTTTATGTGAAAACGTAAGTGTGTTAGTAAACTATTGGCTCAAACCACTTACGTATTTTATTTGTTTCGTTAAAATGATTAAACGTTTGTTATCGACAAAACATTAGAAGATTGTAAAATATAAATAAACATTTTTACGGCTTATTTGTATTAACAATCCCCTTTTTTTGTTGATGACAAAACATAAAATTATTTTAAGGAAAAACTAAAATTCGTAAAAGTTTGAATTGGAGTTTTTACTCTCTTCTCCCCCTTTTTGTCGAAACAAAAAGAGCGTCGAAAAGAAACTAATACGTTTGTTTTAAGAAAAACATGTAAAAGAAAAAGATAGTTGTGAAAAAGTAGAGAGCAAGTGACGAGAAGTGTTCTTGTCTTAACTCCCCCTTGACGAGTCCATCCCTTTGTGAGGGCGTCAAATAAGACAAACTACTAAGCTAATGCATTGCAACTATGTTTGCAAATGGTTTCGTCTTTGTGACGATAATGCTCCTCCTTGATGATTGCAACTTTGCAAAGGGACGTCATGTAACGTAATCCTAAGATATATTGCAAATGATTTTGCAATGTATCACTTTGACACGAAACTCCCCCTAGCTTAGGGTGTCAAAGTCTTCATTTGAAAATCTACAAAACAAAGGTTAGAGAACATGTATATAATGCATAATTTCCTGCAAATAAGACTCAATTTAGTAGAAAACAAGTCTTCTATTTCACGGATCCCACGGTTCCCTCTTTGGAGGGATCCGTCTAGACAAAATGGAGGGATCCGTCTAACTGTAAACAGAATACAGCAATGGTGATGTAACAAATGATGTTAGCATCAAAGTGAGATATGAAATTTTGCACAGAACATATACTTAAGATAATATGGCATAAAACATGTAAATTCATTCAATAAAATACGAGAGATGATCTACAAACCTCTAAAACTAAGAGAATGATTTAACCATGTAATACATTTTCTACTAATTCTAATAAGTGACCAAAAACTTAAAAGGCATCAATTGTGCATGAATCTAAGGATGGGTAGACTTGTTGATTTGATCCAATCGTTCAAGAAGATGATTAAACATGAAATTCAACTCATTTCGTACTTCTTGAACAAAGTCCTTGGGTGATTAGACAATTAGAGCAATTATTGTCTTGTTTAGGGACCGGAGGAGATTGGATGTTTTGAGTAGGTTCTACAAATGATGGTGGAGGTACATTGAGCTATGTAGTATGAGGTTCCACTAAAAATAAAGGTGGTGATAATGGAAATTCCTCAATATGATCAAGCCCTTGGTGGTTCATTGTCTCCAACGGTGGACAATTTGGTGATGTAGGTGGTTCCATATTTAACGAAAAGGTTGGCGAGTGGGAAGTTCTCAGTGGTGAGTGCTCTAATGAATAGTGATTTGGATGAGAAAGAGGTTCGGTGAAGGAATGTAGTCTATGTTCTAGAAATGAAGGCTTAGGCGTTTTACTAGAACTAGGTGCGTTTGGTTTAGAGCTTGATGAACCCTTTTCTAACCCAAGAGGTCTAATATTAATTCTTGCAGTTCTCTTAGCAATTGTTGATTGGGATTGTTGAGGTGGGATTCTAACATTATGACCTCTTACGGGTGATGATTCGGTGGATGATATCTCAAGGATCACATGACCATTCCTTTTGGATGAACATTTGGTTGAAGAGTTGTTGCTAGATGCTTTAGTCATAGTGATGGTGAGGATGCAATAGAAGCCTCTAACTACTGATTTTTAGGAATGTGGTAAGAGTGATGACTTAACCTCTCAAGAGTGTTTGGTTTATAAAGGGTGAATTTGAATCAATGAATTAAATTCATGACCACTAACAGAATTAGGCATGCACCAAGGTCAACTATGGTGTTGTTCAGCTCTAAGGCATCATTAAATGGTAACTAAAGGTGTTTAGTTTACCAAAGATGGTTCAAATTAGAAAGAAAAGCTGATTAGAAGCTTTCTGTAGACACGGATCCTACGGATCCCTCTCACTAGGGATCCGTCTGGTTATAAACCAGGGATCCGTCTGTCAGATAGAAATGTGGTGAAATGATTATGCCTTTTATAAGGCCTAGTATCTATGAATCTTGAGGGTTTGACTTTCCTTAGATGTCTTAACTGATGGATGTCTTAAATACTCAACCATAAGGAGTAGGGATACTTAATGATGGTTTTAGGTAAGGAAGTAGGCTTTTGAGAGTGTAACTAAGTGTTTGAAGAAGATACCATTTGATTTTTGAATGTCAAATGATGGCAATTAATCTTAGAGATCAGATGATGACTCAAGAGAAATTTGAAAAATTCCTAAAAAATAAAGAAAAATGAAAAACTAGTTTTAAGCCTATTTTAAGGTAAGAATGACTAAAATCAATTTGCTAAAATTGAAAGAAATATCAAACTAAGTGTTTTGAGATGTGAGGAGCAATGTGTGAGCATTGGAGCGGAAATATGGTAAGTATTCGTGAGTTGATAAATCAAAAGCACTTTGAATTTGATCCTAAGTTAGCTACGGGTGAATGTGAGACCTACTGAGCTTAAACAAGACTTAAGTGGTCTTAAAGAATCATGCTTAGCTAAAATGATGTGATCTAGGAGACAAATTTGATGTAATGTGATTTGTATCTAGTCTATGTTTTCCCGGATCCCACGGTTCCCTCATTCGAGGGATCCGGATAGTTATAGCCCAGGGATCCGGCTACTGCAGACCAGAAGCCTCTCAGCAATTATGTAATTTTTGTACTCTTAGCAAATGCTTATCCTAGTCATTTCTACAATCAGTAAACGCATGCACACAACAAGTATAACGCATAGCAAATAGAGGGGAACTAAAAGGTAATCAAAGATGAGTGACGATGGCTACTTGAATGAAATCAAGATGTCGTAAAATCTCATCTTACTCGTTCCTAAGTTAAGGTGTTCAATGCCAAATCATGGCAATTCCTACACACTACATCCTACTCTGCATAAGTATTGTTAAAATGTTACAAACCATGGTTTTAGAAATTGTTCTCACAAATTAAGGTCCTATGACATTACCTTCCATCTACACCTCCTTCCATTTCACTCCCGTCTTTATCTTTATCTTCATCCCCTTCACTCTTCATCTCACCATCTCTACTTCTTCTTCTTCAAGAAATTAGCAAAGCACTTGAAGATCCCTTTAGTTTGTTGCCACTCTTGTGATGGGCTTTGAATATCCGGCAATTGATTGACATAATCTAAAGGGTCGAGATCGGTGTTGCCAAGGGGGCTGCTACTTCCTTCTCCTTCTCCTTGTCTTTCCCTCTCATCCGATGAATCTGTTGGTGGGTGAGGTCTCTTGCCATCCACCATGATCCTTGTAGTCTTTCCATCGGATAGAGGCACCATGACTTTGTTGCAAAAGCTATGATCAAAGGAATAAGGAGAAGGTTCTAAAGCAAAGATGAAGTTTGTTAGACGGGTTAGGAGAATTGCATAAAGGAGCACCATCTTGTCAATGCTTTTCACACTCGCTATCCTTTTTATCATGTAATAAGCGAGGTTGAAGTGAGTGCCAGTTACAAGGCAATAAATCATGAAGCTCAAGCACGCATTGGGATGATCTTTGTTCCCTCCCAAGCAAAGCACATTCTCCTTTACCACGAGTTCCCATTTCTTGTAGAACGGGAACATTTTTGAAAGCTCCATTTGAAATGGATCCCTATAGATCACCTTTGAATTTCTCATGACCCTCGATGGAGATGCTCTTTCCATGAATAAGGTATCCCTTACCGTGGTTGCTTCTTGGATTCTCATGCAGTAGACTTCATGATGATCTACCATGTCATGTAGCTCCGCCAAAGACCATTCATTGGAATACATGCAAACTCCTTGTTATGGGACACGAAGTATTCTTCCAAATTCTACAAGAGAGAGGGTGTACTCATGCTCATTGATGATGAAGGCTATTGAGATGGTCCCGTTATCATTCCTAACGATTCTCATTGTCTTTTAAAATCAAGCACGAACACAGGACAAATTTGCTCGTTTATGTCCAAAAGGCAATCAAAGCCAATTCCTTCAAAGACTTGTCGGATGTTGGTGTTCGCGAGAAATGATGGTTCAACCACACGACCTTCATGAAAAAGCCTCTTTTCTAGCAACTTGAAAGCTTTCCTATCCTCCGAACTTTGGCCTTCCTTTCGATGGTACATTGGGATGTAGTGGGCGGTATCATGATAATCTTGTTGGCAGTTACTAGGCATGATTTTTCCTATACAACAAAACCACAATGTGGTGTTAATTGTGTTAATAGTAGCCAAAAGGATTTTATCACAATTTTGCTCAAAACATCTTCATTGAATTCAAGGAATGAGTTTAATTTGTATTAACAATGTTAATTCTTTGATTTAGATTATCTTAGAAAACAATGTGGTAACAAATTATGACAAACCCATTTGAACCCAACTTCTAAAGATGAAAATTGTAATCCTAGGAATCAAGGAATAGAAATAACAATGCAGTGAAGATTATACTAACACAAGAGATTGTTTTGCTTGAAGGAAATGATCAATTTGCTCATGTGAACAGTAACTAGGTTTATGTTCATGAGTCTTTGATATAGGAAAGTGATAGTGGAAATTCCACAGTGATCATTTCTTACTTATGTTGTCTTCTGTTGCATGGATCCCACAGATCCCTTGTATGAGGGATCCGGCTAGTTTAAATGCAGGGATCGGCATACAGCAATTAGTCAGCATAAGTATTCCTTGATAATTTTGGTTTGGGAGTTCTAAATTGCCTAGGGTCAATGTTTATGATCTATAACTTATGGTTTGGGGTTTTGAAGGGTTATACTAGTCCTATTTGATGAGGTTCCCTATTTATGAATAAATCATAATTCTTACGGAAGTTTTCAAAGATTATGATAAAATCCCATTTTATCATAATGTAAGAAATTTCACATGGATACTCATTGACATAGATGAAATGTCAATAATCCTTTTGTGAGGAGTAATGATCAAGGTTCTCGAATAGCCGAGATATCATTATCACTAGTTTGTAGTTTTGTCTATAGAGATCAACGAAGAATACTATTCTTGATGATGAGTTCAATATGGATAACTACTTTAGTGATTATTAAGAGAGCGTAAAGATACTAGTAACACTTAATCACGATTAAAGAAAGATGACCCAAAAAAAATTTTGTAATTTATTAAAGATCATACCTTTGCTAAA
Organism: Chrysanthemum makinoi; assembly: GCA_910596185.1. NCBI lineage: Eukaryota > Viridiplantae > Streptophyta > Magnoliopsida > Asterales > Asteraceae > Chrysanthemum > Chrysanthemum makinoi. Next base: position 121,918,264 of record OU343222.1, on the reverse strand, counting down.
TATTCTTTTTAAGAAAAAAATTATTTAGAGATAGATCCTTCATGATCTTCTTAGGATGCCCAAATCCAAGTATGAAGAATTCTTTGCTAAATATTCTTTTTAAGGAAAGAAGTATTTAGAGAGACATTCTTCATGATCTTCTTAGGATGCCCAAATCCAAGTATTGAGAATTCTTAACACAGAAAGTATTAGAATGTTCTATCATTGTCCAACATTATAAAATATGATGATTTTTAAAACATGACATTTTGAAAAAAAAAATCCTTCTTTGTAGTTTTCAAACATACACGGATCGTATCAAGTTATTAAAGTACAAAATACTTTAAGAAACTTGGTCACGAAGCTCTGATGCCAATTGTGAAAAACTAGAAGGGGGGGTTGAATACTTTTACTGATTAAAACTTCATTTTTAAATATTTAGATCGACTTATGTCAATCTATTTAAATGTGTATGTTGGACATTGGTAGATAGATAAGTAAATGTGTAATAGAAAGATAAAGAGTAAGAAACACATAATCACGACACGAGTGTTTATAGTGGTTCGGCTACAAGGACACCTTCCTTGCCCTACTCCACTCCCCGAGTCACCTACTCGAGAGTTCGTAAACACTACACGACACCAACTCCTTATGGCGGAGAAGCCTTCACAACGTCGCCTACTCTTTTTCTGGTACTAGACTAGACACCGAGTTCTTCCACAAGGTAGAAGCACACCTATCACAACGTCGCCTACCCTTTATCCGGTACTAGGCTAGATACCGAGTTCCATTACTATGGAGGAACTACTACCCAACACTACACGACACCTATCCCGAAGGAGACCAACTCCTTATTAAAACATCATCAAGGATATCAAAATCCTTGGATAAAACCTATCTCTATTTGTATATCGATGCACCTTATCGATCATACACCCTTGGAATCTTTCACGAATGCCACTAGACTTGGCTTCTAGGCATTCTTCACTAATGCCCTTGACACGGACATTTGGCACCTTTCACTAATGCCTTCGTCTTGATTTTTTCGGCATCCTTCACTAATGCCTTTGACACGGACGTTTAAGCACCTTTCACTAATGCTTTCGTCTTGACTCTTTCGGCATCCTTCACTAATGCCTTTGACACGGACGTTTAAGCACCTTTCACTAATGCTTTTGTCTTGACTCTTTTGGCATCCTTCACTAATGCCTTTGACACAGCACTTCTATGGAGGAAGAAAGAACTATCAACAAGAGAACCACAGTAATCTTGATGATGACGAAGCATGGCAACTCATGGACTTGAGCTTGCTCGACTTCAAAAGGTGGTGATCTCGCCTTTAAGAGGAACCTAGAGAATCACACAAAAACAAAACACAAACTACATAGAGAGATCCTTAGGATCTGAGGTCAGAAGGTTTACAATACTAGGAGAAAGTATGTGTGAGAGTGGCAACCCATAGTGAGGAAATTGCTCACTATTTATAGAAGAAATTTAGCTACTTTTCCACGGATCCCCCGAATCCCTCACTTGAGGGATCCGTCCAATGTAATCCAGGGGATCCGTGGGACGCTCCTCTTTGCCCATGGGTTTTGGGTCATGGGTCATGGGTCCTAGACTTTGGACCATGGGTATCCAAGTAGATACAATGTATCTACAAGATGCAACGCATCTAGTCCATGGGTCATGGGTTAAAACCATGGGTCATGGATAATATCCATTTATGACTTATGCATGATGTCATGAAATGGGTTATGGGTTATGCTCCATGGGTATGGGTCATGGACTTTGGGTTTTACCCAACCACATTCAATGTATTTAGTCAATAGGTCAAAATACTTAAGCTTCTACCCATTGTATTACCCATTATGATACATACTATTTATGTATATATTTTCCCAATATGTAAACACTAGTTGTTGTACATATGTATTACTAAATAATAAAACCACTTTTACTTCTTTAGTGTTTTATGTGAAAACGTAAGTGTGTTAGTAAACTATTGGCTCAAACCATTTACGTATTTTATTTGTTTCGTTAAAATGATTTTACGTTTGTTATCGACAAAACATTAGGACATCGTAAAATATAAATAAACGTTTTTACGACTTATTTGTATTAACCGAGCGTCTCACGGTTCCTTCTGAATACACTAGGCTGATCCCTCAAGCAAGGGATCCGTGGGACAGTAGCATATTTTGTCTATAAATAGTAAGCCATTTCTTCATTGTAACTCACCCTTTTAACATACATTTTCTCTTAGTATTGTAAACTTTCTAACCTTAGATCAAAGGGATCTTTCTAAGTAGTTTTGTGTTTGTGTGATTCTCTAGGTTCCTCTTAAAGGCGAGATCACCACCTCTTGAAGTCGAGCAAGCTCAAGTCCATGAGTTGCCATGCTTCGTCATCATCAAGATTACTGAGGTTCTCTTGTTGATAGTTCTTTCTTCCTCCATAGAAGTGTTATGTCAAAGGCATTAGTGAAGGATGCCGAAAGAGTCAAGACGAAAGTATTAGTGAAAGGTGCTTATACGTCCGTGTCAAAGGCATTAGTGAAGGATACCGAAAGAGTCAAGACGAAAGCATTAGTGAAAGGTGCTTAAACGTCCGCGTCAAAGGCATTAGTGAAGGATGCCGAAAGAGTCAAGACGAAGGCATTGGTGAGAGGTGCCAAACATCCGTGTCAAGGGCATTAGTGAAGGATGCCTAGAAGTTAAGTCTAATGGCATTCGTGAAAGGGTGAGACAGTAATGGTGATGTAGATCATTTCTCGAAATCATCAAGTTTTCATTACCTTGAGACAATAATTTTGTTAACACCATTTTCGAAATCATCAAGACTACTAATGGTATCTTGTTGATATTTCTTTTCTTTCTCTTTAGAAGTGTAGTATCGAAGAAATAGGTGAAAGATGTCTAAAGGTTCAAGACGAAGACATTAGTGAAAAGTGTCGAAGAGTCATATTGAAGGCATTAGTGAAGGGTGCCTAGAAGTCAAGTCAAAAGGCATTAGTGAAGGGTGCCTAGAAGTCGAGTCAAAGGCATTTGTGAAAGTTGCCTAAGGTGTACATTCGATATGGTGTGTCGATGTACAAGATAGATTTGTATTGGGTCAAAAGATATTGATATCCTTGTTGATATTGTCATAAGGAGTAGATCTCCTTTGAGATAGGATTTATGTAGTGTTAGGTAGTAGTTCCTCCTTTGTAATGGAACTCGGTATCTAGCCTTGTACCGGATAAAGTGTAGGCGACGTTGTGATAGGTTTGGTTCTACCTCGTGGAAGAACCCGATGTCTAGCCTTGTACCCGATAAAGTGTAGGCGACGTTGTGAAGGCTTCTCCACCACAAGGAGTTTGTGTTGTGTAGTGATTACGAACTCTCGAGTAGGTGACTCGGGGAGTGGAGTAGGGCAAGGAAGGTGTCCTTGTAGCCGAACCACTATAAATACTCGCGTTGTGGTTTTGTGCTTCTTACTCTCTATCTTAGTCTTCTTTATTCATATGCTTATCTATCAACATCCAACACATACGTTTCAATAGATTGACATAAGTCGATCTAAATAGTTTAAAACCAAGTTTTAATTGGCAAAATTATTCAACCCCCCCTTCTAGTTTTCCACAGAGGCATTAATGCCGAGACCCGTCAAATCCCTAGATTCACATAGACCTATTCAAGCATGACACCCGACCAGGCTTTGGAGTCTATTTGACAGATATCTGATCATTGCTACAAATGGCATGTGGAAACCGGCTATGGACCAAAAGATAATTTCGAACACAAGGTAATGAAAACTTTGACCAAGAAGGAAAATGATTATGGTGCAATGTTTGAAAAGAGGAGACTGGAAAGGGCTAGTGAAAATGAGGCTTGTAGGGTAGAAAAAGTAAAAAGTTTATTCGGAACCAAGGTTGAAAATAACTTGGAAAAGATTATTTTTGATCACATTGAAGAATCAAAGGAACATGACGAGAGGATAGAAAAAATGATGAGGAAATTCGTAGAGAGCACGGTATCTTCCCTTAAGATTCATGAAGACCGGATCAAAGGCTTGGAAAAGAATGTGGACTTATGCTCAAAAGACATTATGGATTATCTTGTTAAGCGGGATGAAGAAATTGTTAATTCAGTTGAGACAGTTTCTGAGGAGCCAACTACCTTCTCTGAGAAGGTCAAAAGAAGAATCAGCAAGGAGAAACTCCTACTTCATGATTTTGGAGCTATTCCTGTAAACATCCCTCTAATTAACTCCCTTAGAACTAATCCTAAAAATGTTTTGCAGGAAGTAAGTAATGAGAAGAATGTTCTCGATGAGACGTGGTCGATTGAATAAACGAAAGGTGTTCGCAATTCTAAGAAATGAACGCCATAAAAAGAAAAAGATCTAGGTTGCTTCAATCTCCCTTGCACCGATTAGGAATCTTAACATGTGTAACACCCTATCCAATATTGGAGCAAGCATTAGCATAATGCCTCATTCAATGTTCTTATGCATTGGAATCAGAAGTCTTAAACCGGCAAAAATGAAAATAGAAATGGCGAATCGATCCATGCAATCACCTCTGGGAGTTGTAGAAAACTTATTGGTAAAAATTAACAAGTTCCTCTTCCCGGTGGACTTCATTATCCTGGACATTCCCGAAGATAACAGGGTACCTATCATTCTAGGTAGGCCCATGCTCGCTACTGCCCATACGAAAGTTGATGTATTTGCTCGGAAGATGACACTTGAAGCTAATGAGGAAATTGCTACATTCAGATCAAATGAACTTCTGTCCATCCCTCAAAAGGTTTGCGCAATTGACCCTAACGGCGATTTTGGTGATGCGTTGAAAGAATTTCTAAGTGAATCCCCAAAGACCCCTTCAAATCCTGACGATGTCGCTTCGGGAAAAGACTTTGATATAATTGTTAACTTTGAAGAAGAGGATATTTTGGGAATCAGTACCGACGATTTTTCTAGTGATATCGACATGGTCCATTGGCACAACAATTTTGAGGAGAACTTTTCACGATCTGACCAACCTATGTTTTATGAAATGAGGACTCGGATTCATCATAGGAACCCCTATAACCTAAAAATTTCATGTAAGATAAGGTTCATCGACTTCCACCCCTTCATTGACACAAAGTCCCCGGTAAACATCATATCAAAAGAATGTTACAACCAAGTTATGGTAAAAGAATTAGAGTACAAAGGGAACAATTTTCTAGGGATTGCAACAAAGGTCCATGTCTTTGTTGGAACGCATACATTCTTGGTCGATTTTGTGGTATTAGATGACACTAGCGAGTTCGTGGAGGACGAACTTTCGAAGGTAATTTTAGGAAAGCTCTTTCAGGAATTAGCTAGGCTTGATGGGAATGAAAAGGAAGGGCTAGTGTGGTTGAAGATTGGCAATGATAAAACAATTTTCAGAATGCCAAGAACTGTTAAGAATTTTAAGAGTTGGACAAAGAAGCAACTAAGCCATGCCCGGCCACTACTTAAACGTAAGTGACGATAAAAGCCAACGAGATTAACCACCCATACCAAAAGATCAAAAACTTCTGCTTGGGATGCTTAGAGCTTGGCGCGGATTACAAACGGGACGAGAGTCTCATAAGTTGGATTCAGCGTGGAGATTGCCATATCCTCGAAATGACAAAAAACATTTTTAGCCCCATGGCTTTGAGTCTAACTTAAAGACTCGTTAATAAAGAAAATTTCTCTTTCGGGAGACACCCTGAATTATCCTTTTTATTTCTTTCTTTTATTTCTATTTTTGTTGGGTTTGTGTTTTTAACAAATTTTGCAGGAAATTGGAGAAGAATTCACAAGTAGCTTGAACGGGGACCTGACCTATCCATCAGTTACGGCGTAAATCATTCCCATGATTACGCCGTAACACATCATCAGTAGCGATTCTCTCCAAAGCATCACCCATTACGTCGTAATCCCATGTTATGGTTACGCCGTAGCTACCCTCCAGTAGCGCCTGCCAGGTTTTGCCATACTTACGGCGTAACTCCTTCAAGGAGTTACGACGTAACTATCTTTCTGTTACAATTCTTTCTATTTAAACACAATAACCTTGTATTAGTTTTTAAATGAACTTTGTGGGTAAGTTCCCTGTAAGCCCTTACGAGACTACACTCGTCCACTTGGGACACCAAGTGGTTTAAAATGGTTGTTGCATACGCTAAATGCAACCGTGATTCCTACGAAAGTGAGTTAGATTTCTTTTTATTTTTGTTTTTATTTTTCTTTTTAGAATTATGCTTTTTGGTTAGTGTGATTTCAGGGAATGAAGTTTGCTCGTGGATGCTTAAGCGAAGGCACGATTCTCTATCGTGGGCCTTCTTTATTTTTGGAGCGAATTTCAGGGAAGTTCTCGCTCTAATTCTACTTTCTCTTCACCTTTATTTAATGTTTAGTACAAAAGGAACTTTGTACATTTCAAGTGGAGGGACGGGAGTAGAATTACCTCTTGAACTTTATTGCCCTCTGATGCAGGTTTCCTGACTAGGTTTTAATACTTATATAGTCTCGTTATACCTATGGTCTACCCTAATGCACTAACGGGCAGTGTACCCGGTCGTGTAGTGTAGTATTCGGTAAAACCGAGGTCGTCCCAAGAGCTATGTGTGTTGGATTATTACTAAATCTAGGTGTCACAGTTTTAAATATGATTTCGATAAGGAATTAACTAATTAACTACTAAAGCAGATAAAATCAAATAAAGACAAAGGTTCAATCAATAGAGGAGAGTGGTGCTAACCTAGTTAATCATCCTAGCTAGTAATGTCTACGTCTAATTACTTTCAATTACTTCAGGCACAGCATTTGGTCAATTCGCCCTAACCTATCAGCAAAGATGCCACCACTAGAGAAGTCAGGTGTCCCCTCATAAGTCCAGTTTTTCCTGGTCCCTTAAGCCGAGTCATTAAGTACCGCTACATGCTAGATTTATAATAGTGAGTGCCCGAGCGTTAGCATCTTAAACACTCACCCCCTAATTCTTAAGTTCATCCAAACGGTAGGTGATCAGTTGGTCAAATCGCACAAGTAGAAAGGGTCATCAGTTGGTCATATCTTACCCTTCCTGTCTCAGTCTACTCACTTAGGCTCAGTTGGTCATATCTCCTAAGCAACTAGCCTCTACCGCCATTCAAAACTACCGAAACAAGGGTAGCTACCAATAAACTATGCATGCATACACTTAGAAATAATTATATGGAAGTAATGTAAACGTAAACAAAACAATTAAGAAATCGTAACTAGGCCAGCACCAAGAGGTGCTTAGCCGCTCATATTAACCATACAAATCAATTCAATATTCAATGATATGAAATACATGAATCGAAAGTAAAGAAAAAATAAAATGCTAATGCTTATCGTAGGGGAGTGATTTATCCCTTGGAGACAGCTCCGTATGCTCCTCTAGGCCTGCTTTTGGCTTCTTCCCACGTTCTTTGGTTGTGGTGTGTGGAATGGGATGATTTGAAATGCTGGAAATTGTGGGGTATTTATAGGCGGATCGGGTTACGCAGTAACTAATAGAATAGTTTCGCCGTAATCTTCTATTTCTTCGTAATTTGCACTAGATCTGCTGGTTACGGCGTAACCTTATAAGTGGTTACGCCGTATCTTCAATATTTCTTGGTTACGCCGTAGTTTAAACAAGAGTTACAACGTAGTTATCAGCGGCGTGGAACCTCATTTGACCTAATGTGGTTACGTCGTAGTCTTTGGGGAGAGTTACGCCGTAATCTTCTAATGAGTTGGTTTTCTGAGTCACGCTTTAGTTACGGCGTAATGTGAGAGATGAGTTTACGCCGTAACTTCTTCAAAGTCAGCATACTATTATAAATCTCTGATATTTCTCCAATTCCGTGTCTCTTTAGCTCCAATGCTCGTTATTTACCTGAAACTGGAAAACAATGGAAAACAAGCGTAAATCCATATAAATGATATAAATTACAAGCATTATCGGGGGAAATTGACACTTAATATTCAGGACTATTTGATGTAATATCCCCCTACTTGAACTCTACTTGCCCTCAAGTAGACCTTATTTAGAAAGATTCCTAAAAAGATATTTCCCATAACCTGGAAAATATAAGTTTACAAATCCCTTATGCTAAAATAAAACAAAGCCGAACACCTCACGAAATGGGAACGAAACACTCAAATCTCTAAACTATTCTAAGTGTCAATTTCAGGGTGATCACTCAATCGCACAGTCATAGCATGTATTCTATCATAAGCTTGGCGGTTACACAAATCTCCACCACTAGAGTTAAGGGCTAAACAATTCTTGAAGGGAATATGGGTAGACACGACAAAGGTTAAGGGGTGACTCGTCATTACTAACATGTCACGGCGAAGTGGACAAAATCAATGATACATGACCAAATCCATGGCCAAGACACCAAAGATTGCTCGCTGCATCACCTAGACACGCTTCATGACTATAGGGTAGGATAAGACATGGGATATATAAATGGTGTAAAATAAAAATCAAGCAGGTAGTCTAAATATATAACCAATTCATCACCACTTACCGTCCGCCCAAAGTTCAAGCTTTGAAGTCAAGAAATATACTCTAATAGATGGGCGTTTTCCGCCACAGCACAATTTTTTATCCCGTTTTATTCATTGGGTTGGGCCCTGTGTTTCTCCCATGTGTTAGCAGTCTTGGGCCGTGTTTGGAGCCCGTTTGTTGGTCCTGGGCTGTTGCTGATGACCCATTCTTTCCTACTTTTGGTGATAAGGTTTCTAAGAGCTTTAGGTACAGTGGCTGATGGCTCAAGCCATAGCCAACGGCACCAATCGACGGCTCCACAAACCATACCGGATCTCGGCTGTTAGCCTCTCGCGCCACCACCACCAGCTCACGCGGTGGGATTTTTTTATCTTATTTTTGTTTTCTTTTGGGTTTTGTGTTTATGTGTTTATTTGTGTGTTGTGTTTATGATGTGTTTGTGAGATTTTTTTTTTTTTTTTTTTTTTTTTTTGGATTTGCAGGTTTGATATATGAAGAAGACGACCCAAACTTTCAACAGAGTATAAAATAATAAAAGATAGGAGTGAATAGATACTAGTTGGCTAGTTGCTGTGATTATCTAAATATATAAAGTAGATTCCTTTTATTTTATTTCTTTTTTAAATAAATAACTAAAGCTCACAACAACACTTTTAATCTTTTATACTTGATAGGTGTTTTTAATTGAATTTTATTTGGACTACGTTTTTTATTCGGGCTTCAAAATACGAGAATGGTTATAAATTTGGGTTGAAAATTTTGTGTTGCCTCGTTGAGCAATTATGAAACCCTAATCACTAGTAAATTGTATTTTTTTTACGCGAAAAAAATAAATTCAGGCCTTATATTGTTCCCGAAACTAGTTTACTTATTTTTTCCATTTAATGTACTTTTTTAATTTGATGTCTTTCTTAATTTATGTAATGTGTTTTTTATTAATGAAATTAACTCTTAGTTATATATATTGTTTTATTTAAAAATGAAAAAAAAAAAATATCACGGCACCACAAAAGCTAGTGTTATGCTAAGAAAGGTGGTTTTGGTGCTATAGCCAAAACTGATGCCATGAACAAAAAGTGCTCAACTTTTGGGCCAACCTCACGGCACCAAGCGCTCTAAAATGCCTCAAATATGATACGTGTTATCTCTCACCCACGTGTTTTATGCTGGATTGATCCACCTCACAACATGATACATATATATACTCTTCATCAAATCCAGATGATGAAGACGATGTCCAAAATTTAGTGGGATTTGATTGTTTTAAATTTTTTTCGGGCAATTAACTTTTGTGTTATTTTATATAATGTTCACACGAATTGAATGGCTTAAAGGCGGAATTGGTTGGGTGGATAGCGTTAGTTTTTTTCAGCAAGCTTTATCAATAACACCGAGCTTTTCATCGGGATCCGAGATTAAAGGTACGAGTTGTTTTGTATTAGTTTGCAATTATTGTTTTTCAAGTTGTGGGCTAGGGTTTGATTGAAGTGTCTCATGGAGGCGAAGTCTAACAACCTAATCTAATATGTAATTACTGATTAGGACTATTTATATGCTTATGGTATTAACTATTTGCGAGTAAATAAGTGCTTGCAATCGTCATCTCAAGTAAGTGGTGGCCGTTGGTTTATATAAGGAAAGGATATTTTTTAGGCTTTAGGGAATTATACTAAGGGGTTGTTTGGGTAACCTTATTTTAGTTTTGAAAAAATATTAAGCACTTTGAAGGAATTTGTTAAACCTTATGTCAAAAGTCTTATCATTTTTGTGAACGGCAGGTTTTGCGCCACTTTTGACCACGCTTTTCCATTTTCTGTGAATATGTATATTGGTGATAAAATTTGTTTTTCTAGGTTACAGGTTTGTAACTTGATCGAGTCTTATAAGGGTACATGGTTTATATGTAATATGTTTATTATTAAAACATATAATAAACAGTATATTACCATACCATCAAAGGAGAAATATTTGTATAATTGAAGTGATGGTAGCGAGTTGTCACTGCAGTATCTGCCATCGTTCGAGTTGCTGTAAGATTAAGGGCTCGAAATGCCGACGAGATGGTAACGGAACCGAATTTTGCAAATTGTGTGGAACTGCAGAGGTACGGAGCATTACTTTTTCATAAGTTAGGTTGTGTATTTCATGATCGCACATTCAATAATGAAATTAAAACCTTTTATTACAAAACACTGAACTTTTTGCTCAGTTATTTATGTGACCCTTTGTCTTACTCTTTAGGATTCTGACCAACAACGCATTTGAGACCAATGATGGAAAGCCGCGGCCTCTTTACAAGAAAGTTTTGTGTGGGTTGAATACTGGAGCCATTTGAACCTCTGTAAGTAGCCCCGCTGATATGGCACTTATCCGTATGCACTCTCATGCAACTTTACTTGCTGCCCAACGAAAAAAAAGTGTGATTTTATTAATAAAAATTGTATACCTCTTTTGTAATTAAAATTTTTACGCCACACCCTCATCCGCACCTGTGACACAATGCATCTCTCATTAACAGGTTTTCGGGAATAATAGCTGAAGCTGAGTGATATGTGTTTTGCTGAATGATATGTGTTTTTCCAGGTTAAAAGTAAAGGTATAATAAAGTGGTTTTTATGTGATCGATATATTTCTTTATAAGAAAATTAGTAGCTCAAAAATTACTGGCAACGCAACATTGAAATACTTCCTGACACATATCAGTTTTGCGGACAACACAGGTGTGACAGGGAACAGCAGCAGGTATGGTTTTTTATAGTGTGGTGTCCGTTATTAAGTTTCGTTAGTTCCTTTTGCCTTTAGTTGTTCGACGGTTGACACCAGATGGACGAACCAGTTGCTGCCGTTGCTGGTACTCATGTGACTGGTAACGGTTTGAAAAAGGGCGTACATCAACCACCTTATCCGGAGATTAGGTTTTATTGCATTTTGTTATATAATCATCATCAATTGTTGGTAATGTGGTTACAAGTACTTGATTTTTGCAACAGGTTAACATACACGATATGGGCCAGTCACGTTGGATTTTGGTGCCGGAATCGTACGCGAGGACACACCACCTTCTTCGAGTACCACTCGGTGCCATCTGTGACCTGCGGGTGACACACGGTATGGTCATATAGCGAAAACAACTCTGGATCTTCCAGCCACATGTACAGAACAACATACACGAAAGAAAAACACCCATCTGGAGGTAATATGTCTCCTATACTTTTGATCAGGTTCAAAGGTTATGATATGCTGACGCACCATTATGTGTGAAGGTGTGACAATTACTTTATTATATGCTTTGAAGTTGGAGCAGTGAACTCTATATATTCAGCGCAGCGTACTGGGAAAACGACAAAAAAACACTGACAGCTTAACATCAGGTAAGATGACTTTAGGATTCTGCAGTTTCCCTCACACTCAATAAATCAGTGTGTGTAGTTGTACGATGAGTGTGACTTCCAAATCATAGTCACTTACACGAAAAGGTTTTTGAAGTTTGTATATTAGGAAAAATAAATAGGTTGGTTGACTTTTAAATCTCATTCCCACCCTTTCTGCTCTCCATATCAATCAAGATTCAAAATCTGTTTCACTATTCATTTAAAATGACTCTTGAATTGAAATAGTCGCTTACCGTGAGCTTTTAGTAGTTTTTTTTGGGTGAATTTAGTGACGTTTTGTGAGTTTTGCAGGTTCAATTTACAAAAGGGGGGTTGATAGGATGCACAGAGGTTGTTCCGAAGGAGTTTCACCATATTATTTTATTTTAGAGATTTTTAATGTTAGTATTCAACTTAGTTGTGATTGCTCAATATGTGTATGAAAGTGTTTAATTGGATGACTATAATGTAATCTGCCTCGAATACAGGGCTGATATCGTAATACTCATTTTGCAGGAACATTCGAGCTTGGTCCTGTCGCGTCAAATGGTGGTTTTCAAGGCCGCTACTTCGGATAGTGTTGGGAATATTATTCTATTATCAGCTTCTGGAAGAGGTTCATCAACATGTATCGATGCTGGAAACCATATATACAACAACTAGAAATGGACGTAAAAAAAGGGTCCTTTCGACACGCATTTTACATCTTCGTTTGCTATTTACAATCGAACATGTTACCTAACATGTCACCCACCCAGTTTTTCCCCATTTACTTTTAGAAAATGAAGTCCGTCAGTGTACCTTGATACGAATGTTGGCATGATGCATACAAAGGATGGAGCATTATACAATCCATCGAGATGGGAGGTATGATATATTGTATATGCAAACTTTCAAAGCAATGTTTATACTAGAAATATGTTCTTTAGATGAAATTTTTTACGTGGTAACTAATTGTTTTGTTTTTTTTTTCAGTTTCAGGTTTTAGGCTGCAAATCGAGGTTCCATATAGAAGATTCTATAAGATGGCACTCACTATAGGCCAAACCATTAACACAAGATGAAAGTAAAGAAGTTGTTGGTGGTAATATTTCACCTTTAAAAGTACACCTAGGTACCTATATTAAGAGCGGCTTAAAATATAAATGCCATATATCAATAGGAGCTGTATTTTATTTTTGCTATCAATATAAATGCCATAAGGTATGAAGGATTATAAGCCACATTCCTATGAACAACAAGGTCCGACCAATATTTTAATCTAATGAAATCTTTATTTTTTGTAGGTCGCTGAATATAAAATGAGTTGATGTGCAAAATGTCGCAAGCTGCTCTCTTTTGTATAATTGCGGAAGTCCTGATGCCTTAGATGATCTGCGTGTATGTAAGTGAACTAATTATTAATATTAAGAAAAACCTTTAGAAACAGAATATACATATAGAGTATATACGCATCGATTTGAACTGCATTCACTTTTTCTCAATGTGTTGCTGTTACAGCTGTTAAGGAAAAACCACATGAATGGTTGACTGACACACATAAGAATGCTAGCGAGCAATGTTCTAAGAATCATGGCAAGTAAATGTGATAGTTTTTTATAAAATCTGGTCGCCACATTCAAAGAAGCCTTTTTTTTTATATAAATTTATTTATTCGCGTTTATGACACATGCTCTTAATAAGCAATCTCAAATGTCATCTAAAGTAGTGACCAGATTTGTCTACTAGAGAGGTAGGTACCTGATAAGTATTTATTCAAATATACTTAACACATCTATATAGGCTGAGAGGTAACAAATGATGAGCCTAACCCATTTAAGTATGATGTGCATTTTCAATTTCTCATGATATGTTGACAGTTGATACTTATTCTAAGGATGATGTGGTCGTCATGATATGTTGATGAAGGCTCAAAAGAAGTGTTCGTGATATCAACAAATGCAGGTGGCAAGATTAATAATTGATATGTGGTGTGGAAATTGAACATGCTACGGACCAACAACAGGGGTCGCACTATTGTGTAATCAGATCAATGGAGGATACGTTTTGTTGTAATACAGGCCATGGTTTATTTAATACGGGTCAAACAGCTAAATAAATGGCATACCTCACAGTTTCTGATCAATACATTTTACAACTATATTGCTTGATCAATACATTTTTAATGGTCTTACAAAGTGTGAGGTATGTATCCGTTGTACTTTGTGGTGCAGGCAGTGTGAAAATCATTAACTGATTATGTGGTGTCAAAAGTGTGTGTAAAAATCAGGGTTATAGAATATATAGCTGTTAAATGGCTGAACGGGTATCAGCGTTCAAAGAAGACCATGAGCATGCTATACTCACGGAACAGTCTTTAAACGCAAACGAAACAATATCGCAATTAACAGCCACAAAGCACGGTATTGGAAAACTCCCGCCGCTCGGGTATTGAACACTTGTTATATATAAACTCATTTGTTGAGGAACCTATGGAAGTGTGCCCGGAAAATGAAAAAAAACCATCCAGCAAAATGTTTTCGTTGGTGTGTGGGTTTTTCTTGGGCCGTATTTTCTGTGGGCCGTTTTTAATATTACCACAACATGATAGTCCAATCTCCGGATGCATGCTTAGTGCTTAATAGTTAATATCCAGTTTCTTATAAACTCAATCGCCTCCCATCTTCCGGAAACGAGTATGTTCCAGAATTCTCACACATACACTTACAGTTAAAAATGGCAGCGACGACCGAGCTTCTTCTTAAACTTTCTACACACACCGCTTCTCAAAACTCTGATGGTTACAACCCGATTTACTTTATAGCAAAAAAAAAGGTAAAACTATTTACCTATACGAGCTCTAAGTATCGCCGGAACCCTACTCCTTGCTGGAAAATCCAAGGGTTTCGTTATGGATGCAATACAATTACTGATATTTGATATTTTGTTGTGTAGGTGGAATCATCACCACCGCCACAAATAAAACTACTACAAGGATTATGGTCTTAATTTTTAATCTTGATTATAGGTATGAGCAATTTTTTATTTTCATTCGTTGCATAATTAATATTTGGTATAATAAGTGTAGATTGTAATTTATGGGTTTTAATTTTTGTGGTTTTATTAGTTGAAACTTGAAAGTTAAGTTTTGTTTGTATGATTTGTGAGTTGTATTGAACCTGCTTGAACCTAAATTATACAAAAGTTAAGTTTTGATAATGGCTGAGTATAAAAAATTGCTCATACCTATTATCATTCAAAATAATGTTAGCAATTATTTGAACTTGGACCTAAATGTAGCAAGTTTTGATTTTTAGTTGAGTTTTAATTAACGGGCTTCGGATCTTTAACTTTTGTTGCACCTTAGAAATCATGGTCTTTTTAGATTTACCATAGTTGGTTTAATCTATGATGCCTTATTATATACTTTTATTTCAGAAAGAAGCTGATAGAAAAATACAAACATTGGCTAAAGTAATAAGCCAATGTTAGAGGATTTCTTGAAGCGTATGCCACGAGTCACAGATCAAAGACTGGGAATATGGTAGCAGGAGAAAGCAGCAACATAACTGAGGTTCAAGGAACAGGTGATGGTGGTTACATTTAGGATGGTGAAAACAAGAAAGTGAAATAAGGGTAAAAAGTGCAAAGGTAAAATGAAATGACCGGATTCTTAGTTTTACAAACATTGGAAAGATCATGTTTTTCAATATCTTTATGCTTGAACCTGCTTTCATGCTCTTTTCCATTTCTTTGTATGCAATTGACAGTCCAAGGTTTGATGACAAGTATGCGGCGCTAACCTGGAAGATGTTCCAGGTAGCATTATGTCTTCATTACAAGGCCATTTAAGGTATTTCAGTAGTTACTCCGTTCAATACTTTATTGCAACGATTTAAATGTTAATTTAAAGTTGTGTTGGAATGATTAATAAGTTATTATTAATACGCAACTTAAGATATTGGTTGTAAGGCTGTGTACAATAATGTTTATTCCTATGTGAGCGAAGGATGGGTGGTGGACACTATCGGTTACGAGATCGTTAGATGTGATTCTTAGACATGATATTGTTGAACAGGGTAGTTTGTGTGGTCAAAATATACACTATTCATGCCGAATGTGTTAGTCAAGGTGATCCCATTTAATTATTTCAGCGTATGAAAAATGTTGTTTGTGTGACGCACATGCTCATTTATGTTGCGCTTGTTCCATGTGTTAGTTTTGTAGGTATAAATAAACATCTGAAAAATACCGGGAGGTAGTTCATTTGATCATAATAATCAGACACGCATTAACCACATGCAAGTAAACCAACAACTTTTTTTTGTTGAACGAATATATCCTCGGTATTAGTTGCTATTCCTTTTTTGAAATTGGTCCATCCTCTAATCATCCTACATTATTTTACTGAAGTATGCTATCATTTTAGGTGTAACCAACGAGGCTCCACACCTCCACCAAACAGTTCCACTTCACATGGTAATAACGCAAGCGCCCCTATAACCCCGTCAGGTTGTCTAGATACTTGCTCATATCATGAGATGGAAAACACATTTCAGCACTCATTTAGTAACCTATGCACTGTTTCTGTCTATACAGGTTATTCATTGGATACAAATAGACCCACGCAAATGTATGCGCAACTCCACAGGGTGATACCGACCGCACAGGGTCATCCGCTATAGGCAAGAAACCACATACTTTAACTTTT
This sequence comes from Chrysanthemum makinoi, assembly GCA_910596185.1. NCBI lineage: Eukaryota > Viridiplantae > Streptophyta > Magnoliopsida > Asterales > Asteraceae > Chrysanthemum > Chrysanthemum makinoi. The sequence goes on along the minus strand of OU343222.1, from coordinate 121,901,697 downwards.
TGTTAACCAAGTGCATTTTCAATTCCGAGTGTTTTTGCTCTTTTAAGTAGCGCTACTTCTTTAAAATATCTTATAATGACTCACTCACGATTGTTACTCTTACTTAATCAGATACCGTTCCCTTATTTTTCCATGGGGCACCCGTTGGAGTATTCCTACTTAGAACATTGTAACAACGTGTGTTCCCATCGCGCACCACTTTGGGGTATGGAGAAAGACTAAAAACACAGCCTAGCCTAGAGGGGGAGTGTTGCTTTACCTGGACACCATAAATTCCCCGAATATATGAATACATGTAAGCACGCATCTGTCATGTACCAGGTTTTCTATATATTTTAATACGTTGCACTTACCAATTTTTTTTTTTTTTTTTTTTTTAAATGCGGCTACTATCCACGATGCACAAAAGCGGGTAGATTTAATGGTGGCTTGAAACGATGGATCGTCAACAGATTATGGATGGCATGTTTAATATTGTTGAACTTCAAAATGAATGTATGTCGCCTACAAATGTTGATACTACAATGGCATGTAAAGATGAAAATCCTCCTGATGCCAAAAATATAACAGGTAACTTGCTTTGTAACACATGTACGTGTCTTCGGTAAATTATTAGTTATGCTATTAGGTTTACTCAATATTAGAAAAAACCAAAATGCTGTTTGATCGGCTCTGTTGAATAGAAGTGCTGCGACACATTGAAAGTTACAAAATAGTAACTAAGAATTTTATAACACATGTACTGCAGCAGGAACGGACAACCAGAAGCAGATTGTTCAATTTTACATACAAACAACAGATGTGCACCCTGAACTCGACCAGGTCATTCAACTACTTATTTCGAACATAATCTGGACAACGTGCTCCATGACCGTTCATCCTCAAGTTTCGGTTGTTGCTCGCACAGTGACACAGGAAATGGATCAGGTATAAAAAGTGAAGGCGAGTACTTACATATAATTTTTATTTATTTTCCCATTTAATAACCCATAATCAGATATTGGTAACTAACTATAGTTACTGACATGGATTCTATTACAGGTGTGAATGAAGGTGGCACGCTAAATTTTGCTCACAATCGTTTACTACTGCGAGTGGAGGTGAGCTGATGTATTCAACTTACGGTTGTGATGACAATGTATGAACATATGATACAACTGAAACTGAGTTAAAATCTTTACGCATATTCTCTCTGCTATACATTTATTTAAAGATGTAGTTTGATAAAGTGTCTTCTTTGACTATAGGTGTGGTTGGTGATATTTTCAACGCTTTTGAAGATAAGGTATTGCCATGGTATGACAGGATCATGACCCGTCTTCTTAAAAACCCGTCAACCAATTAGTTGCACCATTCAGTGAAACCACCTGTTTGTTATGCTTTTGTGATATTGCGCTGACAATTGGAGAGAACTTTTAGAAACCGTTGATATATGCTATGTCGATGCTCCAAACTTCAGCAGAATTCTCCTCTCACGAAATGACGGCCTATGCAAAAATTCTATATGTAAGTACTCGCCTTCGCTTTTTATACCCGATCCATTATTTTTTCTTATTTATAAATGCAAAAAAAATAAAAAATAAAAAAAAAGGAAAAAGTTTTCAGCCGTCCATCAGCTTTAAATAATCACATTGATTATGTGTTCGTAAAATTCTTAAATTTATGAAATAGGAAAATCATGTCTACATACGAAAATGGTTGACAGTCCCATTGCTATGTCTCATGGACTGAGTTGGTTAAAAGTCACTTACCCGTATTCATGATTTATACACAATGAGAAGTTATAATGATTTATACACAATGAGAAGCAGGAACTTATTTTAGATTTTAGAAAAATGGAAAACACAATCAGCATAAGAAGATTTTAGTAAAAGTCAATTCCATTGCTCAAACTATACAACTTGTTTAAAGACGATTAAAACTAAATAACTGAAATTACATGAAACCTTAAATACAACTAGGCGAGTACCCGCGCCTAGCGGCAGCGGTTTCTAACGTCAGATAATTAATGATTTGTGATACTATGGTGAGTGTTTTGTGTAGCGTTTAAAATAGAACGTGAACCGATGAAAATGCAATTGCAAACGGTTGTACTATACTATAACTAAAGTCTAGACAAAATTCTTAACATTTATCAAACAACATATAAAACATTTAATGAAAATGAAAGTAAACATTACATCGGTTATGAGATAAAAACTAACAACAGACGTTCCTTATCGCGTAAAACTAACAAGGATGAGATTAATGATGCGTTGTTAAGAAGAACGCATAAGTACCAAAATTAGCATGAATGCCATATGTCATTCATTCTTTTTGAAATGTATTTAAAAAGTCCTAATTAACACGAATGCTTATAATGAATCGTTTTGTGTTAAAAAAAAAAGTTTATGGGTTATAAATGAAAAATAATAAAGTTTGAAGATTTGGGGATTAATTTTGTTTTAAAGCATAAATGGTGAAGTTCAAAACAACGGGTTGATTGCGTGATTCTCCATTGGATCAAATTAAGGGCTTATATATTAATAGTTTCTTTTTCACTTTTACTTTTTGTTTTCTTTATATATATAGTGTAACAGTAAAAATTCTAGCGTGCAAGAGGATGGTATTTCTGGTGGCGACACAGGTTCGTTGAATAAAGCTTTGTGTGTTTTATTAATTTGTATAATGTATATAATAGCATGTACTTTATCTACGTCTTGTAATACGTAAAATTTTATTGTACTTTTAGTAAGCTAGTTTTAGTGATAAAAAAGTTTATGAGTTAACGAATAATAGTAAAAGTTTGAGAAATTGAGTTAACATAATATTTTGAAGCAGGCTTTCGGGCGGGTTAGGTCACGGCGGGTGCAATTAAACTTAATTATTGAAGAAATGACTTGAACTATAAAAGCGTTATAAACAACTAATGCCTAATTGTGTGCGATTAACCATGACTTTCATTATCTTTCTACACACATACATCGACTCAAGGATCAAGTTTCGCTTTAACATGGTTAGAAATGAGATTAGATCGTATTATGAATTGCTGACTTATATGATCTTAGCGTATTCTCGATTGGATCGGTTGCTACATCTGAAACTATAAATGTGAGAGCGGGTGTTTTGGGCGATGCGGTTATTTAACTTAATATTGTGGCGAAGCGTTATAAACAACTAACCTAATGAATTTGTTGAAATTAGAATTATGAATTGCTCGGTAATTACTTACACATACGAAACTCAATTTTTGATTATGTCGACCTAAATTCCCAAACAATTATAATCGTTATTCAGTTTTTGTTAAACGCTCTAAACTAACCCATATTCAAACACCCCATATAATGTGACAGGTTATAACATATGCTAATCTAATGCTTTTAATGAATGCAGGTTCACACTGAAGTAAAAGTCATGACGTATTCTCCAGTTGTGTCAATTCCTACGATAGCAACGGAAATGCGTGCAAGATGGGTATTGCTTGATAAGCAAGTGCCCTTATCTAGGTTTACACATATGAGTAAAGGGGTGTTTGGACATGCAGTTGAAATTGACTATTGATAAATATGACACTATTATAAACTTCCTGTATTGCTGCTTTACAATCATTTCGTGACATGCGGCCGGTATTTTGGGTATGCGCTTTGGGAATCATGATTGTTTTAGCTTTTAATTTTAGAGTATCAGATGCTGTTGGCGGTTTAAAAATGTTTTCAGTAGACAATAGTATCTAAGGATTAATCTACTAATGACTAATTCAGTCTTGCCTCTGTATTTTAGAAGTTACAGTTTGTTTCGGTATTAGGTTGGTCGTTGTCATTTAGTCATAAGTTTTGCCATAGATGTTTGCGTTTGTATTGTTTTCCTGATGCTTATTCTATCAGTTGTTTCATTGTTAATGTTCTTTCAATATTGAATGCTCTTATTGTAGTAGTTTGGCCATTTGCTTTTTTTCACGTCTTTGTAAAACACGAGCGTTGTGCATACGTAGGTTTTCCTTGGTTGTGTTTACCGGATAAACTGGTTGCTGAAATGGGTCATTTTGGAGTATCAATTTCTTGAGGTATGCAACATATTCTAAATGTAAACTGTAAATAGAAGTGACATACCATTAGACTCAACGAAGCTATATGCTATTCTTATCCTATATATTATTTCCTTTCAGGTTTGAACTCTATTTGGACGCTTACCTTACCTAATTGTGTCATGTTTAATGTTCCAAGATCCAAAGAAAAACGCCACAAAACTTTCAAGCTGGGCGCACGCCACAGAACTTTCAAGTTGGGCGCGTGACTTGCAGCGAATGGAAAAGTATGGCGTAACTGCTGAACCATTACCAGATTCACACTTGGTAAAGTAAAATAAATGTTTGTTGACCTGATGTTATGATGTATATGTTTTGAGTATAGCCGATGTACTTAGTTCCAGATCTATACTTTGTTATCAATATAAAGACTTTTAATGTAACTAAACATACATGTTTTAGCTTATACTGTGTCGAGTATCAGAAAAGACAATGAAACACGGAACAAGTAGAACCAACGAAAAAGATGAAAAACACCCCGCCGCAACGTGGCGGGTTACATGCTCGTTCAACTCACTTAATGAGGAAATTAGTTTTATATCATTATTTTTGCGATTTATTTAGATTTTAAAGTTACTTTTGTAAAGTCCAGACAATTGTAGCCTGCAACTTGCAAAGAAAAACAATCAGGAGTGAAGACTAGTTTCGAGTCCCACATTGGTTGAAAAAACAAACTCTGGCTTGCTTATATACCTTAGTGCATGTGCCTTGCACATGTTGAGGCTACTATATTTGTTGTTGGTGTGTGTTAATGTTGGTGTTAAACGCAAAAACAACAAAATTAATATACACTTACAACAATCTATATATGCTCTCAACTTTTTTTCTTCTTGTTTCTACCGTATTATATATATTTTTTCGTCTTATTTCTACCTTACTATAATTAAAATATTTAAACAAAGAAAGCATATTTATACTCCGTTAAATGAAGGTTTTCGTATCACTCTGCACTATCAAAAGGTAAATTTAATAAAAAAGCAACTATCAAATAAAAAAATCTCAGTCAGTTATTTTTTTATTTAAATAAAAAACTTACTTATCATTTCTTTTTTAAAATACAATATTTTACAAAAGGCTAACCATTAAGCGAAAAAAAAGAATACAATCCCGAAGAGAATTATTTTATCTTTCAATAAACTGACACTTCGATATACTTTTTAGTTTTACTAATTATTTTCCGTTTTTTTATGGGTATCGAAGGTTACAAAATACAAAATCAGACGTGATTTGTGATGTAAATTTTAAAGGTTCAAATTATTTTTATTGCGTTAATGCTAGACTATACACTATTTGCTTCGTTGCCCTTTCTCAAAATTTTGCTTGCTTATATACCTTAGTGTAAAACTAGAATAGGGTTGAATAGTTTTTGATGCTTAATTTTTGGATCACGTTTTAAATTTATATTTACCCGTTTACCTATGATATACTAATGCACTAACGGGCAGTATACCCGATCATGTGTAGTCTAGTAATTGGTAATCGTGGTCGTCCCAAGAGCTATTGGCGGAGTCTAATTTAAGTTCTCTAATTGTCACGAAAATGATTTTTAATTAATTAACTAATTAATAAAACAAAAATTAAATGTGAAGATAATCATTGAAGAAAAATGTGCTAACTTAGTTACTACTTTATCATGCAACGATCTAGTTCTTCTGTGCAATGTCTATGTCTTACCATATGTAGTGGTTCTAACTCATTAGGCCTAAATGGTCATCGTGACCTAACCTATAATCCCTATATCCCAACCCCGATGGTCACGGGTGGTCAAGTATCTAGTTCTTAGTCCTTAAGTACCAACTATCAATAAGACCTATCTAGTGTTAAGGTTCCCACTACATGACACTTAAACCCTCGTTTGGTGCACATAAGGTCTACTCGCGCTTCTTAAGTACCTATTCTAGTGTAGGCGGTGATATGGTCAACTCCTGCACACGATGTCACAACTCGTGTAACCTACTAGGATGGTGTTTGAATGGTCATTGATGACGCTTACTTTATACAATTTTAGTTGCGTTATTCGTACGTTTGTGCATATTATTTGGTTGTGTTTGTGAACATTTTACGCTTAAAAGGTACAAATGTTATATTTAGGTTCATGTACAACCATGTCAAAGGAAGCAACGAGAAAGACGAAGAAAAGTCATCAAAACAAGAACATTTGCACAAAGAAAGATTCCATCCATAACAAGAACCTTGGGAGAACTTTCAAAGATAAAAGATTTAAGTTATAAAGGCTCCCAAGCATGAAGAAATAATCAAGTGTTCATGAAAACAAGGAAGAAATGTTTACAAGGTTCATTACGGTAAATATTTACAAACCAAGGGTCAAGAATAACATTAAAGGCCAAAACCCAAACATGAGCTGTCTCTCCAACCGCCAGGCTGAAGATCTCAACCGCCCGGTTGGAGTAACGTGAGGTCTCAGCCGCCCGGTTGGGATTTCAGCGCCCAAAGCTGAGTTTTTCTCAAGTTTTTAAATGACTCCTAAATGCTCCAAACTCTTCACTTGGCCGACCATTACTTTCCATTTACACCAAATTCAGTGTTTAATAGCTCTTGGCGCCCAATAAATTTGCTTGGTGGCCAAGGGTTGTCAATCTACTTATTGGGAACTTGTTTGAGAGAAGTGGATCATCATTTAGACACAAAAAATGATTCTACACATACTTTCTCTCAAGGAAGGCTTTCAAGGAACAAGAACGCAGGAAATTAGTGAAGTTTGGAACCATAATTCGCCATTGTAATCATCAAGGAATAATTCCTAATTCTTGCAATCACCATTACAACATTTGTAAGACTTTCTACTTATGATTTCAAGTGATAACATTTCTATGATTATGACTTTGTTTGCCATGAGTGGCTAGTGCCTTTGTGCACTTGCCTAGATGATGTTTGTAACATGAGACTTGAATGATTGTGACTCAAGGGTTACATGTCAACCTCAAGTTTAAGCTAAAAAATGGATTGTGCGTTTAAGTTTCATGCAACATAATGGTTTATCGAGTTAGATTGATTGCTGATGATGTCACAGGTCAAAAGAAACATTGTTAATTAATCAATTGTCACCTTTTGTGTATGAAGGAGTTACCTTATGCATTGACCATTTCGCAAGTAACTTGGTTAAACAAGAAACTAAAAAGTGCGGTTATCAATCACTTGTGAAACTACCGTGAATCAAGTGGTAGAGTTGTTTAAGTCTTGCTTGATCAATCTTGATATGGTTTTTGTCATCTTAAAATCTTGACGAGGATTGTAAGTGTTAGAAACGAGAGGATTAGAACACCATCTAATTTGTTGATCAACATGTCGGAACCATTGTCACAATTAAATAAGAGGAATTGTTCAAAATAGTCTAGGCAATTGTAGTTTTAATATGTTGAGTTCTAATTCTCGATATTACTAGCTTGCTATTTGCGAATCATTGATAAACTCGTTATTTTCATACTCACGTTATAAAACTAAACAAATCCTTGTGAACGACCTCGACTTACCGAATCATTTCTTGCTACACACGGATGAGTATAGTTGCTCGTATGTGTTTTGTTTGAATCATTAGTAGACCGTGTTATAAATTTTAAAACTTGCACTCGTAAGACACATCAGTCATGTACTAACTAGCATATTAGATTCTACCCTATATTTAATAATACCAAAACGCGGGGATACAATGATAGGCTAACAAGATATCCACATAAAGCGAAAAATAGACAAGGAACATGAATCAAAGAATAAATAAATTCATAACTAGGCTAACACATGAGGTGTTTAGCCTCTCATGCTAAAAAGTACAGAAATATCAATGTTTATAATCAAAGAATTAGTAAACATCGGGTTCAACACAAATACTTGATGATATGCTAAAGCTATGTATGGAACGATATGAATTTCTCTCTTGGAAAATCTTCTGGAACTGCTGGAAATCGTCTTTGATGGAACCCTAATCGTCCTTCAACTGGTATGTGGAGTAAATGATATCTAAATGCAGAATTAGGGCTTGCTTTTATAGAATCGACTAACTTACAACGTAACCATAAGTGTGGGGTTATGCCGTAAGTACCGTTATCACTAGATGTTTGTAGTTTTGTAGATAGTTACTCTCGTTAACATTTTTGGTGCAAAACTAAGCCGTAACCCATTTGGTGTGGTTACGGCGCAACCTTCTTGATCACCGAATTCTTCAAAGTCCAGTAGAGATTTATGGTGTAACCTAGCCGATGGGGTTACGCCGTATCCATGTGATGTGTTGACTTTGGTCATCGCATGACATCTTTCATTAACGCGTAAGTTGATCGTCTCACTTACGCCGTAACCTTCACTAATCCAGCAAATACAAGTATATCTTCAGATGTTTCTTTTCAATTTTGCGTTTCTTCGTTCCAATGCTCAATCATATCCTGCAAAGAAATATAAAGCATTTAAAATATATATTCAAAAAAAAACTATAGTAACTATAAACATAATTAGGGGAAATTGATACTAAAATGCCAATACTAGTTAATGTCATCAAATATCCTTCCACTTAAACTCTACTTGCCCTCAAGTAGACCTCATTTGAATCATTCTTAAAAAGATAACTCCCAAGTTAGTTTGGAAGATATGAATTTAAAAACTACCTATGCTAGAAACATGATAGCCAAACACCTCACGAAAAGGGGAACAAAAACACTCATACGCTCTCTAGTCTATGTGTTTCATTTTTGGGGTGATCACTCATAAGCTCAGTCATAGTATGTATTCTACCATAGGCTTGGCGGTTATACAAATCTCCACCACTAAAGCTAAGGTCAAGACAGTTCTTAAAGACAATATTGGGTGAACAATAATGAAGGCGCGGTTTGTGTTATTCGTTAAGCCATTGCTTTTAAACTCTAGCAAAGGCGACAAAACCAAAGATTCTTGCACAAATCCTTGGACAAGACACCAATGATTGCTCAACTCCCTCACTTAAGCAAGATGAACATTTAGAACAACCATGGGTAGGAAGATACATGGAATGCACATTTAAAGGTGTAAAAATGGAAAATATACAAAAAAATAGTCTTAATCCATAGTCAAGTTTTCACTGCCTACCGTCCATCCAAGATCCTAGCATGAAGACGCGAAAATCGGATCATCAAATAACAAGTTAGTGTGCTATGATGTGTAAGTAGATGATATCTAATGGTGATTAGTGCACACTAACTCAACCGTCAAAAAGCTAGTTGGTTTAATGTAATCACCAAATCGAATCATCCATCATTTGTGAGCGAGGCATTTCCTCGTTTCTAGTCGAATAAGCTCAACATCAAATATTATGGATTAGTGTTTATAGTGTCAATATTAGAGATGTACACTAATCCATTCTTCCATAAATATAAATAAACAACATACCTTTTTTTAAATTCAAATACAGAAATATAAAATAATAGGTTATCCCCCACTTCAGATGAATCATGTAGAATAATGATGAGGAAGGGGGCTTTTCAACGATCTTAAAAAATGTGTCTTTTACGAAAGTGTGATTTTCGAATCTCTCAACTCGAATCAAGGACTTAGGCAGACGACAATTCCTCAACCACAGAATCATGACTACACTGTAGGCTAAGGTGATATGGTGTAATGAAACAATATTAATGTGGGTTAAGAAACGAAATATTGGCTCGAAAAGGGTATATCTAAGGGTATCTTGCACTAAAGTTGAGTGCAATAAAACGGTTTATCATGAAAGGTCGACAAGTCAAGGTGACAGATAAACGCACACAGTTTAAACACATATGGGCTGATTTGGGGAAATCCTAAGAAATTGCATTCTCGAACTATCTAATCCCAATTGCACCAAGAAGACTTGATGCAATACTCGTCTATTGTCTCGAAATGATATAAAGGTCAAGTTCTATAATCTACAATACTACCGGCACGCTCAATATTTGGTGGATGTAATCTGAGAAAACGGATAAGGCTAAGTCTCACCAATGAAATAAGGGGTTGTTGTGCTCGGCAAATATCTATTCTAGTTCGGTTAAGAAAAACATGTCAAAAATCATAAAAAATAGCATAATTTTTTAAAATAAACTAGAAAAATGAGGGAGATAAAGCCAAGTGATAATTCTACTCCCGTCCCTTCACTTGAATTGTACAATGTCCTTATTGTACTAAAAACGAATTTTAAGGAGAGAAAAGTAGAATTAGAACAAGAAACTTCCCTGAAATTTTCTTTAAATGGTAGAAGGAACACGTGGAAAGACGTGCCTTGACTTGGCTTCTCTGAGCAAATTCCATTTCCCTTAAATCATAAACAGTTCCAAAGCATAACTCCAGAAAAAACAGGTTTAAAATAAAAATGAAAAACCTAAGTCACTTTCATAGGAATCATGATTGCATTTACCGTATGCAACAAGTCTTTTTAACTACTCGGTGTCCCAAGTGGACGAGTGTAGTCTCGTGAGGGTTACCAGGGAACACACCAACAAAATTCATTTAACTACTAATACAAGGTTATGAAATGTAAGTATTTTGAAAAATTATTTTTGCTACATGAGGAAATTACGGCGTAACCTCATCGACTGAGTTACGCCATAAAAGAGTTGACATGTTATTTTTCTTTTAGTCGAGAGTGGATTGCAGCGTAACCACATCGTTTAAGTTATGACGTAACTTCTTACTGATTTCAATCCCAGAAAGGTTGCAACTCTATGGCTCATTCCGAGCTTTCTCGTATCCTTCATTGTTGTAGAAACCTGCAAAAAGTTGTAACAAACAATCCAAACCAAACTATACTACTCCACTGCTTTGCAGTCCAATTCTTGAATCTAGTCACAGTTCTCGGCATTCGGAAGATAGTTTTATGATTCTCACTTCTCAACCATACGAGACCGTCACTAACGCTTTCCTCTCAACCAGGTATATCTTTAAAAGGTTTTCCCAATGCAACCTCGGGCAAACCTTTTTCAACAAACTCACTTCCAAAATCGTGAAATCCGTTAGAAATGTGTAAATTCCCACAAATACATAAATATTCCTAACCACTCCAATGAAGTTATTTCCTTTATACACCAGCTCATTACTCATAACCTCATTGTAGCTTGCCATAGACATAACATTTATGAGTGATTTCGGATCAACGAAAGGATGGAAGTTGATGTGTGTTTCGTTGTAGGTATTTTTATATTCAAGTTTCAAATTTATAATTGCCGGAATTATACCTTAAAGAAACACTTTCACGGGTAGTGTACCAAATTAGATGTAGCAAGTGGGGTAAGTACGAGTTCAATCTCAGGAATAGTACGCCTAGGTTGGGTCTACTAAGTTTTACAAGTTTAAAAGGGGCGTTTTGATTGATTTGATTAATTATACTACTAAAACTTAAAAAAGTAAATTAAACTAATTTATACCAAGGTTGTGATCAGTTGAGAGAAGGAAGTGCTAGCCATGTTAATCCTACTCCATTCTAGTCATCCGTTTATTAGTGCAATGATCTAATTGTAAAATATTGGTGACACCATGATATGTGGGAGTATCTCCTTGGTCCAGAAAATACTACCACACTCTTATCTAACCCAGACCATACCACTTGGTCCATTCATTTAGCCACTATACGTGTAATCTCCTAGGCCATTTGGTCCATGCACCTTTCAGACTACAAGCATGCATAAAGTCTTGTCAACTAATCTATGTGATTTATCTATGGTACCCACTTGGTCCATGCGATACCTACCCTTCCTCACTTGGTCCATGCGAGAAGAGCACTATGCTAACTTAAGTGTTCTCATAATATACATCTAATACCCATGATAACATCAAGTAGTCCAAAATATTAAGTGTCAATTTCCACCGATAATGCTCATATTTTATATCATTTATATGGATTTACACTTGTTTTCCTTTATATTTCACTTTCATGTAAATTACGAGCATTGGAGCTAATGAGACGCGGATTTGGAGATTTTCTTAAGAGATTCATGATAGTATGCCCACTGTGAAGAAGCTACGGCGTAACTCCACTCTCACATTACGCCATAGCTAGCGCTTGACTCAGAAGACCAACTCAGCAGCTAATTATGGCGTAACTCCCATCTAAGGATTACGCCGTAACCAACTAGGTCAAAGGAGGTTCCACGCCGCCATCAGATACGCCGTAACTCCTTCCTACGATTACGGCGTAAACCCATTTCATGTGTTACGCCATAACCAGCTTTACAAAAGCATTATTATGGAATTATAAAGGTTACGACGTAACTCTCAACTCAATTTGCGCCGTAACTAGATCGTGCCTATAAATACAAGCCCTAATTTCCACATTTCACATCATTCACTCCACACCAAAAAGCAGAGAATGTGAGTAGGGGTCCAAAGGCAGATCTTGAAGAGCATACAAAGCCATCTCCAAGGGAGAAATCACTCCATAACGATAAGCATTAGCGATTATCTTTTCTTTTACTTTCGATTCATGTATTTCAATATGTCAAACACTGAATTGGTTGTTTCTTTTAATATGATCGGCTAAGAACATTTGTTGCTAGCCTAGTTATGATTCTTTAATTGTTTTGTTTACGTTTACATGCTTCCATATAATTGTTTCTAGTATATGCATGTATAGTTCGTTGGTAGCTACCCTAGTTTTGGTAGTTTTGAATGGCGGTAGTGTCTAGTTGCTTAGGAGAATTGACCAACTAACCCTAAGTAGGTAGACTGAGTGGGAAGGGTAAGAATTAACCAACTGACGACCCTTCTTTGCTTGTGCGAACTGACCAAATGATCACCTGTCGTTTGGATGAACTTAAGAAGTTAGGGATGAGTGTCTAAGATGCTAGCGCCCGGGCACTCATTGTTACGAATCTTTCATGTAGAGGAACTTAATGACTTGGCTTAGGGGACTAAAAACAACTGGACTTTCAAGGGTAGTAGCTTGATCTCCGGTGGAAGCCTTTGCTCATAGGTTAGGACGAACTGACCAAATGTTGTCCTAGCAACTTAAACCCTCACTTGAATCAATTGGAAGTAGTTAGACGTAAACATAACATGATACAATGAGTAACTAGGTTAGCACACTTTACCCCTATTGATCACAACTCTATTTTATTTTCTTTCATTTCTTGGTAATTAGTTTAATAATCATTTCAATCTTTAAAACAATTAAAACCAGTGACACCTAGACTTAATTAGAATCCGCTCACATAGCCCTTGGGAAGACCTCGGTTTTACCGATTACTACACGACACATGACCGGGTACACTGCCCGTGAGTGCATAAGGTGGACCATAGGTAAACGAAACTTTATAAATATTAAAACTTGGTCAAAAAACCTGCATCAAGTTTTTGGCGCCGTTGCCGGGGAGTTATATTAGGGTTTTTATTAAATCTATTTTTAATTTTCTTTCTCTTTTGTAATGTCAGGATTCAAGACCAGAAGCTCCAAGCCATTTTTGGCTACTCCATTCGACAATCTGGAAAAACAGTTCCGAACGAAAAAATACTACTCACCAATTCCTATACATAATATTTTCTCATTTTACGAGTTTGACCAATCTGATGCAGAGCCCGAAGTAATTGAGGAAGTGAATGTTGAAGGGATAACTATGGAACATTATATGGAGCAAACCAACGTAGACTGTCAAAGAACTTTCACGCAAGACTCTTAAATGGGAGAATTATCCATCCCAAATCATTTCATCCGGGAATTACATGAGCTACAGTTCTTAGGAGACAACAATGAAGATGTCCAAGATCATGTGGAAGAAGTTCCTTTCTTGTCTTCCCTTTTTAGCATCCGGAATGTCCCTATTTATTCTGTTACGGTAATAAAAATTTCCTATGACTCGTACGGGGAAAACTAAAAGGTGGTTTAATAGACTCCCTACCGAGTGCAAGGGAACATGGGATCGATTAAAAAAAGAGTTTGTTCAACAATTTTGCCATCCTTTGAAGATTGCTAAGCTTCTCAGTAAAATCTATAAGTTCGTTCAAGGGAGAGAAGAAACATTGTATCAAGCATGGGAGAGATGCAATGAGCTTCTCTATCATTGCCCTACTCATGACCTGAACAGGCACCAAATTGTCTATGTTTTCTATAGAGGCTGTTAATACAAATAAGCCGTAAAAATGTTTATTTATATTTTACGATCTTCTATTGTTTTGTCGATAACAAACGTAAAATCATTTTAACGAAACAAATAAAATACGTAATTGGTTTGAGCTAATAGTTTACTAACACGATTATATTTTAATATAAAACATTAAACAAGTAATAGTGCTTTCATGATTTAGTAATGCATATGTACAACAACTAGTGTTTACATATTGGGTAGATATATACATACTTAGTATGTATATAATGGGTAATAGAATTGGTAGAAGTTTAAGTATTTGACTCATTGAGTAAATACATTGAATGTAGTTGGGTAAAATCCAAAGTCCATGACCCATACCCATGGAGCATAATCCATGACCCATAACCCATTGCATGACATCATACATAAGTCATAATGGGTATTATCTATGACCCATGGAGCTAACCCATAACCCATGGACTAGATGCATTGCATCTTGTAGATACATTGTATCTAATTGGATACCCATGGTCCAAAGTCTAGGACCCATGACCTACAACCCATGACCCATGACCCATGACCCAAAACCCATGGGTAAAGAGGAGCGTTTCACGATTCCCTCTGAATACACTAGACAAATTCCTCAAGCAAGGGATCCGTGGGACAGTAGCATATTTTGTCTATAAATAGTGAGCAATTTCTTCATTGTAACTCACCCCTTTAACACACATTTTCTCTTAGTATTGTAAATTTTCTAACCTCAGGTCCAAGGGATCTTTCTATGTAGTTTTGTGTTTGTGTGATTCTCTAGGTTCCTCTTAAAGGCGAGATCACCACCTCTTGAAGTCGAGCAAGCTCAAGTCCATGGGTTGCCTAGCTTTGTCATCATCAAGACTACAATTAGTATCTTGTTGATAGTTCTCTTCTTTCTCATTAGAAGTATAGTGTCGAAGACATTAGTGAAAGATGTCTAAAGGGTCAAGACGAAGACATTAGTGAAAAGTGTCGAAGAGTCATACTGAAGGCATTAGTGAAAGGTGCCAAAGATCCGTGTCAAAGGCATTAGTGAAGGGTGCCGAGAATCCGTGTTGAAGGCATTAGTGAAGGGTGCCTAGAAGTAAAGTCAAAAGGCATTTGTGAAGGGTTCCTAGAAGTCAAGTCAAAAGGCATTAGTGAAGGGTGCCTAGAAGCCGAGTCAAAGGCATTAGTGAAAGGTGCCTAAAGTGTACATTCGATATGGTGTGTCGATGTACAAGATAGATTTTTATTGGGTCAAAGAATATTGATATCCTTGTTGATATTGTCATAAGGACTAGATCTCATTTGAGATAGGATTTATGTAGTGTTGGGTAGTAGTTCCTCCTTTGTAATGGAACTCGGTATCTAGCCTTGTACCGGATAAAATGTAGGAGACGTTGTAATAGGTTTGGTTCTACCTCGTGGAAGAACCCGATGTCTAGCCTTGTACCGGATAAAGAGTAAGCGATGTTGTGAAGGCTTCTCCGCCACAAGGAGTTTGTGTTGTGTAGCGATTACGAACTCTCGAGTAGGTGACTCGGGGAGTGGAGTAGGGCAAGGAAGGTGTCCTTGTAGCCGAACCACTATAAATACTCGCATTGTGGTTTTGTGCTTCTTACTCTCTATCTTAGTCTTATTCATTCATATGCTTATCTATCAACATCCAACACACATGTTTCAATGGATTGACATAAGTTGATCTAAATAGTTTAAAACCAAGTTTTAATTGGCAAAACAATTCAACCCCTCCTTCTAGTTTTCCACAATTGGTACCAGAACTTCGTTACCAAGTTTTTAAAGTATATTGTACCTTAAAAACTTGACACGATCAATGTACAATTGAAAACTACCAGGAAGGTCTTTTACAAAAATAAACACCATGTCTTAAAAATACTTTTGTAGGATGTTGATTAGATGACAACATTATATTTTTTTATTTCTTATTTTATCTTTCTAAATTGCACTAACCTTTCTTGTCATTTTACTTAGTTAAAGTTCATGTTTATCAAGCCATAGGAATTTCGTGGTAACAAGATTACCTTCCCTAAAAAGGTATCTTAATCACGAAGGAACCGGAGTTGTCTACTGACATTTTTCTTGTCAAAAGAAAAACACTCATAATTACATTAAAGGTATAACTTTCTACTTATCTCTAAATAACATTAGCTTAAGAATAAGTTTGCTTGCATAGGGAATTATTTGATTATGTTCTTTACATACTCATGTATTACACGTAGCTTCGTTAGGAAACTTTTCTTGCATACGTGTTACTTTTCCGTCTATAGTCTAGGTTTATAAACATGTGTCCTTATTCTTACTTAATCCAAAAATCAAATATTTCTAATAATAAAACAAAACACAATTCTCAAAAATTCCTCCTTCCCCATAAAATCCTCCTCTGCTCGTCAACTCCGCCAAACCCTCATTTTTCAAATCTTCCACATTCAAAAATTACCTCTCATTCAAACTTCATTTTCCTTCTCATCTCATCTCATCTCAAATCAAAACCAATGAAGAACTTCATCATCATGGTTTACATCGCCTTCGTGATCATCATCTTGACACTCATCGCTCACGTGTACCCCATGATCAGGTTTTCTCATGGAGACATGTACTTTGTGTTGTTAATCTACATTGGTGTTATATATCCAATCCTTTGTATCGTTCTTAGCATTGAAATGAAATATTACTAATCTTTTAGTTTATCTAGTTTATTTTTCATAATGTGTTTTTCATTTCTTTTATTTTTTATCTTTCGTACATTTGGTCTTGAGATACCTTAGAAACCTACAATACATGCTTAACTAAGTAAATATTGGCTAAAATACACTTCTTTTTATAAACCTAAAAGATGCAAAAATCTATTTTTTTTGTCAAGATCATTTTTCTTTCACTACAGATCCACGGATCCCTATAGTTTAACTAGTTGGATCCCTCTTTGAAGGGAACCGTGAGAACCGTGGAACTGGGAAACAGATTCTCATGCAACATAAAAAGAATAATCCCACTAGAATGTTAAGTACTAAGTAAGTTGATTGTCATTGCTAATAGAAATCAAGTAAAAATATTAGGTGATCATGTTTTTGCTTTAATGCGTCTCATCATATTAACTTTTTACTTCCATAGGTCTCATCATGTCTCATGAGTATGAATTCGACTTTCAACTCACTCATGTCTACATTCCTAATATCTCTCTTGAGCCCAACGCAGTATTGTCGACACACCTCTACTATACGAAGAAGGTATCAATACCTCCTTCCGAACCATAGGACTAGAAGGACTTCTTGGAATTAACGATAAAATCTGTCCACGGTTTGTATTGGAATTCTTCCGTCAAGTTGAACTCGTTCGTAACAAGGATCGATCTCTATCTCTTTAGTTTTGGATCAAAAACCAAAAGTTTGTCTTATCCCTTGGGCAATTTGCTCACATTCTCTGAATTACCAAATCATGGACAATGTGCATTCACTGAAGATTGGTCTCTTGATTCTCTCTTCAACCATCGTGAAGAAAATAGTCCATATTGTTCACACATACCTTCCACTCAAGAATTAACTCGCATGATATGCAAACCTCGACCCTATTACTCTGATCCAAACATAATCCATACACGTGATATTCGAGATTAGTTTAAACCTCTTGCAGTCATCTTACGTGAAAATGTTTGAAGTCTTATGGGAAATCGAGAAATCCTTCCCGCTTGTTGTGCTCACATAATGTATTGTTTGTTAACTCAACAACCATACAATCTTGCCTATTTCTTCGCAAGATGAATTGTAAACCTTCAAGGCAAAAAGAACAAACTAATCCCTTATGGAATGTCTGATTTGATAAAAATCAATAATAGAAGAGTGTGTAGTATACGGGTAACTCAAACGTGTTAGGTTTGAGCACCGAGATCGTTCCGAACGAGGTTTGAATGGAATTTCCAACTCACGTCGCGATTATCGGGATTTGAATGGGAAAAGGGGATAATTTGAAGTTTTCTAAACTACGAGGCAAGGGAAGCATAAAAGGAAATTACACTCGGGAAATCCTAAATACGCGAATTAAACTAAAACGAAATGAAAATAAAATGCAACTATGTCTATTCTAAGTCCTAAAAATAATCTAAAATTACTTTCTAACTAAGAATGATATTAGAAAATTAACTAAGAATTAAAACTAATTTTTATGATTTTTCTGGAATTTATTTGAATTAAAAACTAATTTTAACTAATAAAACAAATCTAAAATACTAAAAATTATAAAAACAAAAGTGAAAATTATGAAACTATTTTTCAAAAATCTAAAATAACTCAAAATAATTTTCAAAACTAATTTTGTATTTTTCTGATATTTTCTCTATTTTCTATGAATTAAAAACTATTCAAAACTAATTTAAATGCTAAAAATTACAAATTAAACTAGGAAAAATCTGAAAAAATATTTTTTTGGCTTTTTATATTTATCTTAATCTATGAAAATTGAAAACTTATTTTTTTGAACATTTTCTGAATTATTTGTAATAAAAGCTATTTAAAAAATCTTAAAAACTGATTTAAATCAAGAAAAATAGTAAACAATAACTAATAATTATGAAAAATTCAGTAAAACTCTAAAATATTATTCTAAATCCATAAAAAATATCAAAACCTATGCTTATGTGTGAGAAATAGTAGCTGTAGCGAAACTGCCTATGATTAAGCTAAGCAAAATAAGCTATAAGCTAAAACAGTGGACCAAAGGATTCCAGAACCTATGATATACTAAAACTACCTAAAATCAACTAAAAGAAACTACTCTACACCTAAGATTAACCAGCTACTGAGATTAAGGTGAATTAAGCACAAGATTCAAACAGTCCTAACCTATCACTTTTAAGCTAATGTACCAGCTGATTTAATAAGCCAAATGGAAAAACAGACCTAGGATCCTAATGACCACCAACCAGAGAGCTAATATACCAATTTATAGCCTAGGACAAGTTCAAATGAAACCACAAAAGGCTCTGTAACAAGCCTGTGCACATTCAGTGAAAACTGAAAGTGTGCACAGGGCAATAAGGGTCTTATTCAAACAGTGATCTGAGCCTTATAAAAATTCCATAAAAATTTAACAAAAATACACTTGAATTGATGACCAACTAAATTTGTTAAATCCAAATTTTCATTAACATTGGACCAGAAATGATTGAGTTATAAATTCAGAAAGAACTGCTCTCAGAACATGGATACACATTTTTGACTTTTTGACAGATTTTGAAATTTGACTTTTGTGAGCTTTAAATCTAATTAACTTGGATTAGAATGATTTAAAATGATAAAATAAGCCTAGATTAAGCTAGTTAAACCACTTTTTATACCTAAATTCAATTCTGACTAATGAAGATATGAAAACAGATTTTTACTAAAAATGTATGCAGATGCAATATAAGTCCTAAAATGGTTATCAAACGCCTAAATGAACCTAAAATAGTCAGTCCTAACTACTGAATAAACCTCAATCACAGATCACTGTAATGATCCAAACACCCTTAAAAGACTGAAATGCAAATTTTCAAAACCAAATCACAAAGCGTAACTATGATTACTACTAGAACGGATCTAAAGTACTTAAATGATGCAGATAACAATAACTACAATTATCAAATAGCTTCTAAACTACTACGATGTAAACAGTATCGTAAAATGATACTTACAATAGCCGGTCATAATGACACCTTAACTTGATATCATAACCACTACCTAAAATGATTACAACCCGAATTAGATTTATATCAACCCATATCCATCACCATGTCGACAATTGGAACAATCCAAACAAATGTCTGCAGGTTTGACTTTTGTTGACCAATTGATTTAAGAGTGGATTCTGAAATCTAGTTTTAGAAGGAAAGTTTTGAAGGCTTATAAATAGCTGAGATGAATTTAAATTAAAACAACTTGAGTAAATTTTTTTTATTTTTCAAAGGTTATTTTCTGATTTTTTTTAAGATTTTTGTTAAGATGAATTTTAAAACTATGGATGAAGGTAACAAACTATATTTAATCAAAATGTAATGAAATTCACTTAATCAGCAGATAAAACAACAATTAAAATGAATTTGACAAATAAAACTAATTTTATTAATAAGGAAAATTGAGTAGAGTTTTAACATTCGAGAAATTAAACTTAAGCATTACTATTACAACTAATACTCAGTAAACTACTTTCTACACTACATGGTTTACAATGGGTGAAATGAGGGTATTTATACACCTTGAGGTCTTTAGAAGGATCTGGAATACATCATTTGTGCTACTTTTAAGTCGTTTCTCACCATTAGATCAATCCCACATGTCACTAATCAATATCAACCCTTGGATGAGAGTCACCACTTATCAATGACCAATCAGAGAGCAGCTTTTGAGTGGATTGACACACGGATTTCCAGCGTGGCATCCGTGTGTCAGTGTCGGCCGAGAGAATGCGGATATACCCTCAATTTAAGTGATTGTAGCCAATTGATGCCAAGGGTATTCTAGGGTTCTTCATTTGCTGGGTTTAGTGGAATTTGGGGGGAAATTTGGCGGGTTGGGATTTTATATAGTATTTTGTTTATGTTTGACCTGGTTTGGGTTGACCGGGTAAATAAACCGGGAAATGGGTTGGGTATTTGATTTGGTGGACGGGTTGGACGGGTTGGATGTTGGGCTTGGACATAAATTTGGGCCAAGGCTTTAATAATTTGGACTTGGGATAAATATTAGATCCAAGGTGTAACTTCAAGGGCTAAAGATGTTAATTCTGAAAATCCAGGGACCAAATCTGTAAATTTGAAATCTTTCTCCAAGGGTCATTCTTGACATTCTTAAATAATCCAAGGGCTGAATTTGTAACTTTGAAAATTCCAAGGACTAAACATGACAATTCTGAATCTTAGGGGACTAAAAGCGCCATTTTGAGAATTGATTGTCCAAACTTGCAAATTCCTTTCCCAACCTCGGCTTTTTGCATTCTTCTTTCTCTAGATGCTTTCAGTTTTGGTTTTGGCTTTCTTTTTGTCGGTTTGTCATATCCGTACTGCATGCAAACTCAAGAACTGCATAAATGTTAACAATAGCGGCTCTTTCTTGGTTATTTTGGGTGAGTTTGATAAACAAAATATATTTCATATATCATATCATGTGTAACTACCCTTAATTTCAAAGTCAAATCAAATGCGTGCTTCGTGAATAAGATGATGGAACCTCTAAACACATCTCACATCAAGTCTTTCTTCATCCACCTGGTCGGTAAATACTCATCATCCATTTTGACGATCCATCTAGCGAAAAACACTCAAGAACTTAGTTTCCTTTCTAAATAGGCTCAATCTATAGATTTCATCTTTTATCATTGTAATGTGATCTTTCTCATGAAATAAAACATTTAACGTTTGATGTCTCACTTATATAGTTGTTCAAATTCCTTAGAAAGGCTTTAAAATACGATACCTTATGCAAATTTTGCATACCTACGGTAGAATGCGACACTTGAGAGACAGTCCCTCAGTGCACTAGACGGATCCCTCCACTTAGGGAACCGTGGGATCCGGCAAAAGCAATCTGATCTTGGACTTTCTTTATCAAGCCCGATACATTAGACCACTTCACACTAGCTAAACATAATGCCTTAGGACCACTTAAGTCTTTTCAAGCTCATTAAGTTTCACACTCCTCATAACTCATCTAGGATCACAATCAGGTACTTTTGATTATCATTTCACCAAAACTCATCATCCTTCCGCTCCAATACTCATAGTTGCTTTCATGTTAACACATCTAGTCTTATAATTCTATCAATTTTAGCAAATTGATATTAATCTTTACCCCAAAATGGGTTAATACTAGTTTTCATTTCTTATAATTTTTAGTATTTTCCAAAATTCTTAAGTTACTATCACGGTCTCTAGGATCATTTTAGCACCGCTGACACTCTCAAATTTTCTAGTGTCATCTTTGGTCATTCATTGGTACTCATAAAGTCCTATTTTCTTTCATAAAAGGCAATCATTAGCTACCATCACTCATTGTCATTAACCATTTAAGACAATTAGGAAAATTTGAAACACTCAAGATGTATAGGTATTAGACCTTACAAACGTCATTATCCTCTTTTCTTGGCTGCTAAGAGCGGATCTAGGATTAGCCTAGACGGATCCCTCAATGGAGGGAACCGTGGGATGCGGTGTGATTCACTAAAATCTAGCTAAAACAATCATTTCAAGCTCTCCTTGCTTGGAACACTCCATCTTGTTTCAATTAAACTCCTAGATCGTTACCTCTGATTGACTCTTATGCATGCTAATCATCACATTCCAAAGGATCTTAGTGGCTTAAGTCTTGAATGCACTTGCCAAATCCTTCCCTTTATAAACCAACTTGTTAAGACTCTTAAAGTCATCATCTACATCCTCATTCTCAGCATTTAGAAACCTTTACAACACTAAATTTTAATCATCTCATCATGAGGAAAGCTCCTAGTGGTAACTCATCCTCCAAGGACCACCTAGAAACTTATCGTGTTGTTCACGAAATTTCTTCAACTGAATCATCTCGTTAAATCCACAAATGCTGGGATCTCCCTCCACCTATCAAACAAATCCCCAAAGGATTGTTCCCACAAACTACCAATGCCAAACACCACTATACCCCCTAAACAAAACACTCCTATTTCCACTAAACCATCACCCTTAGTGCCTAGAGCCATATCATTCACTTGCCATCTCATCACCACACCTTTACAATCTAGAGGACTTGCCTCCTAAGCCATCTCATCCTCCACCATTGCCAACATTCTCCTCAATGGAAAGAATAGCGCAACAAAATCAAGGTGTTGATTCAACACTAGCCCCAGATCATCTTTTTCTCCGTCACCCTCAAATAGTCCCTTTTGGATTATGAGGATCATCAAAGTCAACCACCTGATCACATGGAAGTAGATACCTCTCTACCACCATCCTCATCACATATTCCAACACCACCACCTTTGGTTGAATCACCTCCAAATATACCTCCACAAATTCCTCCTTCTTTTATGGAATCTCAACCAAACCTTAATCTCAAGCCATTCCATTTCTACCACCACCATTTCAGAGCCATGACAAAGATTGTTATCATTGTCAACATGTTGAAAGCTTGATACATGAACTACGTGAAGATCAAAGTTTCATGTTTTATCACCTTCTCGAACATTTCGTGAGATCAACAAACCTAAACAACCTTGAGCTTAAGGATTCAAGTGGTTTCCTAGTCTTAAGCTTAACTTAGATAATCTAGGAATCATATTTCATGTTTAAGTCATTTTCTTATTTTTTTACATCATTTTCTTATTTTTAGAGTTATGTAGATCATTTCTCGTATTTTTATGGAATGAAATTACATGTTATATGCCATATTATCTTGAGATATGTTTGGTGCCTTAATACATATCATATTTTGATGTTAACACCATTTTCTACATCACCATTATTTTCTCAAGCTTACAGACAGACGGATCCCTCAAGATAGCTTAGACGGATCCCTCGAGGAACCGTGGGATCCGTTAACAACGAAGACTTGTTTACTACTAACTTGAGTCTTATTTCTGAGGAAATTATGCTCTATATACTTGTTTTCTAACATTTGTTTTATAGATTTTCAATATACGCATGAAAACTTTGATACCCTTAGCTAGGGGGAGTTTCTTGTCAAAGCAAAACATTGCAAAATCATTTGCAATATCATCACATTACATAACTTCCTCCTTGCAAACATGCAATCATCAAGGGGGAGCATATTCGTCACAAAGGCAAAACCATTTGCAAACGCAATGCACTAGTTTAATATTTCTTCTTACTTGACGCCCTCACAAAAGGATGGACTCGTCAAGGGGGAGCTAAGTCGAGAATACTTCTCCTCACTTACTCTCTATTTTTCATTTTTTCTTTCACATGTTCTTCTTAAAACAATGTGTTAGTTTCTTCGGTAGTCTTTTTGTTTCGACAAAAGGGAGAGAAAGAGTAAAAACTCTAATTCAAACTTTTCTGAATTTTACTTTTCCTTAAAATAATATTATGTTTTGTCATCAACAAAAAGGGGGAGATTGTTAATAAAAATAAGCGAGTAAAGCGTTTATTTATATTTTACGATCTTCTATTGTTTTGTCGATAACAATGAAAAATCATTTAACGAAACAAATAAAATCGTAATGGTTTGAGCCAATAGTTTACTAACACAATTACATTTTCATATAAAACACTAAACAAGTAATAGTGCTTTCATGATTTAGTAATGCATATGTACAACAACTAGTGTTTACATATTGAGTTGATATATCCATACTTAGCATGTATTATAATGGGAAATAGAATGGGTAGAAATTTAAGTATTTGACTCATTGAGTAAATACATTGAATGTAGTTGGGTAAAATCCAAAGTCCATGACCCATACCCATGAAGCATAATGCATGACCCATAACCCATTGCATGACATCATGCATAAGTCATAATGGGTATTATCCATGACCCATGAAGCTAACCCATAACCCATGGACTAGATGCATTGCATCTTGTAGATACATTGTATCTACTTGAATACCCATGGTCAAAAGTCTAAGACCCATGACCCATAACCTATGACCCATGACCCAAAACCCATGGGTAAAGAGGGCGTCTCTCCGGTTCCCTCTCGAATAAACTAGACGGATCCCTCAAGCAAAGGGATCGTAGGACCGATAGCATATTTTGTCTATAAATAGTGAGCCATTTTCATTGTAACTTCACCCTTTAACACACTTTCTCTTAGTATTGTAAACTTTTCAACCACGTCCAAGGGATCTTTCTATAGTTTGTGTTTTGTGTGATTCTCTAGGTTCCTCTTAAAAGTGAGATCACCACTTCTTGAATCGAGCAAGCTCAAGTCCATGGGTTTTCTAGCCGTCATCATCAAGACTACTATTGGTATCTTGTTGATAGTTCTTTTCTTTCTCTTTTAGAAGTGTATTGTGAAGACAA
>OU343222.1:121753194-121876494 GCA_910596185.1 Chrysanthemum makinoi | reverse complement strand
AAAATGTATGCAGATGCAATATAAGTCCTAAAATGGTTATCAAACGCCTAAATGAACCTAAAATAGCTAGTCCTAACTACCAATAAACCCTAATCACAGATCACTGTAATGATCCAAACACCCTTAAAAGACTGAAATGCAAATTTTCAAAACCAAATCACAAAGCGTAAATCTAATGATTACTACTAGAACGATCTAAAGTACTTAAATGATGTATAAATAATAACTACAATTATCAAATAGCTTCTAAACTAATACTACCAAGATGAAACAAGATCGTAAAATGATATTTACAATAGCCCTGCATAATGACCTCAAAATGTATCATAACCACTACCTAAAATGATTTCAACCCGAATTAGATTTATATCAACCTATATCCATCACCATGTCACAATTCTAACAATCCAAACAAATATCTCAGGTTTGACTTTTTGTTGACCAATTGATTTAAGAGTGATTCTCAAATCTAGTTTTTCCGAGTAGAATTTTGACCTAAATGAGCTTATGAAGGTTTATAGAAACAAGAGTTTGAGATGAATTTAAATTAAAACAACTTGAGTAAATTTTTTTATTTTTCAAAGGTTATTTTCTCGATTTTTAAGATTTTGTTAAGATGAATTTAAAACTATGGATGAAGGTAACAAACTATATTTAATCAAAAATGTAATGAAATTCAGCTTAATCCAAAGAAACACAACAATTAAAATGAATTTGACAAATAAAACTAATTTTATTAATAAGGAAAATTGAGTACAAAAGAGTTTTAACATTCGTGAAATTAAACTTAAGCATTACTATTACAACTAATACTCAAGAAACTACTTTCTACACTACATGGTTTACAATGGGTGAAATGAGGGGTATTTATACACGAGCTTGAGGTCTTGAGAAGGATCTGGAATACATCATTTGTGCTTTCTTTGACGCTTTGAGCCATCAGATCAATCCCACATGTCACTAATCAATATCAACCCTTGGATGAGAGTCACCACGTATCAATGACCAATCAGAGCAGCTTTAGATTGACACACGGATTTCCAGGTGGCATCCGTGTGTCGAAGGTGGTCACAGAAAGTACGGATATACCCTCAATTTAAGTGATTGTAGCCAATTGATGCCAAGGGTATTCTAGGGTTCTTCATTTGCTGGGTTTAGTGGAATTGGGGGAAATTGGCATGGTTGGGATTTTATATAGTATTTTGTTTATGTTTGACTGGTTTGGGTTGACGTAAATAAACCGAAATGGGTTGGGTATTTGATTTGGTGGACTGGTGGACGGTTGGATGTTGGGCTTGGACATAAATTTGGGCCAAGGCTTTAATAATTTGACTTGATAAATATTAGATCCAAGGTGTAACTTCAAGGACTAAAGATGTTAATTCTGAAAATCCAGGGACCAAATCAGAATTTGAAATCTTTCTCCAAGGGTCATTCTTGACATTCTTAAATAATCCAAGGGCTGAATTTGTAACTTTGAAAATTCCAAGGACTAAACATGACAATTTCAATCTTCAGTGACTAAAACTGCCATTTTGAGAATTGATTGTCCAAACTTGCAAATTCCTTTTCCAGCCTCGGCTTTTTGCATTCTTTCTTCTCTCGCTCAGCTTTCTTCGGTTTTGCTTTCTTTTGTCGGTTTTGTCATATCCGTATTCGTGATATGCAAAACTCAAGAAACACGCAAATGTTAACAATAAACGACTCTTTCTTGGTTATTTTGGGTCAGTTTTGATAAACAAAAGATATGTGTTTAAGCACATATCATCATATCATATCA
The DNA here is from genome assembly GCA_910596185.1 of Chrysanthemum makinoi. Classification (NCBI taxonomy): domain Eukaryota; kingdom Viridiplantae; phylum Streptophyta; class Magnoliopsida; order Asterales; family Asteraceae; genus Chrysanthemum; species Chrysanthemum makinoi. The sequence goes on along the minus strand of OU343222.1, from coordinate 121,874,714 downwards.
TGTACTTCCACCCTCAATTTCAAAGTCCGTCGTGACGCACTGAATAAGATGATGGAACCTCTAAACACATCTCACATCAAGTCTTTCTTCATCCCCGAATCGGAATACTCATCATCCATTTGACGATCCATCTAGCTTAAAACACTCAAGAAACTTAGTTTCCTTTCTAAATAGGCTCAATCTATAGATTTCATCTTTTATCATTGTAATGTGATCTTTCATGAAATAAAAACATTTAACGCTTGATGTCTCGCTTATATAGTTGTTCAAATTCCTTAGAAAGCACTGGCTTTAAAATACGATACCTTATGCAAATTTTGCATACCTTCTGTGAAGGTATCTGTTTAGGTGAGACGGATCCCTCACGTTGCACTAGACAGATCCCTCCACTTAGGAACCGGATCCGGGCAACAGAAATGCAAGTGCTTTCACACATCAAGCCAGCCCACTAGACCACTTCACACTAGCTAAACATAATGCCTTAGGACCACTTAAGTCTTTTTCAAGCTCAGTAAGTTTCACACTCACTCATAACTCATCTAGGATCACAATCAAGGTACTTTTGAATTATCATTTCACCAAAACTCATCATCCTTCCGCTCCAATACTCATACATCGTTGCTCACATGTTAACACATCTAGTCTTATAATTCTATCAATTTTAGCAAATTGATATTAATCACTTTTACCCCAAAATGGGTTAAATACTAGTTTTTCATTTCTTATAAATTTTAAGGTATTTTCCAAAATTATCTTAAGTTACTATCTGGTCTCTAGGATCATTTAGCACCACTTGACACTCTCAAATTTCTAGTGTCATCTTTGGTCATTCATTGGTACTCATAAAGTCCTATTTTCTTTCATAAAAGGCAATCATTAGCTACCATCACTCATTGTCATTAACCATTTAAGACAATTAGGAAGACTGAAACACTCAAGATGTATAGGTATTAGACCTTACAAACGTCATTATCCTCTTTTCTTGGCTGCTAAGAGCCGGATCCCTAGGATTAGCCTAGACGGATCCCTCAATGGAGGGAACCGTGGGATCTGGGTGACAGATTCAGCTAAAATCTAGCTAAAACAATCATTTCAAGCTCTCCTTGCTAACTTGAACACTCCATCTTGTTTCAATTAAACTCCTAGATCCGTGCAACTCTGAAGTTGACTCTTATGCATGTAAATCATCACATTCCAAAGGATCTTAGTGGCTTAAGTCTTGAATGCACTTGCCAAATCCTTCCCTTTATAAACCAACTTGTTAAGACTCTTAAAGTCATCATCTACATCCTCATTCTCAGCATTTAGAAACCTTTACAACACTAAATTTTAATCATCTCATCATGAGGAAAGCTCCTAGTGGTAACTCATCCTCCAAAGGACCACCCTAGAAACTTGCTCGTGTTGTTCACGAAATTTCTTCAACTGAATCATCTCCCGTTAAATCCACAAATGCTAGGATCTCCCCTCCACCTATCAAACAAATCCCCAAAAGGATTGTTCCCACAAAACTACCAATGCCAAACACCACTATACCCCCTAAACAAAACACTCCTATTTCCACTAAACCATCACCCTTATTGCCTAGAGCCATATCATTCACCACTCCACTCTCATCACCACACCTTTACAATCTAGAGGACTTGCCTCCTAAGCCATCTCATCCTCCACCATTGCCAACATTCTCCTCAATGGAAAGAATAGCGTAACAAAATCAAGGTGTTGAATCAACACTAGCCCCGTCCATCTCCGTCACCCTCAAATAGTCCCTTTTGGATTATGAGGATCCTCAAAGTCAACCACCTGATCACATGGAAGTAGATACGTCTCTACCACCATCCTCATCACATATTCCAACACCACCACCTTTGGTTGAATCACCTCCAAATATACCTCCACAAATTCCTCCTTCTTTTATGGAATCTCAACCAAACCTTAATCTCAAGCCATTCCATTTCTACCACCACCATTTCCGAGCCATGACAAAGATTGTTATCATTGTCAACATGTTGAAAGCTTGATACATGAACTACGTGAAGATCAAAGTTTCATGTTTTATCACCTTCTCGAACATTTCGACGAGATCAACAAACCTAAACAACCTTGAGCTTAAGGATTCAAGTGGTTTCCTAGTCTTAAGCTTAACTTAGATAATCTAGGAATCATATTTCATGTTTAAGTCATTTTCTTATTTTTTTACATCATTTTCTTATTTTTAGAGTTATGTAGATCATTTCTATATGGAATGAAATTACATGTTATATGCCATATTATCTTGAGATATGTTTGGTGCCTTAATACATATCATATTTTGATGTTAACACCATTTTCTACATCACCATTATTGTCTCAAGCTTACAGACAGACGGATCCCTCAAGATAGCTTAGACGGATCCCTCCAAAGAGGGAACCGTGGGATCCGTGCAACAGAAGACTTGTTTACTACTAACTTGAGTCTTATTTGCAGGAAATTATGCTCTATATACTTGTTTTCTAACATTTGTTTTATAGATTTTCAATATACGCATGAAAACTTTGATACCCTTAGCTAGGGGGAGTTTCTTGTCAAAGCAAAACATTGCAAAATCATTTGCAATATCATCACATTACATAACTTCCTCCTTGCAAACATGCAATCATCAAGGGGGAGCATATTCGTCACAAAGACGAAACCATTTGCAAACATAATTGCAATGCACTAGTTTAGTATTTCTTCTTACTTGACGCCCTCACAAAAGGATGGACTCGTCAAGGGGGAGCTAAGTCGAGAATACTTCTCCTCACTTACTCTCTATTTTTCATTTTTTTTCTTTCACATGTTTTTCTTAAAACAATGTGTTAGTTTCTTTTCGACGCTCTTTTTGTTTCGACAAAAAGGGAGAGAAGAGAGTAAAAACTCTAATTCAAACTTTTACGAATTTTACTTTTCCTTAAAATAATATTATGTTTTGTCATCAACAAAAAGGGGGAGATTGTTAATAAAAATAAGCAGTAAAAACGTTTATTTATATTTTACGATCTTCTATTGTTTTGTCGATAACAAACGTAAAATCATTTTAACGAAACAAATAAAATGCGTAATTGGTTTGAGCCAATAGTTTACTAACACAATTACATTTTCATATAAAACACTAAACAAGTAATAGTGGTTTCATGATTTAGTAATGCATATGTACAACAACTAGTGTTTACATATTGAGTTGATATATCCATACTTAGCATGTATTATAATGGGAAATAGAATGGGTAGAAATTTAAGTATTTGACTCATTGAGTAAATACATTGAATGTAGTTGGGTAAAATCCAAAGTCCATGACCCATACCCATGAAGCATAATGCATGACCCATAACCCATTGCATGACATCATGCATAAGTCATAATGGGTATTATCCATGACCCATGGAGCTAACCCATAACCCATGGACTAGATGCATTGCATCTTGTAGATACATTGTATCTACTTGAATACCCATGGTCAAAAGTCTAAGACCCATGACCCATAACCTATGACCCATGACCCAAAACCCATGGGTAAAGAGAGAGCGTCTCACTGCCCTCTATAAACTAGACGGATCCTCAAGCAAGGGATCCGTAGGACAGATATATTTTGTCTATAAATAGTGAGCCATTTTTTCATTGTAACTCACCCCTTTTAACACACATCTTAGTATTGTAAACTTTCTAACCACAGATCCAAGGGATCTTTCTATGTAGTTTTGTGTTTGTGTGATTCTCTAGGTTCCTCTTAAAGGCGAGATCACCACTTTTGAAGTCGAGCAAGCTCAAGTCCATGGGTTTCCTAGCTTCGTCATCATCAAGACTACTATTGGTATCTTGTTGATAGTTCTTTTCTTTCTTTTTAGAAGTGTATTGTCGAAGACATAGGTGAAAGATTTCTAAAGGGTTAAGATGAAGACATTAGTGAAAAGTGTCGAAGAGTCATATTGAAGGCATTAGTGAAAGGGGCCAAAGATCCGTGTCAAAGGCATTAGTGAAAGGTACCGAGAATCCGTGTTGAAGGCATTAGTGAAGGGTGCCTAGAAGTCAAGTCAAAAGGCATAAGTGAAGGGTGCCTAGAAGTCAAGTCAAAAGGCATTAGTGAAGGGTTCCTAGAGGTCGAGTCAAAGGCATTAGTCAAAGGTGCCTAAGGTGTACATTTGATATGGTGTATCGATGTACAAGATATATTTGTATTGGGTAAAAGGATATTGATATCCTTGTTGATATTGTCATAATGAGTAGATCTCCTTTGAGATAGGATTTGTGTAGTGTTGGGTTGTAGTTCCTCCTTTGTAATGGAACTCGGTATCTAGCCTTGTACCAGATAAATTGTAGGCGACATTGTGATAGGTTTGGTTCTACCTAGTGGAATAACCCGGTGTCTAGCCTTGTACCGGATAAAGAGTAGGCAACGTTGGGAAGGCTTCTCCGCCACAAGGAGTTTGTGTTGTGTAGTGATTACGAACTCTCGAGTAGGTGACTCGGGGAGTGGATTAGGGCAAGGAAGGTGTCCTTGTAGCCGAACCACTATAAATACTCGCTTTGTGGTTTTGTGCTTCTTACTCTCTATCTTAGTCTTATTTATTCATATGCTTATCTATCAACATCCAACACACACGTTTCAATAGATTGACAAACCAAGTTTTAATTGGCAAAACTATTCAACCCCCCCCCCTTTTAGTTTTCCACAATTGGTACCAAAGCTTCGTTACCAAGGTTTTAAAGTATATTGTACCTTAAAAACTTGACACGATCTCGTGCATATTGAAAACTACAAAGAAGGTCTTTTACAAAAATAAACACCATGTCTTAGAAACACTTTTGTAGGATGTTGATTAGATGACAACATTATATTTTTTTATTTCTTATTTTATCTTTCTAAATTGCACTAACCTTTCTTGTCATTTTACTTAGTTAAAGCTCATGTTTATCAAGCCATAGGAATTCTGTGGTAACAAGATTACCTTCCCTAAGAAGGTATCTTAATCACTAATGAACGGAGTTGTCTATAGACATTTTTCTTGTCAAAAGAAAGACACTCAAAATTACATTTGAGGTATGACTTTCTACTTATCTCTAAATAACATTAGCTTAAGAATAAGTTTTCTTGCATAGGGAATTATTTGATTATGTTCTTTACATACTCATGTATTACATGTAGCTTCGTTAGGAAACTTTTCTTGCATACGTGTTACTTTTCCATCTATGGACAAGGTTTATAAACATGTGTCCTTATTCTTAATTAATCCAAAAATCAAATAATTCTAATAATAAAATAAAACACAAATCTCAAAAATTCCTCCATCCCCATAAAATCCTCCTCCGCTCACAACTCCACCAAACCCTCAATTTTCAAATATTCCACTTTCAAAAATTACCTCTCATTCAAACTTCATTTTCCTTCTCATCTCATCTCATCTCAAATCAAAACCAAGGAAGAACTTCATCATCATGGTTTACATCACCTTCGTGATCATCGCCTTGACACTCATCGCCTCGTACCCCATGATCATGTTTTCTCAAGGAGGTATGTACTTTGTGTTGTTAATCTACATTGGTGTTATATATCCAATCCTTTGTATCGTTCTTAGCATTGAAATGAAATATTACTAATTTTTATATATCTAGTTTATTTTTCATAATGTGTTTTTCATTTCTTTTTATTTTTGTCTTATGCATTTGGTCTTGAGATACCTCGAAACCTACAATGCTTAACTAAGTAAATATTGGCTAAAATACACTTCTTTTCATAAACCTAAAAGATGCAAAAATCTATTTTTTGTCAAGATCATTTTCTCATTACCACGCATCCACGGATCCTTATAGTTTAACTAGTGGATCCCTCTGGAAGGGAACCTGAGAACCGGGAATGAGAAACAGATTCTCATGCAACATAAAAAGAAAAATCCCACTAGAATGTTAAGTACTAAGTAAGTTGATTGTCATTGTTAATAGAAATCTAGTAAAAACGTTAGGTGATCATCTTTTTGCTTTAATGCGTCTCATCATATTAACTTTTTACTTCCATAGGTCTCGTCATGTCTCATGAGTATGAATTCGATTTTCAACTCACTCATGTCTACATTCCTAATATCTCTCTTGAGCCCAACACACCTGACAATCATGTATGTGGTTCAACAATCTCAAACTCGCACTTCCATGAAGGACGTATTGTCGCATATACTCTACTATATGAAGAAGGTATCAATACCTCCTTCCGAACCATAGGACTAAAGGATTTCTCGGAATTAATGAGAAAATCTGTCCACGGTTTGTATTGGAATTCTTCCGTCAAGTTGAACTCTTTCGTAACGAGGATCGATCTCTATCTCTTTGGTTTTGGATCAAAACCAAAAGTTTGTCTTAACCATTGGGCAATTTTCACATTCTTCAATTCCTAAATCATGGAAAATGTGCCTTCATCAAGATTGGTCTCTTGATTCTCTCTTCAACCCATGACCTATGGGTAAAGAGGAGCGCTGTGGAAAACTAGGGGGTTGAATAGTTTTACCATTAAAACTTGTTTAAAATATTTAGATCGACTTATGTCAATCTATTTAAATGTGTATGTTGGACATTGGTAGATAGATATGTAAATGTGTAATGGAAAGATAAAGAGTAAGAAACACATAACCACGACACGAGTGTTTATAGTGGTTCGGCAACAAGGACACCTTGCTTGCCCTACTCTACTCCCCGAGTCACCTACTCGAGAGTTCAGAACACTACATGAAACCAACTCCTTATGGCGGAGAAGCCTTCACAACGTAGCCTACTCTTTTTCCGGTACTAGGCTAGACACCCGGTTCTTCCACAAGGTAGAACCACACCTATCACAACGTCGCCTACCCTTTATCCGTACTAGGCTAGATACCGAGTTCCATTACAATGGAGGAACTACTACCCAACACTACACGACACCTATCCCAAGGAGACAAACTCCTTATTACAACATCATCAAGGATATCAAAATCTTTGGATAAAACCTATCTCTATTCGTATATCGATGCACCTCATTGATTATACACCCTTGGCATCTTTCACGAATGCCACTAGACTTAAATGCTAGGCATCCTTCACTAATGCCCTTGACACGGATGTTTAGCCCCTCAATGCCTTCGTCTTGACTCTTTCGGCATCCTTCACTAATGCCTTTGACGCGGACGCTTAGCACCTTTCACTAATGCTTTCGTCTTGACTCTTTCGGTATCCTTCACTAATGCCTTTGACACGAACGTATAAGAACCTTTCACTAATACTTTCGTCTTGACTCTTTCGGCATCCTTCACTAATGCCTTTGACACAACACTTCTATAGAGGAAGAAAGAACTATCAACAAGAGAACCTCAGTAGTCTTGATGATGATGAAGCATGGCAACTCATGGACTTGAGCTTGCTCGACTTAAAGAGGTGGTGATCTCGCCTTTAAGAGGAACCTAGAGAATCACACAAAAACAAAACACAAACTACATAGAGAGATCCTTATGATCTGAGGTTAGATTGTTTACAATATTAGAAGAAAGTATGTGTGAGAGTGGCAACCCAAAGTGAAGAAAAGGCTCACTATTTATAGAAGAAATTTAGTTATCGCTCCACGGATCCTCATGAGGATCCGGTCCAGTGTAATCCTGGGATCCGTGGGACGCTCCTCTTTGCCCATGGGTTTTGGGTCATGGGTTATGGGTCATAGGTCCTAGACTTTGGACCATGGGTATCCAAGTAGATACAATGTATCTACAAGATGCAATGCATCTAGTCCATGGGTCATGGGTTAAAACCATGGGTCATGGATAATATCCATTTATGACTTATAGATGATGTCATGCAATGGGTTATGGGTTATGCTCCATGGGTATGGGTCATGGACTTTGGGTTTTACCCAACCACATTCAATGTATTTAGTCAATGGGTCAAATACTTATGCTTCTACCCATTGTATTACCCATTATGATACATACTATTTATGTATATATTTGCCCAATATGTAAACACTAGTTGTTGTACATATGTATTACTAAATCATAAAACCACTTTTACTTGTTTAGTGTTTTATGTGAAAACGTATGTGTGTTATTAAACTATTGGCTCAAAACCACTTACGTGATTTTATTTGTTTCGTTAAAATGATTAAACGCTTTGTTATCCGCAAAACATTAGAAGATTGTAAAATATAAATAAACATTTTTACGGCTTATTTGTATTAACAATCTCCCCTTTTTTTGTTGATGACAAAACATAAAATTATTTTAAGAAAAAACTAAACTTTGTAAAAGTTTGAATTGAGTTTTACTTTTCTCTCCCCTTTTGTCAAACAAAAAGAGCTTCGAAAAGAAACTAATATATTTGTTTTAAGAAAACATGTAAAAGAAAAGATAGTTGTGAAAAAGTAGAGAGCAAGTGACGAGAAGTGTTCTTGTCTTAACTCCCCCTTGACGAGTCCATCCCTTTGTGAGGGCGTCAAATAAGACAAACTACTAAGCTAATGCATTGCAACTATGTTTGCAAATGGTTTCGTCTTTGTGAATAATGTCCTCCTTGATGATTGCAACTTTGCAAAGGGACGTCATGTAACGTAATCCTAAGATATATTGCAAATGATTTTGCAATGTATCACTTTGACACGAAACTCCCCTAGCTTAGGGTGTCAAAGTCTTCATTTGAAAATCTACAAAACAAAGGTTAGAGAACAGGTATATAATGCATAATTTCATGCAAATAAGACTCAATTTAGTAGAAAACAAGTCTTCTATTTCACGGATCCCACTCCCTCGAGGGATCCGTCTAGACAAAATAGGGATCCGCCTAATCAGAAAAGTATTACAGAAATGGTGATGTAACAAATGATGTTAGCATCAAAGTGAGATATGAAATTTTGCACAAAACATATACTTAAGATAATATGGCATAAAACATGTAAATTCATTCAATAAAATACAAGAGATGATCTACAAACCTCTAAAACTAAGAGAATGATTTAACCATGTAATACATTTTCTACTAATTCTAATAAGTGACCAAAAACTTAAAAGGCATCAATTGTGCATGAATCTAAGGATGGGTAGACTTGTTGATTTGATCCAATCGTTCAAGAAGATGATTAAACATGAAATTCAACTCATTTCGTACTTCTTGAACAAGTCCTTGGGTGATTAGACAATTAGAGCAATTATTGTCTTGTTTAGGGACCGGAGAGATTGATGTTTTGAGTAGGTTCTACAAATGATGGTGGAGGTACATTGAGCTATGTAGTATGAGGTTCCACTAAAAATAAAGGTGGTGATAATGGAAATTCCTCAATATGATCAAGCCCTTGGTGGTTCATTGTCTCCAACGGTGGACAATTTGGTGATGTAGGTGGTTCCATATTTAACGAAAAGGTTGGCGAGTGGGAAGTTCTCAGTGGTGAGTGCTCTAATGAATAGTGATTTGGATGAGAAAGAGGTTCGGTGAAGGAATGTAGTCTATGTTCTAGAAATGAAGGCTTAGGCGTTTTACTAGAACTAGTGCGTTTGGTTTAGAGCTTGATGAACCCTTTTCTAACCCAAGAGGTCTAATATTAATTATTGCGTTCTTAGTAATTGTTGATTGGGATTGTTGAGGTGGGATTCTAACATTATGACCTCTTACGGGTGATGATTCGGTGGATGATATCTCAAGGATCACATGACCATTCCTTTTGGATGAACATTTGGTTGAAGAGTTGTTGCTAGATGCTTTAGTCATAGTAATGGTGAGGATGCAATAGAAGCCTCTAACTACTGATTTTTAGGAATGTGGTAAGAGTGATGACTTAACCTCTCAAGAGTGTTTGGTTTATAAAGGGTGAATTTGAATCAAGGAATTAAATTCATGACCACTAACAGAATTAGGCATGCACCAAGGTCAACTATGGTGTTGTTCAGCTCTAAGGCATCATTAAATGGTAACTAAAGGTGTTTAGTTTACCAAAGATGGTTCAAATTAGAAAGAAAAATGATTGGTTTGAGACACGGATCCTACGGATCCTCTCACTAGGGATCCGTCTGGTTATAAACCGTGGATCCGTCTCACGATAGAAATGTGGTGAAATGATTATGCCTTTTGTAAGGTCTAGTATCTATGAATCTTGAGGGTTTGACTTTCCTTAGATGTCTTAACCGATGGATGTTCAAATACTCAACCATAAGGAGTAGGGATACTTAATGATGGTTTTAGGTAAGGAAGTAGGCTTTTGAGAGTGTAACTAAGTGTTTAAAGAATATACCATTTGATTTTTGAATGTCAAATGATGGCAATTAATCTTAGAGATCAGATGATGACTCAAGAGAAATTTGAAAAATTCCTAAAAAATAAAGAAAAATGAAAAACTAGTTTTAAGCCTATTTTAAGGTAAGAATGACTAAAATCAATTTGCTAAAATTGAAAGAATATCAAACTAAGTGTTTTGAGATGTGAGGAGCAATGTGTGAGCATTGGAGCGGAAATATGGTAAGTATTCGTGAGTTGATAAATCAAAAGCACTTTGAATTTGATCCTAAGTTAGCTACGGGTGAATGTGAGACCTACTGAGCTTAAACAAGACTTAAGTGGTCTTAAAGAATCATGCTTAGCTAAAATGATGTGATCTAGGAGACAAATTTGATGTAATGTGATTTGTATCTAGTCTATGTTTTCCCGGATCCCACGGTTCCCTCATTCGAGGGATCCGGATAGTTATAGCTCTGGGATCCTACATCAAGCAGAAGAAGCCTCTCAAAGAATTATGTAATTTTTGTACTCTTAGCAAATGCTTATCCTAGTCGTTTCTACAATCAGAAACGATGCACACAACAAGTATAACGCATAGCAAATGGAGGGGAACTAAAAGGTAATCAAAGATGAGTGACGATGACTACTTGAATGAAATCAAGATGTCGTAAAATCTCATCTTACTCGCTCCTAAGTTAAGGTGTTCAATGCCAAATCATGGCAATTCCTACACACTACATCCTACTCTGCATAAGTATTGTTAAAATGTTACAAACCATGGTTTTAGAAATTGTTCTCACAAATTAAGGTCCTATGACATTACCTTCCATCTACACCTCCTTCCATTTCACTCCCGTCTTTATCTTTATCTTCATCCCCTTCACTCTTCATCTCACCATCTCTACTTCTTCTTCAAGAAATTAGCAAAGCATTTGAAGATCCTTTAGTTTGTTGCCACTCTTGTGATGGGCTTGGAATATCCGGCAATTGATTGACATAATCTAAAGGGTCGAGATCGGTGTTGCCAAGGGGTCGCGCATTCTTCTCCTTCCTTTCTTTCTCTCATCCGATGAATCTGTGTGGGTGAGGTCTTGCCATCCACCATGATCCTTGTAGTCTTTCCATCGGATAGAGGCACCATGACTTTGTTGCAAAAGCTATGATCAAAGGAATAAGGAGAAGGTTCTAAAGCAAAGATGAAGTTTGTTAGACGGGTTAGGAGAATTGCATAAAGGAGCACCATCTTGTCAATGCTTTTCACACGCTATCCTTTTATCATGTAATAAGGTTGAAGTGAGTGCCATAGGCAATAAATCATGAAGCTCAAGCACGCATTGGGATGATCTTTGTTCCCTCCCAAGAAAAGCACATTCTCCTTACCACGAAGTTCCCATTTCTTGTAGAACGGGAACATTTTTGAAAGCTCCATTTGAAATGGATCCCTATAGATCACCTTTGAATTTCTCATGACCCTCGATGGAGATGCTCTTTCCATGAATAAGGTATCCCCACTGCGGGTTGCTTTGATTCTCATGCAGTAGACTTCATGATGATCTACAATGTCATGTAGCTCCGCCAAAGACCATTCATTGGAATACATGCAAACTCCTTGTTATGGGACATGAAGTATTCTTCCAAATTCTACAAGAGAGGTAACTCATGCTCATTGATGATGAAGGCTATTGAGATGGTCCCGTTATCATTCCTAACGATTCTCATTGTCTTTTAAAATCAAGCACGAACACAGGACAAATTTGCTCGTTTATGTCCAAAAGGCAATCAAAGCCAATTCCTTCAAAGACTTGTCGGATGTTGGTGTTCGCGAGAAATGATGGTTCAACCACACGGCCTTCATGAAAAAGCCTCTTTTCTAGCAACTTGAAAGCTTTCCTATCCTCCGAACTTTGGCCTTCCTTTCGATGGTACATTGGGATGTAGTGTATGATCATGATAATCTTGTTGTTACATTTAGGCATGATTTTTCCTATACAACAAAACCACAATGTGGTGTTAATTGTGTGAATAGTAGCCTAAAAGATTTTATCACAATTTTGCTCAAAACATCTTCATTGAATTCAAGGAATGAGTTTAATTTGTATTAACAATGTTAATTCTTTGATTTAGATTATCTTAGAAAACAATGTGGTAAACAAATTATGACAAACCCATTTGAACCCAACTTCTAAAGATGAAAATTGTAATCCTAGGAATCAAGTAATAGAAATAACAATGCAAAGAAGATTATACTAACACAAGAGATTGTTTTGCTTGAAGGAAATGATCAATTTGCTCATGTGAAGTAAGAATAGGTTTATGTTCATGAGTCTTTGATATAGGAAAGTGATAGTGGAAATTCCACGTTGATCATTTCTTACTTATGTTGTCTTCATTGCATGGATCCCACGATCCCTTTGTATGAGGGATCCGGCTAGTTTAAATGCAGGGATCCGGCATAACAACAATTAGTCAGCTTAAGTATTCCTTGATAATTTTGGGTTGGGAGTTCTAAATTGCCTAGGGTCAATGTTTATGCTCTATAACTTATGGTTTGGGGTTTTGAAGGGTTATACTAGTCCTATTTGACGAGGTTCCCTATTTATGAATAAATCATAATTCTTACGGAAGTTTTCAAAGATTATGATAAAATCCCATTTTATCATAATGTAAGAAATTTCACATGGATACTCATTGACATAGATGAAATGTCAATAATCCTTTTGTGAGGAGTAATGATCAAGGTTCTCGAATAGCCGAGATATCATTATCACTAGTTTGTAGTTTTGTCTATAGAGATCAACGAAGAATACTATTCTTGATGATGAGTTCAATATGGATAACTACTTTAGTGATTATTAAGAGCGCGAAGATACTAGTAACACTTAATCACGATTAAAGAAAGATGACCCAAAAAAAATTTTGTAATTTATTAAAGATCATACCTTTGCTAAATATTCTTTTTAAGAAAAAAAGTATTTAGAGATAGATCCTTCATGATCTTCTTAGGATGCCCAAATCCAAGTATGAAGAATTCTTTGCTAAATATTCTTTTTAAGGAAAGAAGTATTTAGAGAGACATTCTTCATGATCTTCTTAGGATGCCCAAATCCAAGTATTGAGAATTCTTAACACAGAAAGTATTAGAATGTTCTATCATTGTCCAACATTATAAAATATGATGATTTTTAAAACATTACATTTTGAAAAATCCTTCTTTGTAGTTTTCAAACATACACGGATCGTATCAAGTTATTAAAGTACAAAATACTTTAAGAAACTTGGTCACGAAGCTCTGATGCCAATTGTGAAAACTAAAGGGGGGGTTGAATATTTTTATGATTAAAACTTCGTTTTTAAAATATTTAGATCGACTTATGTCAATCTATTTAAATGTGTATGTTGGACATTGGTAGATAGATAAGTAAATGTGTAATAGAAAGATAAAGAGTAAGAAACACATAATCACGACACGAGTGTTTATAGTGGTTCTACAAGGACACCTTCCTTGCTCCTACTCCACCCCCGAAGTCACCTACTCGAGAGTTCAGAACACTACACAACACCAACTCCTTATGGCGAGAAGCCTTCAACAACGCCTACTCTTTTTCGGTACTAGACTAGACACCGAAGTTCTTCCACAAGGTAGAAGACACCTATCACAACGTCGCCTACCCTTTATCCGTAGATTGGCTAGATACCGAGTTCCATTACTATGGAGAACTACTACCCAACAACACACACCTATCCCGAAGGAGACCAACTCCTTATTAAAACATCATCAAGGATATCAAAATCCTTGGATAAAACCTATCTCTATTTGTATATCGATGCACCTTATCGATCATACACCCTTGAATCTTTCACTAATGCCACTAGACTCGCTTCTAGGCATTCTTCACTAATGCCCTGACACGGACATTTGGCACCTTTCACTAATGCTTCGCCTTGATTTTTCGGCATCCTTCACTAATGCCTTTGACACGGACGTTAAGCACCTTTCACTAACGATTTCGTCTTGACTCTTCTCGCATCCTTCCTTCACTAATGCCTTTGACACGGACGTTTAGCACCTTCACTAATGCTTTGTCTTGACTCTTTGGCATTCCTTCACTAATGCCTTTGACACAAAGACTTCTATGGAGGAAGAAAGAACTATCAACAAGAGAACCACAAGAATCTTGATGATGACGAAGCATGGCAACTCATGGACTTGAGCTTGCTCGACTTCAAGAGGTGGTGATCTCGCCTTCAAGAGGAACCTAGAGAATCACACAAAAACAAAACACAAACTACATAGAGAGATCCTTAGGATCCGAGGTCGAAGGTTTACAATACTAGGAGAAAGTATGTGTGAGAGTGGCAACCCATAGTGAGGAAATTGCTCACTATTTATAGAAGAAATTTAGCTACTTTTCCATCGACCCAATCCCTCACTGAGGGATCCACCAATGTAATCCGGGGATCCGGACGCCCTCTTCCCATGGGTTTTGGGTCATGGGTCATGGGTCCTAGACTTTGGACCATGGGTATCCAAGTAGATACAAATTATCTACAAGATGCAACGATCTAGTCCATGGGTCATGGGTTAAAACCATGGGTCATGGATAATATCCATTTATGACTTATGAATGATGTCATGCAATGGGTTATGGGTTATGCTCCATGGGTATGGGTCATGGACTTTGGGTTTTACCCAACCACATTCAATGTATTTAGTCAATAGGTCAAAATACTTAAGCTTCTACCCATTGTATTACCCATTATGATACATACTATTTATGTATATATTTTCCCAATATGTAAACACTAGTTGTTGTACATATGTATTACTAAATAATAAAACCACTTTTACTTCTTTAGTGTTTTATGTGAAAACGTAAGTGTGTTAGTAAACTATTGGCTCAAACCATTTACGTATTTTATTTGTTTCGTTAAAATGATTTTACGTTTGTTATCGACAAAACATTAGGACATCGTAAAATATAAATAAACGTTACTAATTTATTTGTATTAACCGAAGGCCTCACGTTCCTTCTTCAATACACTAGGCTGATCCTCAAGCAAGGGATCCGTGGGAGCAAGAGCATATTTTGTCTATAAATAGTGAGCCATTTCTTCATTGTAACTCACCCTTTTAACATACATTTTCTCTTAGTATTGTAAACTTTCTAACCTTAGATCAAAGGATCTTTCTATGTAGTTTTGTGTTTGTGTGATTCTCTAGGTTCCTCTTAAAGGCGAGATCACCACCTCCTGAAGTCGAGCAAGCTCAAGTCCATGAGTTGCCATGCTTCGTCATCATCAAGATTACTGAGGTTCTCTTGTTGATAGTTCTTTCTTCCTCCATAGAAGAGTTGTGTCAAAGGCATTAGTGAAGGATGCCGAAAGAGTCAAGACGAAAGTATTAGTGAAAGGTGCTTATACGTCCGTGTCAAAGGCATTAGTGAAGGATACCGAAAGAGTCAAGACGAAAGCATTAGTGAAAGGTGCTTAAACGTCCGCGTCAAAGGCATTAGTGAAGGATGCCGAAAGAGTCAAGACGAAGGCATTGGTGAGAGGTGCCAAACATCCGTGTCAAGGGCATTAGTGAAGGATGCCTAGAAGTTAAGTCTAATGGCATTCGTGAAAGTGGTGAGACAGAATGGTGATGTAGATCATTTCTCGAAATCATCAAGTTTTCATTACCTTGAGACAATAATTTTGTTAACACCATTTTCGAAATCATCAAGACTACTAATGGTATCTTGTTGATATTTCTTTTCTTTCTCTTTAGAAGTGTAGTATCGAAGAAATAGGTGAAATATGTCTAAAGGTTCAAGACGAAGACATTAGTGAAAAGTGTCGAAGAGTCATATTGAAGGCATTAGTGAAGGGTGCCTAGAAGTCAAGTCAAAAGGCATTAGTGAAGGGTGCCTAGAAGTCAAGTCAAAAGGCATTAGTGAAGGGTGCCTAGAAGTCGAGTCAAAGGCATTTGTGAAAGTTGCCTAAGGTGTACATTCGATATGGTGTGTCGATGTACAAGATAGATTTGTATTGGGTCAAAAGATATTGATATCCTTGTTGATATTGTCATAAGGAGTAGATCTCCTTTGAGATAGGATTTATGTAGTGTTAGGTAGTAGTTCCTCCTTTGTAATGGAACTCGGTATCTAGCCTTGTACCGGCTAAAGTGTAGGCGACGTTGTGATAGGTTTGGTTCTACCTCGGAAGAACCCGATGTCTAGCCTTGTACCGATAAAGTGTAGGCGACGTTAGAAGGCTTCTCCACCACAAGGAGTTTGTGTTGTGTAGTGATTACGAACTCTTGAGTAGGTGACTCGGGGAGTGGAGAAGGGGAAGGTGTCCTTGTAGCCGAACCACTATAAATACTCGCGTTGTGGTTTTGTGCTTCTTACTCTCTATCTTAGTCTTCTTTATTCATATGCTTATCTATCAACATCCAACACATACGTTTCAATAGATTGACATAAGTCGATCTAAATAGTTTAAAACCAAGTTTTAATTGGCAAAATTATTCAACCCCCCCTTCTAGTTTTCCACAGAGGCATTAATGCCGAGACCACAAATCCCTCGATTCACATAGACCTATTCCAAGCATGACACCCGACCGGGCTTTGGAGTCTATTCGACGAATATCTGATCATTTCTACAAATGGCATGTGGAAACCGGGTATGGACCAGAAGATGATTTCAAGCACAAGGTAATGAAAACTTTGACCAAGAAGGAAAATGACTATGGTGCAATGTTTGAAGAGGAGACGGAAAGGGCTAGTGAAAATGAGGCTTGTAGGGTAGAAAAAGTAAAAAGTTTATTCGGAACCAAGGTTGAAAATAACTTGGAAAAGATTATTTTTGATCACATTGAAGAATCAAAGGAACATGACGAGAGGATAGAAAAAATGATGAGGAAATTCAGAGAGAGCACGGTATCTTCCCTTAAGATTCATGAAGACCGGATCAAAGGCTTGGAAAAGAATGTGGACTTATGCTCAAAAGACATTATGGATTATCTTGTTAAGCGGGATGAAGAAATTGTTAATTCAGTTGAGACAGTTTCTGAGGAGCCAACTACCTTCTCTGAGAAGGTCAAAAGAAGAATCAGCAAGGAGAAACTCCTACTTCATGATTTTGGAGCTATTCCTGTAAACATCCCTCTAATTAACTCCCTTAGAACTAATCCTAAAAATGTTTTGCAGGAAGTAAGTAATGAGAAGAATGTTCTCGATGAGACTGTGTCAGTTCGAATAAACGAAAGGTGTTCGGCAATTCTAAGAAATGAACTGCCATAAAAAGAAAAAGATCTAGGTTGCTTCAATCTCCCTTGCCTGATTAGGAATCTTAACATGTGTAACACCCTATCCAATATTGGAGCAAGCATTAGCATAATGCCTCATTCAATGTTCTTATGCATTGGAATCAGAAGTCTTAAACCGGCAAAAATGAAAATAGAAATGGCGAATCGATCCATGCAATCACCTCTGGGAGTTGTAGAAAACTTATTGGTAAAAATTAACAAGTTCCTCTTCCCGGTGGACTTCATTATCCTGGACATTCCCGAAGATAACAGGGTACCTATCATTCTAGGTAGGCCCATGCTCAGCACGCCCATACGAAGTTGATGTATTTGCTCGGAAGATGACACTTGAAGCTAATGAGGAAATTGCTACATTCAGATCAAATGAACTTCTGTCCATCCCTCAAAAGGTTTACGCAATTGACCCTAACGGCGATTTTGGTGATGCGTTGAAAGAATTTCTAAGTGAATCCCCAAAGACCCCTTCAAATCGACGATGTCGCTCGAAAAGACTTTGATATAATTGTTAACTTTGAAGAAGAGGATATTTTGGGAATCAGTACCGACGATTTTTCTAGTGATATCGACATGGTCCATTGGCACAACAATTTTGAGGAGAACTTTTCACGATCTGACCAACCTATGTTTTATGAAATGAGGACTCGGATTCATCATAGGAACCCCTATAACCTAAAAATTTCATGTAAGATAAGGTTCATCGACTTCCACCCCTTCATTGACACAAAGTCCCCGGTAAACATCATATCTAAAGAATGTTACAACCAAGTTATGGTAAAAGAATTAGAGTACAAAGGGAACAATTTTCTGGGGATTGCAACAAAGGTCCATGTCTTTGTTGGAACGCATACATTCTTGGTCGATTTTGTGGTATTAGATGACACTAGCGAGTTCGTGGAGGACGAACTTCAAGGTAATTTTAGGAAAGCTCTTCAGAATTAGCTAGGCTTGATGGGAATGAAAAGGAAGGGCTAGTGTGGTTGAAGATTGGCAATGATAAAACAATTTTCAATGCCAAGAATTAAGAATTTTAAGAGTTGGACAAAGAAGCAACTAAGCCATGCCCGACCACTACTTAAACGTAAGTGATATAAAAGCCAACGAGATTAACCACCCATACCAAAAGATCAAAAACTTCTACTTGGGATGCTTAGAGCTTGGCGCTGATTACAAACGGACGAGAGTCTCATAAGTTGGATTCAGCTGGAGATTGCCATATCCACGAAATGACAAAAAAACATTTTTAGCCCCATGGCTTTGAGTCTAATTTAAAGACTCGTTAATAAAGAAAAATTTCTTGGAGACACTGAATTATCCTTTTATTTCTTTCTTTTATTTCTATTTTTGTTGGGTTTGTGTTTTAACAAATTTGCATGAAATTGGAGAAGAATTCAAGTAGCTTGAACGGGACCTGACTGTTCATCGCTACGGCGAAATCATTCCCATGATTACCGTAACACATCATCGCAGAGCGATTCTCTCCAAAGCATCACCCATTACGTCGTAATCCCATGTTATGGTTACGCCGTAGCTACCCTCCAAGAGCGCCAAGTTTTGTTATACTTACGGCAGAATCCTTCAAGGAGTTACGACGTAACTATCTTTCTGTTACAATTCTTTCTATTTAAACACAATAACCTTGTATTAGTTTTTAAATGAACTTTGTGGGTAAGTTCCCATGTAAGCCCTTACTAGACTACACTCATCCACTTGGGACGCCAAGTGGTTTAAAATGCTTTTTGCATACGCTAAATGCAACCGTGATTCCTACGAAAGTGAGTTAGATTTCTTTTTATTTTTGTTTTTATTTTTCTTTTTAGAATTATGCTTTTTGGTTAGTGTGATTTGTGGAATGAAGTTTGCTGTGGATGCTTAGCGAAGGCACGATTCTCTATCGGGCCTCTTTATTTTGGAGCGAATTTCATGGAAGTTCTCGCTCTAATTCTACTTTCTCTTCACCTTTATTTAATGTTTAGTACAAAAGGAACTTTGTACATTTCAAGTGGAGGGACGGGAGTAGAATTACCTCTTGAACTTTATTGCCCTCTGATGCAGGTTTTACTGACTAGGTTTTAATATTTATATAGTCTCGTTATACCTATGGTCTACCCTAATGCACTAACGGGCAGTGTACCCGGTCGTGTAGTGTAGTATTCGGTAAAACCGAGGTCGTCCCAAGAGCTATGTGTGTTGGATTATTTCTAAATCTAGGTGTCACAGTTTTAAATATGATTTCGATAAGGAATTAACTAATTAACTACTAAAGCAGATAAAATCAAATAAAGACAAAGGTTCAATCAATAGAGGAGAGTGGTGCTAACCTAGTTAATCATCCTAGCTAGTAATGTCTACGTCTACTTACTTTCAATTACTTCAGTGCACAAGATTTGGTCAATTCGCCCTAACCTATCACAAAGATGCCACCACTAGAGAAGTCAGTGTCCCCTCATAAGTCCAGTTTTCCCCGGTCCCGCCGAGTCATTAAGTACATGCTAGATTATAATAGTGAGTGCCCAGCTAGCATCTTAAACACTCACCCCTAATTCTTAAGTTCATCCAAACGGTAGGTGATCAGTTGGTCAAATCGCACAAGTAGAAAGGGTCATCAGTTGGTCATATCTTACCCTTCCTGTCTCAGTCTACTCACTTAGGCTCAGTTGGTCATATCTCCTAAGCAACTAGCCTCTACCGCCATTCAAAACTACCGAAACAAGGGTAGCTACCAATAAACTATGCATGCATACACTTAGAAATAATTATATGGAAGTAATGTAAACGCAAACAAAACAATTAAGAAAAGTAACTAGGCCAACACCAAGAGGTGCTTAGCAGCCATATTAACCATACAAATCAATTCAATATCCAATGTTACGAAATACATGAATCGAAAGTAAAGAAAAGATAAAATGCTAATGCTTATCGTAGGGGAGTGATTTATCCCTTGGAGACAAACCGTATGCTCCTCTAGGCATGCTTTTGGCTTCTTCCCACGTTCTTTGGTTGTGGTGTGTGGAATGGGATGATTTGAAATGCCGGAAATGTGGGGTATTTATAGGCCGATCTGGGTTACAGAACTACATTAGAATAGTTACCGTAATCTTCTATTTCTTCGTAATTTTCACTAGATTCTGCTGGTTACGGCGTAACCTTATAAGTGGTTACGCCGTATCTTCAATATTTCTTGGTTACGCCGTAGTTTAAACAAGAGTTACAACAGTAGTTATCGCGGCGTGGAACCTCATTTGACCTAATGTGGTTACGTCGTAGTCTTTGGGGAGAGTTACGCCGTAATCTTCTAATGAGTTGGTTTTCTGAGTCACGCTTTAGTTACGGCGTAATGTGAGAGATGAGTTTACGCCGTAACTTCTTCAAAGTCAGCATACTATTATAAATCTCTGATATTTCTCCAATTCCGTGTCTCTTTAGCTCCAATGCTCGTTATTTACCTGAAACTAGAAAACAATGGAAAACAAGCGTAAATCCATATAAATGATATAAATTACAAGCATTATCGGGGGAAATTGACACTTAATATTCAGGACTATTTGATGTAATATCCCCCTACTTGAACTCTACTTGTCCTCAAGTAGACCTTATTTAGAAAGATTCCTAAAAAGATATCTCCCATAACCTGGAAAATATAAGTTTACAAATCCCTTATGCTAAAATAAAACAAAGCCGAACACCTCACGAAATGGGAACGAAACACTCAAATCTCTAAACTATTCTAAGTGTCAATTTCAGGGTGATCACTCAATCGCACAATCATAACATGTATTCTATCATAAGCTTGGCGGTTACACAAATCTCCACCACTAGAGTTAAGGGCTAAACAATTCTTGAAGGGAATATGGGTAGACACGACAAAGGTTAAGGGGTGACTACACACACATACATGCACGAGTGGACAAAATCAATGATACATGACCAAATCCATGGCCAAGACACCAAAGATTGCTCGCTGCATCACCTAGACACGCTTCATGACTATATGGTAGGATAAGACATGGGATATATAAATGGTGTAAAATAAAAATCAAGCAGGTAGTCTAAATATATAACCAATTCATCACCACTTACCGTCCGCCCAAAGTTCAAGCTTTGAAGTCAAGAAACCGGATCATGAAATACTAGGTAGATGTGTCATTAGAGGACATCATGACGGGCACACTACCTTTTCTCCAACTATTGGCATAATTACCAACTCCAATCTTCGAATGTGACCGAGGTGGCCTCCTCGATACTAAATCTATATAGTGCTCATAACAATGCACTTTTACAATAACTAAATAACATAACAACTTTTTTTTCCAACATAACAATAACAACTAAACATAATATCCCCCCCTTGAGATGAACAACGGGAATTTGGGGGGGGGGGGTCTTCAATGATCTTCAAGAATGTGTCGTCGACGAAAGTGTGATTTTCGAACCTTTCCACTTGAACCTTGAACTTAGGCAAATAATGACTTCCCAGTCACAAATAAAGACTACAGGGTAGGCTAAGGTGTATCGAAACAATATATTGGGTTAACAAAATGAAAGGAATGGCTCAGATGGGTGTATCTAGGGGTATCTTGCACTAAAAGTGAGTGCAACAAAAGGGTTTCACATGGGGGTCGAGAAGTCAAGGTGACTAATCGATAGACACACAATGGTATGCTATTTGGGTGATAATCCTATAATATTGCCTTATTAAACTGAAAAGTCCAAATACATCGAGCTAACTCAACATACCTCGTCTATGGTCTCAAAATGATGCAAAGGCCAAGTTCTAAAGTTGACAAGCTACCGGCACACTCATAATTTGGTGGATTTGGGGTAAAATATTAGAAACGGATAAGGCTAATATCACCATATAATGTCAAGGGTTGTATGTGCTTGGCTAAGGTCTAATCTAGTTAGGTTAAGAAAAACATGTCAAAATTTTAAAAATGGCACAATTTTTCAAAAGCAACTAGAAAAACGAGGGCAAAATAAAGTTCAAGAGATAATTCTACTCCCGTCCCCCCACTTGAATTGTACAAAGTCCCTTTTGTACTAAGCGTTAAATAAAGGTGAAGAGAAAGGTAGAATTAGAGCGAGAACTTCCCTGAAATTTGCTCCAAAAAGAAAGAAGGTTCACGAAAAAGAGACGTGCTTCTCAGATAATCATCCATGAGCAAACTTTAATCCCCTAAATCACACTACCGACAAGCATAATTCTAAAAAGAAAAAATGAAAAATGAAAACAAACCTAACTCACTTTCGTAGGAATCACGGTTGCATTTAGCATATGCAACAAGCCTTTAAACCACTTGGTGTCCCAAGTGGACGAGTGAAGTCTCGTGAGGGTTTACAGGAACACACCCACAAAGTTCATTTAAAATACTAATACAAGGTTATTGTGTTTTAAAATGGAAGAAATAAAGCCGAGGAGAGTTACGTCCGTAATTTGAGGGAGTTACGCAGAATCGCAAAACCCCATATGTTGCAAAAGGGTGGCTACGGTGTAACCAATGAGATGGTATTACCGAATTGGTAATGCGCTCTAAAATTCTCAATAAGGTTGGTTATGGTGTAATCATCGAGATGAGTTACGCCATAACTATGGTCGACGAAAACCGCAGAGCAATCATTTCCTCATTTCCTAAAAAATGATTAAAACACAAAACCCTACTGAAATGGAAATAAAACACAAAGAAAGGATAATTCGGGTTGTCTCCAAAGAGCACTTTTCTTTATTTATGAGTCTTGTTAGACTCAGAGCCACGGGCTACCAGGCTTGTTGGTCATTTCGAGATATGGCAATCTCCACGTTGGATCCAACTAATCGATTCTCATCCCGCTTGTAGTCATCCCCATTCTAAACAGCCCGAGTAGAAGCTCTTGATTTTCCTCGTGGCGGTCAATACCTTTTGCCTTGTCTTCCTAATCGATATCGAGCAATGGTTGGGCTTGGCTTAACTGCCTCTTGGTCTAATTTTTAAAATTCTTAATGGTTCTCGTTATTTTGAAGATAGTCTTATCATCATTTATCTTTAACCATACTAACCCTTCTTCTTCATTTTTATCTAACCCAGACATTTCTTGAAAAGGTTTTCCTAAAATTACTCCCGTAAGTCCATCTTCCACAAATTCGCTTACGTCGTCCAAAACCATAAAGTCCACCAAAAATGAATGAGTCCCAACGAAGACATGGATGTTAGTTGCAAACCCAAGAAAGTTTTTCCCCTTATATTCTAATTCTTTCTTCATAACTCGGTTATAGCACTCTTTTGACATGATGTTGATCGGGAAGTTGTGTCAATAAATGGATGGAAATCGATGAACCCGATTTTGCATGAGATCTTCAAATAATAAGGGTTTCTATGATGTATGCGGGTTCCTACCTCATAAAATCTAGGTTGATTGGTTTATAAAAATCCTTCACAGAGTTGTCTTACCAATGGGCCATTTCGACGTCACATGAGAAGTCATCAGTACTGATTCATAAATTATCCTCTTCCTCGAAGTTGACGAAAACATCAAAATCTTTCCCCGAATCTATCTCGCCATGATCCGAGGGGTCACTAAGAAATTCTTCTAGAGCGCCACCAAACCGCCACGGGTCAACCGCATACCTTTTGAGAGTAGACAGGAGTTCATTAGTTCCGAACGTTGCAATTTCTCCATTAGCTTCAAGAGTTAGTTTTCAAAGAAAAACATCCACCTTTGTATGGGCAGTGGCAAGCATAGGTCTACCTAAAATGATAGTTATTATGTTGTCTTCCGGAATGTCAAGAATCACAAAATCTACCGGGAA
Organism: Chrysanthemum makinoi; assembly: GCA_910596185.1. NCBI lineage: Eukaryota > Viridiplantae > Streptophyta > Magnoliopsida > Asterales > Asteraceae > Chrysanthemum > Chrysanthemum makinoi. The sequence goes on along the minus strand of OU343222.1, from coordinate 121,850,392 downwards.
AAGGAATTTCTTTATCTTCACCAACACATTTTCAACGATGCCTAATGGTGACTGCATGGATCAGTCGGCCATTTCAATTTTCATCTTGTCGGCTTCAAGTCACCAATCCCCATACGTAGGAACATCGAACAAGGCATTATGCTAATACTCGCTCCAAGATCAGCTAGGGCATTACACATATTGAGACTCCTGATCAAGCAAGGGAGAGTGAAACATCCCGGATCTTTTCCTTTGTGGTAGCTCATTTCTCAAAACCGCTAAACATCTTTCGTTGAGTTGAATTGTCTCATCATTGCTTAATTCCTGCGGAATATCATCATGATTAGTTTTAATGGAATTATTAATGGGAGTTTACCGGAAGCTTGGTCCAGAAGCGATTGTCTCTCCATACTGATTTGTCGCTTAACTTTTTCCGAAAAGGTCGTCGGTTCTTCAAGGATTGTATCCACCGTGTTGACAAATTCCTCTTCTAGAGCCGCTAGGTAATCAGTGATGACTTGCGAACATGAGCTCACACTCTTTTTCAATCCCTTAATCCTATCTTCATGAATTTTGATAGAAGAGACTGTATTATCCACGGATGTCTTCATCATTTTTTCAATTCTCTCATCTCGTTCCCTTGATTCCTTGATGTGGTCAAGAATCATTTTTTCAAGATTGATCCCGGTTTTGGTCCCAAATACACTCTTAACCTTCTCAATGCTACATGCTTCAGCTTCTCTTTCTAACCTTCGTTTTTTGAAAATTTCTCCATAATTGTATTCTTGCTTTGTCAACGTCTTCATTACCTTATGATCAAAATTGTCTCTTGGTCCATACCCTGTATCCATATGCCATTTGTAGCAATGTTCAGAAATCCGTTGAATACATTCCAAGGCTTGGTCAGGGGTCATGCTAGGAGTGGGTCTCGGATAATCGAGTAGTTCTCGTGTTAGCGCATTAATTCCCCGGTAGAAGACGTAGACGATCTGGTGTTTGTTCAAATCATGAGTGGGACATCGATAAGTAGCTCATTAAATCTTTCCCATGCCTGGTAAAGCGTTTCTTCCCCAACTTGAACGAATTGATAGATTTTACCAAGAAGTTTGGCCATTTTTTAAGGAGGGCAAAATTGCTGGACGAACTCTCTTCTTAGTTTATCCCATGCTCCTTTACATTCGTTAGGGAGTTTTTTATACCATCTTTTCAGCTCCAAAGAAGAGTCATAGGAAAAATCCTGCGGTGACGAATAGCTCGGGGTGCCTCTGACGTTGAAAAGAGAGGATAAGTCGAGTACTTCTTCTACATGATTTTGAACGTCCTCATTTTCATCTCCAGAAAACTTAAGTTCGTGTAACTCTCGAATAAATTGATCTAGAATAGAGTATTTTTTAGTACTAGAACTCGTATGGTTGAAGTTCGCTGGCGCTCATTTGGTCATTCCAAATACTGCTCCATGGTTAAGTCATCAATATTATTTTCCTCGATGACCGGGTTCTCAAGGCCGACCTGGTCCGATTCGTAAAATGAAAAGATGTTGTGAATAGGAACCGGAGAGTAAACTTTCCTTATCCGAAATTGCTTCTCCGGATCATCGAATGGGGTGGCTAAAAAGGCCTCAGCTACGAAGTCTTGTATCCCGACATTTAAGAGAAGAAAGAAAATTAAAATATACTTAATGCGAAATCCTAAAATAGCTCCTACAGTGGCTTCAAAACTTGATGGGTTTTACTAATGTGTTTTAATATTTATATAGTCTCGTTATACCTATGGTCTACCCTAATGCACTAACGGGCAGTGTACCCGGTTGTGTGTAGCGTAGTATTCGGTAAAACCAAGGTCGTCCTAAGAGCTATGTATGTTGGATTATTACTAAGTCTAGGTTTCACAGTTTTTAATATGATTTCGACAAGAAATTAACTAATTAACTACTAAAGTAGATAAAAGCAAATAAAGGCAAATGTTCAATCAATAGAGGAGAGTGTGCTAACCTAGTTAATCATCCTAGCTAGCAATGTCTACATCTAATTACTTTTAATTACTTCAGGTGGGTCAAAGTCGAGAGGACAACATTTGGTCAATTCGCCCTAACCTATCAGTAAAGATGCCACCACTAGAGAAGTCGTGTCCCCTCATAAGTCCAGCTTGTTCCCGGTCTCCTAAGCCGAGTCATTAAGTACCGCTACATACTAGACTTATAATACTGAGTGCCCGGGCGTTAGCAACTTAAACACTCACCCCCTAATTCTTAAGTTCATCCAAACGGTAGGTGATCAGTTGGTCAAATCGCACAAGTTGAAAGGGTCATCAGTTGGTCATATCTTACCCTTCCCGTCTTAGTCTATTTTGTTAGAATCACTCTTAAACCTTAATTCAAGTGTTAGTGATTCATATGTAATAGTTAGCTTAATATGGCCTTTATGTTAGTAATTAGCCTTAGGCTTATGTAGAAGGCCCATAAGCCTAGGCCTAAGCCCATAAAAGAAAGGAAGGGACTAGGAGTGTTGCCCTAGCTCCCTCTCCTATAAATACCTTGTAATAACCCTCACTTGAGGGTTGGTTGTTCAATTCATTTCACTTTCACTCTTACGCATAACCATTCTATATTTATACGTGTATGTATGTGTGTTATTGTTCAACCGATCATTCTCTCTTCATCTATTTCTTCTATTGATGCTTGTGTTACTAATATGGTGACCTAACAGTGGTATCAGAGCCATCTAGTTGGGTGAAACGGTTTGTTTTTTGAAGTCTTTTTTCATACGCATAAGTTTCACGTTTTTCAATCTTTCATACGCATAAAAACTTATTTTTTTTCACTTTAAAATCCAAGATTCTTGTACTTTAAAGGTTATTTGGTGATAAAATTTAAGTTTTTAGCAAAAAGTTTGAAACTTTATGTGTATTTCATTGTTTTTAAGCTTGATTTCATTCGTGTACTACTTTCTACTCGAAGGTGAAAAGAGTTTTGGATCATCAAGTTTTAAACTTTCTTGTTATTTTGGTGATATTGAAGCTATTTCATCATAAAAATCCTGTTTCTACACACTTTTCGGTGTAAAATCAGTTTTTGGTACTTTCTACTTGTAAGCAAAACCCTAAACTTACGCATAAGACTACCTTGGTTTGATCTTCAAGGAATTGTTTACTCAGGTTTTCTTGCTTGGATAAGCCTGAAAACACTTCGACTTTGATATCGCTTACACGTGATAGTAAAGGATTTTTGCGTTAAAACCCTAGTTTTACGCATAAGCATAAAAGCTTACGAGTAAGCATCTTACGCCTAAGCATTTTCTAGGCATAAGCAAGTCTTACGCCTAAGAAAATATTACGCGTAGGTTCTTTCTTAAGCCTTTGGTTTCACATAAGCTAAGGTTTCACCAAGTTTACGCCAGAAGCTCTTTCACGCCAGAAGCTCTCTTACATAAGCTTTTTCTACGCCAAGTAGGTCCTTTTCTACGCATGCTTTTGTCTACGAAAGTAAGGTTCTTGTCCACGCATAAGCCGGTTTTCTACGTTTAAGCACTTCTTCAACAAACAAAGTTTCATTCGACTACAAAGATCCATCATCAACACAAGTTATTAAAAAGTTTTTAAGGAAAATTTGAGTAAAATTTAATTTTGAGAGACTAAACGCTCAATTTTACGATTCAAATTTTGGTTTAATCAGAAAATTTTGGTCAAAAATTCAAATTTTTGGGCCCAAATTCAAATTTTTCGGGTATAATTTGGCGTCAAAATTGTCATAACTCAAATTTTTCTTACAACCTTAGAATTGAATTTTATAGTGAATTGATGAGTGTCTAAATACTCATCATTTTTGTACCATTTAAACTGCAAAAACATCTGAAAACACTCAGAAATGCATCAAAATGATAAAAATATCACAAATAAGTGTTTTATGTGTTTTTAATGCAAAAATATCAAAACCGTGAAAAACGCATCAAGTTTGCATAATTGGCGCTTAGTCCCCTAAGTTTCAAAAATTGTCAAAAAAATTCCTGGTAAAACAAAATAAAGAAAAATGTTATTCAAGGTCCTGAAATATTTTAAATTGTCAAAATGGTCCTTGAATAAATCTTTTGTCAAATGGCGTAGCAACCCTGAACTTTCATAAAATGTCAAGTTTGGTCCTTGGAAAATTGAAAATGTCAAAACTGGTCCTTGTACTATTGGAAATTGTCAAAATTGGTCCTTGTGACAACTTTGGAGAAATGACAAGAATGGTCCCTCTAGTTGGAAAAATTGCAAAGTTAGTCCTGTTATATTAAACCAAACCTTGACTTTTCCCATTTCCCTCTTTATACCTTTTTGACCCTTCCTGTTTTTGAACCCTTGGTCAACCCAAGTCAAACAAAGGACTCTTCCCTCCACCTCTTTGCTTCTCTCCAACTTGCCTGCTACACCCTGCAATTCCTCTCCCATCACCCCTCACACCTTATCCCTTATCCCCAACCCCCCTCATCATCACACCACCCATTCCACCCCCTAGCTACTTCTGAGTCTCCAGAGGTCAAAATCCCTTTCCCCGCCAAAATTGATAAATAGCCAATATGAGCAAAACTCACCCATTGGCTCAATAAAGTGGTGGGATTGAATCAAGAGGACACGTGGAAGATTTTTGATATAAAGAGGGCTAAGAGGAGAGGATAGGGAGTAGTTAGTTTTTATTTTTTCTATGTATGTCGCTTTTTTAGTTATCTTAATTAGTGTTTTTAAAATGTAATTCTAAGCTTTAATGTGTTAAACTCAAGTTATGTTATCATTGTAATCGCTTTAAGAATCAAATTCAAAGTTTGGATAAAATCCTTGTTCTTGTATTCACTATTGAGAAATTAAGTTCCAAACTCTTGTCTTAAAGCTTCTATTAGCTTATTTTTAAGCTTAAACAGGTTTACTCAAGCTTATTAGAGCTTTTGGTAAGCATGGATAACATTTTCAAGCAAATTTGGTTGATGGTCAACAAAATCAACTGGGAGCTAAACTGGAAAATGGTGATCTGGTTGTTGCAGTTGGTTGAAATGGGTTGGAAATAGATTAGGTTAGAGTAGATTTGGTTTGGTTTGGCCCGCAACACTAATGGACTCGTAGTATTTGTCCATTTTCATTTTCACATCATACCGCATATTTGTACCAGAATCATTAACTGCTCAAATTTGGTTATTTAGTTGTACTTAGGTTATTTAATCTCAGTTTGATCCATAATATTAGCTAGTGTAATGTTTAGTTTCATTCTAAAGTTCAAAACAGTTATATATAGAGTGTTTGGTTTAGCTTTATTATCTGTGTTATAGGCTAGTTCAGTGGCAGCTTGTTGGTTCAGTTTGTGTCACTCATGTATACTATCGCTCAAACATTGTGCCTCGCAAATGCCGAAAGTCAAAATCACATCTCTTCTGTCTTAACTGCTCCTAATCGTTGGAATTTTTGAAAGCTAAAAGCTTGATTTGTGTTCAATTTTTAGTAGAATAGCTTAATATAACTTTATTTCATCATAATATATTAACATCAATCCACAAATCACTCTCAAAGTTGGAAAAAGTCAAAACTCCAAAACTCGCTAAAAGTAAAAAAAAAAAGCTTGAAAAGTCGGGCCAACTAGGTGAATTATCTTGGACTCATCTCTGGGCCAATTTCAATGAAACTTGTATTTTTAAAAGTTCAACTGCTCTAGTTTATTGTTGTCATTTTGTATATTTTTGTAAATTTTTAAGCTTCAAATGAGCTTGGCATTTGGGCCTTAGAGTGTTTCAGGGCACACACTCAGATTAACTGAGTGTGGTAGCCATTTGCAGAGCTTGCTACAAGCTCATTTGAGCTTGTCCAAGTCTCAGCTTTGGATTATAAGCTCCCAGCCGTGTCTTTTGTAGGTTCCTTCATCTGCTTTTAAATTTCACTTATTTTGTATCTTGTACTTAAGCTCTTAAGTTGGTCCCAAAACTGCTTTAGCTTATAAACTCAAAACATCAAACTGTAATCAGCTATTCAGTGGTTAAAAGTAGTTGTAATCTATTGCATTTAGGTTCTTTTAGTATATTATAGCTTTTGTTATCGGGCCAGTGGCTTATTTTGTCCATTTGCTTATTTCAAGTGCTTATTTCTAAGCACTTGACATAGCAACTTCTTATTCCTCCACACAACCATATGTTTTTCCATTTTTCCTAGATTCTATATATTGTTTTAAGCTTATCTTGAATTTTTCAGATTTTCCTAGCTTGTTTGCTATTTTTCTACATTTTAATTAGTTTTAAGCATTTTAATTAGTTTTAAATACCAAAAATTAAGAAAAGGTTCAAAAAAATAATTTTTCAATTTTCCTAAGTTTAGATAAATATAAAAGACAAAAATATTTTTTCAGATTTTTCTTAGTTACATTTGTATTATTAAGTAATTTAATTAGTTTTAAATAGTTTAAAATTCATAAAAAATAGAAAATAATCTAAAAATACAAAATAGTTTTGAAAATTCTATTTTGTTATTTTAGATTTTTCTAAGTCAAAAGTTTATTTTTCTAGCTTTGTTTCATATTTTCTTGTATTTTAGGTTAATATTTAATAGTTAAAATTAGTTTTTAATTAATAATAATTAATTTAATAGTTATAAAATAATTTTCTTTTTCTATAAATTTTCTTTTATCATTAGGTTTGTAAAGATGTCATTTCATATATTTTAGGTCTTTTATTTCTTAGATCTCACTTTTTATTTTGACGCTTACGTAAGTTTTATTTAAACGTAAGTTTTAAGTTTTAAACGTTCATCATTTTGCAAATAGTGATAGCGTTTATTTAATATTTTTTTATCTTTTTAAACTTTCTTTAATTTGCATTTAAGCCCCTGTAGTTTATGGGCTTTCTTTTTAGGTATAGATCAATCACTATCCTTTCCCTTTCAAATCCTCTCATCACACTTTACTGCGACTATTCTCAGCATACCGCTGGGACTTAACGACCGGGAAACACTATACTCTCGATCTTCATTGCATTTGTGCTTGAACTGCTTTAAGTTTGTTACTAATGGCCATTCACAAGTAAGTGCTTGAGTGATAAAACTGGATTGCCAGGATCATGAATTTCAAATTTGAGAGTCAAAATTTTCAAAATTATTTTGAGGGAAATTGCAATACACTATATCGACCTTCTGTGCTATATCGACTTCAGACCTTTCTCTTTGATTCTTTTGCAGAGAGAGAGTGTTTAAATCAATGGATTCCGATTTCAAAAGGCATCTCGTGGAATTGCAATGTAAGATGAAAACCATTCAAATTCCCAATGATTAACAATTCCAAGCATCAGACATCATCAAATTCCTTATCCGTGCAAGGTGAAAGAGTTGATGTACATGAAAGGAATGCTCAAATGGACGCTTGAGAATGTTGCATGACATCGCGAATCGCCTGTGAATGCGACAATGAGGTTGTAGCATTGAAAAGCAAGAGGATAAAGAAGCAGATCGAGAAGATATCATACTTAACTACTTACACCGAGCCCAACCGACGAAGATCAAATGGTTGAGGAAGATATCTTACCCACCTATGACAACGGCTACGCAATGTATGGTCGAGGTACAATCTACCGTTGATCATATTCCATCGCGAATGCACACAACATACCGAGCAACTGAATTTAGTAATGGGAGAGGTTGACCAAGATAAGTTGCACAATGTCCGCACAACTATCTCATGTCCGGGCCCTTACTTGTTCACAATTCAACTCAAACGCCAAATCAAACTCTTGAATCAAATCATTCTTCTCAAAAGACCATTGCCGCTTTATAAAGATTTTTCAAAACTAGAGGCACGCTTGCATCTCTGAACTTAAATTACAAAACAAATCTTTTCTTCGAACACAATGGTCAGATTCAAACGAACAAAGTAATCGTGTGGATACATTAGTAAAAGAAAATGAGCATTTAAAGGCTCAAATTCAAGCAAAGGGGCTTGCACATTTTGCTTTACTAAACAAACTAAGAAGATTAACCGCAAGAGTGTGGATACTAAGTTTACAAAACCAACAATCTTTGGGAAATCGCCTCTATAACCTTCGTAAAACAATCAAGAGCTAGACATCCAACCGTGATTTAAATCAACGCTCAAAATCTTCAAAACCACACGTTTCCCTCCCAAGTTGTTGAGAATAATCATTTGTCAAAACCAGTACCCACATTCCGCCTACTAATAATGCTTCGTTTCTATTAAACATGTTTCTCGTAAACCTGCTTCTATTATACCTGCATAAGGTCGCTCTCCCGCCAATCTAGGATTAGTTCAACAACGTGTGTAAACCGGCATTAAACTTAAAAATTCATATGATTCAAATGACGCATACAAGAACTATGATCTAGAAAATGCTAGGAAAAGGGCACTACTCCAAAAGGATGGAATCTTAGGTTCACGACCTAGTGTGATGCCTTCTAGTGTGTTGCATAACACTGCTTGTAGTAGCAAACCAAAACCTAAGTTTAAGCAACACATAGTTAGAAATAAAGCCGTTGATCTAAACGTAAAATTTCAAAAACCTAATAGGTGGATCAATATAGGATGCAGACTCTTCCCAAAAGAAGTTTCAACATCCCCTAGATCTAACCTTAGATGGACTCCAACGGGTAGAGTTTTCAACACTGTTGGTCTTAGGTGGATTCCTACATGCAAGATACTAAGTAGTTGCATCAAAACAAGTGTGAAACCCACAACATCCATCCCTGAGGTAGGAAAGGAACTTATCAAAATAGCATGTTCAGGTGTCAAGAAGATAATTGACACTACATCTTTATGCCTCTAACATCTGGAACCCAGCTACACTTGGGGATCCATGTTTCTTCTTTCTTGTCCCCCTCCTATTTTTTCTATGCATTACAAATTTATGGCTTCTCTTGCAATACATAGGACCCGTTTCTCACATCTAAAACTTAATGATCCATCACCGCACCATCATATACTTAATCGTCAAAAAATGGGAACATTGCTTGCTCCTCTGGTTAAAGATTCCGTCAAAAGTCGTGCTTCAGATGTATCGAATGTTTCCGCCGCACAACCCGATAATACTCAAATTTCGATACATCAATCTACAACAACAACCGCTATTCAGAAGCCGCACCTCCAATCGAATCTCTCAAAAAGAAGAACAAAGTGTTTCCTACAACAATGTCACAGTGATGATCAACATTATGAACGAGAAGTTTTATCGCTAGCTTGACTCTCTCGAAATATTTTGGTTCTTCACACTTGTTCGATCAATTGGACATCCATGGTTTATTTGTCTCCTATACATGGTTTATTTGTCTTCAATTCCTCATCAACATACGTGGTGTATGATTCCGATTCATTGAAAACATCGAGGGGGAGAGAGTGTAGGTGGTCATTGCTTCCTTGTTCTTCTACATGCTTCTTTGCGAAAACCCAATGCCTTCTTGAATTTCTTCAATTAGGGGGAAGAAATAAGATGATATGTGGCTCAAACGTCTCACTTTGGTGTTATCGTCTCAATTTCACGGGTGATCTTGTGTGAAGTCACCCAAATATGATGTTATGATGCCTCATACACGGTCTTGGTATCGAGTTATTGCATATTCCCAGGTGATTAGTATTCCGAAAGACCACAACATTCAGAGGAAAGTCGTATCATTTCATATTTCGTGGTTTGTTTGGTGTGATGCGTCTACATATGGAGAAGATCTTGTTGATTTCGCATGTTACCCTCGAACGGATCTTCCGCAATTAGTCGATTTTCTTTGTGTGGTTTATCGCTCATCTTCAAATTGCATCTGAAACCTTCAAAAGTTAGAGGAAATGTAGACTTCATCAAAGTTTCAAATCACCTAAAGACAGCTTATCAATTTGGGGAAAGCCGATTCTGAAACTTCCTCATAATGGCTTCGACATATACAGCTTGGAACCCGTCACAACCGCTTAAACTTCCTCAAACCCCATCATCACCGAATCAAGTCCCCGGTTTACTTGTCAACAAATGGAAAAGCTATTTGCTCCATTGTGCTTAGTGATGAAGTTGATGAACGTGCTCCGTGTATCCGATGTTTCAGCCTGGCTGCTCAACCGATACTACTCTTATACATGACAACACCTGCTACAAACAACTACTGTTGAAGAAGCACCACCAGTTGACTCTACAACAACAGTTGACCAAATTGCATCCAACGACGAACCGAACCGGTGATGATGTTCTTAATCACGTTACCCCCCACCGCGATTTTGATCCAAATCGTTATTTAACCCGCTTGCTAATGAAACTGCAGACCGATGTTGCGAATCATCTACAAGCCATTTGAATCCTCAAAATCTGCATAATGTATACCAACATCAACCCTCTACACATCGTTGGACAAAAGACCATCCTCTTGAGAATATTATTGGTAACCCGAATCAATCAGTCGTAACGAGACAACGTCTTCACACATACGGTGAACATTGCATTTATGCTCTCACTATCTGCCAATCTGAGCCTAAAAAAATTAAAGACGCAATGATAAAAGACAACTGGATTGAATCCATGCAAGAAGAACTCAACCAATTCAAACGTCTTGAAGTATGGGAACTGGTTGAAAGACCAACAAGTGTCTTCGTCATTGGTCTAAAATGGATTTGGAAAAACAAATTGATGTCAAGGAACCGCCATTAGAAACAAGTCACGTCGGTGGCTAAGGGTTATAGACAGGAAGAGGGTATTGACTTTGAAGAATCATTTGCTGCGGTTGCTCCTTGAGGTTTCGGATTTTTCGGCATTTGAGGCTCAGATGAACATCACGGTCTTTCGATGGATGTCAAAACCGCTTTTCAATGGACAACCGAAAGAAACGGTATGTGTTAGCCACCCGAAGGATTCGTTGATCCGAGTTCCCTAATCATGTCTACAAAGCAAGAAAGCTCTCTACGGTCTCAAATAAGCCCCTCGAGCGTGGTACGATAAGTTATCATCCTTCCTTATTGCCAATAATTTTACCAAAGGTTCGGTCGACCCTACACTCTTTATACAATATCACAGGGCTCACATCTTAATCGTTCAAATCTATGTGGATGACATCATTTTTGGGTCAATACATTTAAAATACTCAAATGCTTTTGCAAAACTTATGACAAAACAAGTTGAAATGTCAATGATGGGTGAACTCACATTCTTCCTTGGAAGGCAAGTTCATCAATCACCCCGTAGTATTTTCTTGAGTCAGTCCAAATATGCCCTTGAATTGTTAAACAAATTTGGAATGCAGAATTGTGACACCTATGCCACACCAATGGCTCATACCAAGAAGATAGACGGTGATTTACATGGGAAATTGGTGGACCCTACCAAATACCGTAGTATCATTGGGTCTCTCGTGTATCTAATAGCTAGCGACTGATATTGTTTTTGCCGTCTATCTTGGCTCCCCAAGTCGAGACCAATGAAACCCACCTCTCGAGGCTAAAAGAATCCTCCGATACATCAAGGGAACCATTAATTTGGGAATCTGGTATCCGAAGGATTTTGGTTTTGAACTAATCGCTTTTAGGGACGCGTTGATCACGCAGGATGCTTAGATTCACGTAAAGTACTTCGTGAGCATTACAATTTCTTGGTGATAAACGGGTGTCATGGCAATCGAAGCAGGATTGTACATCTGTCCTCAACCGAAGCGAATATGTAGTATCCGTCGGTGTTGTGCTCAAGTCATTTGGATGAGAACACAACTCAAGGACTATGGTTACGTATTTGGTAATCCCGATGTATCTGCGACAATGGAGTGCTATTGCGATCTCGTGCAATTCAATTCAACATTCAAATCAAAGCACATCGATCTTCGATATCATTTCATCAAGGACCACGTGGAAGGTAAGTCGTTGAATTATATTTTGGGTACTCAATACCAATTGGTAGATCTTCTCACCAAAGCCTTAGCTCCTGCTAGGTTTAATGAGTTGGTCCACGGATTGGTATGCGGTGTTTGACTCAAGAGGAACTGGATGAACTCTTAAAACATTCTTAAAAACCAGTCAAACACCAAAACCTCTTTTGTAAATATCTTTCAAAATCAAAATACAAAAATATAAAATCTGATAAAACAACAAAAATATTCTTCTATCTATATTTCTTTTAACATGGCAAGTTCAAATCTTCCGTCAACACTTTTATCTTTCAAAATTCAGTATTTTTTCGATCAAGTGTTGAGGGGGAGAATGTAAATATTTTTCGGTTTCATAAAACCTTGTACTTGCATGTTTCCAAAAATATGTTGTTTCTTCTAAAATGGTGGATACGTTTTTTGTCAATTACTCTCCTCGGACTCAAATGTTTTAAAAAAATTCATTACTTCAAAAGTCGAGGGGGAGTATTGTTAAGTTTCTTGCCTTACAAGTGTTTTGCCTTACCTAAACGAAAGTTAATGGATCTTGGTTGGAACCTATTTGAGGTTGAGGGACTGAATGTGTAAACTTGGCAAATTAATGTTAACAAAATCATTCACCTAAACCACCAAGATCAAACGGCCCAAACCAAATCTTCAAAATCCGTTCAAGTTTTCATAATCTATAAGTTCTAAAGTGTTTTGATCAAGATTATAAACAAGGATTTCAAAAATCTTTTAAATCCAATGGTTAAAACTCTTTAAACTAATTTTGGAAAATTGTTCACTCGAACGAATTGGGTGTTTACGCATTAAAGTGTTTGGATTGAAATGAGTTATGTTAAAACCTTTCTTAGTGTCTATTAAACTTGTTTCAATCGTCCAAAACCATCCATAACCTTAAATTTCATTAATTTGAATTCTAGGGTTCTTGCACTCGTCTAGGGTTTGTCTATTCTGTGATATGTTATTAGGTGGTCAAGAAAGTGTTAGAATAAGTATATATGCATGATTTGAACCTTTAAATTAGCCCAGAAACATCTAAACTGTAAGAATTTAAGTTTCAGGTTTTTAGGGTTCATCTCCCATGAATCTTCTGATTCTGTGGTGGAAATGTGTTAAATCTTGTTCCATTGCACTCATATGACATCTAGGACACTCCAGAAACATTCTTGTTTGATTTGTGTAGCTATATCTCTTACATGTAGATTAAGGGTTTAGGTTTTAAGAAATTTTACGCCTAAGTCTTTCTGTGTGTATCTGATATGTTCTTGTGCTTGTTTTGTGATCTATAAGATGTTTGGAATAAACTGCAATCATGTTTTCATGTTTATGTTTAACACGTTACGCATAAGAGGTCTACAGTGGATTTTGTGTAGATTGGAAAGATATTCAGAACAAGGCTTGTTACGCATAAGCTTTACTCTTACGAGTAAACTTTTCGCATAACATCTAGCTTATTCCTACGCGTAATCCTAAAAGCCTTTGAACTCGTCTTACGCGTAAGAAACTCTTATGCATAAGCTTGGTCTTACGCTTTAGCTTACTCTTACGCATAAGCTCCTTTCTTACGCATAAGGATCCTTGTTATTCATAACCCACTGTTCACTACATTTTGGCCTATTACGCATATGTTACTTGTTAAATGTTACGCATAAGTCACAAATACCTGACGTTTCGTATAAGCTTACAAAAGTTAATATGTTGTGTGTTAAGTGAAATATTGGACTTTGAAATTTCAAAATTAACATGTTTACGTAACTTATCACACCAACTTCAATCAATTGGAATAATGTGACTTGGGACTTGTAACTAACATAAACATGTTACCATCAAACAAGGAATTAGATAATAAATCAAACTAAAACAAATACAATGTGTTTCCATATGTCTGTCTTTTTTTCTAATGTCTTTTAGATCGCAAAATGGCTGCAAATCAAGCAATCATCAATGCCCCAGTAGAGCTCTTGATGGCAAACACATTCCCAGCTGGATACGACAAAACAATTAGCAAGAACAATCTCCGTGTCATCTTCAACAACTTCATATGCTCATAATCATCTTGCATAATTGTTGTGGACATCCTTCTGCAACATCCATTCAAATTCATGCTCACAAAGTCATCCTGATGATGAGTATGAGTCAATGGAAGAGGAAATAAAATTTCATAAGACATTAAAGCAGAAAAGGATGGAATACCATGCGTCAACCTTTCCGGTTAATCAACCCGGTGGGGTAGGAGGGTCAAGCAGTAGTCCTTCACTTATGAAAGATTCATTGCAAACATCTCTTACCCCATCCGATCTGGTTAATCAACCCGGTAAGGATCTGGGTGTCACTGTCACTACAACTGTTGAAATGAAATAACCACAACAACAACTAATACAACCGCAAGAAGAAAAGCATGGTGAAGATGTGGAAGTATATGATGAAGGAAATTATGATCATGATAAGGATGAAAGAGTCACTGATGATAATTTGGTGTTTGAAGAGGAAATGATGTGAAAAGAGGCTGAAGAAGCTGCTAGAGCTGAAGAGGAAAAGTTAAAGAAGGAATCAGACAACTACATAGTTGACAATCCAGCACACATACCTCAACAGTCTTCTGAACTGCCTCTTGACACTTCCACCAAACCCAAATCATCATTTCAATCATCACCTCCATCAACAAAAGAAACAACTATGTCAACAACAAACTCTGTTAAGAAGGCAACTCCATCCAATGATTGAATACATGGTTAAGCAGGTTTTCACCACTACACAACAAGCTACATAGCCACCACCATCTGATCAACCAAGGGATTCAGAAACCACACCACCAATGGAGAAAACCGTTGATCACTTTACATACACTGGCGGTGAGGATCACGACATACCTGAGTCCCAACCAGAACCTCAACCGAAATTTGGATCAAGTACATCAATGCACTCCTTGTTTTCATACACATCAATTCAAAGAGCGTGTTGAAGTTCTCCACCTCGGAGTCGAATCTTACCTAAATTCTACACTTCATCGGAATCAATCAAGAACCTCAGTACAAAATCGTTCATAAACAAAAGTTTGGGTTTGTCTACCAAAGTGAAAATCATCATACTTGCTTCATGGCTTTCGATGAAATTCACTAAGTTCTATGACGCCACCCTGGAGATGGTTCGAGATGGATTGTCATATCGATTGAAGGACATTGAGTTGGGTATAATTCTGACGAAGAGATGGAATTCAAAGGATCGCAAGGATGTTCGTTGATTTATCACTAGGATTGGTGAATGTTTGATTCATCGGATGTGATGCAACGGTTGGAGAGCTATATGGAAGGATGACCAAACTTTCCGATTCTGACTTTCCAACGTCCTCAGAAAGTAGCTGATCATCAGTAATCATTTGGTACTCTCTTGATTGTGATTTTGGTAGTTTGATTATATGACGATGGCTTGTGCACACATAACAGTGTACAACCCGCCCTTGTAAATAAAGGACCCTGTGGTACGCTTTAGTGCCACAATCCTTAGGAAAGGAGCGAAAGCTTCTTACTTTTGAGTAAAACCTATCAAACCTTTCAATTTTTCAAGGTTTTGCTCAAATGGACAAGTACTTCCCCTTATGATTTCCAAAACCTCAAAAGTTAATATCACTTGTTGAGGGGGAGTATTTGACTTAAAAACTTTGTTCACATAATTTTCTTTGTGTAATATTCCCACAAAACTCAAAATGGTCATATTTATTCTCAACATTTCTTCAAAAATAACATTTATATGCCATTTTTGAGGGGGAGAAAATTATGTGATAAGAAATATGTTGTGTTTTGCTATTGAATCCTCGTGTGAAAAGACTTCATCCCATGAATTGACGGATCCTAACAGGTCATACATTGAAAAGATTTGTCTTCCAAGACTCATCTAAGTAAATTGTACCCATTCGAGAAGCTCCTGATAGACATGAACTTTGACGGGTTTGACAACCTTTAGGGGTTGTCCACATCTTCAAGGTAGTTATTAGAGCCAGTTTTCACCTAAAAGCTGACAATGTATCTCTTTAACTATGCAACGTAATCGTGTCTCACAAGGGATTGTCTATCTTGAGTCGATCAATTCAAAAAGTGTGCGCTCTTTCCTCACTGTGCAGATTTCAGTCAAAACTCTTAAGCACATGTTGAGGGAGTATTTCGAAAATCTAAAACTCTTGAAGTGTTCAAACATGTTTTCATTCACAAACACTTCGAGTGATTTTTAATAAAAATGGTTTTATGGCAATGGAGTTATAAGGTGATTAAGGTTAGGAATAACCGTCCTATGATCCGCTAGAGCCGGAGGGATCTACCCAAGGACACTACCAATAGTTAGAATTAGAAGTCCTTAGGTATGATTATAAAAAGGAGAAAATGAGAATCGGAGAAAGAAGGAGTTGAAGAATTAAAAAGAAATGCAAAGAAAAGGGTGAAAAAAATAGCCCTCCAGATTATTCAACTTAGGGCGAATAGGGTTCAATTCATATGCTACTGGTTGTCACTTGATGACACCGTATTGAAGATCAAAGTCGTCATGGACCCAGTGACGCATGCACTAAACCTTCTTAGCCACTCAAGTTTCTCTCAACAGAAGCTTGTTTCATTCTCACAGGGAACCCTACGTAAACTATCGGCTTTCTCTTAGAGATTGCTGGTATTGGAGAAGGAGACCCTTTCCCTAGTCTCTGCTCAGGAAAACCAAAACGCATTATTGAGTCTAGAGCCACGAGATTCATCAAAAGATCTCATAGTTACACTTGACATTTCATCACTTGTTGTTCAACAATAAGAACAACAGTGGTACGTTATCGAGTCCTACACAGATCTTAGCTATCTGTCGAGAAAATTTATGAGAGGTTCACTTTTGTGATCCTCAGTGATAGAATGGAAACTCCGCCAGTGGTCAACATCAAACGACCACGACAAAGCAAGTCACTTCGTAACTCCCGTGGATTACGCTTAGTGGTCTCAAACGGTCTACAGTCGTGGGGTGATGCTTCGGTGTACCTCAGCGACTCATCTTAACCGTAGATGTACTTCGATTTTACATCGCGTTATCTCACTTGTGGGACTCGTTCAGGAACGCCTTTGTGAGAATTAGAGTTGTGTTTTCACACTATGCTGTTAACACTCTCGAAGTTTGAACTTGTAAGTGCTGGAATCCGCTTATTACTAACCTTTTTATGTTTACTTTCTACGGAAGCTCTGGAGCAGGTGATCGTGCTTGATTCTCCACATGCTCATACCAACATCATCACTTATGGAAGTTCTCTCATAATCAAAGGCAACACAAAGTCAGAATGATTCTTCATCAACAAAGAATCTACAAAGTTTAAAGACTTAAAGAACTTCATCAACTATAATCCAATGTTAAAGAGCGTGTGAGCATGTTGGAGAAATACGTGGAGACACTGGAGCAGCAAAGCTGACCTGATGCAGACAACAACAACATACTATCACTTTCAAAGAACAAAGAAATCAGAAGACGTCAAAGCATAATCCTTCAAAGAAAACAATTTCTCTACACTGGGGAGATTGTTCTAATCAAGACACTTCTTCTCACAAGAAAGAAGAATGTCAGAAGACGTCAAAGCTACTATTACATCAGCACCTACATCGTTTATCACTCTTTCATTCATCACTAACACTTAGGGGGAGATTGTTGGAATCACTCCTAAACCTTAATTCAAGTGTTAGTGATTCATATGTAATAGTTAGCTTAATATGGCCTTTATGTTAGTAATTAGCCTTAGGCTTATGTAGAAGGCCCATAAGCCTAGGCCTAAGCCCATAAAAGAAAGGAAGGGACTAGGAGTGTTGCCCTAGCTCCCTCTCCTATAAATACCTTGTAATAACCCTCACTTGAGGGTTGGTTGTTCAATTCATTTCACTTTCACTCCTACGCATAACCATTTTATATTCATACGTGTGTGTGTATGTTATTGTTCAACCGATCATTCTCTCTTCACCTATTTCTTCTATTGATGCTTGTGTTACTAATATGGTGACCTAACATATTCACTTAGGGTCAGTTGGTCATATCTCCTAAGCAACTAGCCTCTACTGCCAGTCAAAACTACCGAAACAAGGGTAGCTACCAATAAACTATGCATTCATACACTTAGAAATAATTATACGGAAGTAATGTAAACGCAAACAAAACAATTAAGGAATCATAAGTAGGCCAGCACCAAGAGGTGCTTAGCGCTCATATAACATACAAATCAATTCAATATTCAATGATACGAAATACATGAATCGAAAGTAAAGAAAAGATAAAATGCTAATGCTTATCGTAGGGAGTGATTTCTCCCTTGGAGACAACTCCGTATGCTCCTCTAGACCTGCCTTTGGCTTCTTCCCACGTTCTTTGGTTGTGGTGTGTGGAATTGGATGATTTGAAATGCTGGAAATCATGGGGTATTTATAGGCCAGATCTGGGTTACGGCATAACTAATAGAATAGTTACTCCGTAATCTTCTATTTCTTCGTAATTTGCACTAGATCTGCTGGTTACGGCGTAACCTTATAAGTGGTTACGTCGTATCTTCAATATTTCTTAGTTACGCCGTAGTTTAAACAAGAGTTACGGCGTAGTTATTAGCGGCGTGGAACCTCATTTGACCAAATATGGTTACGTCGTAGTCTTTGGGGAGAGTTACGCCGTAATCTTCTGATGAGTTGGTTTTCTGAGTTACGCTTTAGTTACGGCGTAATATGACAGATGAGTTTACGCCGTAACTTCTTCAAAGTCAGCATACTATGATAAATCTTTGATATTTCTCCAATTCCGCGTCTCTGTAGCTCCAATGCTCGTAATTTACCTGAAAGTGGAAAACAATGTAAAATAAGCGTAAATCCATATAAATGATATAAATTAGAAGCATTATTGGGGGAAATTGACACTTAATATTCAGGACTATTTGATGTTATAACCCTCGTTTTTCTAGTTTATTTTGAAAAATTATGCCATTTTTAAAATTTTGACATATTTTTCTTAACCTAACTAGATTAGACCTTAGCCGAGCATATTATAGCCCTTGGTATTATATGGTGAGATTAGCCTTATCTGGTTCCAATTATTTACCCAAATCCACCAAATTATGAGTGTTCCGGTAGCTTGTAAACTTTAGAACCTGGCCTTTGCATCATTTCGAGACCATAGACAAGGTATGTTGAGTTCGCTTAATGTATTTTGAATATTCAGTTTAAAAAGGAAATATTATAGGATTTTTACCCAAACAGCCTATCCTTGTGTGTTTATCGATTAGTCACCTCGACTTCTCGACCCCCATGTTAAACCCTTTTGTTGCACTCACCTTTAGTGCAAGATACTCCTAGATACACCCATATGAGCCATTCCTTCCATTTTGTTCACCCAATATATATTTTTTCGTTACACCCATTCACCTTAGCCTACCGTGTTGTCTTAATTTGTGATCAGGAAGTCATTGTTTGCCTAAGTTCAAGGTTCAAGTAGAGAGGTTCGGAAATCACGCTTTCGTCAAAGACATATATTTGAAGATCATTGAAGACCCCCCAAATTCTCATATGGTTCATCTCAAGTGGGGGGGGGGGGTGTTATGTTTTGTTATGATTCAAAAAAAAATAGTTGTAGTTTTTTTGTTTATTGTAAAGTGCAATGTTATAAGCACTATAGTTGGAGCTCATCAAAGATTTAGTATCGAGGAGGCCACCTCAGTCACATTTGAAGAATGAAGTTGGTATTTATTGCGCCAACAGTTGAAGAATAGGTAATGTGCCCATCATGACGTCCGCTAATGGCACATCTACTTGGTCTATCATGATCCGGTTTCTTAGCCTTAAAACTTGAACTTTGGATGAACGGTAAGCGGTGATGACTTGGTTATAGGTTTAGACTATTTGCTTGTTATTTTTACTTTACACCAATTATATCCCGTGTATTATCCTACCCTTTAGTCATGAAGCGTGTCTAGGTGATGAAGCGAGCAATCTTTGGTGTCTTGGCCATGGATTTGGTCATGTATCATTGATTTTGTCCACTTTGCTGTGACATGTTAGTAATGACAATTCACCCCTAACCTATGTCGTGTCTACCCATATTGCCTTCAAGAATTGTTTAGTCCTTAACTCTAGTGGTGGAGATTTGTGTAACCGCCAAGCTTATGATGGAATACATGCTATGACTATGCTTTGAGTGATCACCCCGAAATTGACACTTAGACTAGTTGAGAGAATTTGAGTGTTTCGTTCCCATTCCGTGAGGTGTTCGGATTTGATTTATTCTAGCATAAGGAATTTTTAAACTTATATTTTCCAGGTAATGAGAGATATCGTTTTAGGAATTTTTCTAATAAGGTTTACTTGAGGGCAAGTAGAGTTCAAGTGGGGGGATATTTGATAACATCACATAGTCCTGAATATTAAGTGTCAATTTCCCCCGATAATGCTCGTATTTTATATCATTTATATGAATTTACGCTTGTTTTCCTTTATATTTCACTTTCAGGTAAATTACGAGCATTGGAGCTAATGAGACGTGGATTTGGAGATTTTCTTAAGAGATTTATGATAGTATGCCCACTGTGAAGAAGCTACGGCGTAAATCAACTCTCACATTACGCCGTAGCTTGCGCTTGACTCTGAAGACCAACTCAGCAGCTAATTACGGCGTAACTCCCATCTAAGGATTACGCCGTAACCAACTAGGTCAAAGGAGGTTCCACGCAGCCATCAGATATGCCGTAACTCCTTCCAACGATTACGGCATAATCAATACAAATGTAACCTGTACCAAAGATACGGCGTAACCCATTCCATGTGTTACGCCGTAACCAACTTTACGAGAGCATTATTATGGAATTATAAAGGTTACGGCATAACTCTCAACTCAAGTTACGCCGTAATTAGATCGTGCCTATAAATACAAGCCCTAATTTATGCATTTCACATCATTCACTCCACACAAAAAGCAGAGAACGTGAGTAGAGGTCCAAAGGCATATCTTGAAGAGCATAAGGAGCCATCTCCAAGGGAGAAATCACTCCTTAACGATAAGCATTAGCTATTATTTTTTCTTTTACTTTCGATTCATGTATTTCAATATGTCAAACATTGAATTGGTTGTTTCTTTTAATATGATCGGCTAAGCACCTTTGGTGCTAGCCTAGTTATGATTCCTTAATTGTTTTGTTTATGTTTACATGCTTCTGTATAATTGTTTCTAGTGTATGCATGCATAGTTCGTTGGTAGCTACCCTAGTTTCGGTAGTTTTGAATGGCGGTAGTGCCTAGTTGCTTAGGAGAATTGACCAACTAACCCTAAGTAGGTAGACTAAGTGGGAAGGGTAAGAATTGACCAACTGACGACCCTTCTTCACTTGTGCAAACTGACCAAATGATCACCTGCCGTTTGGATGAACTTAAGAAGTTAGGGATGAGTGTCTAAGATGCTAGCGACCGGCACTCATTGTTACGAATCTTGCATGTAGAGGAACTTAATGACTTGGCTTAGGAGACTAAAAACAACTGGACTTTCAAGGGTAGTAGCTTGATCTCCGGTGGAAGCCTTTACTGATAGGTTAGGACGAACTGACCAAATTTTGTCCTAGCGACTTAAACCCCCCACTTGAATCTATTGGAAGTAGTTAGACGTGAACATAACATGATAGGATGAGTAAGTAGGTTAGCACACTTTACCCCTATTGATCACAACTCTATTTTATTTGCTTTCATTTCTTGTTAATTAGTTTAATAATCATTTCAATCTTTAAAACAATTAAAACCAGTGACACCTAGACTTAATTAGAATCCGCTCACATAGCTCTTAGGACGACCTCAGTTTTACCAATTACTACACTACACACGACTGGGTATACTGCCCGTGAGTGCATAAGGTGGACCATAGGTAAGCGATATTTTATAAATATTAAAACCTGGTCAGAAAACATGCATCAACCCACTTGGTCCATGCGATACTAGACTTAAACTACTCAAACATATAAACGAGCACGTATTGAACAATAAACACATAAACTAAGCAATACTAAACATTAGATTTAAACAAATGGAAATAACTATTATAGAATGCAAATCGAATGATTAAACCTAATGTTATGATACGAGACCTTCTCTCCTTGTTATCATAACTCTTGGGACTGATCTTGGGGCCTTGGAGTGGTGGAATTCGGCTGTGGTTGAGAGTGGTGAGTGAAAGATGTTGAAAACTCCCGTTTAGGGCTTGTATTTATAGTCTTCTGTCAGGGCATGATTACGGCATAATCCGTAAGGAATACGGCGTAATCTAGATATCTTGATTGCTGACGAAGAAAGCATATTCCAAGAATATTCTACGTATCTTCTAAAATACAGCATAATCTTGAGAGGAGTTACACCGCAACCTTCAAATCTCCGATATACTTGGATGGGGGATAAGATCTTCATTACGACGTATGGCCAGAGTTTCATACGCCGTAATTCTTCAATGGTTGACTTGGGCTTTGACTATAGAGCTTCCAATTATGATACATTACCAGAGTAAAATGTGTCGTATTCTTCAATATTTACCAAGGCTTAGTGAATTCTTCCAGGTACCAATATGGCGTATTGCCAGAGTTATACGCCGTATGCTCTTTTACAGCTTGCATACAGAATCATCAAAAACAACTCCAAATCATGTCTTTTTCTGTGTCTTTTGTAATATTGCTCAATAATCACTGAACTTGGAAAACTTGTGCAATTAAGTAACAATTCAGATATAAACGTGCAATATATAAGTAATAATCATGTGATAATATTCAACAATTTAGGACTTCTTAGAAATCCATGAACCCAATTTTACAAGTTAATTACAAGTTATAAGGATTTCATGTTGAATCCTATTGCTAGCTTTAAAGAACCAAGGTTGTAACAGTGGATCCACTCCATTACTATGCTTTCCTAGTTCCTCATTAAGATCATCCAAACCGGTCCTCATTTCATCCTCTTCTTTTTGGTATTCCAAAAACACGTCAAAATTTGTACCTGGAGAAAGGTCGTTTAGTTTCCAAAAATCTCATAAGTCACCATTCATCAGAAATCCCTCCAAGTCTTTTCCAAAATCATCCAGTTCCTGCATATTGTTAACAACACAAAAAATCCCATTTTGGGAAGGCGATATAATTTCATTTGCTCTAAAAGTAATTTCTTCACGTCATACCTCTAAGGCCATTTTCTTACCATAGACATCGAATTTAGCATGAGCGGTTGCAAGCATGGGTCTTCTTAGTATTATGGGGATTTTGTCATCCTCAACAATGTAAAGAATAATGAAATCAACCAGAAAAATGAAATTATTGATTTGTACAAGGACATTTTCAATGACTCCCTGAGGGGATTGCATGGAATTATCTTCCATTTAGACCTCCATCTTAATTGGTTTTAAGTTCCAATTCCTAGTCGCTTAAACATTGAAGAAGGCATAATGCTAATAATTGCTCCTAAAGCAGGTAAAACGTTACTAACAGTAAGACTACCAATTAAACATGGAAGAGTGAAACTTCCTGGATCCTTTTCCTTTGGTGGTAACTCATTACGCAACAAATCTGAACATGTGGTATTAAGCTTGACTGACGCTACTTCTCCAACCCTAATTTTCTTCTCAAGTAGTTCCTGCAAATATTTACTATCATCAGATTTATGTTTAAGAGTGTCAAGGATAGGTAAATTAACTTGTAGGTTTCCTAAACTTTCGAGGAGTGATTCCCTTTGATCTTTTCAAATTCTCTTCTTGACCTTTTCTGAAAAGTTAGTTGGTTCCTTTGATGGTCCTTTGGCTATTATGATACTTGTCATTCCAACATCAAGTTTTACCCTTTCACTTGTATCTTCTTCCTTGGCTTTTGCCACCTTGACATAATCCACTGAATCCTTCTTCTTTCTCATATGTTCTCGGATTTCCTCGGTGCACCTTTCAAATTTTACTTTGAGGTTTTTAATTCGATTATCATGAGCCTTGAGGGTTAACTTAGCAATCTCGACAAAACTCATCAGCCATTCCTCTTGTTTTGTTGTCTCCTTTCAGACTCTTCTAAATACTTACAAACTAACTCTTCTAATTTAATTTTTCCTTTTACTTCACCCATACTTTTGACTTCTTTTCTTCGAGAAACATCTTGCAGCTTGCCTATGTTCTTATCTAGTTCATTCATATCGAGGAAACAGTTATTGAGTTTGTTAGTCACTGTTTCATTGCCCTCTGATTTAGTCTTTTCTATAACTTTATAACTTGTTTCATGATGCCATTTTTGGGAGTGGTTAGCAATGTTCTCGATTTACTCAAAAGCTCGCGCTGGCGACATTCCAGGAATTTCTCCTTGTGAGTCGAGAATTTAGTGAGTTGAGATGTCCAGACCTTTATAGAAAATGTACACCTTCTGAAGGATGTTGAGATCACCTGTCAGACATTTATGGATAAGGTCGTTATATCTCTCCCAAGCATGGTATAATGTATCCTTTCTATCCCGTTTGAAGTTATGAATCTCCCTGAGCTGGGTTGCTAACTTAGAAGGAGGACAATACCGTTGCATGAACGCCCTCTTCAGGAGGTCCCACGTAATAATTGTTCGTGTAGGTAATCTGTCTAACCATCTCCTTGCTCACTCGGTCAGTGTCATAGGAAATACTCGGAGCATAATAGCATCATGAGAAACACCTGGAGTGTTGAAGTGACTCACGATGTACAATACCTTGTCCACATGCTCATGAGCATCACCCGTCTTGCTTTCGAAAAAAGGAACGTCCCTAACATCTTACATAAATTGAATTTTGATCTCGAAACTCAGGTTTTTAGGGATCTCTTGTTTCACTACCCCTATAATCGTACTTTTATGAGTTCTGACTAAGTGTTGATCCATTGTGAGTGTGTTGATATTTGCCTCACCCATTTCTTCCGGTTCAGACTCTGAGGACTCAAATTCATAAAAGGAGTAGATGTTGTGGATCAAATGAGGTGTGTTCTCTCCTAGCACGAAATTGTCTTTCTGGATTTTCATAAAGGGTGGCCAAGAAAGTGTTAGAACTCCTAGTCATGATTATGAAAATAGGCACCAAAGATTAGTAATCAGAAATAACTATAAAACAAAAAATAATAAAACAATAATTATAAGAACCTTAAATTAAAATCCTAATTAGTTCCACGGCAGCGGCGTCAAAAACTTGATGCTTAATTTCTAGAGCATGTTTTAAATTTATATTTACTCATTTACCTATGATCTACTAACGCATTAACGGGCAGTGTACCCGATCGTGTGTAGTCTAATAATTGGTAAAACCGAGGTCGTCCCAAGAGCTATTGCCTTTGTCTAATTTAAGTTATAATTGTCAACAAAATGATTTTGAATTAATTAACTAATTAATAAAACAAAAATTAAATGTGAAGATAATCAATGGAGAAAAAGTGCTATCATATATATTACTTTATCATGCAATTATCTAGTTCCCATGTGCAATGTCTATGTCTCGCCTTATGTAGTGGTTCTAAGTCATTAGGTCTGAATGGTCATCGTGACCTAACCTATAATCCCTTGATCCCAACCCCTATGGTCACGGGTGGTCAAGTATCTAGCTCTTATTCATTATGTACCAACTATCTATAAGACCTATCTAGTGTTGTATTTCCCACTACTTGACACTTAAACCCTCGCTTGGTCCACAAAAGGTCTACTCGCGCTTCTTAAGTACCTATTCTAGTGTAGATGGTGATATGGTCAACCCCTACGCCTGATGTTACAACTCATGCAACCTACTAGAATAGTGTTTGAATGGTCATGTACTAACTAGCATATTAGGTTCTACCCTAGCTTTAATACTACCAAAATGCGAGGATACAATGATAAGCTAACAAGATATCCACATACAAAGGATAAACAGGAAAGTAACATGAATCAAAGCATAAATAAATTGATAACTAGGCAAACACATGAAGTGTTTAGCCTCTCATGCTAAAAAGTACAGAAATATCAATGTTTATAATCAAAGAATTAGTAAACATCGTGTTCGATACAAATACTTTATGATATGCTAAAGCTATGTATAGAATGGTATGAATTCTCCCTTGGAAAATCTTCTAGAACTGCTAGAAATTGTCCTTGATGGAACCATAATCGTCCTTCAACTGGTATGTGGAGTGAATGATATCTAAATGCATAATTAAGGCTTGCTTTTATAGAATTGACTAACTTACGGTGTAACCATAAGTGAGGGGTTACACCGTAAGTACCCTTATCACTAGATGTCCCATAGCTGTGTAGATAGTTACGGCATAACCTTGATTAAAGGGTTACGCCGTAAAACTTTCGTTAACATTTTTAGTTCAAAACTACGCCGTAACCCATTGGGTGTAGTTACGGCGCAACCTTCTTGATCACTGAATTCTTTTAAGTCCAGTAGAGATTTATGGCATAACCTAGTCGATGGGGTTACACCGTATCTATGTGATGTGTTGACTTTGGTCTTCGCGTGACATCTTTCATTACGGCGTCAGTTGATCGTCTCACTTACGCGTAACCTTCACTAGTCCAACAAGTACAAGTATATCTTCTTTCCAATTCCGCTTTTCTTCATCCAATGCTCAATCATATCCTGCAACGAAGTATAAAGCATTTAAAGTATATATTTAAACGAAACTATAGTAATTATGAGCGTAACTAGGGGAAATTAATGCCCGGACTATTTGATGTCATCAGTTTTACCGTTTTAAAATCAACGTTTCAAAACTTTAAATTTAAGTATGTGTGAGATCAACCAATCACAATATATATGCAATAAACGTAAATGCAAGACAATAAGCAAGGAAAAATATAAAGTTCAAGATAAGTAAGAGATGGAAAGATCAAACCACAACACAAATATTTATAGTGGGTTTGGTAACGAAACTCCTCTTCGCCCTACTCTACTCCCCGAGTACCCAACTCAAGAGTTTACTGCACTATGTCAAGAAGCTTCCTTTAGTTGGAGAAAATCCTACAACGTCGCTTACTATATTTTCTGACACAAAGCTAAATTTCAAGTTCTTGTCGAGGTAGAAACAACCTTTCATACTCGTATTTTCAGGACTAAAATACTAACCGGATTACACTTTTATTTTTAGAACTAAAATACTAATATGATCTACCTATGATGTATATTAAGTGGTTATGAACTTGGTGTATGATGATATAAAAAGATGGTGTAACAAGTGTTACGAATCCATACACTAAAACTACAACACTTCGTATCTTGACGATTACTCGTTGTAACACCCCCAATTTCGTGATACGTAGCGGAATTCAAACTGGGTGTTACTTCATGGCACAACAATCATAACAATAGAAAACAAACTCTAATGGATTCGTTTTAAAAGATTTATCATTCGATTTATATAAATATCAAAGTTTACAAAAATAGGTCCCAGTTGGTTCCATTGTTTACAAAATACATTAAATGAGTTTTCGAATGATAATAAAATTTATAGCCTTCCTCAGTATCCTTGCTCTTCCGTGCCAGCTTCCGACATTATGGACATGAAATACATGCTTAAAACTGTCAACACAAAGGTTGAGTGAAATTCATAGAGTTTAGGAAATCAGTTGAACACATAATGTTTGTGTGGGTTACGTTGTTATACACCCATAATGTTGAAAACAAAACAGATATTATTCACTAAGCATCATGCAATCAAGGCGTTAATGTGTTCCAAATTTAATTGGAGAAACTGTTGATGCGTGCCCTTAACAGGTAAAATTGCCATTTTTACCTAATGTACTCAAATATAGTGCGTTTGTTTACCGGACCTGGTCAAACAAACGGGATTCGTCAATCCCGATAGATCTATCCACAATATTCGCGCTCACTTCACTCGTGATTAATGATTCATGATTAGGGACTTAAGTTTGGCAAATGCGGTAACTTAGTGCAAGTAAAATAATCAGATAAGTATATAGTTGGAAAGCAATATGTTCGGTTTAAAATAAAGCATGTATCTCCCCCAAGGGTTTGTAAAACAATTAAGTAATAGAAAGTGGGGCTACGAACTCACCAAGAGATGATGATGTTAAGTACTAACGGATGTGGTGGATAAGTCGAAAGACTTCTACGTGCACCCTAAAAATGAAATGTTGCGACTTAGGTTTGGAATAATGTTTAAGAAAACATAAACCATCCTATATATATTCCTATATTGATCATGATGTAGTCAATTATCATTTGATGTTTATAGAAAGATCTTTAATATGTGAAAACATATTTAGTTTGTAGATATCATACTACCGTTCTGGCCATCATAATTCAGAGGTCATGCAGTAAACTTTCGAGTAGGACACTTTAAATCGTAAATCCGACAACTCGTCGATACGTTTTACTCAAATGAACCCCTCACATGAAGCTTCCTACTATTGTAGCACTTAGTAGATACAACATATGTTTTGAGTGAATATTGTCATATAAATAAGTTTATCATGTTTTTACAAGTTCTCGTCGTTTCATAAATATGATTACCTTAGTTAACGGTCTTGAGTAAACAAGCCTTGAGGCTTTAGCCATGGTCTTGCCGTGACTTTGGTCTTGACTACCATGGTCTTGAGACTTATCTTTGACCTTAGCCATAGCCGTGGTCTTGGCTTATGGCCATTAGGCCTCTTGGTTTGCTTTTAGTTGCCACAAAAGTATTGTTTGTGAGACTAAATATAGGGCAGTTTCTGTTTTTGAAAGATAATGGCCTGTTTAAGCGTTTTCAAGGTCCGAGCTTCTTTTTAAAACGAAGGAAAACGTCGTTCCGGACAACTTTCGTGTTTTAACTTTTTGATGATTTGGACCAGAAGTACCACTCTTTACACGACCAGGCCCTTAACAGCTTATACATGGCAGTTTTGGCGTTTTAGTTTCGCTAACTTCTTTTGACTATAAATTTTGACTCGTTTGTCCGTTTCGGGTGATTCAAGTTGATATGTTTACCTTTTTATCTTGTCTACCATATTATATAAGTTAGAAAGTCCATAGGTTACTGATTTTAATAGTCTCAAATGTGTAGAATATGACTAGTTTACTAGTTTGTTACTTTTATGACAATATGTAATTTAAAACAAGTGATTGAGTATATGTAAATCATGAATCAACATAGTAACTATATATATAGCATGAAATAGTTAATATTATGAATAATAAAGATGAGATGATGGTGGTGATAAGTTGCTTACAACTTTTGGCTTTCAATAAGAAAGGAGTAACTTAGTAAGGATAGAACTTTGATTGATCACTTTGACTTTGGATTGAGCTAGCTTTCCACACCTTGGCACCCTTGCAAACTTGAAGAGTTGCTGATGAAGTACTAAGTGACTTGAGCGTATTTAAACTCAAGAAGATCACTTAAACTTGCTAGAGATTTGATGTAGTAGCTTGATCTTTGGAACTTCCTTGCATAAACTTGGAGTTTCTAGATCAAATGATGGAAGATGTGAATGTTTTAGGGTATGAACGACCAAAATTAGTATGTGAAGGTCTTTAGGATGTATTTTACTTCCCATTTATAGAAGGGGAAGTTTGGTTAACCATATATTGGGTTAAATATTAACCATGGTTAAGTTAGGACACATGTAAAGATCTAAATGAAGCATGGTTAGGATTATGCCACCAAAATGAGGACTCCCCCCTAGAGGCTGTCACAATTGGTGACAAGGCTTAGATGATAAGTCTTGATCTTATCTTGGTTACGGAGTGAGTTTTGGTTCCATTAAATGCCAACCGTAAGTTGTTAAGCCATAAAACGTAAAACCGGGTATCGTAAAAATACGAAACTTGTAAGAATGATAAAACTCATCATTATATTCCATCTAAAAATATAAAATGGGCGATAAGTCTCATTGGATGCAAAAACGCTGCTTAAAGCTGGAAATACGGGTCAAAAAGCTGTAATTCGCAGCTTTATCGGAAAAGAACGAAATTTCAGGAAAATGACCGTGAATTTATTTAAAGTAGACTAAAGTTAGTCTAAAAGTGATATGAGATATCAAAATATGATTTTCGTCATACGCGGGATAACTTTACAGTTATACGTGAAGTTTAAAAGTTACGCGATTTAAGCAAAAACGTTGAACGTACAAGCTTAATTTCTTTATGGTCAAAGGAGGAAGGAAATAAGTTTGACTTTTCTAAAAAATGTAAAAGTGTCAAAAATATATTAAAAACACAGTGCAGGAATCGTTAAGTCCGGATGTAAGTAGAATTGTTTAAAACGTAAGTTTAGTTTTGTACTGCGCTGGGCTTATTTGGTAACATTAAAATGAAATCCTAAAAATTCTCAAATTAATCATGAGTGATCTAAAAATTTGTCTGATGCGGGGAAAATTGTCAGAGATGGTTTTTGTTAGGCGCGTGATGTTTAAATGGTGTACCGTCCAAAACGATGTTTTCTTAATAACTTTTGCGAAAGGGATCTAACGATTGTCAAACTCTCAGGTCATTACTAAAGTAATTTATCTTACGAGAATGTGAAATAAAAAATTTACGGGATGAATAATGAAAGTGAATAGTAAATTCTCGAAAATGAAAAGTAACCTAAAAATGCGGGTGGTTACAGTCTCACCACCTTAATGGGAATTCCGTCCCGGAATTCAATGTGTGCTATCCGATGTTGAAGTGTCTAGGGACATGTGGGTGTATGTGCCAAATTCTAATCTTTGTGTTCTCAAGTTTCTAGTCATAGAATGTATTATGTACTATGTGGCTTAAGTTGATAACCTAAAGGGTTTTGTTAAAATCTTATAGAGTCCAATATACCTAAAGTTTGGATTTTCCCGATCTCAAAACGAATCATATCTTATTGTATCGATGCTATCAATAAAACCTTAATTTCTAACATGGAGTTTTTGGTGATAGTGTACGGCATGGAGCCTAATTTGTATTTGTATGGTTTCCTTAGTTGTTTCGTGGGTGATCTCTAAACACCTTAGTTCAGCAAATGGTTAACTAACACTTTTGTCGATATAGTGCCTCAAATGGAACAGTTTTTGTTGTCGTTAGGGTAACTGTTGTTAATCAAAGGTGTAAGATATTGTTGATGTGAAATGGTTTGTAATGATGTGATAACTGTCATTGTAGGGGAATTCTTGCTAGTGGCAAATGGTTATCCAAACCACTTCCAAAGTTGATCATGTCTTAGGTGGTTTCGGGATGAAGGCTATATCGTATAGTGTTTATACCTACTAGTGTTTGATAGAAACGTGGTATTATGAAGTTTTACATACTGAATTTCAATGGGGTTCAGAAAATGATGTGATATGTTGGCGATTAGAAGAGTGTAGTGTACGCTTACCATTATTCTTAGGTAGAGATGTCAAGTTTGTTTTAAATTGAAAAGTTAATTTTAAAGGAATATGGCGGAATGATATCCTTGAAACCTAATCAGGCTAGCATCACGGACCTTTAACAATGAAGGTTTCAGAAGAGAATTTTAATGAATGTAGAGAAAGTTGCTGAACTTCAGCTTTTGTAGATGATGAGTCAGTTTGTCCTTCAGAAATTCAATTTCTTGTATTTCCATTAGGGAAATTGATAGGTTGTGACGGGTTTCGTGTAAAAAAATATCATATAAGGTTTATAAGATAATTCCTAGAGACTTTGTATAACTTACAATGTCTGTGAAGTAAATTAGACCATTGTGTAACTCACAATGTCTTGTGAAATGACGGAGAGATCATTGTGTAACTCACAATGTCTTGTGAAATGATAGAGAGATCACTGTGTACTCACAATGTCTGGAGAAATAAATTAGACCATTGTGTACCTCACAATGTCTTGAGAAATGATGGAGAGATCATTGTGTAGCCCACAATGTCTAAGAAATAGTTGAGACCATTGTGTAACTCACAATGTCTAAGAAATAGTTGAGACCACTGTTTCACTCACAGTGTCCGAGGATATAAGAGAGACCACTGTAGGATTTACAGTGCCTGAGAATGTAATAGAGACCACTGTAGGATTACAGTGTCTGAGAAGGAAATAGAGACCACTATAGGATTTACAAAGTGTCGAGAATGTAATAGAGACTATCAGTATCTCACAGTTGTCTTGAAATATGAATGAGACCATTGTATCTCACAATGTCTGGGAAGTAGGAAAGACCATTGTAATCAGTTACAATGTCTTGGATAAAGTTTCGTAATCCTAAAATGCACGAGTAGATGCATGATTGGGAGATTGGAAAAATATGATTGTGCCGTAATGCCTTAGAATAGGCATACGCATGTATGTTTAGTACATTGTTTATGATTGAAATTATGTTGAGTGTATATATCAATATACTAGTATGTTTATATGGCTTAAAAAGCCTAAAAGTCACATAATCGTCTGGAGGATGGAAGGCACGGAGAACGGAAGGCTATAAAATATTTTTGTTAGTAAAAGTAGTTATAGTTTAAGTCTCGATTAGACCCGTTTCTCTATAACTGTGGCTCTGATACCAATCTGTAACACCCCCAATTTCGTGATACGCATCGGAATTCAAACTGGGTGTTACTTCATGGCACAACAGTCATAACAATAGAAAACGAACTCTAATGGAGTCGTTTTAAAAGATTTATCATTCGATTTATATAAATATCAGAGTTTACAAAAATAGGTCCCAGTTGGTTCCATTGTTTACAAAATACATTAAATGGGTTTTCGAATGATAATAAAATTTATAGCCTTCTTCAGTATCCTTGCTCTTCCGTGCCAGCTTCCGACATTATGGACCTGAAATACATGCTTAAAACTGTCAACACAAAGGTTGAGTGAAATTCATAGAGTTTAGGAAATCAGTTGAACACATAATGTTTGTGTAGGTTACGTTGTTATACACCCATAATGTTGAAAACAAAACAGATATTATTCACTAAGCATCATGAAATCAAGGCGTTAATGTGTTCCAAATTTAATTGGAGAAACTGTTGATACGTGCCCTTAACAAGTAAAATTGCCATTTTTACCTAATGTACTCAAATATAGTGCGCTTGTTTACCGGACCTGGTCAAACAAACGGGATTCGTCAATCCCGATAGATCTATCCACAATATTCGCGCTCACTTCACTCGTGATTAATGATTCATGATTAGGGACTTAAGTTTGGCAAATGCGGTAACTTAGTGCAAGTAAAATAATCAGATAAGTATATATTTTGAAAGCAATGTGTTCGGTTTAAAATAAAGCATGTATCTCCCCCAAGGGTTTGTAAAACAATTAAGTAATAGAAAGTGGGGCTATGAACTCACCAAGAGATGATGATGTTAAGTACTAACGGATGTGGTGGATAAGTCGAAAGACTTCTACGTGCACCCTAAAAATGAAATGTTGCGACTTAGGTTTGGAATAATGTTTAAGAAAACATAAACCATCCTATATATATTCCTATGTTGATCATGATGTAGTCAATTATCATTTGATGTTTATAGAAAGATCTTTAATATGTGAAAACATATTTAGTTTGTAGATATCGTACTACCGTTCGGGCCATCATAATTCAGAGGTCATGCAGTAAACTTTCGAGTAGGACACTTTAAATCGTAAATCCGGCAACTCGTCGATACGTTTTACTCAAATGAACCCCTCACATGAAGCTCCCTACTATTGTAGCACTTAGTAGATACAACATATCTTTTGAGTGAATATTGTCATATAAATAAGTTTATCATGTTTTTACAAGTTCTCGTCGTTTCATAAATATGATTACCTTAGTTAACGGTCTTGAGTAAACAAGCCTTGAGGCTTTAGCCATGGTCTTGCCGTGACTTTGGTCTTGACTACCATGGTCTTGAGACTTATCTTTGACCTTAGCCGTAGCCGTGGTCTTGGCTTATGGCCATTAGGCCTCTTGGTTTGCTTTTAGTTGCCACAAAAGTATTGTTTGTGAGACTAAATATAGGGCAGTTTCTGTTTTTGAAAGATAATGGCCCGTTTAAGCGTTTTCAAGGTCCGAGCTTCTTTTTAAAACGAAGGAAAACGTCGTTCCGGACAACTTTCGTGTTTTAACTTTTTGATGATTTGGACCAGAAGTACCACTCTTTACACGACCAGGCCCTTAACAGCTTATACATGGCAGTTTTGGCGTTTTAGTTTCGCTAACTTCTTTTGACTATAAATTTTGACTCGTTTTTTCCGTTTCGGGTGATTCAAGTTGATATGTTTACCTTTTTATCTTGTCTACCATATTATATAAGTTAGAAAGTCCATAGGTTACTGATTTTAATGGTCTCAAATGTCTAGAATATGACTAGTTTACTAGTTTGTTACTTTTATGACAATATGTAATTTAAAACAAGTGATTGAGTATATGTACATCATGAATCAACATAGTAACTATATATATAGCATGAAATAGTTAAGATTATGAATAATAAAGATGAGATGATGGTGGTGATAAGTTGCTTACAACTTTTGGCTTTCAATAAGAAAGGAGTAACTTAGTAAGGATAGGACTTTGATTGATCACTTTGACTTTGGATTGAGCTAGCTTTCCACACCTTGGCACCCTTGCAAACTTGAAGAGTTGCTGATGAAGTACTAAGTGACTTGAGCGTATTTAAACTCAAGAAGATCACTTAAACTTGCTAGAGATTTGATGTAGTAGCTTGATCTTTGGAACTTCCTTGCATAAACTTGGAGTTTCTAGATCAAATGATGGAAGATGTGAATGTTTTAGGGTATGAACGACCAAAATCAGTATGTGAAGGTCTTTAGGATGTATTTTACTTCCCATTTATAGAAGGGGAAGTTTGGTTAACCATATATTGGGTTAAATATTAACCGTGGTTAAGTTAGGACACATGTAAAGATCTAAATGAAGCATGGTTAGGATTATGCCACCAAAATGAGGACTCCCCCCTAGAGGCTGTCACAATTGGTGACAAGGCTTAGATGATAAGTCTTGATCTTATCTTGGTTACGGAGTGAGTTTTGGTTCCGTTAAATGCCAACCGTAAGCTGTTAAGCCATAAAACGTAAAACCGGGTATCGTAAAAATACGAAACTTGTAGGAATGATAAAACTCATCATTATACTCCATCTAAAAATATAAAATGGGTGATAAGTCTCATTGGGAGAAAAAACGCTGCATAAAGCTGGAAATACGGGTAAAAAACGCGTAATTCGCAGTTTATCGGAAAAGAACGAAATTTCAGGAAAATGACCGTGAATTTATTTAAAGTAGACTAAAATTAGTCTAAAAGTGATATGAGATGTCAAAATATGATTTTCATCATACGCGGGATAACTTTACAGTTATATGTGAAGTTTAAAAGTTACGCGATTTAAGCAAAAACGTTGAACGTACAAGCTTAATTTCTTTATGGTCAAAGGAGGACGGAAATAAGTTTGACTTTTTCAAAAAATGTAAAAGTGTCAAAAACATATTAAAAACACAGTGCAGGAATCGTTAAGTCCTGATGTAAGTAGAATTGTTTAAAACGTAAGTTTAGTTTTGTACTGCGCTGGGCTTATTTGGTAACATTAAAATGAAATCCTAAAAATTCTCAAATTAATCATGAGTGATCTAAAATTTGTCCTGATGCTTGGGAAAATTGTCGAGACGGTTTTCGTTAGGCGCGTGATGTTTAAATGGTGTACCATCCAAAACGAAACTTTAAAACGATGTTTTCTTAATACCTTTTGCGAAAGGGATCTAACGATTATCAAACTCTCAGGTCATTACTAAAGTAATTTATCTTACGAGAATGTGAAATAAAATTTTACGGGATGAATAGTGAAAGTGAATAGTAAATTCTCGAAAATGAAAAGTAACCTAAAAATGCGCGTGGTTACAGTCTCACCACCTTAATGGGAATTCCGTCCCGGAATTCAATGTGTGTTATCCGATGTTGAAGTGTCTAGGGACATGTGGGTGTATGGCTCGAATTCTAATCTTTGTGTTCTCAAGTTTCTAGTCATAGAATGTATTATGTACTATGTGGCTTAAGTTGATAACCTAAAGGGTTTTGTTAAAATCTTATAGAGTCCAATATACCTAAAGTTTGGCTTTTCCCGATCTCAAAACGAATCATATCTTATTGTATCGATGCTATCAATAAAACCTTAATTTCTAACATGCAGTTTTTGGTGATAGTGTACGGCATGGAGCCTAATTTGTATTTGTATGGTTTCCTTAGTTGTTTCGTGGGTGATCTCTAAACACCTTAGTTCAGCAAATGGTTAACTAACACTTTTGTCGATATAGTGCCTCAAATGGAACAATTTTTGTTGTTGTTAGGGTAAGCATTTTGTTAATCAAAGGTGTAAGATATTGTTGATGTGAAATGGTTTGTAATGATGTGATAACTGTCATTGTAGGGGAAGTCTTGCTAGTGGCAAATGGTTATCCAAACCACTTCCAAAGTTGATCATGTCTTAGGTGGTTTCGGGATGAAGGCTATATCGTATAGTGTTTATACCTACTAGTGTTTGATAGAAACGTGGTATTATGAAGTTTTACATACTGAATTTCAATGGGGTTAAAAATGATGTGATATGTTGATGATTAGAAGAGTGTAGTGTACGCTTACCATTATTCTTAGGTAGAGATGTCAAGTTTGTTTTAAATTGAAAATTTAATTTTTAAAAGGAATATGGCGAATGATATCCTTGAAACCTAATCAGGCTAGCATCACACGACCTTTAACAATGAAGGTTTTAGAAGAGAATTTTGATGAATGTAGAGAAAGAACTTCGACTTTGTAGATGATGAGTCAGGCTTTGTCCTTCAGAAATTAATTTCTTGTATTTCCATTAGGGAAATTGATAGGTTGTGACGGTTTCGTAAAAAATATCATATAAGGTTTATAAGATAATTCCTAGAGACTTTGTATAACTTACAATGTCTGTGAAGTAAATTAGACCATTGTGTAACTCACAATGTCTTGTGAAATGATGGAGAGATCATTGTGTAACTCACAATGTCTTGTGAAATGATAGAGAGATCACTGTGTACTCTCAATGTCTTGAGAAATAAATTAGACCATTGTGTACCTCACAATGTCTTGAGAAATGATGGAGAGATCATTGTGTAACCCACAATGTCTAAGAAATAGTTGAGACCATTGTGTAACTCACAATGTCTAAGAAATAGTTGAGACCACTGTTTCACTCACAATGTCTGAGGATATAAGAGAGACCAACTTGTAGGATTTACAGTGCTCCGAGAATAATAGAGACCACTAGAGATTACAAGGTTAGAATGCAATAGAGACCACTATAGGATTTACTCCGAGAATGTAATAGAGACTCGTATCTCACAGTTGTCTTGAAATATGAATGAGACCATTGTATCTCACACTGCGGAAGTAGGAAAGACCATTGTAATCAGTTACAATGTCTTGGATAAAGTTTCGTAATCCTAAAATGCACAAGTAGATGCATGATTGGGAGATTGGAAAAATATGATTGTGCCGTAATGCCTTAGAATAGGCATACGCAGGTATGTTTAGTACATTGATTATGATTGAAATTATGAGAGTGTATATATCAATATACTAGTATGTTTATATGGCTTAAAAAAGCCTAAAGTCACATAATCGTCGGAGGATGGAAGGCACGTAGAACGGAAGGCTATAAAATATTTTTGTTTGTAAAAGTAGTTATAGTTTAAGTCTCAATTAGACCCGTTTCTATAATCACCGTGGGTTTCTGATACCAATCTGTAACACCCCCAATTTCGTGATACTGGAATTCAAACCGGTGTTACTTCATGGCAAAACATATAACAATAAAAAACTAACTCTAATGGAGTCATTTTAAAAGATTTACCATTCGATTTTTATAAATATCAGAGTTTACAAAAATAGGTCCCAGTTGGTTCCATTGTTTACAAAATACATTAAATGGGTTTTCGAATGATAATAAAATTTAAAGCCTTCTTCAGTATCCTTGCTCTTCCGTGCCAGCTTCCGACATTATGGACCCGAAATACATGCTTAAAACTGTCAACACAAAGGTTGAGTGAAATTCATAGAGTTTAGAAAATTAGTTGAACACATAATGTTTGTGTGGGTTACGCTGTTATACACCCATAATGTTGAAAACAAAACAGATATTATTCACTAAGCATCATGCAATCAAGGCGTTAATGTGTTCCAAATTTAATTGGAGAAACTATTGATACGTGCCCTTAACAGGTAAAATTGCCATTTTTGCCTAATGTACTCAAATATAGTGCGTTTGTTTACTGGACCTGGTCAAACAAACGGGATTCGTCAATCCCGATAGATCTATCCACAATATTCGCGCTCACTTCACTCGTGATTAATGATTCATGATTAGGGACTTAAGTTTGGCAAATGCGGTAACTTAGTGCAAGTAAAATAATCAGATAAGTATATAGTTTGAAAGCAATGTGTTCGGTTTAAAATAAAGCATGTATCTCCCCCAAGGTTTTGTAAAACAATTAAGTAATAGAAAGTGGGGCTATGAACTCACCAAGAGATGATGATGTTAAGTACTAACGGATGTGATGGATAAGTCGGAAGACTTCTACGTGCACCCTAAAAATGAAATGTTGCGACTTAGGTTTGGAATAATGTTTAAGAAAACATAAACCATCCTATATATATTCCTATGTTGATCATGATGTAGTCAATTATCATTTGATGTTTATAGAAAGATCTTTAATATGTAAAAACATATTTAGTTTGTAGATATCGTACTACCGTTCGGGCCATCATAATTCAGAGGTCATGCAGTAGAACGTTCGAGAGCTAGGACACTTTAAATCGTAAATCCGGCAACTCGTCGATACGTTTTACTCAAATGAACCCCTCACATGAAGCTCCCTACTATTGTAGCACTTAGTAGATACAACATATGTTTTGAGTGAAGATTGTCATATAAATAAGTTTATCATGTTTTTACAAGTTCTCGTCGTTTCATAAATATGATTACATTAGTTAACGGTCTTGGGTAAACAAGCCTTGAGGCTTTAGCCATGGTCTTACCGTGACTTTGGTCTTAACTACCATGGTCTTGAGACTTATATTTGACCTTAGCCGTAGCCGTGGTCTTCGCTTATGGCCATTAGGCCTCTTGGTTTGCTTTTAGTTGCGACAAAAGTATTGTTTGTGAGACTAAATATAGGGCAGTTTCTGTTTTTGAAAGATAATGGCCTGTTTAAGCGTTTTCAAGGTCCGAGATTCTTTTCAAAAAATGAAGGAAAACTTCGTTCCGGAAAACTTTCGTGTTTTAACTTCATTGATGATTTGGACCAGAAGTACCACTCTTTACACGACCAGACCCTTAACAGCTTATACATGGCAGTTTTGGCGTTTTAGTTTCGCTAACTTCTTTTGACTATAACTTTTGACTCGTTTGTCCGTTTCGGGTGATTCAAGTTGATATGTTTATCTTTTTATCTTGTCTACCATATTATATAAGTTAGAAAGTCCATAGGTTACTGATTTTAATGGTCTCAAATGTGTAGAATATGACTAGTTTACTAGTTTGTTACTTTTATGACAATATGTAATTTAAAACAAGTGATTGAGTATATGTACATCATGAATCAACATAGTAACTATATATATAGCATGAAATAGTTAAGATTATGAATAGTAAAGATGAGATGATGGTGGTGATAAGTTGCTTTCAACTTTTGGCTTTCAATAAGAAAGGAGTAACTTAGTAAGGATAGGACTTTGATTGATCACTTTAGACTTTGGATTGAGCTAGCTTTCCACACCTAGGCACCCTTGCAAACTTGAAGAGTTGCTGATGAAGTACTAAGTGACTTGAGTGGATTTAAACTCAAGAAGATCACTTAAACTTGCTAGAGATTTGATGTAGTAGCTTGATCTTTGGAACTTCCTTGCATAAACTTGGAGTTTATAGATCAAATGTTGGAAGATGTGAATGTTTTAGGGTATGAACGACCAAAATCAGTATGTGAAGGTCTTTAGGATGTATTTTACTTCCTATTTATAGGAGGGTAAGTTTGGTTAACCATATATTGGGTTAAATATTAACCATGGTTAAGTTAGGACACATGTAAAGATCTAAATGAAGCATGGTTAGGATTATGACACCAAAATGATGACTCCCCCTAGAGGCTGTCACAATTGGTGACAAGGCTTAGATGATAAGTCTTGATCTTATCTTGGTTACGGAGTGAGTTTTGGTTCCGTTAAATGCCAACCGTAAGCTGTTAAGCCATAAAACGTAAAACGGGTATCGTAAAAATATGAAACTTGTAGGAATGATAAAACTCATCATTATACTCCATATAAAAATATAAAATGGGTGATAAGTCTCATTGGGTGCAAAAACGCTGCTTAAAGCTGGAAATACGGGTCAAAAACGCGTAATTCGCAGTTTATCGGAAAAGAATGAAATTTTAGGGAAATGACCGTGAATTTATTTAAAGTAGACTAAAATTAGTCTAAAAGTGATATGAGATGTCAAAATATGATTTTCATCATACGCGGGATAACTTTACAGTTATACGTGAAGTTTAAAAGTTACGCGATTTAAGCAAAAACGTTGAACGTACAAGCTTAATTTCTTTATGGTCAAAGGAGGAGGGAAATAAGTTTGAATTTTTCAAAAAATGTAAAAGTGTCAAAAACATATTAAAAACACAGTGCAGGAATCGTTAAGTCCTGATGTAAGTAGAATTGTTTAAAACGCAAGTTTAGTTTTGTACTGCGCTGGGCTTATTTGGTAACATTAAAATGAAATCCTAAAAATTCTCAAATTAATCATGAGTGATCTAAAAATTTGTCTGATGCGGGGAAAATTGTCATAGACGGTTTTCGTTAGGCGCGTGATGTTTAAATGGTGTACCGTCCAAAACGAAACTTTAAAACGATGTTTTCTTAATAACTTTTGCGAAAGGGATCTAACGATTGTCAAACTCTCAGGTCATTACTAAAGTAATTTATCTTACGAAAATGTGAAATAAAAATTTTACGGGATGAATAGTGAAAGTGAATAGTAAATTATCGAAAATGAAAAGTAACATAAAAATGCGGGTGGTTACACTCGTGTTCTTCTCTTGCACCTAAAATGATTGGATCTTTGGATCACTTGAAATGAACTTAAACAAGTGAGATGATCAAAGAAGAGTGGTTTAGAATTATGGAAAGTATGCAGAATATTAGATGGCAAGAGGTGATTTGCAAAGGGTGAAATGAGCCACTATTTATAGGCAACAAAAGAGTTGGACGCTCCTAGATGGCTCCATGGTTCCCTTTAGTATTTGAGCTTATAATTGAGGTTTTTTATGATATCTATAATACTTAAAGCTTATACCCCTTAATTTAATGCGCAAGGGGTGTTGTGCACAACCAAAAGTACGGTACATACATGTTTATGCATACCGAAATAACTACAAATCATTTCGTTTTAGTATGCCCTCA
The DNA here is from genome assembly GCA_910596185.1 of Chrysanthemum makinoi. NCBI lineage: Eukaryota > Viridiplantae > Streptophyta > Magnoliopsida > Asterales > Asteraceae > Chrysanthemum > Chrysanthemum makinoi. The sequence continues at coordinate 121,809,213 of OU343222.1, read as the reverse complement.
TATTCAATGCAAATTCAGTTTGGTTTATGAAGAGGCTCGAGTTGAATGATAAATTCAGTTTGGTTTATGAAGAGGCTCGAGTTGAATGAAAGATATCCCTAGCTTGAATGCTCGGACGTTCACAATAAACACGTATTCAATGTTGGAAACACAAAAGGGCTGCGAATTTGCAACCTCAAAGAATATGGATCAATCTACAATTAAAACACTACTGAATGGAACCTGCATAAATAAGGCTTGCAACCCATTATCTGCCCAGGCATTGTGGGTAGGCATACAAGTAAAAAAAGGACGCTTATCTCTATAATTATGGTTGTAGAAAACGGAGGCCCAAATGCACTATTATTCTTGGGACGAATTGAAATTGGGTGAGCCGCGATCGTAGTGATGCTTTGTAGGATGTGGGATATAAATGCTCCTTCGGGGCGATACTTGAGCACTGATTTCTTGGTGTCCGATGCTAAAGTATGTTGACATCCATGTGAAAAACTGAATAATGCCAATATGTAATACAAAAGTTATCAAATGTCCGTGTTGTTTGTCAATTTTTCTTACATACTTTTATGCAGGGAAATGTTATCCATTGTACCGCCAAGGCAACAGTAGCTCACAATTTCTTGAAGTTAAAAGAGGGTGCTATATATTCGGTTAAAAATTTTGTAGTCATGCAAAACAAAGAAGATTTTCGTATCAGGAAGGACGATACGTTCATGCTTGAGTTTAATGGATCAACAAGCATAAGGAAATCTTTGGTTATATCTAAGGGATTTGTTAGGTATCCGTTACAATTGGTTGATTTTGATCATATAAAGCCCACAGAAAACAAATATCTCATTGGTAATGTGTCTTTGTTTAGGTATCTTAAAATTAATTGTTTTTAAATATTGTTGCTATAAAAGCTTTTACCTTTCAGATGTTGTAGGTTATGTCACAAATGTTGGTAGGATGAACTATACCAAAACAGAGCCAAAACCTTGATTTCTACCTGGCGAATCATAGGTTGAAATTTATATTTGTTGCAAAGGATGTTGTAAAAATGAAATTTTTTTTGCCAATGTGTATTAGGAAACTTACATGTTCTCTTTGTTTCGATTCCCTTTGTAATCGAGGGCCAGTCCATACGGGTGACCCGTGGGAGGGCTTGCTGATATGTTGATTAAGAAGAAGGCGACGCGAGGCATGTGTCTGTTGTGGTGACTTCAACCTCTGCAAAGCAATATAACAGTAAGTGGCTTATGGACTATTTACCTTTTGCATGTTCAACACTTTTCTTTTACACATTTAACCTTTAATATTACCTTCTAGATAAGCTCTATCTATCCAGCAGTTCATCCACCCAGCTCCTAGATTCCGTTAACATTCCTGCAATTAAAGAATTGAATTCAGAGATTTGGTAAGAAGCTAATTTTTATTATTGAATATATCCTAAAACCATCAAATTTTAACAAATCATTCAACTGTTTGTTAGCATCACTGATGCTTCAAAAGGAGCTTCGCTAGACGTACCGAACCAAGATAAGGATCTATTGAGAATATGCTCATGTGGGCCCGAAATAAAAGGAATGATGTATGTATTATTATGCACCACATCTCTATATTATCTTTATAGTGCATAACATTTATGAATCTAATTTATACACAGTCTGCCGCTTTCATAATTAAGGCCAAGATTGATAATGTCCGTACTAGAAAGGGATGGAATTTCTGTTGGGAATTTTGTGAAACCGGGATATTAGAAACGAGATACAATGGATTCTTGAAGAAGAGTTTCTACCTTGAAGTAATATAAACGTACAAAGTAGGAATTATCTTTGAATTTATTCTCAGTAGTGGCGGTAATCTTGCACCGGGCAGCGGATTCGCTATTGGCACCAAGCGTGGAATGAATCTGAAGTAGTGAAGTCGGATCTCGATGAGCTTGATGTTGGTATCCGGCCAAGAGTGAATCTGCCAAGGATTCTAGCAAGTAGAAGCGAATATGCCAAGAAGAGTTTCTGGCGAAGAGTGGAAGCTTTAACTAGGATCTGCGCAGTTTATTATTTATATGCTAGCCCATCATTATTATTATGCTGGAGGTTAGCTTTAGTGGTGCAAAGGATAGCAAGATGGGCATGCGTATGGGCTTTACATTTATTATTTAGTTGCATGCTTGTTCTTTTCCCAAGAAAGGGAATAGTGTTCCTTATCTATAAAAGGAACTTAGGTCTATTGTATTGGGGGACACTTTTTTGATGAAAAACATTGAAGAAAAACCTCTTTAGAGAGGGTGTAAAGATCCATAGAGGATCATTAGTTTTATTTGAAAAACTTTGTTGGTAACTTTGATTGTGTTCTTATTATTTATTTGTGTGCATTCGATCAATCATTGTTATTATAGACTCTAGTTGAGTTCGGATCTTGTGTTTTCACAATTGGTATCAGAGCGGGTGGCTCTCGATCTTGAGTTTACAAGGTTTTTTGAAGACGATACAAAATTGATTCTTTAAAAATTAGTAATGTTTCGCACATTTCAAACGATCATAACTTTTCGTGAACCGTTGGATCGGGGGCAATTTTGGTGGAGCTTCTCTATATACTCATCTAACTTTCCAGGGATTGTTGATCCGGAGGTCTCAGTCAAAAGATACTTACGCGAAAAACTGGCCTTATGCGGAACCATCATGAGATTTTCGCCATATGGATGATGGAAGTCTTATATGGAATGCTCTCAAAGCAAGGTATGGTGAAAAGGCTGATTTCAAGAAGATGAGCAAAGAAGTTGATGCTGAAGGTTATCTGAAGGATTTGCACCATTACCAATTGCTTTTATGGGCATCTCTCGGTACATACTTGTGATTATAGTTGTAAAAGAGATATAACAACTAAAAGAAGCATATGATGATATGAAACCTAAGTATAATGCATGCTATGTTGACAATGAAGCTTATAAACATGCTTTAAAAACCTTAGAAAAACAAAAAGTATGGTTTCAAAAGAATCAAATAGCTTATGAAGAAAAGATAAAGGTGTTACAGTTTGATCTAGAAGTTTCAAATAATTACTTAAAAGCTGAGAAAGCAAAGGATGAAGCTATGTCTGAGAACCTAGAGCTTAAAAAGAAACTAGATGAGGAAATTGCTAGGCATAAAGAATGGTTATTGAATGGAAACAAGTTAGCTAGTCACATCTATGCTAGTCAAAATCCTAATACTCCTATAGGCTTAGGTTTTCAAAAGTATGTAGGATTGGAAGCTAGGAATGATAGTCGTAAATCAACACCGCAGGTTAGCTAACTTTGTAAAAGAAGGTAATTTGCATGCTGTCCCTGGACCTATTAGAGGTGAATTCATGCCTATTGACCTATCCATTCCAGTTGACTTTGATGGATCACACCATTTGTATGGCAAAAAGTCAAGTGACTTACGGACCTTAGTAGCAAAACTATCGCGTTGTCTCTTGTTCTACAAGTGACGAGTCATCGAACCTAAAGTCCATGACTATGCCTCATGTGATTCAAGTGAGAAGTCGACTCACCTAAGCACACACCCATGACCCACCCAAGTCCATAGTGCCGATGATGAGCTCAAAACAAAGCCTTGCTTATTCCTATGGTAAAACACAATTTTGCTCTAGATCTGCTTTTGATAAGTTTAAATGTAATAAACAAAGTTGTGTTAAGAATAAGTCATTTAAGAAGAAATCTTGTTTTGTGTGTGGTAGTAAACTCCATCTTATTATAGACTGTGATTATCATGAGAAAAAAGATGAGTGTTTCCTCCGCCATAAGACTTCTAGACCCACATGGACTAATTTTGCTAGTATTCCTCCATTTGTTCCCAAATATGCTCATGTGAGAGCGGTAAACCGGTTCCCTTGGAACCGTAAACCAAAGGTGTATGCACGTGTTTCGCTAACAGCTTATAAGCCTTTTCGATTCCCTCGAGGTGGAGGATATTCTTCACCGCTGACTACTGGTTGGTGGAACAGTAAGGCTAGGCTTATGCCCTATAGACCTAAAAGTTCTTATTTTCAGTCATATACACCTTATGTATCTCATATGACCAAGGCACATGGTGGAGTTAGTGTGGCAAATGTTGTTAAGCCCTCAACATGTCATTCTTGGAAAACTCAAAGCGTTCATTGGGTACCCAAGAACAAAAGTGCATGTAATGTCGTGCATTGATTGAGGGAGGCATAAGCCTAAGGGGAGGCTTATTGTTGTAATTTTTTTTTTTTAGTCTAACCATTTTTGCAGCTGTTTGGATCCTCATACCTTTGAGGGGCTTAGTGTTTCTGTGCACTACATTTGTCTTTGGTTTCCTGTCATGCTTGTTGGTATCTTGTACATGTCTTGGTTATTTTTATTCTTTCTTAATTTTATATTTATTTAAAAACTCTAACACCGTGTTCGGTTTGTTCTCTTACTTGCAGGTTTGGGTGTTGGTTCATTACTACACCACTCATGGTTTTCATCTCACCATGTCTTTCTGACACAAGAGTTGGCTAGCCCACAAGATTATGGCTTGTGGTAAAGGCTACGGAAATCCATAAATGGTAATCAACTCACCATGATGATGACGACATTCCATCAAAGAGTTGGCTAGTCCCGAGCAAAGCGGCTCAGGGTAAAGACAAGTCAAACCCGTTGATATGGTTCGGTTTGCCAATAAATCGGATGGTTATCAATGTACCATAGTTTTTTGAACTCAAACATGTGGCTACCAAAGTAGTAATGGCTATTGGTAAAGAGACATCAAACCCATTAATTTCAATGATTCACCTCTCACGTGAGTTACACACACATGGATGTGATAAGAATAGTATGCAACTAATAAGTTTTGATGTACAATATGTCTTATGTTGCTGCAAAGTCCTGGCGTTTCAAAGTTTGGTCATCATAGAGATGACATTGTTTTTGGTTCTTTGCTACGATGTTAGAGAACAATCCTCAAGTTCTCGAAGTGTTAAAGATCATTGTTGGGAAGGATTGTTGGGAAATTGTGTCATTTGTGCTACAATCCTCTAGTTGAAATTTTTAGAATAGGCTGAAATGGAACTTATATGATACAATCCTCTTGGATTCTACAATCAAGTATCATTTAAATTCAGTTTAGGGAGGATTGTTGGGAATTTTGTGAAACCGTGATCTTGGCGAAGCGAGATACAATGGATTCTGGCGAAGAAGAGTTTCTCTCAAGTAATATAAACATGCACAAAGTAGGAATTATGCCTTTGAATTTATTCTATGAAGTAGTGAAGCATTTGAAATCTTCAACAAGCAAAGTGATTCTGGCCGAAGTCTTTTGAAATTATGGCAAATCATTTTGGAATCACCGGAAGTAGTGAAGTACTTTGGATTTCGATGACGCAGTGTTGGTATCTGAAGAGTGAATCTGAAGGATTACTGAAGTAGAAGCGGAATATCTTTGAAGAAGAGTTTCGCCGGCAAGAGTGGAAGTGACTAGGATACTTTACATTTATTATTTATATGCTAGCCCATCATTATTATTTACCGCCCGAGGTTAGCTTTTTGTAAGGTTAACTTCAAAGGATAGCATGGGCATGCTTATGGGCTTTACATTTATTATTTAGTTGCATGCTTGTACTTTAGTTGCATGCTTGTTCTTTTCGAAAGGAATAGTGTTCCTTATCTATAAAAGGAACTTAGGTCTATTGTATTGGGGGACACTTTTTGATGAAAACATTGAAGAAAAACCTCTTTAGAGAGGGTGTAAAGATCCATAGAGGATCATTATTATGTATTATTTTGAAAACCTTGTTGGTAACTTTGATTGTGTTCTTATTATTTACATGATTCGATCAATCATTGTTATTATAGACTCTAGTTGAGTTCGGATCTTGTGTTTTCACAATTTCCCATCATGTGGGGGAGACAACTGCAGGAAAGGGGATACTAGAAAGAATAGGAGATTTTGGTGCGAGTCATGCAGCAGACCAGTTGAATACCCGGTAATAAGGTAATGACATATTTGTAACTTATATTTTGATTGTTTGAATGTGTTAAATAAAATTGCTCACCTTGACATTTACCATATGTTGAATGCTTCCTTCAGGTATCGTCTTGAACTTGGTATCTCTGATGATACCGAGCAGACTGTGGTGGTCCTTTTTGATGATGCATCCGTTGAATTGATCGGGTTCCCAGCTTCGGCGTTAGTGTCGGATGAGGATGAGGTACAGTTATAAATCCCCTACTACTTACACCCTATTACATCATTCCCATTACTCACGGCTTACTCTACAGGGTTTAGACGATCATGCAAACTTGCCATCACCTATAGCTGACTTCATTGGGACAACACACATGTTTGAAATCAAATCTCACACATATTATGAATATGGAACATTCGAGAGTTTTACGTGTTGCCGAGTTGACCCGCATAATCCATCAGCTGAACCCACAAGCGCAAGCACCGTTGATAATGAAACCGCTGTTACATGCTCATCATCCAAGTCACCCGCCCGGTCGCCAACCCTCACTACACCGTCCAAGCCTGTAGAGGATAGGAAAAGGAAAAGGTAGTCGAAACCAACAAAAAACATCGATACAACATGTATTTGTATAAAGTCACATACTCGATAGAATTCCATTGTTTGCGGTGGTTATTGATGATTCAAATGACGTAACATGAAGCTGCTGGTTAATGATGTACAAGGTGATGAGTCTGATATTGCAAGTAATAATACATCTTCAACATCCAGCCCATCATTCAAACGACTGATAAATACCAACCCTGCAAATGATAATAAAGATGATAGGTTAGCGACCTTAAAACATTTGGGTGACAACAAAATATCTTTACCCTATTTATCTTACTACTGCAATACATTTAACGTAATAATCATGTTTCGTTGTATGCAGTGTTGATATTGAGAATTCGGACGCGGATATTGAACTGATAACTATAGACATTGAGCAGGATGGTGATGATAGCACCCTACCCGTCAAGAAGAAACAAAGATGGTGAGCACATATTGACTGTCACTTTTTTTTCGCTAACCCTTTTACGTTTGCCTGCATAATAACACGTGTCTCCCTATATATTTTGTAAACAGGTTTGTGGTTGAAGAATCCGAATGACCCCAACCAATGAGCGCCCCATCAAGCCTTTATAAAATGAATGCTTTTGACAATAATAATACATTTGATAAAAACTGCTCTTGGGATTTTGTTTTAATTTTGTTTTAATTGTTGTTTGGAAGACACAATACTTAACCGTTCCGTTACATTTGGTTTTATTTTTGTCTAGCAATATGTTTTGGTTTGCCATCAAACGAAATATTGTTTGTTTTTGTGCTAAACTCCATTTCAGGTACCTCCAAGATGAACATATTGTGGCTTTGGACAATTGCTACATGAGATCAAATAGATATGTGTGTTAGTAATGCCAGATGACCATGAAAGCAATTATGGTTCTTTTGATTTTTCCATCAGACATTGTTACCAAGTGTAATGTCTAATGTACAAGATATTTGTTTAGGTATCTTAAAATTATTTGATTTATCCATCAGACATTGTCACCAAATGTAATGTCTCATGTAATAGTCGGCAAGGATTGTTTTTTTCGATTTCTCCATCAGACATGGTTACCAAGTGTAATGTCTCATGAACAAAATAAATATGTGAATGAACCAAATGTTTATATTAATGAAACTAATTTCTATGTAATTTACTAATTTTCCTGTTGTATCCCCTTTTTTATTCACTCCTATAACCTTTTCATGTGATGAACATGTAACCAAACATCTAATTAATGAAGCCTATTTCTGTATAATTCTCTAATTCTCCTATAGTATCCCCTATTTTCATTCACTCATATAACCCTTTAAATAATTGATCAACTTAAAGTACATAAAGGGTCATCTAAATTCATGAACACATGTGATTGATTCATTGTGAATACCTAATAAAAAGTTTTTCAAAACCTCCGGAAATTACCCAAAGGTTAGGACGGTGTTGTTTTAAATCTCAAATGATAAAGATATTGAAGATGGTTATGCTGCTTAATGCAATCACCAAGATTGCCTAAAATTGACTTTATTATATACCTAATGAATTAAATAATGAATGTAACATTATGTTTGGTATGAATTATATGAGTTTGAAACCCTCCTTCTATTTATATGTATTTATACCATCCACTGCATATGTTTAATTTACACATACATTATTATTTTATACATAACAAGTGTGATATAAACTTATCTTATAAGACAATTTATAAAACATGTTTATTCCTACTTTACTTTATAACAATTAAGAGTTTTTTACTTTCTCAATATGTTATATAGATGAACCATCATGAATTTGTGTGTTATACATAACAAGTTATTATTTTATATTGGAAAAAAATCAGTCTCATTATTAAATCAATAATAAGAATCATAAAAACCTAGAGATACTTACCATACAAGCCTTTCATTGTTCAAGTACACTTATTGCATCAGTTCAACACTAGAATCCCAAGAGATGCTTTAATATACATCTTGCTTCTATATCTTTCCAAACCTGCAAGGTTATGTGTTGCAAAATTGATACATATCATCCAAATACTAAATGAATACAGGTACATTTCAATTTAACAAGATACTATACCTTCCAATTATGTATATGATTAAATCCATATTTGTTTTTTTCGCTGGTCGAAAATGATCATGCTCAGTTCCATCCCGTCGGACATGTTGCACAAATCTTTCGTTATTGATTCGAAAACAATTATCAGTCAAAGTGGAATAACACAAAGCTATTGTGGTTTACGGCTAAATGAAATTGTCAAATCATTTACTGTATACACCAGCTCCAAACATTCACTTGCATTATTATAGTACAAAATTGTTGCAACAATTGATACCGATTCAGCGTGTTCACCGTAATTTGTTAGGGCAAACATCACGCTGTTAGGCGATTTACCGATATGACGGCGAATCAAATGGCTTCGCTTCAAAACAACCCTTTATGTATAAAAAGAAAATCGCAGGTGTTTAACTAACCAAATTACATTTGGCAGACAATTGTTTCCGTAATAATGAATAATACCTTAATGTTATTCATACAGGGACACTCTCACGCAGACTAAAAAACCCACGGACGCACATGCATCTGCAGGTAGTTTCATATTTAATAATTGATGCCTTATGTTATTTGATGGATAAAAATGTTGTTATTCCCAATTAAATTTACCTTTTTTGGCAAGGTGTTCCCGTTGTTTACCATAATATTGGCCATCCATCATTTGAGTGTCAAAATTGCAAAGCGATTATGTGGTATTAGGAGAGAAGCGATAAATCAAAGAGCACTTCCAACCCAACTTTTTCCATTTGTTGTCAAGAGGGAAAACTTCTTTTTCCAAGATTTAATGAAACGCCTCCACCTCTTAAAGAGTTTATGGACTATAATAATCCTGCAAGTTTAAGATTCAAAGACCAGATCAGGGTATATAATGGCACGTTTTGTTACACATATTTTGGAGCAAGAATAGACCATTCAATTAACACGGGCAGGGGTCCATATACCTTTAGATTAAATTGCCAGAGCTATCATCGAATAGGTTCTCTTCTTCCAAAACAGGGAATTCAACCTAAATATGCACAACTATACTTTTTTGACACTGGAAATGAAGTGAAAAACCGAATGAGAGCTTTTATAGACAAAGATGGGGGATATGTGTTGGATCCAAGTATAGTAGCGAGATTGATTAAAATGTTTGATCAATCAAATTCAATTACTAAGGCATTTCGAATGGCTCGGGATTGGTGCGAGAACCACAATGCAGCCACCTTTGAACTATGGTTGATAAGTGGACATAGTACATCTCGGCAATACAACGCACCAACCGTGGCCGAAATAGCAGCTCTAATTACTAATGACTTTGGTGATGGTATTCCTACAAGAGATATTATTGTAAGTAACAGGGATGAAGGTTTGAAACGTATTTCTGAGTTGCATTTAGAATACATGTCACTTCAATATCCATTGTTATTCCCATATGGGGAGGAAGGATTTCATGAAAAGATACCATATCACAACAACATGGGTGTACGCAAGACCAAAAGGGCTTTTGTCACAATGAAAGAATACTATTCATATATCATACAACAGCGAAATAACCAAGGTACTACACTGCTTAGAGGTGGGCGATTATTCCAACAATACTTGGTGGATTCATATGCGGCTGTTGAAGAACAGAGGCTAAAATGGACCAGAAAAAATCAAGATACGTTACGCGTTGATCTATATCATAATGTTTGTGACGCTGTAACAAAGGGGGATACAAGTGCAGCAGGACTGGGAAAACGAATCGTTCTGCCAAGAAGTTTTATAGGCGGTCCAAGGTATATGATGCAAAACTACCAGGATGCAATGGCTATATGTCAGACGTATGGGAATCCGACACTGTTCATCACATTCACTGCTAATCCAAAATGGCCCGAGATTGCAGAAATGCTAAAGCACGCCCCGGGCCAAAAGTCCATGACCGTCCGAAGTGGCAACACGTGTGTTCAAGATTAAACTTCTATGAATCGTTAAACGACCTTACAAAAATTCATATTTTTGGAAAGTCACGAGGAGGTAAAAAAAAGTTAACCCATAATTTTAATCTGTTTACTCTTTTATATATACATTGTGTATTATCTTATGTTTGTTTCCAATTATATTTCAATTGTGTATGTCATAGAATTTCAAAAACGTGGACTGCCACATGCTCATATCCTATTGTGGCTAGAAGAAGAATTGAAATGCAAAACCCCATCCCAGATAAATGATATAATTACAGCTGAGATACCATGTCGAATCAATGATCCGGATGGGTATAAAGTAGTAACGAGTTTATGTTACATGGACCTTGCGGTAAAGATGAAAAAACGCCCCATGTACAACCGAGGGTAAGTGCTCAAAACATTTTCCTAAACCTTTTGTGGTTGAAACAATTGTTGATAATGATGGTTATGCTATTTATCGCCGGATGAATAATAACGCTCACCATATAAAAGGGAAATTCAAATATGATAAATGATATGTGGTGCCTCACAACCGTTATCTCCTCATGAAATTCCAGGCCCACATTAACGTGTAATGGTGCAACAGATCCAAAGCAATTAAGTACTTATTCAAGTACTTAAATAAAGGTCCCGATAGAGCCACAATTGTTATACAAGAGAATGTTAAAAATGATGGTGATATAGCAAATGTACAAGTTTTGGAGGTGGACGAAATAAAGAACTATTTGAATTGTCATTTTTTAGCTCCATGTGAGGCGGTGTGGCGTTTGTTTTCATACGACATACATTTCTCATATCCGTCTGTTATGAAGCTGAATTACCACTTGCCGAATCAACACGCAATCACACTACGTGACTCGGAAAGCTTACCCGCCCTAATTCAAAGAGAAGGTATCGACATGACCATGTTCACTGATTGGTTTGAATTAAACAAGCGTGATACTGGCGAATCGATATATGCTGAGATACCTACACATTACGTGTGGCATGAGAAAGACAAACTGTGGAAAAAACGCAAATTGAAAAAATGCATCGGGCGGATTGTTTACTCGCACCGGCGTCTGGAGACCGATATTATCTTAGAATGTTGTTGAACATTGCAAGAGGTCCTGATTCTTGGGAAAAACTCATGACTGTTCACGACAAACTATGTTCCACTTTCAAGGAAGCATGTTTTGAATATGGCCTCTTAAATGATGACACGGAATGGACATATGCTATATCAGAAGCAAGTGTATGGATGTTTGGACCACAGTTACGTGACATATTTGTAACAATTTTAATATTTTGCGATGTTAGCAGACCTTTAAAATTTTGGGAAGAAAATTGGAAGTTTCTATCAGAAGATCTTCTACACAAGAAAAGGAAAAAGTTTAATTATCCTGACTTGGAGTTGACGGACGAGCAACTAAAGAACTATTGTTTGATAGAGATCCAAGAGTTATTAAATAGAAATGGGAGATCTTTATCTGAATTCCAAGACCTATCAGTGCCTGACCCAAGGTTACTAACCAACATGGACAATCGTCTCATACGAGAAGTGTTGAATTATGATATGAAACATAGTAAGATTGAACACCAGCAACTTCATTCATTGTTAAATCCCGAACAACGTTTAATCCATGAAGAGGTGATTGAATCTGTCCATGGTAAAAAAAGGGAACTTTTACTTCGTCTACGGTCCAGGTGGAACTAGAAAGACGTTTTTATACAAAAGTATCATCTCAAGATTAAGATCAGAACGCATGATAGTGCTCGCTGTTGCATCTTCAAGTATAAATTTATACTAAATTTTAAACAGTCGACTATTTTAAAATGGATAAAAATTTGTTACTGATTAACACTTTCAACTTGGGTAGGAATAGCTTCGTTGTTACTACCAGGTGGGAGAACCGCGCATAGCCGTTTTGTTATACCGCTTGAATTATTAGAGAACAGTACATGCGGCATAAAACAAAATACACATATGGTGAACTCATACGTGAAGTTAAACTTATTATATGGGATGAAGCTCCGATGACTCAAAAATATGATTTTGAAGCATTGGATAAGACGCTCAAGGATATTTTAGGATATCATGATCTTGACAGTAGGAATCGAATATTTGGAGGAGTGACGGTCTTGCTTGGAGGTGACTTTCGACAAGTGCTGCCAGTTATACCAAAAGGAAGCAGGCCAGACATTGTTCAATCGTGCATAAACCAATCTGAACTATGGAAGCATTGCAAAGTATTTAGACTTACACGTAGCATGCGTGTCAACGAGTATATTGAGAATGGGGAGCTTGATACTCGAAAACAAGATTTCAATAGATAGGTTTTGGCTGTGGGGGATGGAAACGTGCCGGAAAAATGCAAAGAAGGGGAGGACGAGCCAAGTTGGATTGACATTCCTGAAATATTCCTAATTAAATCGTGGGATTGTCCAATAAAACAGATTGTCACAGAGACATACCCTGATTTTACAACGAGGCAAACCGACGATGTGTACCTCAAAGAAAGGGCAATACTAACTCCTCGGAATGATGACCCTGATGACATCAATGAGTACATGTTTAAACAGTTATCAGGGGAATCTGTTACATACAACAGGGCGTAGAACAGCACAAACACTATCCGATTGAATTTCTTAATTCCTTAAATTTCCCTGGGATGCCCCCACATGCTCTTCACTTAAAAAAGGAATTACCAATTATGCTATTGCGGAACATCAATCCAAGCAAAGGGTTGTGTAATGGAACAAGGTTGTTCATCACAGATCTAGGCCAGTTTGTTATTCACGCTAAGGTGCTTACAGGTTCAAATATAGGGGATAACATTATTATACACAGGATTATACTGACATCAACGCAATCCAAGTGGCCATTTATTCTAAAACGGCGACAATTCCTTGTAAGACCATGTTATGCAATGACAATTAACAAAAGTCGTGGTCAATCACTTAATTACGTTGGCCTCTATATGCCTTCTCCTCAGTATTCACCATGGTCACTTTATGTGGCGCTATCTAGAGTTACCAGTCCTGACGGCCTTAAGATACTAATGGTTGAAGACAAGGACCCAGAGCTTAATAATTGCACGCGTAACATTGTTTTCAAAGAAACATTCAGCAACCTAACATAGGACATATATGTGATGTTCAAGAAACAGTTATTTATTATTACTTGGTTATTTGCCACGAACACTCATAATGTGCATGATATTGTTCCAACTCTTAACATGTATTCATAGTGCACCACGGTTATTCTATAATCAAATAACCACAAACTGTAGTAGGCACGACTTAACTATACACCTAAAAACAAATAAAAATTTTTACTATGATACGCTCAGACTCAGAAGTCAAAGACACCAAACTATAGACAGAAAGCCAACCACCTTCAAACACAAATAACCACCAATAATCCAACACCAACTTCTCGATCCCTTAACATACTCATCGCCAGAAACTAAGACAATAGCTAAACAACAACAACTAAGGGATTAAACAGAACACACACCCAAGATTAACAAGACTTAGCCGAGAGAATTGGGTGTGACCAGAGCAGGTATTCACACCTCTCAAGGAGGCAGATCAAGAAGTTAGTCACACCGTTTGCACCCTCTCGACCAAAGAAAAGTTAATCTTGAAGGAAAGAACATAAACTTACCGTGATATAAAGAAACCAACTACCTTCAAACACAAATAACCACCAATAATCCAACGCCAACTTCTCAATCCCTCAACCTACTCATCGCCAGAAACTAAGACAATAGCTAAACAACAACAACTAAGGGATTAAACATAACACACACCCAAGATTAACAAGACTCGGCTGAGAGAATTGGGTGTGACCAGAGCAGGTATTCACACCTCTCAAGGAGGCAGATCAAGAAGTTAATCACACCGTTTGCACCCTCTCGACCAAAGAAAAGTTAATCTTAAAGGAAAGAACGTAAACTTACAGTGCTATAAAGATAAATGCGGAAACGAGTCACAACACTCTTAATTAAGAGATATTGATTAAAGAAGGTGCCAAAATGAATAGCCTCCGATCTGACCAGGGTCTCAACACAAGCAGCCTTAATCACCAATAACCCATCTAACCTGCATAACGATTACACCAACCACCACCATGATCACCACAACCCTCCTCATCACCACCATAATCTCCACCACTTTCGTCGTATTATTCTTCTCATCCACCCCAACGCTCCACCACACAGCCACCATCATTCACCACGCGCCACCACTAACCAAACTAAAACACCCCACCATCATCCTCATTTCCTCAGATGCCTTCAGATTTGCCTACCAATACAAAACTCCAACGCCCAATATTGACAGACTGGTAAACAATGGAACCGAGGCGAAAACCGGGCTTATCTCGGTTTTTCCTACGGTAACTTTCCCATCTCGATATCGCTGAAACATATACCGGTTTTAAGTTTAAGTTTTTTCCTGTATATTACAATTAAAATTGTCACATAAGGAGCTTAAAATCAAGTCAACAAATATTCTAATAACCAAAACTTAACTATAAACCTTAAAACAACCAAAATTTAGCCTGAGAAAATCATACTCATTCTTAACACATAATTGGACTTTCAAAATATCAATTGTAAATGGTTTAGAACATTATTAGATTCGTTAAAAACAACAATCCAAAGTATGCCTTACCCCATAACAGCCCATCTCAGCGTACAATCCGCACCTTCTTCTACCAATAATCAACAATGCCAACAAAGTCCCAAAAACCAACTTTAGATCAAAATTATTTAACCTGCAAGGAGTGTAATTATTAATTAGATATAAGCATAAAAAAATTCCTGTTTTTTGTTCAAGACACCATCATCATCCCAAACACTATCTATAAAAAACTTCAAACTCTTACAAATTTATACCGATAAGTAAAACATATGCTTATTTGTTCAATTTAATCGAAACAAAAATAATCCCATATCCTTTTTAAATCAATAAACATCATAAAGCAAGTAACACTCAATAAATTAAAACATTTAAATATGCACGCTTTAATTTGATCATAATGAAATCGAATACCTGAAATATTGGAATCACTCGACAGATAATCAGATCCTTTATCATAACCCTCAAAAAAAATATATTGATTACTATTTATCTTGATCAATTTTGCCTTAGATTAAAAACCCTAAATATGTTATTTAGGGGTTACTGCGTATTTTTACCAAGTGTGAGAGAGATGTGTGAGAGAAAAAGTCAAATGGGTGATACTTTACCCTTTTTAATATATATAAAAAAAAAGAAAAATAATAATAATAATAATGTAAATACTTAAACATAATCTATGATTATAACATAAACATAACTGATCATTGATCAGTTTCTTCCATTGAAAAAGTTATAAACCAGCTACATAATTATCATTCACATAAACCATACATTAACCCAACTAGATACATCAAAAGACAAAAGAAAATCCCCAACATGCCCTAATCTTCATCATCAGAACTTTCAGCTTCATCCAGCTTTTCCAAAAGCTCCTCCTTCTCTAACAAGCTTTGACGACACAAAACAAGCAGTTGAGCCAACAGATCAAGTTTCCTGCGATCCTTCAGTTGTATTTCAAGGATAGCATCATGACCAGTTGCTGCCACGACATTGAAACGAGAAAAAGTACTAGCTGTCTCATTGATCGTTTGCGCCTTTTTGTCAATCATTGCCCTTAACTGACTGCTCTCCTCCCCAATACGATCAATTAAACCTTCCTCCTCTGCTTTATCATGAATTATCAGTAGCATGAAAGCATCAACAAGCTTTCCAGTTTGAGTGAGAGATTTCAATTCATCGAGATTTGGTGTGGTTGACATTTTGATTTTAGGGTTAAGGTGTATAGAGTTGTGTGTTAAAATTAGGGTTAGATGTAATTGCTCTTGGATTATATATACACAAAATTGTGTGGTCGTAATAATTAAGGTTGGTATATAAGAATTTGCAAAGAAAACAACATAGAAACAATAATTAAGGTTCGTAAATAAGAAGTTGCAAAAAAAAAACAACACAAAGACACTGAAGAGGCATTGGAACATTTAATTTGGGTGTTACTGGAGACTTTGAAGTTTCCATGCATAAATGGGGAATGCAGTATTTCGGAAGATGTCCAACATTGCAATATAACACCCTCAATTATACATTTGACATAAAACAAACCCTACATACACAATGCATTACAATTAACATCCTAAGCTTAAAAGACATGCTTATAATTTATAAAGCTTCGTTAATTAAAAATTTCGTAATAAAAAAAACAAGCAAAAACACTAAAAATTTAAATACCATCAAAGATATCTAAATCAAAGTTACTAATTAAACTCATTCATTTTTTTAGCATTTGACTCTTCCTCACGAACACCGTCTTTAGCTTCCCTAAACAAATTAACTAACTTTTCAAGCAATACACGATGCCTCTCTTGCGTCTTTCTCAAAGCATCAATCAAATCTAAAGCTACGCCACGATGACCTAACGCTTCCATGTTCAAACTCATCGTGTTGTTTTTGGCCATTACACGCCTCAAATGATGACAACAATCAAAAAGCAACTTTGATAATGCATCATCTTCACATGCCTGTTGCACAAACCACAAACGCATACAATCATGCAATTTGGATGATCCTGAAATATTCATCAAATTCTCTAACAACTCAAAATTTGCCATTGAAGAGTACAAATAGTTATATAATTCCTAATAACAAAAGTCACAAATAAATAAGAAACAAAACACTTATGTAACTTACTCAAATTAAAATACTACATATGAAAAGACTATGTTAATAAAAACTTTTAATGGAAATAAAGTAATGTAAATACAAAAGTAATTATAACATTATTAGGCATCTAAGTATAGATTCCACAAAAATAATATAAACTAAACTAATAATAACATTATTAGCCATATAAATAATAAATAGAATGCAAATTATCTAATAGGTATCTAAATACCATCATATACAACATTATGGATAAAAACATGACCCCTCAACCACTAGACCGGGCATCGCACGGGTTGAGGGAAGCCTCGTTTTTCAAAATGGTATTTCACTCACATAATCAGGTGTTAATGTCAATGGTGTTGCAATAATGCTAAAGGATTAATACTCCACGTTTCATGTTATCTTTTTATTTGAGTGTTGTTAGGAGTCACTTAAGTGTTTGGGGTGATAAAATACTGATATTTGAATTGGTAAAAGTAGGATACAACTCGTTACTAGAAAAATACTCTAACTACGTTGATCAAAAAGTGTATTGTAAAGGATCATAAGTTAATTATACACATGGGAGTCTAATGTGAAAATATAGATTTGACGTGCTAAGTAAAAATCGGCCATTTTCTTAAGGAATCCTGCTAGTTGCACAATTTTGAACATCCTTTGTAGTTTAGTACTTTAAATCTACTAAAATAAAATTTGATATCTCAATTGGATATTGATAGTAAGTTGGGAACATTTTTATGCATTTTGCTCTAATAGTTCTTGATTTATAAATAAGTGAATTAATAAAAAAATTTGGTAAAATGACCTTTTTACCCTTATGTGCAAGGCACATGATGGGCTTTAACGACTATATTTAACGGACATTCAAGATAAGGACTAACGGTGTTACATAGTTTGATTATAAGTAGGGGTGGCAATTTCTGACCCTACACAAAACCCGACCTGAAACCGACACAAAAATTAACAGGTTCGGGTTGTGCTAAATAGATTTCGGGTCAGGTTTGAGTCGACCTATCTAACCCGTTTATTAAACAGGTCAGGTTTGGGTTGGGAATTAATTAATCGGGTCGACCTGTCAACCCGTTTAAGATTTTTTTTTCATAAACTCAAAATTATTTATATTTTATTATGCGGGTTAAATGTGTTAAACGAGTCAACCCAAAAACCTGCTTAACTTGTTTAACTTGTTTAATGTGCCAACTTTTTTATATAAAAAAGAGTAAACTACATCGTTCGTCCTTGTGGTTTGCGTTGACCATCAAGGATCGTCCTTTAACCAAAAAAATTGCACCGTTAGTCCTTAAATGCGAAACGTTATCTACCGTTGGTCCCTCGAACTAACGACGGTAAATAACGCTCGTTAAGTCAGTCAACGTAAGGGTATTTTAGTCTTTTTCCCTTCATTTTTTAACTTCATCTTCTTCCTTTATCTATATTCATCTCCAACTATCACCACCCACCACTATCACATACATATTCTCCTAGAACAAATTCAAAAACAAAATCAATTCCAATAACAAATACATAATCAATTTAATTACATAATCCAGTTTGTAGTTAAGCACCGTACCAAAACAGATCTTCAACGAGTTTCGTCCTGTTTTGGTCTTTTTTCTCCTTTATAACCCATTTTCTTCATCTTCATTGAAATTAACTTCTTTGTCTTTGTCCCCAATTTTTTCCTCGTTATTTCCTTTTTCCAATTTTTACAGAATTTTTTTTCCTTTTTTTCTATTTTTTTTTTGAATTCATGGGCCGACGGTGTTTTTAATTTATACAGACTGGATTATTTCATGTGAAATTTATACATATTTATTTATACATTTTATTTTCTTTTTCAATTTATACAAATTGAATTCTTTTCTTGCAATTTTTACATTTTGTGAATTTAAACCCATGACTCACAACAACAAGAATATTATT
The DNA here is from genome assembly GCA_910596185.1 of Chrysanthemum makinoi. Lineage (NCBI taxonomy): Eukaryota > Viridiplantae > Streptophyta > Magnoliopsida > Asterales > Asteraceae > Chrysanthemum > Chrysanthemum makinoi. Next base: position 121,790,061 of record OU343222.1, on the reverse strand, counting down.
GCTTATGTGTTGCAACACCTTTAAAACTCACAATAATTTTTAGATCTAAAAAAAACAACCCTTAACACTTGTAAAGTTCAGATCTTGAAAATAGCCATTTACAAAACTTGAAAACAACATTCATAAAACTTACATACATAACATAAACTATGAATATATGGTTGCTGAATACAAATAATCAATAAGATACGTAACACTAAGCCAGTATCATCTACATCATCTTCAATCACACACCGTCTTAACCACCAATATTTCTGGCTACGACCACGAAACTCCTACGACCACCATAAATGGTTTTGGTACCAATTAAATTGTCTAGTGTTTTATTGGAGGGTTGTTAGTTGATGACGATTGAAGATGGTGGTGGTAACGCGTATGTTGTAGGCGGAGGTGACTGGTGGAGTAGCCAGTGGCGGCGATGATGGTGGTAACGCTGCTGTTGTAGCCGTCGGAGGTGGTAGGTGGTTGCAAGTTGATGGTTTTTGGTTGTGATTGTATGACGTGGTGTTACCGGTGGTGAGATGACAACATTGCCATCGGAGATTGGTGATGATGGTAGTGTGAAGAAAGATGAGGGAGATGAATTTGTGTGTGTTTGATTATGTGGATGATGGGTTATGTTACATGTGGTGGGAAGTGAGACAAAAAGAAAGGACATGACAAAATGATGGGTTATGTTACATGTGATTGTCTTTTCCCACCCACACTATCTCCTATCTCCCTGAAAAGACAAATATACCCTCGATTTAAATAGGCTTAACGCCCGTTACTCACGCCAGTTAGGGTGAGGGACCAACGCCGAGTAACGTTTCGCAGTTAAGGACTAACGGTGCAATTTTTTTGGTCAAAGGACGATCCTTGATGGTCAACGTATACCACAAGGACGAATGGTGTAGTTTACTCTATAAAAAAGGTTAAATGGGTCAAACCGAAACCCGCTTAGCCGATTCAACCCGTTTAATATATGCAACTCGTGTAACCTATTTAACCCGCCAAACCAAGTATATATATGGGTTAAATGGGTTAGGTTCGGGTTATGTGTAAAAATGTTAGGGTTGAAATAGCTGACCCGATGATTTAAATGGGCCAGGTTTGAGTTGAGATTTTCTGACCCGCGAACCTGACAACCCAAACCCGCCAACCCGAACCCGACTCGAATTGCCACCCCTAAATTTATAAGCATGGTTCATGCAAAAGAAAAAGATCAGGGACTGTAGTAAAGATTTGGGCTAAACCACATGGACGAACTGTGTAATTTAGACTTCATCATATGAAAATCCTTAATAAGTAAAAAAAACCAAACACTTTGACTACCGTTTTAATAATCTTTTCTTTTCCGGCACTTGTGTTTGCCCTAAAGACAGACATACGAATCGAACATGATGTCTTGTTCATTGAGAAAACTTGTTGGGACCAACATCATGAAAAGATCTGTAAATCATTTTATTAAAAACACAAAGAATAGCCCTTCCAACCTCTTCACCAGATCTGTCATCCAGTTTCGTCCAGCATTAATTAGGCCTCGCTTCTTCAGCACCGATAGCTTCGATTATACTAGGATTTATCCTATTTTAAGGATGATGCCTCCGGTCGTGGTACATACATTTTTATATATGATTTTGTTATTTAGTTTCTGTACATTCCTATTTGTTATGAAATCTATTGTATTTGGGTTTTAAGTAAGGTTTTCTGAATGAAATAAAAAAGTGTCAATTCTTATTTAACTTATGAGCTTATGTAGTATGCGGGCCGGTTTGTTTAAGATAGATCAGTTACTCGCACAAAATAAACAAGTACTTGTACCAATGGCTCGTTCGTTTTAGTAAAGTAATCTTTCTTATACCCTTCACTAAGATAGTTATTATATTACTGATTTTAGCGGGGAATCGGCATGATCAATCAGTTGTTGACGTTTTTTGCTTACATTTTAAGGAAATGGGGCAAAAAGAGCAAGAACCAAAACATGACATTTTCTCCTTCCTATTAACACATCAGTGTGAGAGTATTATTAATACCACTCTATACATTTTGGCCAGTTATGCCGATTCCCGGTTGAAAAAAGCAGTACCATTTTAGTCCGCAAAGAGTATGTTTTTTTTTGACAATTGAGAAGCTCCCTTTTGTGGCTTGTTTTGGGGTGCTGGGCTTATTCTACGGCTATTAATAAGTTTTAGTATGTAATCCCTCTTCAATCTGTCCTAATGTATTGATTGTTTCCGGGTTTTTTTTTTCAGATGTTGATGAGTATCCTGGTGAAGGGAAGTGTGGTGACTATTTGGTGAGGGGATTCATGATACCTTCCGGCATTGACAACAAGTCAGTTAAAATGTTCCTCACACCTTATGACAAAGTGGAAATTTTTGGTGGCGTGCACAGTGATGGAACATTTTTTCATCGCGAGTGGCAACTACCCCAACATAACGATTATGAGAGGGCTGGAATCCACCCTCATTTCAGTGACGAAGCTTTGTATATCATAGTCACCAACTATAAGCGTAAAACTGGAAGAATCATCCAAGAACCTGCATCTTAAAGGCATCCTCTGTCTTGGTTTTCTTTTCCTCTTGGTTTCTCAGAACTATGTCTTTCTTTTATATGAATCTTGGTAGACTATGAGTATTGACTTTAAATGTTCACATGGATGATAGAAACAAATGCTATGTAAACGATCACTTGGTGACATGATATTAATATTTTGTATTTTGCGTTATGTATGTATATATCTTTTTCAAATGTGTGGTTGTTAGTTTCATATGTAAGATACGTTTGTTGTTTGAAACTGTTAAAGAGTCCATGAAGAATGGAGTTTCACAATAGGACCAGTCAGGTGGTAAAGACCCGAAATGTGGAAGTGAAATGAGGAAGATTCGAGAGTTTAGGGATAAGCACATCGATCATCTATCTTTAAGGTCAGATTCTTTTACCTTTTATGGTTTAATTTACTTACGTAATATTATGGTTTATATATACATATGACAGTGTAAATGACTGTTTGATATTGGGTTGTGGTGTTAGAAATGACAATTTGATTTGGCGGTGTTAGTATATATGACACTGGCCATTATATTAAATTCAATTCGACGTTTTATTTGGCATATATCTAACTGGTAAACTCGAATAATGAATCACTTATTTGGTTCGGGTTCACGATTAGCTAGTCTGACTAATTTAGCATGCTGAATTGACAATGGACAAATGATCTACTTTACGTTTCTTTTTAATGACGCAATCTATCTACATTCCTTCACATGTTCATGAAAGAGCGTTACCGTGCAACTCATAACCATAATTATCGTTGTAGGTTGTTGCTGGTTGCTATATTTTTCTAGTTGTTGTTTGTTCTCAATCTATAACAGTAAAACCTATAGCAGTGTCTGCAAGTATTTTATAGAACCTTGCATTGGTAATGGCAAATCTTTTTGGAGTAGCACAAGTGAAACCGCTCATCTCATTGTTATCAATATTTAACATTGGCATAAACTTATGCTCTGCGTTATGGAAAAATGATATTTTGTGAAATAAATATAAAGACGATTGTGAAATGCAAATAATTTCTATAAAATTAGGTCAGAGACTTATTTTTCCCAGTAGATAATCAGTTGTGTGGGCATATGAATACACTATAGATGATCTTTAACTCAGTTGACATGTTCTGTTTTAGCTAAGCTTTTATTTTTTGCTTAGTTGAACCGATAAGAATCTAACCAAATCTGCCCACGTTCTCAAGTTTTTCTATCTCATTTGCAGGTACATAAGACACAAGTTTTTATCAAGCAGCAAGGCATCATCACCTTTGATCGCCCCGCAAGAATTTTTTTCTTTTTTTCTTTTTAGCCAGTCCCTTTTGTTGAGGCTTTACATTTAGATAAACTTTGAAAAATAGTCAAAAGTTAGACCATGTCTGAACTAATGGACTTTCACCTTATATTGGGAGGAATATTTTCCGTTCATTTTAGTTTCCTTGGAGTTTAACTCACCTTTGATTTTTAATAATTTAGGTTCTGATGCTTTTCTAGATATTTCACCCTCTTTGTCCAACTTTGTCACTTCATTTTGCTTCTCATCTTTGAATTCACCATATATGCAAGCCCGGCTTGTGAGGCCGATTCGCCTTTGCAATACCGGATAAATTTTTGAGAAAAAATAAAAAATAATAAAAATAGTTAGAGTGAATAACATTAACAATCATGTAAGAACCATAACTACTGTGAGAACCAGTGATTTTGTTACATATGGGCTGTGTGCTAACAAGAATTACTATTTCAACTCGGCGGAGGGGCCAGCTAGCCCAGGTCGCTTTCTATATAAACATGATGAGCTGATCTGTGGTGATTTCATTTTTTCCATACAACGCCGACTTTTAGGCGGAAGACCGTTGTCTTAAATATACAATCAGATTTATGTGAAATTTTTGTGAACAATTGGGTAGGTTTAACATACATACCTTGGTTTTTCCTACCATACCAGTTTTATTGATCCTGTCCGCACACGTAGGGCACTTTAAGGTGAAGAGAGAGTGACAGAATCCAACGTTTTGTGGGTTTAGGGCTTTAGGCTTTGAGCTATATATGGTGTAAATCAGTTCCAACAATTTTAACAGACTTATCACAAAACTCCTTCACCTTCTCTCATTCCAATCTTTCGCAAGTCCTTCCACGTGTACCCGATTGACCTAGAACAAGTTAAGACGTACATTATAGATTCAAGTAACTTCGTATAGTCATAGCAAGTGGCATTAGACTGCTGTTAGAAAACATATAGACAGTCATTGCAAATGTTTACCAGTGACACATCTTCATCAGTTGAATGTGTAATTGGTTGTGAAAAGAAACCTTAGGCTAACAAATAGCAAGTTCCAGTTAGATGTCATGTTGGTTGCCTTTCAGATAACAACTTAGATATCATTTTAAGAAAATCGGTTGCATATTGAATTTAAGGTTTCATGTAATTTCAGTTATTTAGTTTTAATCGTCTTTAAACAAGTTGTATAGTTTGAGCAATGGAATAGACTTTTACTAAAATCTTCTTATGCTGATTGTGTTTTCCATTTTTCTAAAATCTAAAATAAGTTCCTGTTTCTCATTGTGTATAAATCATTATAACTTCTGCCCAGGTGGCAAAGAAGACTGCCTAAACGAGCAAAACCTGTTGACGGATTTTGAGCGGTGGCAAAAGGTATTTTCTTCCCATGACACTTTTATGCAGTAAAATAGTTGAGATATACTGACTTGACTTTTCCTTTACTTTGGCAGGGTGTAGGAAGCCCTGATGGTAAGTTTCCTTTTATATATTCAGAAGGTATTTAGCTAATTTGTTGGAACTTTGACCTTGAATTTCAACTTTGACCTTGAGTGTACATATATTTGCTTTGGTCGGTTACCGAGATACCTATAGCTTGCAAAACATCCAAGGATACTTGGTTGCCCCCTTAGGGCCTGTCTGCTTCATGGATTTCATGAGATTCTGGTGGATTTGGCATCTGAATTCCATTCCACAATCTGTTAATTGGTTGGAAATTTGCAAGTGGAATTTATATTCCATTTCGTGAAGTTTTTGGTTTGTTTAAGGAATGGAATGTTCTAAATTCCAATTCCATCAAATGAAGGATTTCTGATTCCTTAACAAAATTGAATGTTTACTTTAGTTTAATCATGGACTAATCTTTCTTTGCACTCATTTGAAGATGTGAACTAGTTGTTAGAATGAATATTGATTTTGTGTTGCAAAATTTATGTTATATACAAGATCCAGTTGTGTTTAATTATGATATATTGTAATAACTTCTTGGTGATTAGGATTGTATATATACACTATTGGTGTACGCATAGATTGATCAATCATTATACTTGTTTGTTTATGTGAACTAACTGTCCTAAACGTCGTTGACACGGTATAGGAACACGAAATAATAATCAAAATTGAATGTGGTTGATGGTATAATCATAACTTGACAAATTGGACTTGGTGCTAAGTTAAAAGTTTGGTTAAATCACTATTGGCGTAGTTCTCATTCGTGATAACTATAGAAACCACACGTACTATGCAAAGTATTATTCAATTGATAAATGAACTAAGAGAAAACAACGAGTATTTATAAAACAAACTTAGAGTAAAATCTTAAAAGCTAAGTGGGCCGCGAGCCTCTTATAGGTTACTATGCTAACATCTTCTCTCAACCTCACAATATTGAGAGTTTCTCATAACATAAAAACGTGGTCTACAGTATGGCTTGATAAATACATCTTAAAAGTTAAAACAGAAGGAACAAACGTTAGAGAGATAGTCCCAACCTCAAGGTATCTTTAGTTTACTACTCCCTCCGTCCCATATTGACTGTCCACTTTAAATTTTCTAGGTCTTTCATTTCTAACTTTGACCTTAAATATTTTTAATTGTGTTATATAATACTTGATGCAAAATATATGAATAGATTGAGTTTTAAATGTATTTTTTATTGGTATAATTTTTATTAAATATTATATAACACAAATAAAAATATTTAAGGTCAAAGTTAAGAAAGAAAGACTTAAAAATTCAAAACAGGACAATTAATATGGGACGGATGTAGTATTTAGCATTGAAAATTTATAATCTTTAGATGATAACAAGCTAAAAAAGTAGTTTTTGAACCTTAAATGTTCTTTAAGTCATATTATAAAAATTGTTTGGATATTAATGGTAAAGAATAATTTCTAAAATCTAAACTAAGAGTTTTGAGAGAATAATGTAACCCTTACTCAAGAAACCATTTCGGTAACTTAGTCAAGAAACCATTTCGGTAACTTACTCAAATTATAAATCTAAACTTTTTCCGTTATACTTATATGGCGAATAGAATAATGTTAACCATTATTGTAACAGTTTCTTTAGCAGAAAGAAGTATTTCAAAACCAAAATTAATTAAAAGTTATCTACGATCGAAAGTGTCACAAAAAGATTAGATTTGTTGGCTCATTTATCAATTGAAATTTAAATATAATATTATACTGATTTCGAGAAACTAATCAAACTTGAAAAGTAAATTTTATATAAACTATTTTTTGGCAAATAACTTTGATAAAAAGGCCTTATTTTAAGGCTTCGCTTTAGGCCTCTGAGAAGGTTGAGCCGCGATGTGCAGATTCAATTGTGTTTATGAGTTGTTAAAAAAGTGAAAACTAAAATGATGAGTTGTTATCTTACTATCTTATAATGGAGAAAGACTTCTTCCTTCATTAAATGTCTTAATTTTAGGTAATACAATTTAATATGCACTATGTACAAGTCATTATATGTCTTAACCAATGTTTTCAAACCCGGGTCGGACCGGTACCCGGCCACTAAAACGGGTCAAAAAAACCCGGGTTTCTAAAACCGGGTCAACCAGTTAGACCCGCCGGGTTTTGAGTGACCCGGGTCAACCCGGGTCATGAAACCCGGCCGGGTTTGGTTTTTTTCAAATTTTTTTTATGAAAACCGGTTAGACCCGGCGGTCGAACCGGTTGACCCGGTGATCAAACCGGTTGGCCCGGTCGGAGAAAATAAAATAATAAAAAATGGAAAACCGGGTTAACCCGGCGGTCAAACCGGTGCCCGGTGACTCGACCGAGTCGATTAAAAACCTGGTTTTTAAAACATTGGTCTTAACTTTAAGTAATATAATTTAGTATGCACCATGTATAGGTTATGCAAGCCCTTTTCTTCCATTAAATCTATCTTAATATCAGTGATGCATAATTAATATGCATTCTTAAAACACTCATTTAATGATAATTACAGGTATTAAAATACATAGTACAAGTTATGTAAGCTGCTAATTAAGAATACTTTAAAACCCCCCTTTCAATGAAAAATACAATTAAAAGAACACATTGTACAAACCAAGCAAGCTACTAAACACAAAAAACAAACAAACAAAATAATACAAACTAAGCAAAGTTTCACCAAACTTTTGTCATTGTTTATAGTCCCTAAACGAACAAACTAATCAGTAAAGCTATTGCCAAAAAACGTACAAATGAAATAAATTATTATCCGAAAAAATTAAATTACAGACTACCCGCAGCTGCATCGTGCGGGGACCCTGCTAGTGTAAATGATAAACCTTTTTATGTTCTCTTGATATGATCTGGATGTTTAATCCAACGGTTAAGATTACTTTTTAAACTTTCGATACTTTTTATTTGATCGCATGTCTATCACCTAATAATAATAATAATAATAATAATAATAATAATAATAATAATAATAATCAAGTTTTACGAGTGTTTTAATTAAACAATTCGAGTTTTATATTAGTTGTAAATACCATCCAAGTTTAAAAATTGTATCATTATTGTTTAAAATTGGTGCAATTAAAGTATTATGTACGCATTTATATGTTGTACCTTAATAATAAACACTCATCTCCTTAATATGACTTCTTCCAATCAATTTTATGAACAAATGTACAATTAATGCACAATTGAAAATAAAAAATAACCACAAATTAATAACTAATTGTGAGAAGTATTTTGTTCAGGCCACTCTATGTTGGAAATTTAGTTCAATTAAAGGATATGATCATAATTGAAAATGGGTTTGGAGGTACGAAGTGTACACCTATTAAGTCATTGATTACCCTGACTCTTATAGTGGTTAATTAGTTACTATTGCTAGTAGTAATGTTAATACTGCCAATGCAGAGTAACTACTGCTGGGCATAAGTTACTACTGCTGGGCATAAAATCTAAAATAAGTTCCTGTTTCTAATTGTGTATAAATCATTATAACTTCTGTCCAGGTGGTAAAGAAGACTGCCTAAAAGAGCAAAACCTGTTGACGGATTTTGAGCGGTGGCAAAAGGTATTTGTTTCCCATGATAGATAGTGGTATTATCTTTTTACTCAAAAGGGGGTGTTTGGATTAGGCTATTTAGGGGGTGTTTGTTTAACCTTATACATATGTGGGCTTATGTGATTTCGGCTTATATATCATAAGGCTCAATTTTCCGGCTTATTTTTAGGGTCATATGAAACTTATATAAGCTCACAATAAGCTCTAAGCCACATTTAAGCATAAACAAACACCCCCTTATTGTCTTAATTAAGTTTTTCAAACTACATAAGCTCTAGAAACTATATTAATCCAAACAACCGCCAAATCTATTATTACTTTAGTCTTTGCATATGACATTGACCTGAATCATTATTTGTAATGAAATTGTTTTCTTTTCTTTTTATGATTTCAGTTCTGTATGTACGACATATGCTAAACAAAGATTCTGAACGGGGACATGAAAGACAGAAACATTTAGATTCTTCGGATGGGGTGTGGATGGGGCCTACCAGGGTGAAGGATAATGCTGAAAGGTTATGCTTATACATTAAGATGCCTGAAGTGTTGGAAGAGGATCTGAAGGTATCTGTTGAACACGAGACTGTCGTCGATAAAGGTCGATTGAACGAGAAAGCACATTATTATTCTTATCTCGGCATTAAAAATTATTATTGCTGGTTTAATTCAGAATATATTGACCGATTCAAGCTAACTGATATCAAGGCCGAGATGAAAAGTAAATCAGGTGTGTTAAAGTTAACTATTCCTAAGTTGAAACAACAAGAGGTTAGTGTCTTCAATGTTAAGGTCAATTATATAGAGTAGTGCGCTCATGGTGGGTACTTAGTTTGCTCGATGTTTATGTTTTCTGTTTAGGTATGTTTGTTAAATTTTAATGTGAATGCGTATGTACGTTCCCATATCAACAGCGTGGTCATCAAGTATGACTGAACTTTAGGCCATCTAAAATTTTATCCGACTCTAAGTTGTTGACCAGTACATTGTGGAAATTTGTTTTTTTAGCATATACTAGGATCTGCACATTCATCCCCTGTAATGCAAACTCAAACACTGTGCCAGCATATTCTATTTTGATTTACACGGAAGAAGGGGGTGAGTAATTGTGTTTACAGATTGAATGAATTGCTTACGTGAAATCGACATTCTTTGTAAAATAAATATAGGATTCCTCATACCATATGCTCCGGCACATGTGATGGCTAGCTTACAACTGCCAGTATTTACCATTGACATCCTGCCATATACCAATGCAGTCAGCAAAATATATATGTAAAGCTCGCATAATATGTTGTCTGAATTAAATCCTGAAACACCACAATCAACCTAAAAGTTTACCTTTTTTTCTCTTCTGTCCCGTATGCGTGGACCTCAAAATTAACATTAACTGAGACACAACGCTCGAGCTTAGTTCAATGAAAAAAGAAGGTATATCTTTAGACAACATTTGCAACTCCTCTTTGGCTCTTTGCAAGTCTAGGGTTTCTTAGCTCGATATGGATGTAACGGTTTTACAAAATCAGTAATACTAAATTCACATAACAAATTTCAAATTGTTAATTGACAAAACATTCCAAAGAAAGTTAGGTGTTTTTTTTTTCTCTCTCTCTTTTTCTTCTCTTTGTTCAGACGCGGTCAGGGTAAAAACATTCTAATGGTCTAGACTTGGGAGGGGTATTTTAATGCTTCTTGTTGACACAAAATAAAATAGAAAAACGTTTAACTCTCCCTCATTCCCTCCCAACATTTTCAAACCCTAATCACTAAACTGCCTCTCCCAAGCCACCACCCATTGCCGGCCACCCCTTCTCTGGCCACGAGACGCACAAGATGCCACCTGCAACCACCACTTCAATTCACCGGTTCCTTTTTTTTTTCTTTAATCCATTGTTAGAACTATTTTTTTTTTTCTTTTTCTTTTTCTTTTTTTCTTTTTTTTTCAATCATCATCATCATATGGATTTATTTGAGATTTTGATTGGCTTTGTATGTTTTAGATTTATATAATGATATTGAGACTATTAGGTTAGATATGTGGTTATCATATGAATCAAAAGTAATGATATTAGACAATGTAATTTGCATGTTTCATTATAATAGTTGACTGATGCATGTTTTCATTATAACTAAACGAGTACCCGTGCATAGCAACGGAGATTCTTAGTGACAAACAATTAATGATATGAGATATTGTGGTAAGTGTTTTATGTAACGTTCTAAATAGAACGTGAAAACTAAAATGTAATTGCAAACGGTTGTAACATGTGATAATTCAACTCAAGCAAAAATTCTTAACATATATCAAAAAACATATAAAAAAATAGGGAAAACGAAAATAAACATTATATCAATTATGAATTTTGGTTAAGTGTGAGGTGTTCTAATATGAATAACAAAAAGGTCAATAAAAGGATCGTTCGTTGTGTATAGTGAGAAAGCATTTTATGCTATACAAATGTTGATATATTTATGCTATACTTATGCTCTAAATTCCATCATGATACTTTAACCGCAAATAATCAAGTTTTTGGACATAATAAAAACCGGTTTAAGAATTAAGATCCAAAGTAACAAGATTCTTCATGTACATTTTTTAAATTTATTTAGTAAAATGTAAGATACACACAGTTGTTATCGTCTTATATTTATTAGAAGCCTTGACCTTGAAATAAAAAGAGCATAAATATATGCTCACTTAACAATGAGATTTTATAGTGGCATATTGTTATAAGACTAAAATACACCGATCGTCCTTAAACTTGTACTTGCGCATCATGTTGAACCAAAACTTCCCTTTTTCATCACTGGGAGTCCAAAACATGGAGTTTATATGCTAAATTCGTCCCTTAACCATTAACGCCGAGGTCAATGTTATGTTGTTGAGGGCAAAACCGTCTTTCACTGTAGCATACTCGATAGGGGTGTCCATGGTACTGGAACCGTCCCGAACCGGAACCGGAACCGAAAGAACCGAGAACCGAAAATATGGAAAAAGTGGAACCAAGAACCGTCTCAAGTTCTTCGGTTCGGTTCCAGTACGGGAATTTTCGGTAATTCCCACAAGTAGCTAAGTGTTTAAATAATTTATTTTTTCATCATCGATCATTCATAAAAGACATATTAATAATGCTATAACAATACAAACACACACAAAAGTGTCTTCAACAATGCAAACCATTCCAAATGCTATATTATCTCCTAAGATACAACTTTGTGAGTTTATATACTGCTTCAAAATGATTGACCCACAAAATTATTAGAATTATTGATCATTGGATAAAGCAAGATCGAACCATTACTGACGTACGGTATTTAACTAAAGTACATAATTAAATATTGTAGACTTAAAACATCATATATTTTAGATTTAGTATGCGTACATTACCAATGATCATACATTGTATACTTAAACAACATCACATTCTGAGCATCATAATTGAATCGAAAAGCATGAAGCATGAAGTAATTTTTGCTTATGAGATCTTGTAGACATTTGAAAATGGGAGATATCACATTTTATTATTTTGAAAATCATGGCCCAATCAAATCCCGTAACTTTCTCTCCAAATCAGCATCTTCCAAATTTAAAAATCCTTTCCTTTGGTTATATCCTGGACCGAGTACCGACCCACACACACTAAACCTAAAAACCTAGATCACAACAGCGGCTTCATCATATTTTTTTCTTCTTTTCTCCCTGAGGTTCAAAGGCAACGAAGGTACCATGTTCCTTTTCTTTTTTTCTTTTTTTTTTGTACTTGTTACACGACATGCATAACACCACAACCTAACCGTATACATGCTCGTTAATGGATTCCGTTTTGAGGTCCTCCTGGTTCGTATAAAAACCGCCTCGTATGATAAAATATGAAAAACTATGTCTTTTCGTTAATAATAAACCGAGGTCATATGTTGTCGATCGTTAAAATATTGGACATGGATTATTTAATCTTGATGATTTGCATCTCCTTGTCATGATGATATGAATACAGGTCGTTACTGTCTCGATAAAATGGTATACGAGGGTTATATATATACACATACATCGCATGAAAACATGAGAATATGGACTGTTTGTGTTGGCCTGTTCTGTCGTTTGTGTCATGCCAAGATTTTGTTAAACGAGTATGTTTGCGTCGATTTCATGCATGTTATATTCTCCTTTTCGAAACTGTCTAAGGCAGCCTTTAGGTGATCGAGACGCATGTTTAGACCGTATGTTAAAATCGTGTCGTGTGTATGTGAATGGAGTCACGGATGCTTGGTGATCGAGTCGTGTTGTGTGACGTGTGTATGATATGAATCGGGTTAGGAGTATATGATTTTGGTAAGAGTCGAATATGGTTCATGACTGTTTGTGTCTCGTTGGGTTGGATGTCGAGTAAAAAGGGCATGGTAGGAGCAGTGGCAATTGTTTTTGGTCAAGGATGCATGGTCGAATGATAGTATGTGTGCATGAAGAGTTATGATTTATGCATGGTCTAAAGCATGTGTTAAATGCATGGTCACAGCCAGTCAAGTAGTGTGGACTAAGGTGGTGTTTGTTTTTTAAGAGGGTCTGAATCTGAATCTGAACTGCACGTCTGAATCTGAATCTGATGCGTAAATGTCTGAATCTGAACGCATCTGAACGAAGAAAAAAAAAGCATGTTTGAACGGATTTTTTTATTTTTTTTATTTTGGTTATTTTGTGTCTACAAGAAGCATCCGTGACGCGTTAAGACACCCCTCTCGGTCTTGACAGATTCGCACATTTTTCCGTTCGCACGTCGTTCGCATCGTCTGAACGGAAAAAAAACGAACAACGGTCGGCAAAATGTCCGACCGATTCGCATTTTTGCCCGTTCAGACGCGTTAAGAGGCAAAAAAAAAAAAAAAAAAAACAAACACAGTCTAAGTATATGCATGCATGAAAGTATCATGTGATGCGTTTTTAAAGGAGTCGAGCGTTTTTAAAGGAGTCAAGAAAGGGTAAGTTACTTTAGTTTGTTCTCAAGAGTATATATATACATGTAAAATAGAAAAGAGTATACATGATAGAGAGTAGCGTGCGTTATGTAATTTTCGAAGGTGGTCTGCGCCCATCATTTGTCATCACATTATTCGAATATTGTCTAAAAAGCACGTTATTATTTTATAACATAAAACTCTAAAATATGTAACCCGAATATTAAAAGACCGTCTCGACATTTGTGGAATTATAAATAATACGTACAATTATTAATTCATGTAGATCGTGTGAAGAAGGAGTAGCTTCAGTTTCTGTGTGCTTCCTGATTATTTTGGCTTGCTTTGCATAAGGTACAGATATTCCGTCATTTCAGTAATGACACTTCTTTTCTCTCATAACTCTTGTCTATTTTGATATTCGATTCGTATTCTCCTTGATTTGAATTGATATGATCCATTTGATTTGATATGATTTGAATTGATATTTCTAGCGTTAGATAATTAATGATTTGTGATATTATGGTGAGTGTTTTGTGTAGCGTTTAAAATGGAACGTGAACCGATGAAAATGCAATTGCAAATGGTTGTACTATACGATAACTAAAGTCTAGACAAAATTCTTAACATCTATCAAACAACATATAAAAACATTTAATAAAAATGAAAGTAAACATTACATCAGTTATGAGATAAAAACTAACAACACACGTTACTTGTCGCCTTAAAACTAACAAGGATGAGATTAATTGTGACGTTGTTAAGAAGAACGCAAGTACCAAAATTAGCATGAATGTGATTAGCCCAAAATTAAAAAAAAAAAAAAAAAAAAAAAAAGGCTAATTTTGGCTATTTTGTAAAAGATTTGGGCACATTTAGCCCCATCTTTATTTGAAGTGGGCGTATTTAGCATATTGAAAAATTAAATGTGCACTAATGGTCACATATTTTTTCTTAATTGTAAAACATTATAATCGTTTTTGAAGAAAAACTTATATATATATATATATATATAAATATATATATATATAGCGATCGTTTTATGTTAAAAAAAGTTTATGGGTTCTAATAATAAAAGTTTGAAGATTTGGGGATTAAACATAATGTTTTGAAACCCGGTTCGACCCGGGTGGTTCAACCGGTTGAACCGTTCCCGTCGAAAAACGGGTCGATTTAAACCGAGTCAACCCGACAGGTTGGGTCAAAACTGGTCAAATTAAACAGGGTTAACCCACTGGGTTTAAAGCGTCCCGGGTCAACCCGGTTTTCGATATGTATGAATAGTTTTAACTTTTCACATTTCACTTTTTTGTTTTTCCTTTATATATAGTATAGCAGGGTACCCGCGCGTTGCGGTAGCGGGTACCCTATGACGATTAACCGGAGAAATAGATCTCGATGAGACTTGATTCACCCGTTTGTATCGGTTTCAACGGGTCCTCTCTAGTTCGTTTTCGGATGGCTGTTATTGGTTAGCCGAACCGGTGGCAACACCGGTTCCTGGTTGAACCCGTTGGTCCGGTCCGATTTTCAAAACTATATGTACCATCAGCTTGTTAGCTTGTATGAAGCTTTGTGTGTTTTATTAAATTGTATAATGTGTATAATAACATGTACTTTTCATTTTAGGGTGTTTTAAAAATAACATTAATTAGTATGTTTAATTATTTTATATTTAAGATTATGTTGTAGCTTGTTTAAATTGTACATGTGAAAATTTTATTGTACTTTTTAGTAATGGGTGTTTTAATTAGTTGTTTTTAATTTGGTAGATATGCTTTTAATTGGTTGTACAATTTGAATAAATTATTGTACTTTTAAGTAATGGGGTGTTTTAATAAGAGTATTAATTACGCAATACATTTCTCTCACCGTTGACTTTCAACTTCTTACTTTTTAAGGTTTGACCATTTTTCTATTATATGTAGTATAGATTCGTTTTGCTATGATCCTCTGATTTGATATTCGATTATTTATTTGTTGATATGTTATCCGTTTGAGATCACTTATTGATATGATTCCATTATATGATCAGTTTGATATGATATGATTTGATTTGTTTTGTTGCCCTAGCTAACTAGCCATGGAGGTACCATGGCCATGTCATTGATGCACCAATGGCATGACAATATCTGGGGCGGTGTGATTAGTCCCCGGCGTTCCCTTTTGATATGATTATGATATGTGTACACTTGGCCATTATGATTACGTATGTACAGTCTCGTACTGGCATATGTATATTTGATTTGTTTTGCAGGGAGCGTATGGATGCATCCTAGGTACTCAGTTCAGTTTTGGTGATGTGGTGCGTGTGTGCAATACACCCCCTCACATTTGGGAGCTAGCTACTCCATTTGGTACTTGAGAGGTCTCCCCTCCTTGTGCACTTATGATTTGACGGATTTGATATGATACCGGTTATGATATATGATTTGTAGATTTGGCTATTGGAGTATCTCCTTTAGTATTAGGTGCTCGGGGCAAAATTCTGATTCTGGTTATTGTGTGATTACCTGATATTCCGATTTATCCGTTTATTATGCCATGCTTTGTTTAGTTGTTCAGTTGGCTATTTGTTTGTTCAGTGTTCACATGTGATTCGTTTGACTACCATGTTTTCTCTCTCACTTATATTCGGTTCACTTGATTACTTTGATTATTCTTCGGATTACCATGCTTATTCTTCAGTTGGGATTTTTTTTCATTTGTTACGATATTCGTTTCAGCTTTGTATATTTGATTCTGATTTGATTATCGTTTATATATATTTGTTTATATCTGTTCACTGAGCGTTAGCTCAGCCGCGTTTCCTTTCCATGCGGCAGGTATTTAGCTAGGAGCAGGGATATGGGATTTCGAGAGTAGGAGTGGAAGACCCACCCTAGTGAACCCTATTGTTGGACCTTTGGGCATTTTGAACTATCTTTCATTCAGTATTTTGGACCATGATTATTTCAGTTAATGGTTATATTTTAAAACTTTTGGATGACTTATGTTTTGATGACTTTTCATGTTTTTAAATAAAAGACTTCCGCTTGGCTTTGATTAGTATGTTCTGATTTGACTCCATAATGTGGCATTCGACTTGTCGGGTTGGGGTGTTACAACGTTACTGGTGTGGTAAGCAAGCTATAATTCACACTTCGTGGAACTCTGCCAACCCAGGGCGTCGATTCTTTGGTTGTCCTGTTGAAGTAATTGTCTTTTAATATTTATTGTATCATTTTTTTCGCAAGTAGCAAACTACATTGTAACAATTGTTGTTGTTTAATCACTTGTCATAATCATGAATAGGGGTCTTCTTGTCGGTGGATACGATGGTATGATCCTGAAATCTGTGCTCGTTCAAGAATGATCATACCAGGCCTTTTGAGGGGGAGAAATGAGCTTGAGGCAAGATTAGAAGCTTCTTGTTCTGGATTTTTTATGCATTGGGATAACTTTTTAGCTTTTATGTAATGAGGCGAGATGGTTAATGTTCATTATCTTGAATTGTAGTAACGTTGTGTCCCAGAAGGTTATGAATCTTGTTATTATGATCGGTTTACCGTATGTTTATGGCTTTATGCACATGGTTAAGATTAAAGTTGACTTTTAATTGTCAACATTGTGATGAAGTATTCAGTTTGGTTTATTTTTGACTTTCAATGCCTTATGGGTATGCAAATGGTTAGCAATTTGTTTAGGTTTGACTTTTAATTGTCAACATTCTTATGAGGTTCTATTTAGCTTTGGTTACTTTTGAAGCAAATTATTCACACATCAAGCTTACTCAATCTATAAAAATACACAATAATGACATGGTTCCATAGTTAATGCAAATGGATATAATTCCAAATTCATAAAATTGCATACTTTTCGAAGCATGAGAACTACAGTTAGACACACACACACATATGTTTTTAGAGTACATAACTTGTCCATAGGAAATAAACTAGATGAAACATTATCTAGCTAATTAGCATAACAAAATTGACCTATGGTGAGTCCATCATTCTTTTCAGCGTTGCCTGCTGCCTAGTCATTCTTCGTGTAGCAGGCTGGGTTGAAGCGTAAACTGCTTGCACATCACTTGAATGCAGCTGAGAATCGTGACCGTGATTGATCATGTTGCTGGGATTGACAATGGGATTTCTCATGCATGCTGGGATCGACAATTGCTTCATCTTGATGTTGCTGGGATTGAGAGAGGGATTCATCTTGTATCCTGGTATCTTCTGTTGCTGGGATTGAGACAAGGATGCATCATGTATGATGGGATCTTCAGTTGCTTGATCTTGATTTTCAGATTGAACACCACTTCCTTGAACTGCACTAACTTGACTTTCAACAACACATGTACCTTTAGGATGTGTCTTTTTGTTGCTACTTTGTTACCTTTAGGATGTGTCTTTTTTGCTGCAGCTTTTGTAGGCACTTGTTTGACATTTCCCTTATGGCCAGTTCGACTACTTTCAACTCCACCAATCCCTAGACATGTTTTCCGGTTGTGTCCAGCAATGCCACAAATACTACACTTAACACTCTTCCAAGCCCTTGATAGCTTACCATTCTTCACAATCTCTTCACTTTCAGGAGCTATCCTAACTCTTTTTCTACCTCTTGAGCTAGGCGGAGTTGTTTCGAATTTCGGTGGAACAATTGTTGTTGGCACAGTTGATTTTTCACAATGTTCGTTGCTAGTTATAGGCTGGACATGGTGTTGGTAGGTTGCCTCCCAAGTGAGAAGATAGTAACAAGGATGAGCCCATGTTTCTACAGCTCCTACTTGTTGCCCATTTAAAGCCATATTCCAATTGGTAGCAACAACATATTTACATGGTAAACCTGTTATCTCCCATCTTCTGCAAGTACAAGACTTTTCTACAATATTAACTACACATTGGTCACCCCATGGTCCACTAACCTGAAACTTAGTTCCCCCATTCCATAAAACATTATACTTAACGGCATCTTTCTTATTACCCTCTACCATGTGTTGTGCAGTTGGTGTTAGTGGCCCATCACTCTTCTCAATCACCATAAGAACATGCATTATCCTCTTCATACAGTATTCCCTGATGTATTCTAAGTCTGTAATAATTGGTTTGTTTAAACCCTCAATTATTTTGTCATGAAACACTTGACACATGTTATTAAGTAACACATCAGAAGTAGCTCTCTCTCAAGATAAACAGTAATAAACATGTATTAATTATAACTGTTTATAATGCATTAACAAATACAAATTAACTGAAACAGATAGATGACTTACATGAAAAATGTGACCTTGACCAATGGATCGGTGGTATCTTACTTAACCAATCATGGGCTGGTTGATTAAATTTCTGGAAATCACCATAGCTTTCAAACTGCAACAGTTGAGGCTGTTGCACATTTCCACAGATGGTATTTGTAGGCCATACCTTTCCATTGAAGTTTCATTTTCTCATGAATGCTTCTAATACGTAATCGTGTTCTCATCGGAAAAACATCTCTTAAAGCTCCACTTATATCATGTACAAAATCAAATATGTTTAATGTCTGTTTCAAAACAGAGAGACTTAAATTCATGAAAAGATTAAGGGAGTACCTTTTGCATGTCAGTAATAAAAGTGATGCTTGAGATTGGCTCAAGTGCTATATCATTGGATAAGAAATGAAGAAACCAAGTCCATGATCTTATGTTTTCTGATTCAGCAAAAGCATAAGCTAAATGGTATATACCATTGTTGCTATCAATTCCCACAGTTGTAATCAGTTGACCATTCAAAGGACCACGAATTGGAAAATCATCCAACCCCAACAACGATCTCCCACACACTTTAAATCCTTCCTTCAGTAGCACCTAAACAAACATACACTCTCTTGAATTCTCTCATTGGAAGAGCCTCATCTGCTGGTCGTTCCACATTCATCACAACTGTTGTATTAGGGTTTCTCTTCTGCAACTCTTGAACATAATCTCTCAACATGGTAAATTGTAGCTTGAATTGACCCCTGATGGCTGTTAATCCTAAGTTTTTGGCCCTTAAAACCTTCTGCAGGGACACTTCAAGCTCATATTGGTTGGTAAGTTGATTATGCACAGACTTGACAGGAACCAGTGGATTGGTTTCAATTTGTGCTGTAATTTGCTCTGATTGCCCTTGATTGCAAACAAGTGTGTTGCTCATTATATGTTCTGACTGACCATGTACCTGTCTCACCATTCTTGACGACAAACAATAGCCATGGGCAGAGTATTTTTGAAGGGTCCTTTTGCCGTAAAGCAATGCATTTATAACCCTTCTGCTTAATGGACTTCTAGATGGGCCTATACCAATCCAGGACCTTTACTTGGGCCTGAAAGTGGAACACAACCCTTACATCGACCCTTTATTCTTGTTTTGTCATTCTTCACAAAAAACAACTCCCTCCTAGTTTCTATTGAATGCTCTCTTACCTTAGTTTTGACATCCATTGCAGTAGGAAAGTCCTGACCACGATAGAAGAATGTGGTATAGACTTCATTTGCAAAGTCTGCCTGTCGGTAAGAAACATACTCACTGTAAAAGAAATCATCAACCATCATAGGTAAATCATTTTCCAAATGCATGTCATCACTTATATTACTGGTTTTTCCTGCTTGACCTAACTCATTACTCTGACCTACTTGGACCATAGCAAGTTGTGCATCATTCTCTAGACAAGTATTCTCTTCATTTGCTTGAATTGAATCATCAACTGCATTGCCTAAGTCACTAGTGTCACTCACTTATAACATAGTAACATCAACAACAGGATCCTCTTCCATGTTATTGGCATAAACAAATGCGCATCCTACTAAATGATTATCCTGAGTCAATTGAAACAGATTTACATCAACATCAGGTTCCTCAAACCTGTTATTGACATCAACTAGTGCTCTTCCTACTTTCTCTAAGTGCTTCCCCTCAGTCACTCGGAACAGATTAACCTCAAATTATCAGGCTCCTTAATAGCATTGTCTTCATCAATAAGTACTAAAGCACGCTCACTGTTATGAACAGGTTGGCTAGCAAATGATGTATCTAGGGTGGAAAATACAGGCTCAATGTTTAGCAAATTGCTAGATTCACCAATATCATTGAGGTCCATAGGCACTTGTGTAAGTTGCATAAAAGGATCTAGTGCAGGTTCATTATCAAGATCATCTAACACCAATCGTCTACAACAAGATTGAATAGCAAAGACTAGCAACTTTTCTCCTATTTTCATCCATCTCCAAAAAGACAGTCTTAATAGATTGTGGGGACATTTCAGACAACTCTAATCTTGTCTTACCTATTTCCACATACGCATCTATCAACTTATTGTCTTTGACAACATGTTCCAACAACTCAACATTAGCAGCTTCACGCAAACTAAACAATCCGTCATCCAATGTACAACCAGGCTTAAGAAAGTAGAAATAATTTGTTTTTCCATTCTCATAACCGATTTGGGTCATGAGATCATCCATTTCATCAACGGATACCTCTTTTATTTCCACATAATCAACAAGGCATTTCTTGCCTCCTTGATATATGTAGAAAACTAGAAGGGGGGTTGAATAGTTTACCGATTAAAAACTTTGTTTTGAAACTTATTGAAAGATCAATTGATTTTGATCTTGAGTATGTTAATGAAATATGCAAGCAATATGTAATGAGTAAATAAGGAAAGAAATGATCAAACCACAACAAGTTGTTTATAGTGGTTCGGCCTACAAGGACTCTTTTTCCTTGCCCTACTCCACTCCCCGAGTCTCACACTCGAGAGTTTAACTTCACTAGTCAACAAGCTCCTTTCACCGGCGGAGAAAACCTTTACACTTCGCTTACACTATTTCCGACACTAAGCTAGATGTCGAGTTCTTTCCAAGGGTACAACTACTCCCACACACAATGTATTTTGAGGACTAAAATACTAACCACTCACACTCACAAGATTATGATGGTTTGATACAACAATGAAGTATGAATCAATACTAGATCATACAACACTAAACAAACAAGACTTCCAACTTCTCGTTGAAGCTTGAATATGACTTGATCTTCTTTGCTACAAAAGAGATCACTAATATGATATGAAACTGAGTTAGAAGGGTTAGAGAGAAGATATGTATGAGAGTATGTTAGAAAGGGATGAGAAACTACTTGGCTTGGCATTGCTATTTATAGCCAATTTGGACAGGAGCGTCCACGGACCGCGGACCCCTAAAAAGGGTTCCGCCCGTGGACCAAATTGGTACCGCAGTCGACAGTCAAGATATCAAATCTTGTCTAAAGTCAACTCTATCTAAGTAAGATTGTGCAAGATATGAAGAGTACAAATCTTCACAAAATATCTAATGGAATCTTCCAATGATCTCCATGATGTAATACATGATGTCAAATGTTGTATTACTATTAATAGAAATATGCAAATGCTTAAGTAGTGTTTGGTTTTAAGAACCTAACACATTCTACAAACTATTATCATACATAATGATTAGAGTCATATCAAGATGTTACTAATCATAAATGTAAATGCTTGAATGATGAATATATTGTTTAAGAAAGCTTGTTTTAATATCTAATAAACTTGACAAGCTTTAAGCTTTTATAAATTAAATTTACTTTTGTCGTTAACAAAACTTAGGCAAAGATCAAAAATATAAATAACGCTTAATGACGATATTTGTATTAACAATCTCCCCCTTTTGTTGAGGACAAAATATAAATTTTATTTTTATAAAAGAAACAAAGTTTGTACAAGAGTTATAAAAATATTAGTTTTAGAGCTTGAAAAGAAAATGATAATGCAAGTGTATGAAATTTGACTTTTATGAAAGTCAAAGAATTCACTAGTTGATGCATGATGTTGACTTTTTCAGAAAGTCAAAGTATGCAGTTGACTTTTTCGAAAAGTCAAATATAAATAATTTCAAAGTTCTATATTTTCTCCCCTTTTTGTCTCAACAAAAAGAAGAGGCTATGCGGAATGTAATGAGCCCGAGCTATTATCTCCCCCTTGTTCAAAGCTCCCCCTAAATTGGGTGCTTTTGTGGGAAGATACATGGATTGTGAAAATAAAAAAATTGTTAGTAATAATGATCATTCACAAGTATTTTCAAACACTATGTAATGACACCAACAATATAAGAAACAACATTCATTAGTTAAAATTTTTCATGAGTAAAGATCATGAAAAGAGAACACAATGATGTGTTTCTAGTACAAGAAAATGAAAATTATCCTAAAAGAGCAAATAAAAGAAAGACTATTTTAAAACCATCCTAAAGTGATGATGGATGGGAAAGAGCGCTGAGACGCCAAGAATGTGGTTGAGGATGAACCTCATTTCTTCGTGGAAGTCATGGACCATAATCCGGGTCCGATCCACGGTTTGACCCGGTTGCTCACAAGTAGAGCAACCATGCCTTGGAGGGTAGAAAGTTTGGGGAGGTTGTGGTGGTGGAATGGTGGATGTGTTGGTGGTGTTGGGGATGTTTGGAGTGGTCATGATGGATGCAAGCAAAGCACTTTGCATTTGCATTGTCTCACTTAAGTGAGAATCCACCATGCCTTTGAATTGGTGGAGGTTGTGGAGTTCGGCTTGAATCTCCTCTCTAGTGGGATTGTCATCCCACATGCTCTCCGGAATGTCCTCAATATGAGGGGACATTGATGATGGAAGTGGATGATCCCCGTATAAAGGACCATGAATGTCCTTGTAAATGGGGTGGAAAAGGAGAGGTCTTGGCCCTAATGGGGCGTTTGGGTCAATGGATGACCGAGGTGATTCATGAGCGATTTGCTCAATGGTGCCAAAGGATGGCAATGGTGGTGGATGACTTGGCCTAGGAGGCAAGTCTTCCAAGTCCTCTAGGAAAGGATTTGGTGATGTTGGTGGAGTTGAAAATAACTCCATGGGAGTGAGAGTGGGAGACCTTGGTGAAGGTGGTGAGGGTGTTTTGGATGTTTGGATGGGTGCAGGTGGAGGTGAAGTAGGTGTTTTTATTGGTGGTGGAGTGGTGATCACAATGTGTGATGAAGTAGGTGTAGCTAAGGTAAGGTGTGTATCATCTCTAATGGGAGATGAGATTGTGAGTGGTGAAGATTCGGATGATGAGCTAAGATTGACAAAACAACAAGGCCTTACGCTATTCTAGCGGTTTTCTTGCAAGGTTTTGGTGATGATTTAGTCATTTTTAACTTGGGTTTTGATTTGCTAGATAGTAATGAGAATGAAGAAGGTGTGAGGATGATCATGGTAAAGCCTTTCAATTTATAGAGGTAAGAAATTGTTGAGAAAAGGTTTGATTTGATGTTGAACCATTGAAGAGATGAGGTTCCTAATGATTTGGGAGTGGGTTGAATGCTAGTCATATCACCCAAGTCAATCCATACAAAGAAGATGGAGTGAAGAAGAAAAGATATGCAATTAATGTGTTCTAGTGAGTGGAATTTCCTAATATTCAGATTACCCACGGATTTGAAGGTACCAAAAATTTGGTTCCTTCCTTTATGCCAAAGGGCTCCTTGGGTGGATTTTTCAAATTTTTGAATTTTGGTGGGAAATGGATTTCTTACATCCCTTAGTGAGTAATACTAGTTCTAATTATAAACTAGTTAAGGTTGATTTTAAGTGATGGAAGATAATTTGGAATCACGAAAGAGTCGAAATTCAGAAAATTACCCGGAGGATCCACGGCACCAAAATCATACACGGACGGAACCCACAAAAGGGTGCCGTCGGTCCGCCTCAACGGATATGGCGGTACCAAATTACATAAAGGACGGTACCAAGATAATGGTGCCGTATGATCCGTGGAGTGCAAATTTGGAGAATGTTTCTTAAAACCTGAAATTTTCGAAACCTGAAATTTTTTCTCAAAACCTGTTATACTAAACATTTCTAGTTAGGAAAAGTAAATAACACATATGTAAACATAGTGGAGCATAGATTAAGAGCAAGGCTTATTGATTTTCACAATATAGTGAAAATGGGTAAAATTTGATAGCGTACTTGTGCTATCCCCCTGCATGAGTTTGTTAGCATACACCATTGTTTTAAGTTATATTATCATCCTACATAATAAAAACAACTAAATTGTATCAAACATTAATGATAATGCATTGTTCCAAACACTCCTTAAAGTACCCTTATTTGTCCAATTTCTTGTAAATCTTGTTCATCATCCTACCAAGGCACTTGAACATTCCCTTAGTTTGCTTGAATTCTGCTGATTCATTCTCAATCTCGGGAAGAGATGCGTAATACTCATGAGGTGGAAGATGAGAGCTTGGAAGACCATCCTCGGAGCTATTTGATGATGATGATGAAGGAGTTGGAGGTTTAGCTCTCTTGCCTTTAGTCTTAGCAACTCGATCATCACTCAAAGGTACAAAGATGTGAGGGATGAGTTCATAGTGAAGGTGCATTCCTTTTGGGGTTGGTGGAATTGGAGCGAAGTTTCTATAGAGACGGGTGAGAAGCATCCCGTATGGAAGAGCAACGGATCCTTGAGTGGAAATATCAATCATTCTCTAGCTATGTAGTAGGCTAAGTTGAATGGTTGTCGGGTGGACAAGTTGTAAAGCATGTGACAAAGACAAGCGTTTATGTGATCCCTATTCCCTATGGTGCTAATGACGTTTGCTCTAAGTAACTCCTCCCATTTCTTAAATTCGTGCTTAAGTTCATTGAGCTCCATTCCATATGGATCTCGGTCTACCTTTTTCCCTTCGGGTTACTCGGGTTGTATCCGTTTTGGGTTAAAAGGTGTTCACGGATGACATCCTTATCGGCTAAAAGGGTTATGTAGGGAAGAGAGCGGTCATTGATTGCATCAAGGGCGGTGAGTGACCACTTATCCTTGTAGACACAAGTTCCTCGGTTGGGAATTCCTAGTACTCTAGCAAATTCACTTAAAGTGATGGTGTAGTCATTTTGGTTGATTCTAAAGCTAAGACAAAACTCATCATCTTCATCACTAAAACCGGTCACACTAGCATAGAATTCTAACACGAACCTAGGACAAATTGGTTCATCAATGTCAAGAAGACAATCGAATTGAATGGCGGCTAGTTCTTCACGAAGATTGGTATGCTCAAGGAAGGATGAGTGAATGGTTCTACCTTCGTGGAAATACCTTGATTCTAGACCCCTAAATATTTCTATTTGTTCCTTGGTGAGTCCTTTGGTTTTGTGGTGTTTGGGAATGTAGTTAAGAGTGTCTTTGTGATCATAGAATCTTGCGGCTACCATGGTTATTCCTAAGGACAAGAGTTAATATGTTAAAAAAAAATTAAGATAAATTTTAACGCGTTTTGATTCTAGTGTGTGCCTATATGAAAACAATTTGGAGTTGCGGTTATCTCGACTCATTTTATGCACAAAATGGTTTTAGTGGAGTGTTTGGCAAATACCATGAGATAACCCAAATGCTCCTAATTCAATGTGGCTATATTTGAATATACCGGGAGTGCATATTAGTTATGCAATACCTTTAGTATTCAAGAGCATGCAAGTGATGAAAATTCTAACGTTTCTATTTGTATTAGCAATGAAAGAATGTTTTCCTATAAGTGAGAAGCTTTTCAAAACTTTTGACATGGGGTGTTTGGTTGTTTGAATAAGGCCTTATATTTATTATCTATCAATTAGTGGGAAACATGATTTTGTTTATGCAATATGATAATGTAGTACCTAATTTGAATGACTAGTTATGCAATTTGCCAATTGAATTCATATTTGGTATAGAAGCATACATAAAACCCCATGTAATGATTTGTGATAGTGTTGTGCATAAATAAGAATCTAGACTCGAATTAAGAGATGAAATGTAGTTAGGATACTTACAATGATGTTATCTTCATTGATTAGTGAGTGGGAAGATGACAATAATGAGCTTGGTTTAAGTTTTGCACGTTTTGGTAAAGTGGGTTGTGAGGAAGAAGATGTTATGTATAAAAGTCGTTTTTGCTTCAGAGACACCACGGACGCACGGCACCAAATTTTGGTTCCGTCCGTGTTGTCGCTTGGTGCCGTACTCTGAGCAGAAACAAGACAAAATTGTTTTGGTTTGACTATTCTAATGTTTTAGGCTATGTTTATCCTACATGTTTGGTTCCATTAACCTAAACCAAGTCTAAGAAGATTAAAAGGTTCTCGTTAAGAGGTTTAGTTAAGATGTCGGCAATGTTGTCTGAGGAGGATACTTTTCGATTGAAATGTTTCCTTTTGAACATTGTCGAAGAAAGTGATGACGGATTTCAATGTGCTTTGTACGAGCATGTTGAACGGGATTCTTGCTGAGATCGATGGCTCCTTTGTTGTCGCAAAGTATCACAATGTCGTTGATATGAATTCCGTAGTCTCACGAGCTTGCTTCATCCAAAGAGCTTGTTGACATGCTTTCTACTGAGACGTATTGGCTTCAGTAGTAGAGATGGCTAAAGCCGTTTGCTTCTTTGCAAACCATGAGGTGAGACAATGTCCAACAAAAGTGCAAATACCACTTGTACTTTTTCAATCGACATAATCACCGCATGATCCGAAGTCGGCATACACTATGGTTTCTATACCCGTTCCTTTGGGATACCATAATCCTAAACACGTTGTTCCCTTAATATATCTAAAAATCCTTTTTAATGCTTCTAAGTGTGATGCCTTTGGGTTTTCTTGAAAGAAAGCACATAGACAAACACTAAACATAATGTCGGGTCTACTAGCCGTAAGATAGAGTAGGCTACCAATCATTCCTCTATATTTAGTGTTATCTACGGATTCACCTTCTTCGTCCTTGATGAGTTTAGTGTCCGAGGACATGGGTGTTTTAGTTGGTTTGGAATCTTCAAGACCAAATTTCTTAAGCATGTCTTTTATATATTTAGATTGGTTAAAGAAAATACCATCTTCTAGTTGTTTAATTTGAAGTCCTAGAAAGAAGTTTAACTCACCCATCATACTCATTTCAAACTCGTCATGCATGATTTTAGAGAAATCATTACATAGTTCTTGACAAGTTGATCCGAATATAATGTCATCAACGTATATTTGAACAATAATAATTTGTGATTCCCTTTTCTTAGTAAAAAGAGTATTATCTACTAATCCCATAGTATATTTGTTATCAATAAGAAAAGTCTTAAGTCGGTCGTACCAAGATTTTGGTGCTTGTTTAAGGTCATATAATGCTTTCTTGAGTTTGAAGACATGATGTGGTTTCTCAAAGTCGGTAAAACCGGAGGTTGAGCAACATACACTTCTTCGTTAATAAACCCATTAAGGAAAGCACTTTTAACATCCATTTGAAATAATTTAAAATCATAAGCACATGCATAAGCAAGTAATATTCTAATAGATTCAAGTCTAGCTACCTGTGCATAAGTTTCATCATAGTCAATTCCTTCTTGTTGATTATAACCTTGTGCAACAAGCCTAGCTTTGTTTCTAGATACTACACCATTTTCGTCCATTTTGTTTCGAAAGACCCATTTTGTTCCAATTATAGTTTGATCTTTGGGTTTTGGAACTAGTTTCCAAACATCATTTCTAACGAATTGGTTTAATTCTTCTTGCATGGCAATTACCCATGATTCATCTTTTATTGCTTCATTTATGGGTTTTGGTTCAATGGTGGATACAAAACAAAAATGATTACTTTGATTTTGAGCTTGTGATCTTAAGGTTCTTTGATTAAGTTGTCCTATGACCTTTTCTAATGGATGACTTTTAGATTCTTTGATGTTGACAATTTCCTTATTTAATGGTTCATCTTCCTTGTTATTATTAATTTGACTTTCAATTATTTGACTTTCAACTAAGTCATCATCTACCAAAGGTGATGTCTTAGAGGGAGGTGGACTTTTGTCAAATGTTATGTTCAACGATTCCTCGACTATCATTGTTTCTTTATTTAGGACAATGTAAGCTTTACTAGTTTGAGAGTAACCAAGAAATACACCTTCATAAGACTTTGGGTCAAACTTGGTGAGATAATCCTTAGTATTAAGAATAAAGCATTTACAACCAAAGACTTTAAAATATCCTAATGTTGGCTTTTTACCTTTATAAAGTTCATATGGTGTTTTGTTTAGGAAAGGACGTATTAGGACTCTATTTAAAATATATGTAGAAGTGTCAACGGCGTTACACCAAAACTTTTGAGGAATGTTTTGTTCATTAAGCATTGTTCTACTCATTTCTTGAATTGTTCTATTTTTACGTTCTACTACTCCATTTGATTGAGGTGTTCGTGGAGCCGAAAAGTTATGTGTTATACCATTTGTATCACAAAAGTTTCCAAATTGAGTTTCGTTGTCAAATTCACGACCATGATCCGTTAGGATCGA
This sequence comes from Chrysanthemum makinoi, assembly GCA_910596185.1. NCBI lineage: Eukaryota > Viridiplantae > Streptophyta > Magnoliopsida > Asterales > Asteraceae > Chrysanthemum > Chrysanthemum makinoi. The sequence continues at coordinate 121,760,977 of OU343222.1, read as the reverse complement.
CACAATTTTGACACCTAGAAGATTTTGAATTTTCTTGCTAAGTATTTCAAATTTATCAAAAGCTTCATTTTTGGTTTTCAAAAATAATGTCCAAGTAAACCTTGAGTAATCATCTACTATGACCAAAGTGTATAAGTTGCCTCCATAGCTTCTTATAGCGGATGGTCCAAACAAGTCCATATGTAATAATTCTAGACACTTAGATGTGGATACCATATTTTTAGATTTGTGACTACTATGTGTTTGTTTACCAATTTTGCAAGCGTCGCAAAAGTGTTGGTCATATTTTAGTTTTGGTAAATTCCTAACCAACTCTTTTGAAGATAGGTTTTGTATAAGTCTCATATTAGCGTGACCAAGCGTCTATGCCAAAGAGATGAGCTATCGTCTAATGTTGTTAGGCAAAGTTTGTCATTATATGTTTTATCTATTTTCATGACGTATATGTTATTTTTCCTAACTCCTTTAGCTATGGTGATACCATCTTTTAGTATTTTACTACCATTTTCATCAAATAGTACTTTATACTTTTTATCACATAGTTGGCTAATACTAAGTAGATTAAATCCTAACCTATCCACATGAGCAACATTTTCAATAGTTAGAGAGTTATGAGCAATCGTACCTTTGCCAATGATTTTGCTTTTGAGATTGCTACCAAAAGTGACATTACCTCCGTCATACTCTTGGTATGATGAGAAGAGACTTTGTTGCCCGTCATGTGTCGTGAGCATCCACTATCTTTTATCCATTCATCTGGTTCCAATCCAACTTTCAAACATACCTAAGAAGCAAATAACTCAAACATTTGGTCCCCAATATCTCATGGGTCCGTTTGGGTTAAACATACCATTTATTTGATTCATGTATGGAAATGATGGGTAAGAGTTCCATGACATGTAAACTGGAGTTTGATATGGTCTAGGAAAGTTTTGATTCCAACCGTTGTGTTGGTAGTTAGGTTGAACGTTGTGGTTGCTCTTAGGAAAGGGGCGTTTGGCAAAAGAAGTTTTATATCGTTGTTGAGTAGTTTTTGATCTAAATTCATTTTTAACAAGTCCTACTCCCGATATAATGGCTGGTTTTAGTTTAACATTATCATTGGTTTTCTTTGTTATTTTAACAAATTCAAGACGGTCCGGATTGCGAACATTCATTCTGGCGAGAAGTACACGGTACCATTTTGCATAAGACGGAACCCTTATTTTGGTTCCGTCACGGTCCGTGGCTGCATCTTACTGGCAGCAGCTTTTGACAGAATGTTCTTCTTTTTCAGCCGTTTTGTTTTGACTCTTTGGAATTAATACTTCATTAAAACCTAGCCCATTCATGTCTCCCGGTGTTTTATGAATTTTAACTATTTCATCGGCAAGAGCGATGTTTTTGTTAAACCTTTTAAACTTAGAATTATTTTCTATTAAAACTTCTTGTGTGAGCTTTAGTTTTTCTATTTCAAGATTAAGCTCTTGACATGATTTACAATCATCGTCATTTGCTTTTCCTTTTTCAAGTCGCTTTGCTTTTTCTTTTAACTCATATACCTCATTTTCCAAAAACTCCTTTTTGGGTTTTAGAAATTTATTTTTAGTTATGATTTTTAGACTTAGCTCACACAATTGATTATATTGTTTTTGCAAGGTGTCATCATCTATAGAGGAATAAGAAGAGTCGGAAAGTACCTCATTTGACTCATGTGCCATTAGGGCGATCTCTTCCTTGCTTGATTCTTCATCGTCTTCACTATCACTCCAAGCACCACTTACAAAAGTTCGTTGAGTTTTGCTTTTAGGTGGCTTGGGACATTCTCCTATGAGATGACTTGCATCACCCCATCTAAAACACTTTCTTTCACCTTTAATCTTCTTATCATCCCGATCTTTTCTGAATGGCTTCTTTTCTTCTCGAGGTTGTCTTACAAACTTTCCTCTTCTTCTAAAGAACTTCTTGAAATCTCTAACGGCCATGGCATACTCCTCATCTTCACTATGGGAACAAGATTCACCATCATCACGATTGATTGCCTTTGCTTTAAAGAGCAGCGGTTTGATCTTCTCCTTTCTTCCTTTGATGATCTCGAATCTTTCTCCATTACCATTTCGTGAACTTTGAGGTTGCCAATTAGCTCGTCTAGTGACATTATTGAGAGATCTTTTGATTCTTCAATAGCGGTCACTTTAGCTCTCCATTTGGGATGGAGTGCTCTAAGAAATTTCCCGACAAAGTTCTTACTACGAAAAGATTCATCAAGTGCTTTAAGTGATGTAATGATAGTGTTAAAGCGAGCAAAGCCACAATCAATGGTTTCATCTTTGGGGATAACAAATTGTTCATATTGTTGAACAAGAAGATCAATTTTGTTATCCTTGACTTGTGAATTACCTTGATGTGTAACAATTAAAGATTCCCAAATATCTTTGGCGGTTTCACACATAAAATTCTTTCATATTCTTTTCTAGGTAAAGCATTATAAAGCATCATTTTAGCTTCATTATTTTTAGCAACTAATTTCTTTTGTTCATCAACGGAAATATCCTTTGTTGTAGAACTAAAATCCCCTTTAACAATAATAACCAAAGATCTATATCTTTTGATTTTACATATGTTTCAAAACGGTTTTCCAATAGATAAATCCATTGGTTTCAAAGAGTGGTGGTCTTTGCATAGATTGCCCTTCTTTAAAGTTTTGAGAATCCATGGATCGTTTCAAGTTTATAAAATACAAGTTATTTTAGAAATTCTTGAGCAACGAGGGTCTGGTACCAATTGTAGAAAACTAGAAGGGGGTTGAATAGTTTACCAATTAAAAACTTTGTTTTGAAACTTATTGAAAGATCAATTGATATTGATCTTGAGTATGTTAATGAAATATGCAAGCAATATGTAATGAGTAAATAAGGAAAGAAATGATCAAACCACAACAAGTTGTTTATAGTGGTTCGGCCTACAAGGACTCTTTTCCTTGCCCTACTCCACTCCCGAGTCTCACACTCGAGAGTTTAACTTCACTAGTCAACAAGCTCCTTTCACCGGCCGAGAAAACCTTTACACTTAAACTACACTATTTTGGGCACTAAGCTTTGAGTAATGTGAGTTCTTTCAAAGGTACAACCTCTCCCACACACAATGTATTTTGAGGACTAAAATACTAACCACTCTTCATAAGATTATGATGGTTTGATACAACAATGAAGTATGAATCAACACTAGATCATACAACACTAAACAAACAAGACTTCCAACTTCTCGTTGAAGCTTGAATATGACTTGATCTTCTTTGCTACAAAATAGATCACTAATATGATATAGGCCGGAGTTAGAAGGTTAGAGATATGTATGAGAGTATGTTAGAAAGGGATGAGAAACTACTTGGCTTGGCATTGCTATTTATAGCCAAATGGACGGGAGGCGTCACGGACCGCGGACCCTTAAGGGTTCCGCAGTGTACCAATTTGGTACCGCCGTCCTGACAGCCAATATCAAATCTTTGCTAAAGTCAACTCTATCAAAGTGAGATTGTGCAAGATATGAAGAGTACAAATCCACACAAAATATCTAATGAAATCTTGCAATGATTTCCATGATGCATCACATGATGTCATATGTTGTATTTCTATTTTTAGAAATATGCAAGTACTTAAGTAGTGTTTGGTTTAAGAAAACCTAACACATTCGCAAAACTCTATCATACATAATGATTAGAGTCCTATCAAGAATGTTCTAATCATAATGTAAATGCTATGAATGATAATATATTATTTGAAAAAGCTTGTTTTAATATCTATTAACTTGACAACTTTAAGCTTTTATAAATTAAATTTACTTTTGTCGTTAACAAAACTTAGGTAAAGATCAAAAATATAAATAACGTTTAATAACGATATTTGTATTAACAAAAGTCACTTTCGTGACCAAAACAACAAAAATAAGCGTCTTTACAAAAGGATGTTGAGAATCGAGAAGTGGGGAAAATGGGAAAGCTGCCACTTGTTTTTAATAAGAATATTTGTTTCAAAAGTCACCCATAGGTACATAAATACAACTACATGTGGTTAAATATATTCCTCCTCATCTTAGGAATAATGAACTGCAGTTTCATGACTTTGTATTAAACCTTAAGGATAGTCTAGAATGTCTCCGTGAGATTGTTGAAGAGGATTTTATTAATAAACCTCTTGATAGAGAAATTAGGTTTGCTTGCCTCTGGCCAAGCGATCTCAAAGTACTTGAATTTATTGTACAACATGTCCCAAAATTCTTAGGTGCAAAAGGCAAAGATGTGATGCCTTGTTCTATGCCTAGTGCCAAGCAATCAAACCATTCTAGGCCCAGTTTTAAGAAAGTGAACATCAATGTGCCTTCTAGTAATGAGATCCTTGCACGTCTAGTTCAGGAATGTAAAAAGTAGATCAACCAACTAATGATCCCATAATTCCCTCTCACAGGGAATTAATCGGTGACATTAAAGCAAAGCGGTCAAAGCCTCAGGCAATACCAAGCAAGATAGGACCTCGCAAGCTAAAATGTGCATTGGAAGAGAGTAGAAGACCAACCTAGGAACTTTATGTTTGTGTTGAATAAAATGAATCGTGTTGATTCTAGTATTAGCATAAGTCTTGTAATTAATTAATTCATTACTATTTGCAAACCATGTAATAATGTACGTATGAATTTCATTGCTAATCATGAATTATGTGAATGCTTTGTCTAATCTTTGTCAAATGCCCGATTAAAATTGTTAATGCTAATAATCGTGCAAAGAAGGCTAAAAGGCAAAAGGCGAAAGATTGTTAGAAAACGGTGAAACCACTGGAAGAACATTTATAAAGATAGGTTATTATTGGATACCTTTTGGCCATAAGAATAATCAGTTTTTCCCTCAAACTTCTAAGACTATGACCACTAGAAAATGGATGCCTACTGGTAGAACTATTCCACTTAAGAAGTGAACATACTTTGAATAGGTCAAATCAGACACACGACTTTACATATTCCTAATGATTCCATTACTTCTACTTCGATATGGATGTTTCTATTTATGATGTGGGGTTCCAATTCTTGTTACTAACCAAGTGGAACCCATTCTTGCATGGGATCCCAATTATCCGATTATCCATTCTTGTCTATGTTCAACTACATATCGTTCAAATCATTTTGTGGTACTTGGACTCAGGTTGTTCCAAGCATATGACTGGAGACCGGTCGCGGCTCATGAACTTCGTGAACAAATTCATGGGATTGTTAGATTGGGAACGACGACCATTTTGGAGCAATTATGGGTTATGGTGATTATGTAGTTGGCAAAAGTGTAATCTCCAGGTATATTATGTGGAAGGTCTTGGTCATAATTTGTTCTCTGTTGGTCAATTCTGTGATTCCGATCTAGAGGTGGCCTTTAGAAAACATACTTGCTTTGTTAGACAACTTGATGGTGTGGAATTATTAAGAGGTACTCGAGGTTCTAACCTATACACCATCTCTATCGAAGACATGATGAAGTCTTCTCCAATCTGCTTCTTGTCAAAGGCTTCTAAAACAAAGTCATGGTTATGGCATCGTCGTCTCAATCACTTGAACTACGGCACCATTAATAACCTGTCTAGAAAGGATCTTGTCGAGAGGCTTGCGGATTAAAATATGAAAAGATCATCTTTGTTTAGCTTGCCAATTGGGTAAAAGCACGAAATATGCCCACAAACCAAAACCCACAAATTCATTAATGGATAGGGATGGCAAAAAACACGAACGGAGAGAGCGAAACCAGACTTATTAGGCGGTAGGGGCATGCTGCTCGGGTTTTGGGGAGGTTTGGGAATAGGGGATTCTTATGGGGTTTGGGGCAGGGGCAGGGGCTGTCGCCCGCCCCTTCGAGTTTATACATATACATATATCTATATACATAAAAATATTGTGTTGAAATATTTCGTATAAATATAATTCTTTAATTTTTGTTAGTTTTTATCTTTGTGATATTTCAAATTGTGATCATAGAAGCTTGTTTTGTGTTATACTATTTTATAGGTGTGATTTATTCAATGATTAATATATTACTAATGGTTTCGATTATTCAAGTATTTCATAAAAATCATATATTGTTAATAGTGTAGAAATAAGAATAAGCTTGATGGCGACCACGAGTATGATGGAATACTTGGCTCAAAAAAGACAACTTCGATAAGACCCCAATGGGGAAGTGGGGGTTTGGGAGTATCTCGCCCCAATAGGCGCCAGATAAGATCCCAATGGGGATTGGGGCGGGTTTGGGGATAGTTTTTGTTGTCGGGTTTGGGGATGGGGATGGCGCCCCGCCCCCAAACCAGCCCACAATGCCATTCCTAGTAATGGAAGTTCTTCACCCTTCATATTATGGATACATGTTGGACCAATAGAGTGCAACGACGATAAATGGGAAGAAATACATTCTAGTAGTTGATGACTACTCGATTTACTTGGGTAAAAATGTTTGAGGACAAGGATGAAACTCCGATGTCATCATCAAACTAATCAAACGACCGAGGGTTCGACTCAACAATCTTTGTCAAATTGTTGAGCAGAATGATAACACGAGTTTGTCACAAAGACTTAATTGATTTTATGAAAGTATTGGAATCAGTCATCAAAGAAGTGTTCCACGAACTCCTCAACAGCACGGTGTAGTTGAAAGCCAATCGAACTCTTGTGGAAGCCGCCAAGAACAATGCTTATTTATTGAAGGTTCCAATGTTTCTATGGTGAAGCCATTGCCACTTCCTTGCTACACCCAAAATCGTTCCCTTATACATACCTCTCATGGAAAAACTTCATATGAACTTGTTCATAAAGTAAACTGATCTTTCACTGCAACCTTAATGTTTGGTGCTTTGTGCTATCAACTAATGATGGTCAAGACTTAGAGTAAACTAAGAGCAAAGGCTGAGATATTGGAGTTTTTGTTGGTTATACACCAAACGAGAAGGGTTACGAATCTACAACAAGAGAACCGAAATATCATGGAAACTATTCACGTTACGTTCGATGAGTGACGGTCAAATGGCTCCTGGAAAATCCAGTTACAGGACACTTCAAAAGCAGTCCCATTGGTTCATCTCTTGTACCAAACTTATCTCAGCTCCATATGTACCTCCATCAGAAGATGGTTTAAAGAAATTGTTTGATCAATGTTTTGATGAACACTATGAACCAAATGTTGATGAAATGTCGGTCCATCAACGAGGCTGCTCCTATCACTGTGAATGAAGTGAACCCCGATCTCAATATCATTAAGTCAAGAAGCGGCTGCTGCTGATCACTCTGTCTCATCAACAAATCATCAATCATCAAATGTAAATCATGGAAGTGTTTACGCATCAATGATGAAGTTAAATCCCTTTGCAACTCCCAAAGATGCTCCATTTGAAAATATCTTTGCTCCTGAATCATCATCTGAACCATCTTCATCGAGGAGACATGACTCACTGCTTGGGTTTCACAACAACAACCACATGAACACCTTAGAAAATGGACACATGATCACCCATTGGACAACATCATTTGAAATCCCTCTCGCTGAGTATCCACCGCGAAACAACTTGCAACCGATGCCTTATGGTGCTTCTTCAACTCAGTACTCTCTAAAGATTGAACCAAAGACATTAAAACACGCCATGAATGAAAATTTCTTTGGTTCAATGCCATGCAAGAAAGAAATTCATGAGTTTGATCGACTTGATGTATTAGGAGTTAGTACACCGCTCCAGTTATTGCTATGATCATTGCTCTGAAATGGATTTTCAAGTGAAACTTGATT
>OU343222.1:121702750-121753094 GCA_910596185.1 Chrysanthemum makinoi | reverse complement strand
AACCTCTTCACCAGATCTGTCATCAGTTTTGAGATTCAGCATTAAGTAGGCCTGGCTTCTTCGGCACCGATAGCCCGATTATACTAATCATGTTCGTCCATTAGAGGATTTATCCTATTTTAAGGATGATGCCTCTGGTCAGTAATTTTATACATTTTATATATGATTTTGTTATTTAGTTTCTGTACATTCCTATTTGTTATGAAATCTATTGTATTTGGGTTTTAAGTAAGGTTTTCTGAATGAAATAAAAAGTGTGTCAATTCTTATTTAACTTATGAGCTTATGTAGTATGCGGGCCGGTTTGTTTAAGATAGATCAGTTACTCGCACAAAATAAACAAGTACTTGTACTTAATGGCGTTCGTTTTAGTAAAGTAATCTTTCTTATACCCTTCACTAAGATAGTTATTATATTACTGATTTTAGCGGGGAATCGGCATGATCAATCAGTTGTTGATGTTTTTTGCTTACATTTAAGGAAATGGGGCAAAAAAGCAAGAACAAAACATGACATTTTCTCCTTCCTATTAACACATCAGTGTGAGAGTATTATTAATACCACTCTATACATTTTGGCCAGTTATGCCGATTCCCGGTTGAAAAAAGCAGTACCATTTTAGTCCGCAAAGAGTATGTTTTTTTTTGACAATTGAGAAGCTCCCTTTTGTGGCTTGTTTTGGGGTGCTGGGCTTATTCTACTGCTAATAAGTTTTAGTATGTAATCCCTCTTCAATCTGTCCTAATGTATTGATTGTTTCGGGTTTTTTTCAGATGTTGATGAGTATCCTGGTGAAGGGAAGTGTGGTGACTATTTGGTGAGGGGATTCATGATACCTTCCGGCATTGACAACAAGTCAGTTAAAATGTTCCTCACACCTTATGACAAAGTGGAAATTTTTGGTGGCGTGCACAGTGATGGAACATTTTTTCATCGCGGGTGGCAACTACCCCAACATAACGATTATGAGAGGGCTGGAATCCACCCTCATTTCAGTGACGAAGCTTTGTATATCATAGTCACCAACTATAAGCGTAAAACTGGAAGAATCATCCAAGAACCTGCATCTTAAAGGCATCCTCTGTCTTGGTTTTCTTTTCCTCTTGGTTTCTCAGAACTATGTCTTTCTTTTATATGAATCTTGGTAGACTATGAGTATTGACTTTAAATGTTCACATGGATGATAGAAACAAATGCTATGTAAACGATCACTTGGTGTCATGATATTAATATTTTGTATTTTGCGTTGTTATGTATGTATATATCTTTTTCAAATGTGTGGTTGTTAGTTTCATATGTAAGATACGTTTGTTGTTTGAAACTGTTAAAGAGTCCATGAAGAATGGAGTTTCACAATAGGACCAGTCAGGTGGTAAAGACCCGAAATGTGGAAGTGAAATGAGGAAGATTCGAGAGTTTAGGGATAAGCACATCGATCATCTATCTTTAAGGTCAGATTCTTTTACCTTTTATGGTTTAATTTACTTACGTAATATTATGGTTTATATATACATATGACAGTGTAAATGACTGTTTGATATTGGGTTTTGGTGTTAGAAATGACAATTTGATTTGGCGGTGTTAGTATATATGACACTACTGTTATATTAAATTCAATTCGACGTTTTATTTGGCATATATCTAACTGGTAAACTCGAATAATGAATCACTTACTTGGTTCGGGTTCACGATTAGCTAGTCTGACTAATTTAGCATGCTGAATTGACAATGGACAAATGATCTACTTTACGTTTCTTTTTAATGACGCAATCTATCTACATTCCTTCACATGTTCATGAAAGAGCGTTACCGTGCAACTCATAACCATAATTATCGTTGTAGGTTGTTGCTGGTTGCTATATTTTTCTAGTTGTTGTTTGTTCTCAATCTATAACAGTAAAACCTATAGCAGTGTCTGCAAGTATTTTATAGAACCTTGTATTGGTAATGGCAAATCTTTTTGGAGTAGCACAAGTGAAACCGCTCATCTCATTGTTATCAATATTTAACATTGGCATAAACTTATGCTCTGCGTTATGGAAAAATGATATTTTGTGAAATAAATATAAAGACGATTGTGAAATGCAAATAATTTCTATAAAATTAGGTCAGAGACTTATTTTTCCCAGTAGATAATCAGTTGTGTGGGCATATGAATACACTATAGATGATCTTTAACTCAGTTGACATGTTCTGTTTTAGCTAAGCTTTTATTTTTTGCTTAGTTGAACCGATACGAATCTAACCAAATCTGCCCACGTTCTCAAGTTTTTCTATCTCATTTGCAGGTACATAAGACACAAGTTTTTATCAAGCAGCAAGGCATCATCACCTTTGATCGCCCCGCAAGAATTTTTTTCTTTTTTCTTTTTAGCCAGTCCCTTTTGTTGAGGCTTTACATTTAGATAAACTTTGAAAAATAGTCAAAAGTTAGACCATGTCTGAACTAATGGACTTTCACCTTATATTGGGAGGAATATTTTCCGTTCATTTTAGTTTCCTTGGAGTTTAACTCACCTTTGATTTTTAATAATTTAGGTTCTGATGCTTTTCTAGATATTTCACCCTCTTTGTCCAACTTTGTCACTTCATTTTGCTTCTCATCTTTGAATTCACCATATATGCAAGCCCGGCTTGTGAGGCCGATTCGCCTTTGCAATACCGGATAAATTTTGAGAAAAATAAAAAATAATAAAAATAGTTAGAGTGAATAACATTAACAATCATGTAAGAACCATAACTACTGTGAGAACCAGTGATTTTGTTACATATGGGCTGTGTGCTAACAAGAATTACTATTTCAACTCGGAGGAGGGCCAGCTAGCCCAGGTCGCTTTCTATATAAACATGATGAGCTGATCTGTGGTGATTTCATTTTTTCCATACAACGCCGACTTTTAGGCGGAAGACCGTTGTCTTAAATATACAATCAGATTTATGTGAAATTTTTGTGAACAATTGGGTAGGTTTAACATACATACCTTGGTTTTTCCTACCATACCAGTTTTATTGATCCTGTCCGCACACGTAGGGCACTTTAAGGTGAAGTGAGATTGACAGAATCCAACGTTTTGTGGGTTTAGGGCTTTAGGCTTTGAGCTATATATGGTGTAAATCAGTTCCAACAATTTTAACAGACTTATCACAAAACTCCTTCACCTTCTCTCATTCCAATCTTTCGCAAGTCCTTCCACGGTACCCATTGACCTAGAACAAGTTAAGACTACATTATAGATTCAAGTAACTTCTAGATAGTCATAGCAAGTGGCATTAGACTGCTGTTAGAAAACATATAGACAGTCATTGCAAATGTTTACCAGTGACACATCTTCATCAGTTGAATGTGTATTGGTTGTGAAAAACAACCTTAGGCGCTCATAGCAAAGTTCCAGTTAGATGTCATGTTGGTTGCCTTTCAGATAACAACTTAGATATCATTTTAAGAAAATCGGTTGCATATTGAATTTAAGGTTTCATGTAATTTCAGTTATTTAGTTTTAATCGTCTTTAAACAAGTTGTATAGTTTGAGCAATGGAATAGACTTTTACTAAAATCTTCTTATGCTGATTGTGTTTTCCATTTTTCTAAAATCTAAAATAAGTTCCTGTTTCTCATTGTGTATAAATCATTATAACTTCTGCCCAGGTGGCAAAGAAGACTGCCTAAACGAGCAAAACCTGTTGACGGATTTTGAGCGGTGGCAAAAGGTATTTTCTTCCCATGACACTTTTATGCAGTAAAATAGTTGAGATATACTGACTTGACTTTTCCTTTACTTTGGCAGGGTGTAGGAAGCCCTGATGGTAAGTTTCCTTTTATATATTCAGAAGGTATTTAGCTAATTTGTTGGAACTTTGACCTTGAATTTCAACTTTGACCTTGAGTGTACATATATTTGCTTTGGTCGGTTACCGAGATACCTATAGCTTGCAAAACATCCAAGGATACTTGGTTTTATTAGGGCCTGTCTGCTTCATGGATTTCATGAGATTCTGGTGGATTTGGCATCTGAATTCCATTCCACAATCTGTTAATTGGTTGGAAATTTGCAAGTGGAATTTATATTCCATTTAATGAAGTTTTTTGGTTTGTTTAAGGAATGGAATGTTCTAAATTCCAATTCCATCAAATGAAGGATTTCTGATTCCTTAACAAAATTGAATGTTTACTTTAGTTTAATCATGGACTAATCTTTCTTTGCACTCATTTGAAGATGTGAACTAGTTGTTAGAATGAATATTGATTTTGTGTTGCAAAATTTATGTTATATACAAGATCCAGTTGTGTTTAATTATGATATATTGTAATAACTTCTTGGTGATTAGGATTGTATATATACACTATTGGTGTACGCATAGATTGATCAATCATTATACTTGTTTGTTTATGTGAACTAACTGTCCTAAACGCGTCGATTGACACGGTATAGGAACCTTAAATAATAATCAAAATTGAATGTGGTTGATGGTATAATCATAACTTGACAAATTGGACTTGGTGCTAAGTTAAAAGTTTGGTTAAATCACTATTGGCGTAGTCTCATTCGATAACTATAGAAACCCTCATTACTATGCAAAGTATTATTCATTGATAAATGAACTAAGAGAAAACAACAGTTATAAGACAAACTTAGAGTAAAATCTTAAAAGCTAAGTGGGCATGAGCCTCTTATAGGTTACTATGCTAACATCTTCTCTCAACCTCACAATATTGAGAGTTTCTCATAACATAAAAACGTGGTCTACAGTATGGCTTGATAAATACATCTTAAAAGTTAAAACAGAAGGAACAAACGTTAGAGAGATAGTCCCAACCTCAAGGTATCTTTAGTTTCTACTCCCCGGTCCGTATTGATAAACTTTTGAATTTTCTAGGAGTCATTTCATTTCTAACTTTGACCTTAAATATTTTTAATTGTGTTATATAATAATTGATGCAAAATATATGAATAGATTGAGTTTTAAATGTATTTTTTATTGGTATAATTTTTATTATATATTATATAACACAATAAAATATTTAAAAGTCCAGTTAGAAAAGACATAAAAATTCAAACAGACAATTAATATGGGACGGATGTAGTATTTAGCATTGAAAATTTATAATCTTTAGATGATAACAAGCTAAAAGTAGTTTTGAACCTTAAATGTTCTTTAAGTCATATTATAAAAATTGTTTGGATATTAATGGTAAAGAATAATTTCTAAAATCTAAACTAAGAGTTTTGAGAGAATAATGTAACCCTTACTCAAGAAACCATTTCGGTAACTTAGTCAAGAAACCATTTCGGTAACTTACTCAAATTATAAATCTAAACTTTTTCCGTTATACTTATATGGCGAATAGAATAATGTTAACCATATTGTATAGTTTCTTTAGAAAAGTATTTCAAAACCAAAATTAATTAAAAGTTATCTACGATCGAAAGTGTCACAAAAAGATTAGATTTGTTGGCTCATTTATCAATTGAAATTTAAATATAATATTATCTGATTTGAAACTAATCAAACTTGAAAAGTAAATTTATATAAACTATTTTGGCAAATAACTTTGATAAAAAGGCCTTATTTTAAGGCTTCGCTTTAGGCCTCTGAGAAGGTTGAGCCGCGATGTGCAGATTCAAATTGTGTTTATGAGTTGTTAAAAAAGTGAAAACTAAAATGATGAGTTGTTATCTTACCATCTTATAATGGAGAAAGACTTCTTCCTTCATTAAATGTCTTAATTTTAGGTAATATGATTTGTCGTTTTTAGTACATAAGATTTTACGAATGCAGACTCTCGGGTGGATTCTACGTGAGGGTGTAATGGAAAATCGATTCGTTGTTTAAAGGTCGAGTGATTTGAATAGGATAAAAATATTTTGGGTTTTGGAAATTAATAAGAAAGAAACAATTTAAGCATATAAAATAAGAAAGCTAAACACAAATAAGCAATGCACATAAAATTTAACTAAGCGCTTAGGTTTGTAGGTTTTAGATTAAAATGATAATAGTTAAAAGCAAAACAATAAAACTAGTGGAAAGTAAATAAACAAAGTTGATAAATGATTAACAACTAAAAATAACGAACTAAATTATGCTAAGCAATAAGAAATATGATGAAAAGATATACTTGTTAAGCAAATATCAAGAATCCTAAGGTGTGGTTTATTATTTCAATTAAGTCCTTTATTGATGAAATAATATCTTTTACAAATAATTATTTTCTCTCACAATTTTTCATAAAGAGATATCAATATCTAGATTAAAACCCAATTAATTTCAAGGCTTTGCTTGCTTAAACAACCAATTTCAATCTAAGTAACTTAAAATTACTAACCAATAGATTTTTTAACTTTATAAACCACACTTAATTCAGAATAATCTACTCAACAAGTATAAAAAAGTCTAACTCATGGCATATAAACCAACAATTAATTCAGAAAAGTAAAACATAACTACTACACTAAAATTAATAACTAGTAAAGATTCAAAAGTAAAGAAATTAGAACCCGACAAAGCGAAGAATAAACCACCCGATCAAATAAGCACAAATTAACACAAAGTTTACAACTTTATTAATCTTATCCACTAATTAGTAAGTAAAGTTTAAAACTTTATTCATCAACAAGCTTAAAAATACTAAGTTCAAACTTTTATGTATTAAAAAATGTTTAGATCCTTTAGCTCCGGCTTGCTTGGTAGATTGTGATAAGAAATCAAGAAAACAAGAACATATTACAGTTAGCAATAATAAGCAATAATAAGTAATAATAAGCACTACTACTAAATGTAATAAACTAAAAGTGATCTAAAATTAAAAAGATTTAAACTTTATAACTAAAAACTAGTTTAAGTCCTGATAAACTAAGTTGTTCCATAGAAGATGCTTGTAATCAGGGTATATTTAAGGTTTGATCTAAATGAACAAGCTAATTAAATAACTTATTGTTCAATAAAACACCAAAAGTTGCAATTTATGAAAAACTTTAATCATGTCAGAATCTAATAATAAACAAAATAGAAAAGATCTCTCAAACTTAAGGATGTCAAGGCTTATTTGGCTGCCGTAGAACTTAATAAACTCATCTCTTTTGTTGTTTGAATCGAACTAGGATGAAGAAGAGAAGAGATAATAAGACATAATAATTTAAAAGATACATAAAATATAAAAACATAAAAAACAAGAGAAATAAAAACTATTTATGAAAAGTAAAGAAAAGTTTTATAGAAAAATCAAATAAACTTAAATGGATAACATAAAGCACTTGGAAAATTAACACCTAAATAAATTATAATAAGCTAATAAGTAATATAGCAATAGGTAAGAAAAAGAGAAAAAGAAAATAAAGAGATAGAAGAAAAATAAGCTAAATTAACCATGGCTCTTTCATTAATAAGCAAAATAGGTTTAATACAAATAAGCACTTGTAAATAAGCTAAAAGATAAGCTAAATAATACAAAGCTGGATATAAGACATAAAAAGCTAAAATTAAATCTTCACAATTTTACATAAAGAGTGTGTAAAAAATAAAACTGGCAGGCTGTCCTCTCGGATCATGTGCCTCATCTCGTATTTATAGCCAAAAGTTTATTCTCGATCCTTCTCCTCGTATACCTTCATATACCAATTATAGCTTGCCACGTGTTGATGTGAGGATGGCTGGAACATGAATGAATGTGCAAGTGGGTAGCAGGCTTCACGCGCTACTATGATTTTTTGTATGGAAAGTTGCATTCACGTGAGATACAAGTGCCAAGACACACAGAAATATCAAGTGCACAATCTAATCTAGAGGCATTACAAAATTTGCTTTCCGGACCCGGACCGACGGAGGCCGGGCCGGACCAACGCTGAAGTTGACCAAAAGCAAGGCGAGGGGCCGACGTTGAGCCGGTCGGGTCCCATCCGGTCGGTCGGTCGTCTTGCGGTCCGAATCTAACGGCTGTCGTCGGTTTTCGTCGGTTTAGTCCGACCGGACGGACGGACCGGACCGATTCTTAAAGAGACATGAGGCCGGACCCGAATATGGTGGTCCGGTCTATTCCGTCGGTCCGTCGGTCCTTGATTCCCGGTCCGGTCCGTACGTCGCTTTCTTCACCCTTAATCTAATCTTTCACATTCATGCTTTGGGCTTTAATTTGGGGCAGGCTTGGATGGGCTTATATGGACAACGGGCCTCGTGCTTTGATATGGACTCGTTGGGCTTGCTTTTCGGGGCTTGAAACAATGGTTTGGGCCCTATAATAAATTACAAAATTATATGCCACTTAGTAAGAGGTGACGCATGACCTCTTGCTTGACAAACATGTATTCAACCACAGACCAAGAGTCTTTTTAGTGTTTAATGTTGCATTTAATTTCCATTTAATCTCTTTTTTCTTTAATTCTTTTTCCTTCCTTTTAAATTTTAATTAATTCTGCAATCTTCGTTCGAGACCGTTCAGTCTTAAAATTTTCTTTTTCTTGCCTCGTGCTCCAAATAAAATTATCATTAGACCCAGTAACCGTGCTCCTCCATTCTCCGTGCTCGTTTTTGTGGGTTTCTTTTCTGCTAACAGTAGTTTCGCAATATCAATTCTGTCATGTGTAAACATGATTATTTATGGCTTTAGGGGTTAGTTTTGGTCTTTTGGTCCGGTTTGATTTAAAAAGGTATATGTTTTCACATATACCATAATACAATTTATCACTATGCACTAGTATTGTAATAATGTAACCAATGTTTTCAAACCGGGTTGGACGGTACGGGCATGTAAAACTGGTCAAAAAAACCCGGGTTTCTAAAACCGGGTCAACCAATAGAACCGCCGGGTTTTGAGTGACCCGGTCAACACGGTCATGAAACCCGGCGGGTTTAGTTTTTCAAATTTTTTATGAAAACCGGTTAGACCCGGCGGTCGAACGGTTGACCGGTGATCAAACCGGTTGGCCGGTCGGAAAAAAATAAAATAATAAATGGAAAACCGGGTTGACCGGCGGTCAAACGGTGCGGGTACTTCGACCAGAGTCGATTAAAACCCGGTTTTTAAAACATTGGTCTTAACTTTAAGTAATATAATTTAGTATGCACCATGTATAGGTTATGCAAGCCCTTTTCTTCCATTAAATCTATCTTAATATCAGTGATGCATAATTAATATGCATTCTTAAAACACTCATTTAATGATAATTACAGGTATTAAAATACATAGTACAAGTTATGTAAGCTGCTAATTAATAATACTTTAAAAACCCCCTTTCAATGAAAAATACAATTAAAACATTGTACAAACAAAGCAAGCTCTAAAAAACACAAACAAACAAACAAACAAAATAATACAAACCAAGCAAAGTTTCACCAAACTTTTGTCATTGTTATAGTCCTAAACGAACAAATAATCAGTAAAGCTGTTGCCAAAAACGCTAAATGAAATAAATTATTATCGAAAAATTAAATTACAGGACTAAACTTGCATCGTATTGCGACACTGTAGTGTAAATGATAAACCTTTTTATGTTCTCTTGATATGATCTGGATGTTTAATCCAACGGTTAAGATTACTTTTAAACTTTTCGATACTTTTATTTGATGCGTATGTCTATCACCTAATAATAATAATAATAATAATAATAATAATAATAATAATCAAGTTTTACGAGTGTTTTAATTAAACAATTCAAGTTTTATATTAGTTGTAAATACCATCCAAGTTTAAAAATTGTATCATTATTGTTTAAAATTGGTGCAATTAAAAGTATTGTAATAGCAGCTTTATATGTTTGTCTTAATAATAAACACTCTCTTAATATGACTTCTTCCAATCAATTTTATGAACAAATGTACAATTAATGCACAATTGAAAATAAAAAATAACCACAAATTAATAACTAATTGTGAAAGTATTTTGTTGGCAACCTATGTTGGAAATTTAGTTCAATTAAAGGATATGATCATAATTGAAAATGGGTTTGGAGAATCGAAGTGTACCTTATTAAGTCATTGATTACCGACTCTTTAGTGGTTAATTAGTTACTATTGCTAGTAGTAATGTTAATGCGCCAATGCAGAGTAACTACTACGGGCATAAGTTACTATTCTTTGGGCATAAAATCTAAATAAGTTCTGTTTCTAATTGTGTATAAATCATTATAACTTCGTCCGGTGGTAAAGAAGACTGCCTAAAAGAGCAAAACCGTTGACGGATTTTTGAGCGGTGGCATTTGTTTCCCATGATGAATAGTGGAATTATTATCTTTTTACTCAAGGGGTGTTTGGATTAGGCTATTTAGGGGTGTTTGTTTATATACATATGTGGGCTTATGTGATTTGAAACATATATCATTAAGGCTCAATTTTCCGGCTTATTTTTAGTGTCATATGAAACTTATATAAGCTCACAATAAGCTCTAAGCCACATTTAAGCATAAACAAACACCCCCTTATTGTCTTAATTAAGTTTTTCAAACTACATAAGCTCTAGAAACTATATTAATCCAAACAACCGCCAAATCTATTATTACTTTAGTCTTTGCATATGACATTGACCTGAATCATTATTTGTAATGAAATTGTTTTCTTTCTCTTATGATTTCAGTTCTGTATGTACGACATATGCTAAACAAAGATTCTGAACGGGGACATGAAAGACAGAAACATTTAGATTCTTCGGATGGGGTGTGGATGGGGCCTACCAGGGTGAAGGATAATGCTGAAAGGTTATGCTTATACATTAAGATGCCTGAAGTGTTGGAAGAGGATCTGAAGGTATCTGTTGAACACGAGACTGTCGTCGATAAAGGTCGATTGAACGAGAAAGCACATTATTATTCTTATCTCGGCATTAAATTATTATGCTGGTTTAATTCAGAATATATTGACCGATTCAAGCTAACTGATATCAAGGCCGAGATGAAAAGTAAATCAGGTGTGTTAAAGTTAACTATTCCTAAGTTGAAACAACAAGAGGTTAGTGTCTTCAATGTTAAGGTCAATTATATAGAGTAGTGCGCTCATGGTGGGTACTTAGTTTGCTCGATGTTTATGTTTTCTGTTTAGGTATGTTTGTTAAATTTTAATGTGAATGCGTATGTACGTTCCCATATCAACAGCGTGGTCATCAAGTATACTGAACTTTAGCCATCTAAATTTTATCCGACTCTAAGTTGTTGACCGGTACATTGTGGAAATTTGTTTTTTTTAGCATATACTAGGATCTGCACATTCATCCCCTGTAATGCAAACTCAAACACTGTGCCAGCATATTCTATTTGATTTACGGAAGAAGGGGTGAGTAATTGTGTTTACAGATTGAATGAATTGCTACATTGAAATCGACATTCTTTGTAAAATAAATATAGGATTCCTCATACCATATGCTCCGGCACATGTGTGGCTAGCACAACTGCCAGTATTTACCATTGACATCCTGCCATATACCAATGCAGTCAGCAAAATATATATGTAAAGCTCGCATAATATGTTGTCTGAATTAAATCCTGAAACACCACAATCAACCTAAAAGTTTACCTTTTTTTCTCTTCTGTCCATATAATTGGACCTCAAAATTAACTTTATTAACTGAACTGCTTTCGAGCTTAGTTCAATGAAAAAAGAAGGTATATCTTTAGACAACATTTGCAACTCCTCTTTGGCTCTTTGCAAGTCTAGGGTTTCTTAGCTCGATATGGATGTAACGGTTTTACAAATCAGTAATACTAAATTCATAACAAATTTCAAATTGTTAATTGACAAAACATTCAAAGAAAGTTAGGTTTTTTTTTTCTCTTCTCTTTTTTCTTCTCTTTGTTCAGACGGTCAGGTTAAAACATTCTAATGGTCTAGACGGGAGGGTATTTTAATCTTGTTGACACAAAAAAATAAGAAAAACGTTTCTCTCTCCTCATTCCCTCCCACATTTTCAAACCAATCATCACTTGCCTCTCCCAAGCCACCACCCATTAGGCCACCCTTCTCTGCCACGAGGCGCACAAGATGCCACGCAACCACCACTTCAATTCACGGTTCCTTTTTTTTTTCTTTAATCCATTGTTAGAACTATTTTTTTTTTTTTTCTTTTCTTTTTTTTTTCTTTTTTCAATCATCATCATCATATGGATTGTTGAGATTTTGATTGGCTTTGTATGTTTTAGATTTATATAATGATATTGAGACTATTAGGTTAGATATGTGGTTATCATATGAATCAAAAGTAATGATATTAGACAATGTAATTTGCATGTTTCATTATAATAGTTGGTGATGCATGTTTTCATTATAATAAAAGCGAGTAAGGCGTATAGGCAACGGAGATTCTTAGTGACAAACAATTAATGATAAGAGATATTGTGGTAAGTGTTTTATGTAACGTTCTAAATAGAACGTGAAAACTAAAATGTAATTGCAAACGGTTGTAACATGTGATAATTCAACTCAAGCAAAAATTCTTAACATATATCAAAAAACATATAAAAAAATAGGGAAAATGAAAATAAACATTATATCAATTATGAATTTTGGTTAAGTGTGAGGTGTTCTAATATGAATAACAAAAGGTCAATAAAGGATCGTTCATTGTGTATAGTGAGAAAGCATTTTATGCTATACAAATGTTGATATATTTATGCTATACTTATGCTCTAAATTCCATCATTATTTACTGTATAAATAATCAAGTTTTTGGACATAATAAAACCGGTTTTAAGATTAAGATCAAAAGTAACAAGATTCTTCATGTACATTTTTAAATTTTTTAGTAAAATGTAAGATACACACAGTTGTTATCGTCTTATATTTATTAGAAGCCTTGACCTTGAAATAAAAAGAGCATAAATATATGCTCACTTAACAATGAGATTTTATAGTGGCATATTGTTATAAGACTAAAATACACCGTTCGTCCTTAAACTTGTACTTGCGCATCATGTTGAACCAAAACTTCCTTTTTCATCCCATTGGAGTCCAAAACATGGAGTTTATATGCTAAATTAGATCCCTTAACCATTAACGCCGAGGTCAATGTTATGTTGTTGGAGCCAAAAGCTTCTTGTCAGCATACTACGATAGGGGTGTCCATGGTACTGGAACCGTCGAACGAACCGGAGGGAAGAAAGAACCGAGAACGAAAATATGGAAAAGTGGAACCAGAACCGTCTCAAGTTCTTGGTTCGGTTCGATGGGAATTTTCGGTAATTCCCACAAGTAGCTAAGTGTTTAAATAATTTATTTTTTCATCATCGATCATTCATAAAAGACATATTAATAATGCTATAACAATACAAACACACACAAAAATGTCTTCAACAATGCAAACCATTCCAAATGCTATATTATCTCCAAAGATACAACTTTGTGAGTTTATATACTGCTTCAAAATGATTGACCCACAAAATTATTAGAATTATTGATCATTGGATAAAGCAAGATCGAACCATTACTGACATACGGTATTTAACTAAAGTACATAATTAAATATTGTAGACTTAAAACATCATATATTTTAGATTTAGTATGCGTACATTACCAATGATCATACATTGTATACTTAAACAACATCACATTCTGAGCATCATAATTGAATCGAAAAGCATGAAGCATGAAGTAATTTTATGAGATCTTGTACACATTTGAAAATGGGAGATATCACATTTTATTATTTTGAAAATCATGGCCCAATCAAATCCCGTAACTTTCTCTCCAAATCAGCATCTTCCAAATTTAAAAATCCTTTCCTTTGGTTATATCCTGGACCGAGTACCGACCCACACACACTAAACCTAAAAACCTAGATCACAACAGCGGCTTCATCATATTTTTTCTTCTTTCTCCTGAGGTTCAAAGGCAACGAAGGTACCATGTTCCTTTTCTTTTTTTCTTTTTTTTTTGTACTTGTTACACGACATGCATAACACCACAACCTAACCGTATACATGCTCGTTAATGGATTCCGTTTGAGGTCCTCTGGTTCGTATAAAACCGCCTCAGTATGATAAAATATGAAAAAACTATGTCTTTCGTTAATAATAAACCGAGGTCATATGTTGTCGATCGTTAAAATATTGGACATGGATTATTTAATCTTGATGATTTGCATCTCCTTGTCATGATGATATGAATACAGTCGTTGTCACCGATAAAATGGTATACGAGGGTTATATATATACACATACATCGCATGAAAACATGAGAATATGGACTGTTTGTGTTGGCCTTCATCGTTTGTGTCATGCCAAGATTTTGTTAAACGAGTATGTTTCCGTCGATTTCATGCATGTTATATTCTCCTTTTCGAAACTGTCTAAGGC
Source organism: Chrysanthemum makinoi (assembly GCA_910596185.1). Lineage (NCBI taxonomy): Eukaryota > Viridiplantae > Streptophyta > Magnoliopsida > Asterales > Asteraceae > Chrysanthemum > Chrysanthemum makinoi. The sequence goes on along the minus strand of OU343222.1, from coordinate 121,738,827 downwards.
AGCCTTTAGGTGTCGAGGCATATGTTTAGACCGTATGTTAAAATCGTGTAATGTGTATGTGAATGGAGTCACGGATGCTTGGTGATCGAGTCGTGTTGTTATGGCGTGTGTATGATATGAATCGGGTTAGGAGTATATGATTTTGGTAAGAGTCGAATATGGTTCATGACTGTTTGTGTCTCGTTGGGTTGGATGTCGAGTAAAAAGGGCATGGTAGGAGCAGTGGCAATTGTTTTTGGTCAAGGATGCATGGTCGAATGATAGTATGAAAGAGTTATGATTTATGCATGGTCTAAAGCATGTGTTAAATGCATGGTCACAGCCAGTCAAGTAGTGTGGACTAAGTATATGCATGCATGAAAGTATCATGTGATGCGTTTTTTAAGGAGTCGAGCGTTTTTAAAGGAGTCAAGAAAGGGCAAGTTACTTTAGTTTCTTCTCAAGAGTATATATATACATGTAAAATAGAAAAGAGTATACATGATAGTAAGAACTGTGCGAGCGTTGATGAACATTTCATGAACGTTTGTTAAAGGACCGTTATGTTGGTTTATTTAAATGAGCGAACATGAACAATATTTTACGATCGTTTAGTTAAATGAGCGAACATGAACAAAAGTCACGCGTCCGTTTATTTATGTTAGAAGCCCGCGTCCGATTATCGTTAGTTTATGTTCATTTATTATTTATGTTCATTATATCAAATCTTTTAATTGTATAATTTTTAAATTAGTTTATTCAAACAAAACGACACTTATAAAACAATATTAGATGCATACTTTAATAAAGTTTATGATTGTTTGTCTATGTTCATTTATGTTCGATCGTTTATGTTAGTTTAGCGTTAGTTTAGTGTCTTAATGAATGAACATAAAACATGAACAACTCATTTCTTAATAAGCGAACATGAACAAGAAATTTACGTCGTTTAAGCGTTAGGTGCGTTTATTTGTCGGTTAAAATTAAATGAGCGAACATGAACAAGGCTCGATCGTGTTAGATCGGTTGGTTTGATACTACATGATAGAGAGTAGCGTGCGTTATGTAATTTTCGAAGGTGGTCTGCGCCCATCATTTGTCATCACATTATTCGAATATTGTCTAAAAAGCACGTTATTATTTTATAACATAAAACTCTAAAATATGTAACCAGAATATTAAAGACCGTCTCGACATTTGTGGAATTATAAATAATACGTACAATTATTAATTCATGTAGATCGTGTGAAAAGAAGGTAACCGGTTTGTGTGCTTCACGATTATTTTGGCTTGCTTTGCATAAGGTACAGATATTCGTCATTTCAGGTAATGACACTTCTTCTCTCATAACTCTTGTCTATTTTGATATTCGATTCGTATTCTCCTTGATTTGAATTGATATGATCCATTTGATTTGATATGATTTGAATTGATATTTCTAGCGTTAGATAATTAATGATTTGTGATATTATGGTGAGTGTTATGTGTAGCGTTTAAAATAGAACGTGAACCGATGAAAATGCAATGCAAATGGTTTATCTTGTCTGATAACTAATGTAGACAAAATTCTTAACATCTATCAAACAACATATAAAAACATTTAATGAAAATGAAAGTAAACATTACATCAGTTATGAGATAAAACTAACAACACACGTTACTTGTCGCGTAAAAACTAACAAGGATGAGATTAATTATGACGTTGTTAAGAAGAACGCAAGTACCAAAATTAGCATGAATGTGATTAGCCCAAAATAAAAAAAAAAAAAAAAAGGTAATTTTGGTTATTTTTTGTAAAGATTTGAGCTTTATTTATTATCTTTTTTTTGAAGTGAAGTATTGTTGCGTATTGCATATGTGAAAAATTAAATGTGCACTAATGGATGCATATTTTTCTTAATTGTAAAACATTATGTCGTTTTGAAAGAAAAAACTTTATATATATATATATATATATATATATATATATATATATATATATATAGTGTTGTATTCTATCTGGGTACCAATATTGAATCTGGTACTTCTGATTACTCTTAAAATGAATCTAGACCATTGGATGAGTTTGATCAAAGGATAAGATTGAAGAGTGTCAAAAGCGTAATTAAACAAAAGTGAGGTTTCCTTTTAATTAAACAAAAGGCGAGAAAAGGATAATAATGGAATTTATGTCATCCCACTTTTCAATAGCGCTCATAGCATATTATTAGGTCAGGATTAAAAAAAAAAAGAAAACGAGATCTCGCTCAATTTTTTTACATCCATCTCTTCATCTTCATAACTTGTCTTTATTGATCAAATTTAAGTAGAGATTGCAACCCATAGTCATCGCCCGGTCGGCAGCTTTCAATCTGTGTGTTGGATTCGTTTTCATCCATCCGTGATAAAGAAAAGGGCTCCATATGTCTCTGGCCATGCCGCTTTCATGGTGGATCGGATCAAAAAATAAAAGCGGTCCGTATGAATATAATTAGGATACATGACATGTGGTGGTTAACTGGTTTCCTAGAAGGTCAATTCACGGCGCCCTTCTTTTCTTTCATTTTCCATTATTGTATGTGTAGACCTTTATCCATTATTGTATGGTTAGGCACTTTTATTACGATTTTGTTTTTTATATGTTATCCGTATATGAATTTTTTATATGGCCTCAATAATAAGAATTTTTTATTGTGACACGGTTTGTAAGACGATGGGATATAACTATGGCATACAAATTTATGGAGACGGTACTTGATTGCGGTGTTGGAACGGCAGGGTTCCACGTGAGTTATGTGCGAATGATGTCTTGTCTTTATCATCAAGCTTGTCCTTTTTTTGTAACAAGTTAAAGTACTACTAACTAGTGAATTGTATGATCTCTTTTTTTTACTTTGATTTCATTTTTGTGTTAAGAAATAATATTTTGTATGTAATTGTTAAAAATATGAAATTTCAAGGCTACAATTATTTGTAATTTTTGCTAATGGCGTAGCTGTTATAATCGGTAAAATGACATTTTTGCTTGTTAGTTTTGATCCCTTATAAAACTCTGACTTTGATGGCGACTCTTTAAATGTTACAGAATGTCATGCAATTTGATCCTTTCTTTGTTGGTTTTCAATAGTCAAGTTGGAACGTAGTCAATTTGAACATTGAGTCAAGGCGCATGTTTGATACCGTACCTTGTTCTAATTTAGTGTTATGTTTTTGGAAGACCAGGTGCTCACAAAAAATGTGCACCATGCACATATGTTTTTGGAAGGCGTGCATACATGTTATATTGAAGTTGACGAAAGCACAAGCGTGCACATATGTTCTTGAAGGTCACGTACGCGATCATGAGCGTCCTTAGGTTCCCTTGCACAAACAAGGACTTGAAGTAGATTTGATATCTTGATAATGAACTCTTGATTAACCTTTGTTTGCGAGTTTTCATGATGAGGAAACAACGATGCTGCGTATGTTATGGAAATACTTATATGTTCTAATGATTTTGATGAGAAAGTGGGAAGGCTTGCACATATGTGTTAAATTCGAAGTGCATACATGTTCTTAGAAGAGTGCACATGTTTTGGTTGATGTGTACATATATATATAAAGATACATTTGTATTTAAATTGTATTTCATTTGATATCAATTTTTGTGTATGCTATTTATATTTTTGGTTTGTTATAAATTTAGATGTTACATTTATATGTCTATGTTTATGTTTTTTTGTTATAAATTTTTAAGATAAAAAAATATACACTAGAAACATATATGCAATTGCCATTTTAAGCAAAACAAATTTGATGTATAATCAATTGTACACAAGGAACATATTTAAATTTACAATTTTAAAAAAACACATATGCACTTCATTTACCTAAAAAACATGTCGAGGAACAAAAAAAAAAAAAAAATTCCGAAAATTATGGGGATTTAAAAACGTTTTTTAATTAAAAAAATATAAAAAAGAAACTAAAAATGTGTTTGACTATTATGCCCTTTTCAATTAAATAAAAATGTTTATTAATACTAAATTTCTATTGGTCTAAATGAGTCTTGTAAGAATCTTGTATCGAGAATATTAAGTGTGCTTGCGTAGAGCAGCATATATATATATATATATATATATATATATATATATATATATATATATATATATATGGGAGGTTATCATGAGATCAAACTTAAAGTTGTAAAATAAAATCAGAGTCAAAAACCACTAAAACATTTATAAATAACAATTTTAGTAATAATACCACGAAATATAATATTTTAATACAAATTAACATTTTAGAAACTAATAATCAAATGATACATTGGTTTGAATTAATGTCCGCTTGATACACGATACACATTACATTAATAAATATTCAGAAATCGATATTCGCATACAAAAGCCATTACACATTACACTTCTAATCAAAGTGTTTTCACCTAGGTTTCATAAATTTTAAAAAGAAATCTATCAAAACTTTAACATTTTTAGTTGTAGCTAATAACAAAATTTATTTTTGTTATAAGGGAGGTAATAAACTTGTCAAATTTTGGTTGGATCTCATTTAACAACTGTTTTAAGCACTGATCTTATTTGATTTCAGATTCTATGCTCTATATATATATATATATATATATATATATATATATATATATATATATATATATATATATATATATATATATATATATATAGAATCTAGATCAAATAAGATCAAACTTAAAGTTGTTAAATGAATCATTTAAACTAACAAAAGCAATCTCCTGTCTTAAAAATAAATCTTTATAAATCTTTTATTAACTACAACTAAGCATTAAAGATTCGATAATTCTTTTAAAACTTCGAAATTCTGTGATACACTGATAAAATGTAATATTATTATCCTTTTTTTTATATGTATGGAACACGAGTATTTATTAGTGTAATGTGTCGTATATGTATCATAATCAAACTCATGTATCATTTGATGTGTCAGACCTAAAATGTTAATTTATACAAAATATTACATTATATTATTATTGCTAAGAGTATTACCTAAATGTTTAATAATTTTTAGACTTGATCTTATTTTACAACTTTAACTTGCAATCTCACATTAACTCCCACTATATATATATATATATATATATATATATGATATATATATGCTTAACAATATATATATATATTATATATAACTATATATATATATATATATATATATATATATATATATATATATACACACACACATATATATATATATATATTTATGGCGACAGAATCGTTTTATGTTAAAAAAGTTTATGGGTTCTAATAATAAAAGTTTGAAGATTTGGGGATTAAACATGTGTTTTGAAACAGGTTGGGCTAGGGTGGTTCAACCGGTTGAAGCTTGGATCCCGTCGAAAAAAGCGGGCAATTCGATTTGGCAGGAGTCAACCGGTCGGCGAGGTTGGGTCAGCGAGTCAAATTAAGCAGGTTAACCCAGGTTTATCACGGGTCAATTGACCGGTTTCGATATGTATGAATAGTTTTAACTTTTCACATTTCACTTTTTTGTTTTTCCTTTATATATAGTATAGCGAGGGGTACCCAGCGTTCGATGCTGAGTACCAGATGCCTATGACGATTAACTTAGAATAGATCTCGATGAGACTTGATTCACCCGTTTGTATCGGTTTCATGGGTCCCTCTCTAGTTAGTTTTTCGGATGGGCACATTATTGATTGCTTGAACTTGTTGTAACACCGGTTCTGGTTAACCCAGATTGTTCGGTCCGATTTTCAAAACTATATGTACCATCAACTTGTTAGCTTGTATGAAGCTTTGTGTGTTTTATTAAATTGTATAATGTGTATAATAACATGTACTTTTCATTTTAGGGTGTTTTAAAAATAACATTAATTAGTATGTTTAATTATTTTATATTTAAGATTATGTTGTAGCTTGTTTAAATTGTACATGTGAAAATTTTATTGTACTTTTTAGTAATGGGTGTTTTAATTAGTTGTTTTTAATTTGGTAGATATGCTTTTAATTGGTTGTACAATTTGAATAAATTATTGTACTTTTAAGTAATGGGGTGTTTTAATAAGAGTATTAATGCAATACATTTACCATCTCCACCGTTGACTTTACTTTTTACTTTAGGTTTGACCATTTTCTATTATATGTAGTATAGATGTTCGTTTTATGATCCTCACGATTTGATATTCGATTATTTATTTGTTGATATGTTATCCGTTTGAGATCACTTATTGATATGATTCCATTATATGATCAGTTTGATATGATATGATTTGATTTGTTTTGTTGCCCTAGCTAACTAGCCATGGAGGTACCATGGCCATGTCATTGATGCACCAATGGCATGACAATATCTGGGGCGGTGTGATTAGTCCTCGGCGTTCCCTTTTGATATGATTATGATATGTGTACACTTGGACATTATGATTACGTATGCAGGTCACAAATAGCAGCATATGTATATTTGATTTGTTGTTTTGCGAGGGCGTATGGATGCATCCTAGGTACTTCAGTTGATTTTGGTGATGTGGTGCGTGTGTACAATACACCACCTCACATTTGGGAGCTAGCTACTCCATTTGGTACTTGAGGTCTCCTCCGGCCACTTATGATTTACGGATTTGATATGATACGGTTTATGATATATGATTTGTAGATTTGGCTATTGGGTATCTCCTTTAGTATTAGGTGCTGGGGCAAAATTCGATTACGGTTATTGTGTGATTACCGATATTCCGATTTATCCGTTTATTATGCCATGCTTTGTTTAGTTGTTAGGTTGGCTATTTTTTTGTTTGTTCGGTGTTCACATGTGATTCGTTTGACTACCATGTTTTCTCTCTCACTTATATTCGGTTCACTTGATTACTTTGATTATTCTTGGTTACCATGCTTATTCTTGGTTGGGATTTTTTTTCATTTATTACGATATTCGTTTTGAACTTTGTATATTTGATTCCCGATTGATTATCGTTTATATATATTTGTTTATATCATTGTTACTGCGTTAGCTCGGCAACGTTCCTTTCCATGCGGCGGGTATTTAGATGGGAAGCGAGGGATATGGGATTTCGAGTAGGAGTGGAAGACCAGCCTAGTGAACCCTATTGTTGGACCTTTGGGCATTTTGAACTATCTTTCATTCAGTATTTTGGACCATGATTATTTCAGTTATTGGTTATATTTTAAAACTTTTGGATGACTTATGTTTTGATGACTTTTCATGTTTTTAAATAAAAGACTTCCGCTTGGCTTTGATTAGTATGTTACGATTGACTCCATAATGTGGCATTCGGCTTGTCGGGTTGGGGTTACAACGTTCTTGCTGTGGTAGCAAGCTATAATTCACACTTCGTGGACCTCGACCAACCTAGGGCGTCGATTCTTTGGTTGTCTGTTAGAGTAATTGTCTTTTAATATTTATTGTATCATTTTTTTATCGCCAAGTAGCAAACTACATTGTAACAATTGTTGTTGTTTAATCACTTGTCATAATCATGAATAGGGGTCTTCTTGTCGGTGGATACGATGGTATGATCACGAAATACGTGCTCGTTCAAGAATGATCATACCAGTGCCTTTTGAGGGGAGAAATAGGCTTGAGGCAAGATTAGAAGCTGCTTGTTCACGGATTTTTATGCATTGGGATAACTTTTGCTTTTTATGTAATGAGGTGAGATGGTTAATGTTCATTATCTTGAATTGTAGTAACGTTGTGTCCCAGAAGGTTATGAATCTTGTTATTATGATCGGTTTACCGTATGTTTATGGCTTTATGCACATGGTTAAGATTAAAGTTGATTTTTAATTGTCAACATTGTGTGAAGTATTGAGTTTGGTTTATTTTTGACTTTCAATGCCTTATGGGTATGCAAATGGTTAGCAATTTGTTTAGGTTTGACTTTTAATTGTCAACATTCTTATGAGGTTCTATTTAGCTTTGGTTACTTTTGAAGCAAATTATTCACACATCAAGCTTACTCAATCTATAAAAATACACAATAATGACATGGTTCCATAGTTAATGCAAATGGATGTAATTCCAAATTCATAAAATTGCATACTTTTCGAAGCATGAGAACTAAAGTTAGACACACACACATATGTTTTTAGAGTACATAACTTGTCCATAGGAAATAAACTAGATGAAACATTATCTAGCTAATTAGCATAACAGAATTGACCTATGGTGAGGCCATCATTCTTTTAGCGTTTTTCTTGCCCAGTCATTCTTCGTGTAGCGGTCAGGTTGGCAGGCTACTTGCACATCACTTGAATGCTGGTGAGAATCGAGGCCTTGATTGATCATGTTCACGGGATTGACAATGGGATTTCTCATGCATCTTTGGATCGACAATTGCTTCATCTTGATGTTCTTTGGGACGAAGAGGATTCATCTTGTATCACAGTATCTTATTCTTTGGGATTGAGACAAGGATGCATCATGTATGATGGGATCTTGATTGCTTGATCTTGATTTTGATTGAACACCACTTCCTTGAGCGCACTAACTTGACTTTCAACAACACATGTACATTTAGGATGTGTCTTTTCTTTGCTACTTTGTTACCTTTAGGATGTGTCTTTTCTTGCGACTTTGTAGGCACTTGTTTGACATTTCCATATGGCAGTTCGACTACTGGCTCCACCAATCTAGACATGTTTTCAGGTTGTGTCCAGCAATGCCACAAATACTACACTTAACACTCTTCCAAGCCCTTGATAGCTTACCATTCTTCACAATCTCTTCACTTTCAGGAGCTATCCTAACTCTTTTTACCTCTTGAGCTAGGCGAGTTGTTTGGTTTCGGTGGAACAATTGTTGTTGGCACAGTTGATTTTTCCCAATGTTCGTTGCTAGTTATAGAATGGACATGGTGTTGTGGTTGCCTCCCAAGTGAGAAGATAGTAACAAGGATGAGCCCATGTTTCTACAACTCCTACTTGTTGCCCATTTAAAGCCATATTCCAATTGGTAGCAACAACAGGTTTACATGGTAAACTGTTATCCCGTCTTACTGCAAAGTACAAGACTTTTCTACAATATTAACTACACATTGGTCACCCCATGGTCTACTAACACGAACTTAGTTCCCCATTCCATAAACATTATACTTACGGCATCTTTCTTTTACCCTCACCATGTGTTGTGCGGTTGGTGTTAGTGGCCCATCACTCTTCGATCACCATAAGAACATGCATTATCCTCTTCATACAGTATTCCCTGATGTATTCTAAGTCTGTAATAATTGGTTTGTTTAAACCCTCAATTATTTTGTCATGAAACACTTTTCCACATGTTATTAAGTAACACATCAGTAAGCTCTCTCTCAAGATAAGCAATTAATAAACATGTATTAATTATAAGCGATTATCTTTGCATTAACAAATACAAATTAGCGGAAGCAGATAGATGACTTACATGAAAAATGTGACCTTGACCAATGGATCGGTGGTATCTTACTTAACCAATCATGGACTGGTTGATTAAATTTCGGAAATCGACCATAACTACGAAAGCTGTACCTTGATTGGTATTTTGCATTTCCACGGATGCTCTTTGTAGGCCCTACCTTTCCATTGAAGTTTCATTTTCTCATGAATGCTTCTATACAGTCTGTGTTACTGCATCGGAAAAACATCTCTTAAAGCTCCCTTTATATCATGTACAAAATCAAATATGTTTAATGTACGTTTCAAAAGCGAGACTTAAATTCATGAAAAGATTAAGGGAGTACCTTTTGCATGTCAGTAATAAAAGTGATGCTTGAGATTGGCTCAAGTGCTATATCATTGGATAAGAAATGAAGAAACCAAGTCCATGATCTTATGTTTTCTGATTCAGCAAAAGCATAAGCTAAATGGTATATACCATTGTTGCTATCAATTCCACACGGTTTGTAATGGGTTGACCATTCAAAGGACCACGGGTGGAAAATCATCCAACCCCAACAACGATCTCCCACACACTTTAAATCCTTCCTTGTTAGCACCTAAACAAACATACACTCTCTTGAATTCTCATTGGAAGAGCCTCTCATCTGTGATGCGTTCCACATTCATCACAAGCTGTTGTATTAGGGTTTCTCTTCTCGCAACTCTTGAACATAATCTCTCAACATGGTAAATTGTAGCTTGAATTGACCCACGATGGTACATTAATCCTAAGTTTTGACCCTTAAAACCTTACTGCGAGGACACTTCAAGTCGTATTGGTTGGTAAGTTAATTATGTCTGAGACTTGGCGGAGGAACCGATTAAGTTGGTTTCAATTTGTCTTAATTTGCTCACGATTGCCCTTGATTGCAAACAAGTTGTTGCTCATTATATGTTACGGCCGACCATGTACTGTCTCACCATTCTTGACGACAAACAATAGCCATGGTAGAGTATTTTGAAGGGTCCTTTTGCTGAAAGCAATGCATTTATAACCCTTATACGCAATGGACTTCTAGATGGGCCTATACCAATCCAGGACCTTTACTTGGGCGAAAGTGTTTCCTGCACAACCCTTACATCACCCTTATTCTTGTTTGTCATTCTACAAAAACAACTCCCTCTAGTTTCTATTGAATGCTCTCTTACGCCCAGTTTTGACATCCATTCTTTGTAGGAAAGTCCGACCACGATAGAAGAATGTGGTATAGACTTCATTGCAAGAATGCACTGTCGGTAAACATACTCACTGTAAAGAAATCATCAACCATCATAGGTAAATCATTTCCCAAATGCATGTCATCACTTATATTACTTGGTTTGTTCTGCTTACTCTAACTCATTACTCGACCTACTTGGACCATAGCAAGTTGTGCATCATTCTCTGAACAATTCTCTTCATTTGCTTGAATTGAATCATCAAGCTGCATTGCCTAAGTCACAGTGTCACTCACTTATAACATAGTAACATCAACAGGGATCCTCTTCCATGTTATTGGCATAGCAGATGCGCATCCTACTAAATGATTATCACGAGTCAATTGAAACAATTTACATCAACATCGGTTCCTCAAACCATTGTTATTGACATCAGCAATTACTCTTCCTACTTTCTCTAAGTGCTTCCCTCGGTCACTGAGCAGTTAACCTCAAATTATCGAATCCTGTAGCATTGTCTTCATCAATAAGTACTAAAACGCTCATTGTTATGAACAGGTTGGCTAGCAAATGATATATCTAGGGTGGAAAATACAGGCTTAATGTTTAGCAAATTGCTAGATTCACCAATATCATTGAGGTCCATAGGTACTTGTGTAAGTTGCATAAAGGATCTCGTGCGGTTCATTATCAAGATCATCTAACACCAATCGTCTACAACAAGATTGAATAACATTTTAGCAACTTTTCTCTATTTTCATCCATCTCCAAAAAAAGTCTTAATAGATTGTGGGGACATTTGAGACAAACTCTAATCTTGTCTTACCTATTTCCACATACACATCTATCAACTTATTGTCTTTGACAACATGTTCCAACAACTCAACATTAGCTTAACTTCATAAACTAAACAATCCGTCATCCAATGTACAACCAGGCTTAAGAAAGTAGAAATAATTTGTTTTTCCATTCTCATAACCGATTTGGGTCATGAGATCATCCATTTCATCAACGGATACCTCTTTTATTTCCACATAATCAACAAGGCATTTCTTGCCTCCTTGATATATTCTACATGGAAAGTATTTGAATGTACCTTCATAATGGAACCTCATGCTAAGGATCACAGTTCATCCATTTATAAAATGTACAAAAACAATGTTACGATAAAGTTACCTAAAAGGGGAATAACTTAAACAATCGTACTAACATATAATTGTAATAGACTATAACCAAAAAACACATACCATATCTCCTGATTGCAGATTTTTCCTCAATTTCATGGTCATCAAAGAAAGGATATTCTCTAATTCGCCATAAAGTAAATCCAAGGTTGGTGTTTGTTATTTATGAAGAAAAATAAGAGATTACAATGTACTAACCTCATGATCATCATCAAATTTTGTTTAATTTTTCATTTCCATTTCCATCTACTTCTGTGAATTAGCACAAGTTTTAAAATGAAAATTAGGATTATGGTGTTTATAAAAGATATGTATTGGAAAGTATTTAATTTATAAAGCATAATTTTTTCTACACGATTGGCATACAATGGACATTGGCATTGACAGTTTCAAATTTTAAATCATTCTTATATTTACTCCATATTGTTATTCCCTATTCACTATTGTTAAAAAAGGACAATTAAGTACTTAAAGCAATTTAACGATTGAATAATACTGAGATTAACATAAGTAAAACACGAGGTAATTTTCAACATCATATTCTTATTAGAAATAAATCAAAGAATACGTTACCCAGTACTTGCGGAATAGTACTTGGGATTGAAATGACAAAGTTTGGGTGACTCGTCTTTAAGCTCAGGCTAAGTGCGAGCACAACTCTAGAACCAGAGCTAGCTCAGGATAAAGTTGTATTTGGAGGAGTGAAAAGTTGGCTTGTGTGTGTGTGTTTTTTACAATTCACAAGCTTCAAACTTTTCACTCATTCTCTTATGCTATTTATACAAGTATGATTATTAACTATATCCTAGAAGACAAAACATGGATCTGACAAACCACGAATATTGATATATTAGGTTCTTTGTTCACCTTTCTATAGTGGCTAAGCTTCTTTCCTTGATAGAGAATCATGCTTACTATAAATGGGAAGATATGATCTTGATAGATTGAGACTGTGTATAGGCTGGATAAACACTTGAGGGACTTAGTTTTATCGGGTAAAACTTTCCCGCTAATCTGACTCATTCTTGATCTTTAAAGTCTTGATCTGTTCTTTTCGTTTGTCTTGATGTTTACAGTTGGAGAGAATTGAAGGATTTGAGTTATTGTCATCACTGTTGAATCCACTATCTTCTTCTTGACTTAGTCTTCACCCTTTAAGTTCAGCCTTTAGAGTGGAGAGGCTCCTTAGCCTCATACTAAGTTTCTGAAGATAGCTCACTAAGAGACTATCGCTTTCATTGACGATTGTGTTTACAGTTAAATACTTAGGATATTTTCTATTCAAATCCTAGTTTAAGGGGTTTGGGTATTTCTTGAACAAGTCTCCCCCTATTTGGATATACAAATAGCCTAAGTGTTTGATCGGTGTAGGAAAATGAGCAAAAGGCTTCTTCTTACACTGAATGTACTAATGAATACAATAAGGAACATTTGAGTAATTTGACAAGAACATACATCTTTTATTGATCAGATTACATATTTCCTATCACTAGTACAAAAGGATAAAAATGATGTCAGTCGGATGGATACCCGATTGCTTGAGCTTCACTTTCTTGGTGATGAGTGTTTCCCTGTCGGGATGGTCTCTTATCTTTGCATTCGGTCTGTGACCAGAACGATGTTTCTTTGGGATTGGATCGAGAGGCCAGGTATATAGGCGATCATTGCGGCTACACGACATCAATATCACTCCATCTTTAAAATGCTGGGTTTCCATAGACATCAATGTGGAATAGCCCTCTTTCGACTCTTCAATCACCAAACGGTTCACAAATTTGATACCCTCGAGTGACTCTCTGTTGCATTCTACGGGCACTTTGATTTGAGTTGGAACTCAACTCTTTTCCTTTTCCGGTGGAAGCTTGTGGTTGAGGTCCTTGAGGGTGCCGATCAAGGCGGTGAATTCCAGTTAAGGGTGGTGCATCCCTCAGACCTTTCATATCTTTTCTTTGAGCATTTTCATCGAGATCCTTGACCACCTTGTTTTTCTTCTTTGAATAATTGGACCAAGTTCGCCGAGTTCGGTGATCCCAAAGTCGGTGAATTTTGGGGATCATGAATCTCGAAATGTCTCTTATCATCCCCACTGTAGACATTCATTGCGGTGGTTTGGTATTGGGGATGATTTTAACATCGATGATTCTTCAGGGCTTCCTTCGGCTTGTCATTGTCCGGTTGTAATGATCAATCCTTTCTAGCCTGAGCTCTTGAGCTTTCTTTTCTTTGCTTACATGCGCTTTCTCATTCTGATCATTTGAAGCGGCTTTGGCCTTGAACTTTTGTCCTGCGACCCTTTTGAAGCTTGCTCGCATCTAGTCCCATGTTCTCGGCTTCTTGGCGACAACCTTAGCCTTGATGTTTCCCTGTTCCTTTTCTCTTCCTCAGCTAGTTTCAATCTTCTTTCTTCTTTAGTAAGATGTTTACTTAGTCGAGGGTGTGAGCGGTATTCATTAATCCGCCGATTTTATAGGGAATCTTCTCGGGCTCAGCGATTGTCATTATGCCTTTGCCTTTGTCTTGGCTTGAGGAAGATGATGCGATCAAAGGAGGTGTAGTTGTCATGATAGGTGGTGTGACTATTTGTCGGTGTTGTTGTTGTAGTTGATGTTGGTGGTGGGGCCGATGAGATTGGTATTGCTGATCTGTGCGGATGATGTAGAACAAGCTGAGACTGGTGGTGTTTGCTCCCCTCGGATGTGAAGAGGATTTCTTGGCAGTATTCTCCCCTCAAGCTTGTGGGTGTCGGTGAGGGCAAGAGTTGGTGTTGGTCTGAGGGGCCGATGAGGCTTGACCCTTGAGGCTTGATAGATTTTCGGTCATCATAGCCTTAATCTCTGAAGTGTAATGTCACGAATGCCGGTGACCTTTGCATCCAAGTTAGCTGAAAGCTCCAAGCGTCATCCAGGGGACCAAGATTCCGAGCCAGGGGAAGAAATTCGAGCCATGGTATACAATACCGTGTATTCGAAGAGTCCATTGTAGCTTGAAGAGGCTGGACTAATGATGGAAGACCGAACATATGCCGGTTGGCAGATCTAACGTTGATTAAAGCGTGAAGATTGTTGCCAAGTATGCCTCGGTAGCCTTTAGCACTTGAGAGTTAAGAGGCGGGTCTTCTCGACCAAACTCCTTGATTTCATCGATCTTCGTGCCAACATCACGAAGGTGCCTTAAGAAGTTAGCCATATTTTCATCTAGTCGGTGAATTTGGTCATACATCAAGTCCCTGTGCTCATGAACATTTTCATCGAAGCCATCATCTCGCTTTTAATCTGCATAACTGACCTCCCGATATGTTGTTCCCATAATGTTTTTAGTAACCCACAGTATAGCTTCCTTGAAGCCACGGTGATCCAGTGAGCCCAACTTGCCTTCGGTGAGGGAAGAACATTGTCAAACTCTTTGAATTCATCTGAGCTTGAGGAGGATTCAGAAGCATGATCATCATGTTGGAATGGGGATTCTGTATGCTCCTTTGGATCGGTGAGGCTCTTGTTGAGATTGAACCTCGGCGTCCATTTCTTCTCGGTGATAAAATTTCATCTTGATTTCAGCAGAATCATCCTCGAGAATAGAATACCGGTGACATCAGACAATAGTGAGCAAGGGGTTGGTGATGGGTTCCATATCGGCCGGGTGGTATATATCCCTCGAGTCTTTGTCCCATTGACCCCTCGAGCTTGGTGAGAGTTTCCAGTGCCTTAAGTCGGGATTGGTTTTGGGTTCCGTATCGTGGGTTGTTTCTTTCCCTCGAGTCTTTGTCCCTGACCCTGAGACAGCGGTGGGTGTTTCCAGTGCCTTTGGTAGTCGGTGATTGTTGTATCCTATCGATTGGGTTGTTTGTTTCCCCGAGTCTTTAGGATCGATGTGCCCTCAGGACAAAGACTTGGATTTGTTAATGTCATCATCGAGCGTGGTGGAAGGCTCCCCTACCGGTGGGTTGTTTGTTTCCCTCGGATCTTGGGGAGTAGTAAGTGTGACCAAGGGAACGGCTGTGATGTATCGGTGTCCTTCGTTGTCCACGGGGGTGGTTGTTGCTGATCAGTGGGTGTCTGTTTAGTTTTGGGCTTAATGTGCCTCTTGGGGCGTGCTCTGAAGCCTCGGGGCCCACTTTGAGACTTTGGTTTAGTCTTAGTCCTAGTCGAGACTTCCCTTTCTTTTTAGGGCGAGGGTTTGGAGACAACGATCCACTTTGATTGCTTCACGACAATCATGTGGGCCGTCAATTCAATGGGAGTGACAAGAGATGGGTCCTTTTGAAAATTTGATGGGCTCGAGGATGCGGTAAATTTCCAAAATTTTCATCCCTGAGTATAATTTGAACCGATAGCGATTGCAAAGCACAAGAGACAAACCTAGGATACGAAGCGTGCCGTCCTGGTTTTGCTCTGTAGCTTAAATTACAAGATCATTGTAAATGATCTCCCTATGTCGACCATTGACCCATTCATCAAGCGGTATGCCATCATCAATTTGAATAGAGTTAACTTGTTCGGTGGATGAGTGGTTCCAGCAGGACCTAAATCGCAAAAGTGAAGAGGATCCTCCAGCCACGGGAATGAGCTTTTAGTGATTGGGGTCTTGTCCAAAAAGGTTGGATCTAAAACAATTTGTTTTAACCCATCCTTCCTTGTGGAGGGTTGGAATGGGCGACATAAATACCTTTGTTATAATCTAACCTGTTGAAGTGCAAAATGTTTTGTAATCCGGGTGTATTGTTGCCCCCATTAAGGCGAATCGATGAGATACTCCCGAGTGGTCTAGGTTATTCTCATCGGTAGAAGGTGTCCGGTTGAGCTTTAGGCATGGCCAAAAATTCCACGAGGTAGTTTGAATGCGTCTTGAGGACATTTTACAAAGGCGTTTGAGTGGGAGTTGAATAAAAATTTTATAATGTCTTTATAGGTTGGGACACTTTCAGGGTATTCAAAATTTCCTATGACATTATTTGTCTTAAATTCAACGTTAGTAAGATCCTACTTGAGAAGCAAGCTGGAGAGATTGTGTTCTAGCCATTTCTATTAAAAAGATTTTAGGGAAAAAAAATGTTTTGACTAGAACAATCAAAGTATTTGGATCTCTCAAGTTTGTGATGAAAAACTTTTGTAAATGTTTACAAGAAGGGTTTTCCAAGAGTTTTGAAGATTTTGAGAACACACACATTTTTTTTTTTTTTTTGGATTTGAAAGGATTTGACAGAGTTTATTTGAGAAAATAATTTGTGTGTGTTTGTGGTTTTTTGAAGAGGGTATTATTTATAGAGAAGTGAGAGGGATGGTTTTGTATAAATGTGGATATGTAAAGACCATTTTGAAATCGTTTGATATTCCACATTTAATGCCACCCACCACTTCACGCCAGATAAATCCCGTCTTTCAGGAAAAAAGCGGTTGCAATGCCAGATAAGTGCACTTTTGATAATAAAATATCCATAGGATATTTTTATGTGAAGAAGACATTAATGCCAAGTGGGGTGGAGTAGAAATGATGATACTCACGTGATAAGACATGTATTCCTATATTAAATTGGTGGGATTACAACCTAGGACATTTAAGTAACTAATACTTGGAGCATTTAGTTACTCATTCAATGCTACATCGAGGGGACCACAGAGTGAGTCTACTGTCCAGTGAGGAGAGTTTGTTTTGGATGTTGAGGAGAATGAACCATTTGGTGATCTTCTGAGATTGGTTTTGAATACACGACAATGTCAAGCATTCCCAATTGACTTTTAGGTCTCACGAAGGTAGAGTTCATCAAGGGTTTTGTGAAGATATCGACTGGAGTTGATATGAGGTGGGGATGAAATGAAGTTCAATGTCTCCCTTCATTATGTGATCCACGATGAAGTGATATCGATATCAATGTGTTTGGTTCTTTGGTGGAGAACGAGGGTTGTTGGAGATTGCAATAGCATTGGTATTATCACAGAAGATGGGCACCATTTTGTAATGGATGTCATAGTCGGCGGAGTTGACTTTTCATCCATAATACATTAGCACGGCATCCTGGCGCTACATATTCAGCCGGTGAGGACATAGTGATTGTTGCTTTTAGCACTCCAACAAACTAGTTTTCCTCCTAGAAATTATTAGGACCACCGAGGTACTTTTACTGTCCATGTTGCGACCGGCATAATCGAATCGAGTAACCCTTGAGATCAAACCACGAGCATCTTGGATAATAGAGTCCAAGACTAGGGTTTCCCGGAGCCACGAGTATTCTTTGAGGCTGGGTGAGATGGGATTCTTTAGGATTGGGCCGATATCTTGCTATTAGACAGGCGAGAATTGGATATCTCGGTCTAGAAGCGAGTTAGATACATCGGTGAGCCTACAATCCATCTGAAATGAGTTTGATTGACGATTTAGGTGAGATCAGTCCAGGTTGATGGGACCATTGGAGTTTTCAGGAGCCGCAGTCAGATATCTCATATTTTTTCAAGAGATTCTGGTATATTTCTCTTGGTGATGGATATTCCTTTGTCGGTTTGCACGATTTGTAGTCAAGAAAGTGCCAGCAAGTTCCCCATCATGCTCATTTCAAACTTTTAGTCATGAGTTTTCAAACGTTTGCAAAGTTGTAGTTTGTTGAGCCAAAGATGATGTCATCAACATACACTTGGACTAGAATCACATCCTGTTGAGTTCTATAGACAAAAAGTGTGTTGTCTATCTCTCGACAAACTTGTTTTGTGTCGGGAAGGTGAGAGAGTTCATACCATGCCACAGGAGCTTGTTTAAGTCCATAAAGAGCTTTGTCAAGCTTGGAGACATAGTCGAGAATTCACTACTCTTAAAAGCCTGGAGGTTCTTGGTTTATATACATCTTCCTTGAGACCACCATTTAAGAATGCACTTTTAACATCCATTTAGTAGACCCTGAAGTTCATGTATGTTGCATATGCAAGAAAGATCTGATGGCTTCCATTCTTGCAGCGAGGGGCAAATGTTTCATCATAGTCAATGCCTTCTTGTTGATTGTAACCTTTGGCTACAAGTCTGACTTTGTTTTTAATGACAATTGCCGTTTTCATCGATTTTGTTTCGAAAACCCTTCATTCCTATGACGACTACATCGAGGACATTTGATCAAGGTCATGACCTTATTTTATCAAGTTGCAGTTCTTCGCATAGCTGAACCCGGCTTGGGTATTTTAGAGCCTCGGTGACACTTTTGGGTTCTATTTCGATAGGTGTCGGTATAGACATTCATTAGGCTGCGGTTAAGTTAGCGACCATGCTTCTAGTGAGCATTCCCTCGGTGGGTTCACCAATGATGTTTACAAGCTCAATGTCCTGAGATCTTGTCCACTTACTTTGTGGTCTAGGATATGAGCTTAAAGATGTCACGGGGTTGGTGTGAGTTCAGTGCAAGAACCACAAGATCATTTAGATCATCTGTCGAGGTGACTTGTTCAGGTAGAGGTTCTTGAGTTATAGGATCATGATCATATGGATCAGTGTTACCTAACCAGTAGGAGACAGGCCCGATTATCAATGAATTCTGATAGTTGGTTGAGGCAGTTGTGAGGTAAGACATAATATGAGATGTCAGCATCGGCTTGGTATGAGGAATTGGTTTGATGTTGTACTCATCAGGAGGATATCTTGATGAGTTATCAATTCAATTTCTTCCCTGAAGTGTTGGTGAATCTGATGCTTTCTATACTTTCATCAAAGGTGACATGATAGGTTTTCTCAACTTGTTGTCTCCTTGTGTTAAATACCCTGAAGGATTTGGAGATGGTGAGAAACCTAGAAAGTATCCATCATCGGCTTTAGCATCAAACTTGCCTAGATGATCCTTGTGGTTATGAATAAACCACAGGACATCCAACACATGGAAGTAGGCTGATGTCGAGAAGTCTACCTTTGAATATCTCATATAGGGGTTTTATTATGTCTTTGACAATGATTGACCTATTTTGAGTGTAGCAGCATTTTAGCACTTCGGTCCAATGCTTTGAAAAAGTGAGCCATTTAACATGGTTCTTGCGGCCTCAATGAGTTGTTCTTCCTTTCAGCTACCCCATTTTGTTCGAGGTATAAGGAGATGAAATTTTTTGGGAGATTCCCTTCTCATCTGAAACTCTCAAGCTCAAGCATTTCTAAATTCAGGTACCATTGTCATTGATTTGTTTCAACGTAATGTCATTCGGTTTTCAATGTTCTGATAAATGACATTATAGTATCAATTTACTGACTCTTTTGGAAAGAAAGTATAACCAAGTGTATCTTGAATACTCATCAACAATGACAAGTGTATACTTCTCATGTTTGGATTGATCTAGGGTGACGGTCCAAAGATCCATATGCAAGAGGTGAAGGCGACTTTTGATAGAAGTTTTGCTTGGTTTTGAAAGATGCTCTTTATGTTTGCCTTTTCACAGTGACATGGTTTTATCTTTTGCAAAACCGGTGATGGTAAGCCAAGGACCTTGTTTTGTTTTGCCAAGTTGTTGATGTTTTGAAGTTTAAGTGTGAGAGTCTCTTTATGCCCTGACCAGTTGATAGTTTGGTGGCTTTGGCAAGAGACAGTTCCATCTTTAGAGAGAGTTGACATGTCTAAGACATAAACATCGTCTACTCTGGGAGCAATCAACACAACTTCCTTGTTGGCATTGAAAATGGTACCTTGTTTGTCATTGAATTGTACAATGTACTTAGCATCACATAGCTGACTGACACTAATGAGATTGTATTTGAGACCATTGACATAAGCAATCTGATGAGTGCTTATTCACTCATCATTTTTATCCATCTAAGCCCACAAAAACGTCTAAAAACACTGATATATTACCAATTATACTGCAGATATCCTTGGAATGTGTTTTTATGTATTTCAGGTACAAAGGATCGAAAACATGGCAAAAACAGACAGAATTGAGCTTGGAATGGAAAACGTGCTTTAAAGACGGAGCCGAAAGATGATTTTCTGCATTTTTAGAGCGGATACATTTTGAGGGAGGCTTGGAATCGGACTCAAAACCTAACCTAAACCTAAAATCACTAATTTACCTTCACCCAACCCAAAATTACCATTTTACCCTTTTCACAAAATCCAAAATACCATTTCTCTTTAAATCCTTATTTTTATTTAAAACCAATTATTTTTCAAAAACAATTTTATTAAAAATTATTTTCTCTAAAAAAAAAAAAAAATGTTTTAAACTAAAACACTAAAAATACATTTTATCTTTTAACAAATCTACAAAAACAAAACAACTTAAACCTTTTAAAACCTTAACCCACCAACCAGATTTGACCATGTTCTTGGTTTACAACTTGATAAAACACAACTTCCCCATTTCTTTGGGCAAAACCAAACCCCACTCATCTTGTCTTCATCTTCCCATCACTCTCAACCCCCCGGTCCCAAATCTTATCGAGCCCCCACACCATGGCTCACATGCCAGCAGGCAATCCCAAAGGAACCATTCAGACTCACAAACCAAAGGGACTGCTCAGTTGGATAAGTGGTGCCCAAGCAAGATTGGATGGGCATGGTTTACTTGAAGAAGCACAAATTGGACACAAGTCATTCCCTTTGACAGAAAACCAGAGCGAGAGAATGACCAAGGTTTAGAACTTAGTATAAATAGGAGTGTGTTAGTTTGTAAAAGTCTTGTCTAGAATTTTTTGTTAGTTCCATTTTAATTTCATTATCATTTACTTTAAGTGTAATTTTTAATTTTCAATGCAATTTATTTCTGTTTTTTCATTTATGCATCTTATGTTCTTCAATTTTTACTGTCTTGAATGCTTTTCTTAGATGCTAAAAGGTGTTTGGCTTTAGTCGACTTAATGGTTCAAAAAAAAAAAGCTTTTTACCCATTTGACTTGAATAGTCAAACTCTTTTTTTAGTACTTAGTTAGTTTTTGCAATTAAAAAAAACTGTTTTGACATCATTTTACAAGTTTTGGTTAAAAAAAAAAAAAGCACTTTCATGTCTTCAAGATAATGCGCACTTAGTGACTTAAGGCTTGTTCAAACTTTAAACTTGTTTAGCCATCAAAATCTTTTCAAAATTTCTTTTCTTAAGACCTCACATACCCATTTCAGTATATCTCTAGTTTATTCGTACTTAGTATTACTTTAGCATAGCTTAAATTTAATTTTAAAATCACTCATGCCCTTTTTTTTTTGACAATGATCCACATTAAAAGCTGTTCGCGGCTTATTGTAAAACTGTCCAAAGCTTTTAAATTAGAAGTAGTTTTTTAGGGACACCTCTATCCCTAGTTTGCATGCCTAGGTTCCTTGTAGGATTAGGATTAGAAATAGTTGCTAAATTTTAAGCTAAAAGCTTATTACAGTGGGTGTTTCTTTGTCTAACGACTTTGCATTCCTTTTATTAGCTTATTTCAGCTCCATAATTGCTAAAACTTAGTTTTTTAGGACCTTTAGTGTATGAATTTAATATGTTTGAACTTGTTTTAGTTTTTATAGTACCTTAGTTAGCTTAAAATGCCCTCGAAACCCACCTTGGGCTTTAGAATCGATCTCATAGCTCATTTGTCCCAATTGCATTTTAATTCCAATTTTTAGATTAGTTAAACTTAGCATTAGATTCTATTTATGTTTTACAAGTAGCTTATAGGTAGATCTTAATCTTTTATAGCTTACTTTGGTAGTTAGAGCTTATTTTAATGCTTATTTTTGTACTTAAATGTTGCCCACTAGTCCCATTTGGTTCTGTTTTCTTCATCCAAAATAGTCAAACAATGACCCATTAGAAGCTCACATAAGCTCCCCAATGATGCCATTTAGCTTTTCCAGTAGCTTTAGTTCATGTTAATTTATTTTTTTTAGCTTACTTTAAGTTTTCTAGCTTATTTAGTAGCTTATAAATGTCCCATCACTGCCACTAGTTTCGTTTTCGTCTAACTGTCCAAATGCATGGCTTATTTTCATTGCTTATTTCCCTTATCTATTGCTTATTTTAGGCTCCTTTATGCTTTTTTAGTTAGTTAGATTAGGATGCTCATTAGTAGTTAGCTTATTTCAAGTTGTAGCTTTGTCCCAACAACTTGCTTAAATAAACACCCACTTAAGTGTTTCTTTGTTGGGAAATAAGCTGTACACAGCTTATCATCAAGTTTTTGTAAATTTAGTTTTCATTAAAGTGAGCTTATCTAGTCTTCTTTAAGTTCCAAAAGAAAAAGATCAAAAAAATAAATAAAAGGAAAAAGTGACAGCCATGGGACTTGAACCCTGTCCATTACTGCAAAAGAAACCCACACGTCCACAACATAACCAACTGTGCTAGAGTAATTATTTGTTAAAGTTATCTTTAGTTAAATATTTAAACACAAGTGGCAGTTTAGCCTACTTAGCTTATTTCCTCTTTTTAACAGCTTATTTCAAAAGCAGTACCAGTTTTTTTATTTTTCTTTAATTCCATAGTATTCAAAGTATTTATTATAAAATTTTCTGATTTTTCCAAAATCATTTAGTATTTTTAAATTAATTAATTAGTTAAATTTAGTATTTAATTCGTAATAAATAAAAAAAAAGTCGAAAAAATACCCGGCTTTTTCCTAAAATTATTTTTAGTCGTTTAGAATGTAGGAAAATTGATTTTGCAGTAGGTTAAATTGCATTATTTTCACTTTTTGAGGCTTCGGGATTAGCTTGGGGTTTTGGCATTTGTAGCACCCTAGGACTTAATTTAGCTTAATTTTATTGTTCGTATGCTTAGTAGTAGTTAGATTATCATTTACTTTGTTCCCGTAGCCTTAATTACTTTCCCTTTAGTTAATTTGTAAAAAACGTAATTAAAAACAAAAAAATCCCGAACCATTCAAGTTCTAATAACAAACCTTAAACGTCACCGTCAATTCACTCCTCGTTGGGAAACGACCCGGGTAATCACTTGCCCGGTATCACTTATATCATCACATTCGTGAGTTTTGGCACGTTAACCCTTTTCCTAAAAGGTTGATTTGTCGATTCTCGCGTGTATCTTATATTTGATATATTTTCTACTATATCAAAATTTGGCGCCGCTGCCGGGGAGGTTGTGTGCGACAATATCGTTAAGGTTTGACGATTAGTGACTTGAAGATCCTTCCTCGTGAAGTTATTTTCTTCCCAAAAACCCAAAAATATTTTCCTTTTTCAAAATTTATTTTCCCTTTTATATTTTCTATTTATCAAAACCCCAAAAATATTCTTCTCATTCCTCTTATCCATATAATTCTATTTCTCTTACCCTCTTTCACCGTTTCATTCTATTCTTCATATCCTCTCGATCACTTAATTCTATTTCTTTAACCCTCTACAAGTTTAATTCTCATGGCGACGATCGATTATCGTTGTTGTTTTCACTGTAAAGGCCGTATGGAAGAGGATCAAGTTTATTGTCTCAATCCCGATTGTTTATGTACTCGGTGTGGAAGGGTTGGTGCAAGCAAATATTGTTATTGCTATTAGTGCGAGTAAGCGATAAAAAACTCGATGATTCTCAAGTTTTTCCGACCTCCCACCTCAACGAGATTTGTTCTCTTTTTTCGAGCCTAACCGTCTAGAATTGATCAAAATCTTTCGCGGTTTACGGTTAAGTAAGAGAAAGAACAAGAACGGAGACCAAAACGGAAGTGGTGGAAATTGCTAGCTCTCGAGAGCACCACTTGTCCCATCTCCGGAATCTTCAAACGAAATCGTGAACATGATTGAAAACTTCTTAAATGAACTTCGTCAAGATTCAACTTCGGGAAATACAAATACGACTTGTGATATTGTTGAGCCCTCGATCCCTATTCCCGAGGCCGAGATATCTTCTTTCGATCAAGATTATTGCTACGGTTGTGGAGACGTGTTACCGAAAGGTTTTCGTTGTTTCAAATGTATGTGCGAGAGGTGTGGAAATTATCTTACTAATGGATTTTGTTCGATTTGTGCCGGGAATTCATTCGCTTATGATTCTAATCCAAATCCTTTCAATTATCCTCAGAACGATTTCAACTACCCTCCACAGAATTCATACGAACCACAACCGTACTATCAAGATTTCAATGATCCTTCATTTTGAATTTCTCTCCTCAAATTCCTTATTGTGCAAATTGTGGGTGTCCTCATTATGATTACCAATGTCAATCATGGAATCAAAATACTATGGACCGATCCTTGTTATAACACTTCGGTTTGATAATTTCCAACCCCACAATTTCCGTCGTTGAACAATATCCCGTCATTGATCAACATCTCGTGAGAAAAGTATGCTAGAAGAACTTGCCGAAGACCAAACGTCTCGCAAAAAAAAATCTATGCTAGAATTACGAAGAAGAGGAGAGCGCTAAGATTCAAAATGTCTCGAAGAAATACGAATCGAAGAACGAGCACTTGCAAGACGTGCCCGATGGCTCGCGACTTACATTGACGATGATGATGATAGTGATTATGATGATGAAAGTTTGTCGGCCGAAATCACACCCAAAGAGCCCGTTAACTCTCTAAGTATGGGGGATGAGCATCTTAGCACTATTCCGGAAACGGAATCATCGTGTGCTGAGAACCTTGTCCCATCCCCAAGTGAGTGCGAGGGTATCTCCGATATGAGGTGTGATGAGCCTATTGATGATGATTCTTCTCCTCCCACCCCTAATGATTCAGTTGAGATGATCTCCGAATTCCGAAATGACTATACGTCGTTGACGATTCCTTATCGTGGAGACATCGGTATGTTGAAAGATCCTTCGAGCTCATCAGCTTGAAGAGTGAGAGAGATTTTGAACTCAAGAACGAGAAATCGACACTGATTTTGATTCGGATGATGAAGATAATCTTGTTGTGTCTGAGGAACCTTTCTATGGCATTCACTAATCCTCTGTTTGACTTAGATTCTGAATTCACTCAAATTTGAATAACAATCTTTGACATTCAATGGGATAGTGACCTTTACTGGAAAACCGTTACCTCTTTTACCCGAATTCGAGGATTCCACTCCGAAGATAAGAATAGTGGCAATCCCCCGACTTTAGAACTTCTCGAGGAGTTGGCCGATGAACTCGCTATTGATCATTCTCCACGGGGAGATGATGATGTGCACCGACTTTGAAGCCGACCTTACCGAATAAAATCTTTTATACAATAGGTCTTCGATAATTCGTAGTGACACTCTTATAGAAGATTCGACTTTCTTCTTTCTTGAGACGACTCGATACCTCGGGTTTTTAGTTGTGATTATGGCTTAGGTCCATCTTCCACCCGTCCGCGCAACTAAACCGCCGGATGATGGAACCTCTTCTAAGCCCGATACGGATATTCTCATTGCTTCAGTGGTGGATAAGATTGTTGAAAATTCGCTCAATGTTCCTCAATCTAATCTTTTGACCACCCGACCCACCCGTTGTCATCTCAATGACACCCTGCTTTCTTATCCCATTTCTTCTCCATATCTTAACTCCTACGGGAGTGAAGATACCATCTTTGACCCCGTTTCTCATTCTTTTGAGTAGGTTATATCTCATCGAGTGGAACTTTCAGCACATTCAATGTTTATCCAAACTATTTGAATGAAAGTCTGATTGAGATTTTCTCTTCCACTTGCTTCCCCATGAACCAATGAATTCGGGGTCGAGTCAAGCTAGCGACTTGGTTAACAAAAACAGTAGCATTTCATGGGTATCCACCCATGTTTCTACGACTTTCTTTCTCTTTTCTAACACTAAGTGTGGGGAATTCCCCAACGTTGTTTGCTTATTGTGTGTTTGCTCTCGTTTGATTCGTAGGTATTGATGATTGATGCTTGTTTTGATTCAGCCGCCTAATATCCGATCTTTTTGCTAACGATTATCTAGGGATATCTTTATTAATCATTTTTGTGAAAAAAATTTCGCTTCCACACTTGGCTAGTAGTATTACCTTTTTCCGTTCTATAGTTTGGGTGCAGCCGGTACTTTGAATATTGAGGGAATATTCAATTCTAAGTGTGGGGGAATTCTACGAATTTTGACCACATGTTTACCTTCTAGTACCCTAGCACCCCGTTTTGACCACAAATTTTAAAATTTTATCGTTTTAAGTCAAGTATTTACATTTACAAGAAGTGCTACACAAAATAAAAGCATTGATGCTTGGTATTAATGGTAGTTTAGTCTTGATTCGGCTAGAACAAGGGGAATCCCGACTCTGTTAGAGTGTTGATCTAGTCGCTCTCTTATTTAGGCTAAGGTTTTAGGCGTTGTGCAAATGAAAATGCTAAGCGTGGAGTAGTTGGTTCTCTTTAGAGCTTATATAAGTAATCTATGGCTTTTCTCTCCCGAAGCTAACTAATTGGACTTAAATACGTGTTCATTGTCAAACTTTTGAACATTCAAATCGTATTGTTACAATAAAAAGTTTTTAAGCAAAATTGATTTAGAGTCCGAGTTCAACTTTTTTATTTAAATTTCGAGCATACTTTTCTTTAAATATGAATAATGTTGCAAAATGAAAGTATCGAAAGTTGCTTGAATGATGCAAAAGTTGCAAGTTTAAAGTTCAAAGTCAAAAAAAAAAAAAAAGTGAAAAGAAAAAAAGTGAAAAAGTGGAAAAATGAAAAATGAAAAATATGAGTTGCGTGAATAAAAGCATTGTGTTGCTTATGAATAAATGTGCGAAACATGCTTTTTCTTAAATTTAAATCGGAAGTTGAACTCGATTCGTGATGTTTAAAAGTTTGACGGTAATTTGGAAATCCTGATTTCAAAGATCGAAAGCTCGATACTATTCTCGAGGGTGAAAACCTAGCCTCCTTAAAGGACAAGCTGAGAAGAAAGTCGCAACATGGAGTGATCTCACCTTTGAATCTCGAATTTCTAAATTGTCGTCGGTTGTAATCCATTTAGGTTTTGTTTAAATACTTATTAACGGCCGTAGAGAAATCTTTGGAATCGAATTCCCGCTAATTCGGTACTATTCTCGTGAGGTGTCAAAGCCGGTCACTTAAAACTAATGTTTTGGGATGTTCCGAGAAGAAAGCCGCTACATGGAAGAGGCTCTTTCGATCCTTAGACTTTCATCGTTCCGTGGAGGTTAGTACTTTAGTTAAGTGGATAACAACCATAACAAATGTCGATTTCAATGGTCAAACTTTTGAAAATGAGCACACACACTTAAATTTTATGAATTGCGGGAGTTAAAAGTTAAGTCTCGACTTACATAGATTATTTGTATAAGTAGTGTTAGCATTTTAGAAAAACGTTTGCACAATAAGTTTAAGCTTGGTTTGAGAGTATAAAAAAGAGGATGACGATTACATTCCCGGAGACACACCCATTTTGCGTGAATCCCGTTCTATGATGCCATGTTTTGATGATCAAGCATGTTATTTATTTACGTTCAAGTTTTAAATTCCTCGTAGTGAATAAAAAGTAAACGGGTATTCTTGGTATTTTCATCCTTTCATTACTTCATATGATCGGATTGCTAGGGGTAGCAATTGATGTGTGGATTTGATGAGTGCTTATTCATCATTTTATCCATCTAAGCCCACAAAACGTCTAAAAACACGATATATTACCAATTATCTCTGAGATATCCTTGGAATGTGTTTTATGTATTTCAGGTCAAAAGGATCGAAAACATGGCAAAAGCAGAAGAATTGAGCTTGGAATGGAAAACGTGCTTTAAAGACGGAGCCGAAAGATGATTTTCTGCATTTTTCAAGCCTGGGATACATTTTGAGGGAAGCTTGGAATCGAGACTCAAAACCTAACCTAAACCTAAAATCACTAATTTACCCTTCACCCAAACCCAAAATTACCATTTTACCCTTTTTCACAAAATCCAAAATACCATTTCTCTTTAAATCCTTATTTTATTTAAAACCAATTATTTTTCAAAAACCAATTTTTATTAAAAATTATTTTCTCTATTAAAAAAAAAAATGTTTTTAAACTAAAAACACAAAAAATACATTTTATCTTTTAACAAAATACTACAAAACAAAAACAACTTAAACCTTTTAAAACCTTAACCCACCAACCCATTTGACCCCTTCTTCTGGTTTACAAAACAACAGAAACCTGCTTCCCCATTTCTTTGGCGCAAAACCCAAACCCACTCATCTTGTCTTCATCTTCCCATCACTCTCAACCAGGTCTAGGCTCACCTCAACCCCAACACCCACATGGCTCACATGCCGCCTTAGCAATCAAGGAACCCATTGGAGCTCTAAGAAAGCACAAAAGACGGCTGAATTGGATAAGAAAGTGGTGCCCAAGCAAGATTGGATGGCTGTGATTTACTTGAAGAAGCACAAATTGGACACAAGTCATTCCCACACTGACAGAAAACACAAGACAGAGAATGACCAAGGTTTAGAACTTAGTATAAATAGGAGTGTGTTAGTTTGTAAAAGTCTTGTCTAGAATTTTTTGTTCTAGTTCCATTTTTAATTTCATTATCATTTACTTTAAGTGTAATTTTTAATTTTCAATGCAATTTATTTCCTGTTTTTTTTCATTTATGCAGATCTTATGTTCTTCATTTTTCTGTCTTGGTGCTTTTCTTAGATGCTAAAAAGGTGTTTGGCTTTAGCTGACTTAATGGTTCAAAAAAAAAAAAAAAAGCTTTTTACCCATTTGACTTGAATAGTCAAACTCTTTTTTTTAGTACTTAGTTTTTGCAATTAAAAAAAACTGTTTTGACATCATTTTACAAGTTTTGGTTAAAAAAAAAAAGCACTTTCCTGTCTTCAAGATCTGCACAGAACAGCAGCTTAAGCTGCTGTTCAAAGGGCTTTTTAAAGCTTGTTTAGCCATCAAAATCTTTTCAAAATTTCTTTTCTTAAGACCTCACATACCCATTTCAGTATATCTCTAGTTTATTCGTACTTAGTATTACTTTAGCATAGCTTAAATTTAATTTTAAAATCTGCTCATGCCCTTTTTTTTTTTGTTGACGGTCAGCATTAAAATTTGTTGCGACTTATTTGTAAGCTGTCCAAAGCTTTCAGTAGTTCAGTAGTTTTTAGGGACACCTCTATCCCTAGTTTGCATGCCTAGGTTCCTTGTAGGATTAGGATTAGAAATAGTTGCTTAATTTTAAGCTAAAACAGCCCCAGTGGTGTTTTCTGTCCCTAACAGCTTTTGCATTCCCTTTTTATTAGCTTATTTCAGCTCCATAATTGCTAAAACTTAGTTTTTTAGGACCTTTAGTGTATGAATTTAATATGTTTGAACTTGTTTTAGTTTTTATAGTACCTTAGTTAGCTTAAAAATGCCCTCAAAACCCACCTTAGGCCTTTTAGAATCTGATCTCATAGCTCACTGTCCCAAATTGCATTTTTAATTCCAATTTTTAGATTAGTTAAACTTAGCATTAGATTCTATTTATGTTTTACAAGTAGCTTATAGGTAGATCTTAATCTTTTATAGCTTACTTTGGTAGTTAGAGCTTATTTTAATGCTTATTTTTGTACTTAAATGTTGCCCACTAGTCCCTTTTGGTTCTGTTTTGCTGTCAAAATAGTCAAACAGCAGCCCCATTAGAAGCTCACATAAGCTCCCCAATGATGCCATTTAGCTTTTCCAGTAGCTTTAGTTCATGTTAATTTATTTTTTTTTAGCTTACTTTAAGTTTTCTAGCTTATTTAGTAGCTTATAAATGCACCCAAGTCTGCCACTAGTTTCTGTTTTCTGTCCTAACTGTCCAAATGCATGGCTTATTTTCATTGCTTATTTCCCTTATCTATTTCTTATTTTAGGCTCCCTTTATGCTTTTTAGTTAGTTAGATTAGGATGCTCATTAGGTAGTTAGCTTATTTCAAGTTTATTGTAGCTTTGTCCCTTAACACGCTTAAAACCAAACAGTATAAGTGTTCTTGTTGGGGAATAAAATTTGTACCGCGACCTAATCAAGTTTTTGTAAATTTAGTTTTCATTAAAGTGAGCTTATCTAGTCTTCTTTAAGTTCCAAAAGAAAAAAATCAAAAAAATAAATAAAAGGAAAAAGTGACTTGACCATGGGACTTAGAACCTGGTCATTGCTAAGAAACCCACTGCATCAACATAACCAACGTGCTAGAGTAATTATTTGTTAAAGTTATCTTTAGTTAAATATTTAAACACAAGTTAAGGTTTAGCCTACTTAGCTTATTTCCTCTTTATGACTTATTTCAAAGCATTACAGATTTTTTTATTTTTCTTTAATTCAGTAGTATTCAAAGTATTTATTATAAAATTTTCTGATTTTTCCAAAATCATTTAGTATTTTTAAATTAATTAATTAGTTAAATTTAGTATTTAATTCTTAATAAATAAAATAAAAGTCGAAAAAAAAATACCGGCTTTTCCTAAAATTATTTTTAGTCGTTTAGAATGTAGGAAAATTGATTTTGCACCCGTAGGACTTAAATTGCATTATTTTCACTTTTTGAGGCTCGGGATTAGCCCGGGTTTTCGCGTTTTTGCATTGTAGCACCCTAGGACTTAATTTAGCTTAATTTTATTGTTCCGTATGCTTAGTAGTAGTTAGATTATCATTTACTTTGTTCCCGTAGCCTTAATTACTTTCCCTTTAGTTAATTTGTAAAAAACGTAATTAAAAACAAAAAAATCCCGAACCATTCAAGTTCTAATAACAAACCTTAAACGTCACCGTCAATTCACTCCTCGTTGGGAAACGACCCGGGTAATCACTTGCCGGTATCACTATATCATCACATTCGTGAGTTTTGGCACGTTAACCCTTTTCCTAAAAGGTTGATTTGTCGATTCTCGCGTGTATCTTATATTTGATATATTTTCTACTATATCACAATCCTAGAGAAAACTATTCCATTACAGTTTACTGAACCATAACCTTCAGTGGGACATGATGAGTTATCACCAAACACTACCTTTGGCCCTGGTTCCTTTACATACTTGTGCGGATATTCCTTCACACCAGTCATACTTCTTGAACATCCAGCTGTCTAGATGCCGGATAGGTTCCTTGGCATGCCTCACAAGTAGTAAACTGAATTATTTCTCTTCGTAACCACTTACTAGTGGGTTTTGGTCTCATGGTCTCTTTGAATTGAGCAATCGATTCATGGTGGGTGGTGGAGTGCAATGAGCTACCTGGGTTTACATCCAGAGACAGAGGATGACTCTGTGGATTTTGGTTGTTTTAAACTTCTTCTTGCATGGATGACATTGTCATGTAGAATGTCATATGAGCTGTGTTGCAAATATCACAACATGTTTCATAAGACAATCATGGACGATGATCATTAAAGCCAGTGTGGGCAAGGAGGAAAAGGCTTTGCTCTCAACTTTGAGCTTTGGATGAAGCATACTGATGACCAACTTTGGTGTAGTTTTCTTGAGCGAGGAAAGCTCACATATTGCAAGAGTGGTCAGCAGTCCTGTGATCATCCTTTTACAGATCATGCAAAAAGGATTCTATAACTATTGTCATTGGTATGGCGGTATAGTGGCACAGATCACACTTACCTTATTTTTTGGTGGTGGCTTTTGACTTTGAGGAACTGGGAAGAGCGACTTTGTCTCCTTGATGGATTTGAAGACCTTTTCAATAGATTCCATTTTGTCCCTTAGCTTTCTCACAAGTTGTCAGTTGCTAAATCCGACCCGGCTTAGTGGGGACGAGGATGTGGAATTTTGGGGTTGGATTCTTGTTGATTTGGTTTTGATGGTCTTTTCAAATGGTTCTACCAAGTCGGACAACTCTTTTGGAGAGTGTGGATTGGCAATGTAATGGAGTAAGCTCGAGAGCTAGGATCGGCACGAAGAGGTTCCAAAGGTGGAAGTTGTGCTTGAGATTCATCTTCAGAATCGGTGTGTTGATCTTCTTTGGGTACATCGGGAGTCAAGCATGCTCTTTTAGAGCTTGACTTCGAGCTCTAGAATTTTTCGAGTCAAAGTTAGGAAGCTTACTATCAGATTAAGTCTTTCAATCCAATCGCGGTCTTGGGCAGATAACATTTTGGTAATCATGCCACCAGACACAAATGGTTTAGGACTCTGGTCTTTGTAGAGAGAGTCAGTAAGATGATGTTCAACTATGACTCTCTTTTTGCTACTGGGGGCACCCACAGCATCAAAGACTATTGGATTCTTGGTGGTCCAGCTATCAATGATTTCCTTTTCTTTCTTAAGTTCATCTTGAAGAGCCTGATTTCTTTTAACTAATTCAGTGTTTTGAATCTGTAAGGTGATAGCCTCAAGCTTGTTTTGTTTTAACACAAGTAACTCATCCCTACACTTATTCAATTCAAAACTTAACTTGTTGTACTTAGGAAAAAGATTTAATCTTTGCTCTTCTACAAACTTAAGATCAACATTGATATAGTTCATATAGGACTGCCAATCAGAATCATCATCCATAGAAAGTAGAATATTTACCTTCTTCATTGTGATGTTGACCCATTCTCCATTTCTGGCATGATTCTTTCCAACAGCTAGCTTGTCCTCTTCTGAGAGGGCCATCGGTGCGCTGACATGCACCATTTCATCATCTGATGAGACTGGCTCTTCATCCCAGTCGAAGGTTTCTGCAACAAGACCTTTGTTTTTACCCTGCACAGATTGAACATTTTTGTTGCGAGGGTGGCCTCAAGTAATGCAAGCGTAGCTTTGATCTTCCTATACTTGGCTTCAAAATCTATTGTTTTGTTCGGTCGATTATTCGAAAGTTTTGATGAGACTGATAGATTTTAGGTTGAAATTTGCTAAAGCGAGGACTGTTGACCCGATGGTCTGTAAGAAGGTTCAGAAATTGTTTTTGAAAAACAGTCCTTTGCAAAATGACCCTTTTGTGACACTTAAAGCATTCAGTGTCCTCGTTAGCTTGCAGGTTGAAAAACCTTTGTTTCTTTTAATAAACCTTCGAGTTTGCAAGGAGTGCCCTTTCCCGAAATTCAACGTTCAGGTCATTTAGGTACTCCTCACTTGATCTCTCATCAGGCTCATCATCAGAATTTTCTTGAAAATCTTGAACCACATTGTTAGAAAAGAAGGCAATTGATATAGGTGAGGTGATGGTCATGGACTTCTTGACTTCCTGAGACTTCTTTAAGTCAGGGTATCGTCTGTTGATGAGTTTTCCTCATAGACAAATTTCCCATAAATTTTAGGAAGCTCAAGAGTTTGGATGTGATTTGCATTTCTAAGTCCCTGAGAGAAGTTTAACCATTTCTCAGGGAGACAATTAACAAAACCAACATTTATCTCATGTTTGGATAACTTAACACCATCATTAGCCAATTCATTTAAAAGAGTTTTGTAACAGGTGTAAGTTTGAGAGAGTTTGAGTCCTTAGCCGAAGGTGTTATACTCAAGTTTCAGGTTCATTATCCTGTTTTCCTTGGTATCAGATGGACCTTCATGGCTATGGACCAGGTCATCCTAGGTTTGTTTAGCCGTGTTACACTTATAACTGACTCCATAATATCATCAGAAAGACATGATATGATGATACTTTTGAGTCTTTGGTCTTGGTTGACCACTCTCCTTTCATCCAGTCCTTGAGCTTCAGGTTTGGAAACCTTCGGTCTTTGGGACAAACGGGCCCTCATTAATACACTTGATATAATAAGGTTCCATCCCAATCAAATAGTAAAGCATACGCTTTTCCATTTGTTGAATTTGCCAACTTCAAGTCTAGGGGAACAGCTGAATAAGCTCCACCCTTTTTATCGACTAGTTGGGGTACATCAATTTCAGCCATAGGAATCCTGATTTAAAAGCGTTTTAGAGCGGCTTAAAAGGTTTTATAATCAGCTTTCTGATACCACTTGTTATTCCCTATTCACTATTGTTAAAAAGGACAATTAAGTACTTAAAGCAATTTAACAGTGAATAATGACTGAAGTTAACATAAGTAAAACACACATAGTAATTTTCAACATCATATTCTTATTAGAAATAAATCAAAAGAATACGTTACCCAAGTACTTGTGGAATAGTACTTGGGATTGAAATGACAAAGTTTGGGTGACTCCTCTTTAAGCTCAGGCTAAGTCTGAGCACAACTCTTAGAACCCACCGAGCTAGCTCAAGGATAAAGTTGTATTTGGAGGAGTGAAAAGTTGGCTTGTGTGTGTGTGTTTTACAATTCACAAGCTTAAACCTTTCACTCATTCTCTTATGCTATTTATACAAGTATGATTATTAACTTTATCCTAGAAGACAAAAACATGGATCACAGCAAACTCAAATATTGATATATCGGTTCTGTTCACCTTTCTATAGTAGGCGTGAAGCTTCTTTCCTTGATAGAGAATGCGTTACTATAAAATGGGAAGATATGATCTTGATAGATTGAGACGTGTATAGACGGATAAACACTTGAGGGACTTAGTTTTATCTGGTAAAACTTTCCGCCTAATCCAGCTCATTCTTCGTCTTTAAAGTCTTCATCTCTTCTTTTCGTTTGTCTTCAGGTGTTTACAGTTGGAGAGGAGTCGAAGGGATTCAGTGAGTTATTGTCATCACTCATTGAATCCACTATCTTCTTCTTGACTTAGTCTTCACCCTTTAAGTTCCGCCTTGCAGAGTGGAGAAGCTCCTTCTTCGCCTCATACTAAGTGTCCTGAAGATAGCTCACTGAGAGACTATGCGCTCAGTGACCTGATTGTGTTTAACGGATTAAATACTTAGGGTATTTTCTATTCAAATCCTAGTTTAAGGGGTTTGGGTATTTACTGAACCCAACACATATAATCAAGTTATCAAATCATTCGTACATTACTAAGTTTTAAGTCAACTTTACTACATTACTATATATAAGTTTCAAGTCAAGTTTATTACATTACTACATTAAAGAGATGAATCGTTTCTTGAATTGAAGAGATAAATACAATCGTTTCTTGACTTATCGAATATAAGGTTTCCCACTTTTCACTTCTTGACTTTTTCACATTTCAATATTGACCATTTTGCTTTTATATGTAGTTTAGATAACTGTTGTGGGTAACCATATGCTGATTGACATAACCATGTTCTTTAATCCTTGGTGCTATCTTTATTAAATCACCAATGTTGTTAACAAATAATATGTGGCATGTTTTCTTTATAATATGTGGCACATCTTGCTTCACATATTTGTTTAACAGTTTGATTTAGGTACAATAGTTTTTTATTTATGTACGATAGCTTGCTTCACATATATGTAGAAGAGTTTGATTTAGGTACAAATAGTATATGTAGGATTGTTTGATTTAGGTAAAATAGGTTTTCACAAAGTATGTACAGCAGAATATAATTAGTTCAGAATATTATGGACAACATCTTCAAGAACAGTGAAAGAAATGTGGAAACCTTAGTTCATAATATTATGGACAACATTAAATGGAGAATAATGAGTTTTACTGTGAAAGATTCTGTTGCAGTAAAGATTGTGGAATATAAA
>OU343222.1:121636544-121702650 GCA_910596185.1 Chrysanthemum makinoi | reverse complement strand
TGGAATGTGCAGTTAAGGACAACAAAAGCCAAAGTCGTTGAAGATGGTAGTCATTAGTGTAGTGTATGTCATGTTATGAATTGATGAATTGTATAGAATAGAATCAGGTTATTGTTTGCGGGATAGGATCCTCTCAAGTTATAAATAACTTGATGGATCAAGTAAAGCAATTATCAATCATTGGATCGCTTAAATCAAAAGAACATGAAATGATTTGAGATATTGGATTTAATCCAATGGTTAATACTTGCAACTTGATCTATCAAGTTATTTAAAACTTGAGAGAATCATCTTCCATTGTTTGCTTGTCAGTTAAACAACTTATTTGTTTAGTCTCTATATCACATCATGGGGGTTTGCCCATGAGTGTTAAATAAAGTCTATTGCACTTTTTGTGATTAATAATATTTCACTCTTTCACAAACAATATATATATATATATATATATATATATATATATATATATATATATATATATATATATATATATATATATATAATTAGTTTAGGATATTTCATATATGACTTTGTTTAATTTAGATATTTTGTTTGGTTATAGGAATGGGTAACCCAAGTGAAAAACTAAATTTTACTGCGGAACAATTGAAGTTTTTCTTGGAGACATGTATCGATGAGGTCAATAGGTTATAGGTCCTAATGGTGGTTTATTTGTGGACTCTTGGAAAAAAAGTAGTTCAAGCTCTTGGGGACAATTAAGGAATAAAAACCACTAAAAAAATTGAAGAATAAGTTTGACTACTATAAAGGAAAGTATCATCTTTGGGAAAACTTGAAAGGAAAAACGGGAAACATTTTCGGAAACAAATTCATTCATCTTTACGGAAGAAGAGTGGAAAGAACTTAATGCTAATGTGTGTTTGTAACTACTTTTAGAACTTTTACAAATACTCTATCTAATATCAATAGCTATGTTATTGATATATTTCTTTGTGAATTTTGATGTTGACAAAAGAGAGAGCTAATAACTTGAGAATAGTCCATTGCTTTATCCTCACCTTTGTATCTGTTTGTATCAAAAGTGTGATGCCACTAGTCCAAATTGTCAAGTTTTTGAGAAACGGAATCGAAGACCACCATCATCTTCCCATAATCCCGTTAACCAAGTACTTGAAATTCAAGATGTTCCTATTGATGAAGATGGTTCTCTGTTTCCTCCACCTACCAACGAAAACCATGATGTTGATTTTGACACCGGACATGACAACGGTTTTGAAGGTGGTTCTCCCATTCCTCCTCCTAAGTAACCTAGTCGAGCTAGGCCAAAGGAAAAAAATTAAAGGTGGTGTTTATGAGTTCGAGGAGGATATGAAAAAATCGATTTATTAACATGGCTAAAGATGTTTTTTCAAAGAATAAAGGACCTTCTGCAGATGAGTGTCATGGAAACTTAAAGATCCTCAGGTTGGAATCTAATGATCCATTATATTTGGAGGCATTTCTTATCTTTAGTCAACCATGATGCATCTATAGAGACACTTGGATGACCTTACCATCAGACCCAAACGTGTTAAAAGGCTATATTCAAATGGTTGCGAAGCAGTTGGGTCTTATTTGAATGTTGAACTATTAGGTGTCTGTGTTGGACTATTTGTGTTATGTGTCAACTATTTGTGTTTTGTGTAACTTCGTACCTTGTAATGTTTAACTATTTGGTGTTTTGTGTCATTTGGTACTTTGTAATGTCGAACTATTTGATGTTTTGTAATGTAGAACTATTTAGTGTTTCGTACTTTTCAAATAGTTCAGCATTACAAAAATAGTTCAACATTACAAAATAACAAATTAAACAAAACACCAAATAGTTAAACATTACAAAGTATCAAATGACACCAAACATCAAATAGTTCAACACAAACACCTAGTAGTTCAACATTTAAATAAGACCCAATTGCTTCACAACCATTTGAATATAAGCCCTTTAACACATTCGGGTCCGATGGTAAGGTCTTCCAAGTGTCTCTATAGTTGCCTTGTGGTTGACTAAAGATAAAAAATGCCGCCAAATATAATGGATCATTAGATTCCAAGCCGAGGATCTTTAACTTTTCATGATGCTCATCTGTAGAAGCCCCTTCATTCCTAGAAAAAACACCTTTAGTCATGTTAATAATCGCTGTTTCATATCCTCCTCGAACTCAGAAACACCACCCTTAGCTTTTTTCTTTGGCCTAGCTCGACTAGGTGACTTCGGAGAACCACCTTCAAAATCATTGTCATATTTGGTGTCAAAATCAACATCATGGTTTTCGTTGGTAGGTGGAGGAATCGGAGAACCACCTTCATCAATAAGAACATCTTGAATTTCAAAACTTGGTTAACGGGATTATGGGTAGATGATGGTGGTCTTCGATTCTGTTTCTCAAAAACTTGACGATTTGGACAAGTGGCAGCACACTTTTGATACAAATAGGTACAAAGGTGAGGATAAAGCAATGGACTATTTCTCAAGTTATTAGCTTTGTTTTTTGTCTACATCAAAATTCACAAAAAAAATATATCAATAACATAGCTATTAGTATTAGATAGAGTTTTTTTTAAAAAATCATAAAAGTAGTCACAAACACACCTTAACGTTAAGTTCTTTACACTCTTCTTACGTAAAGTTATATGAATTTGTTTTCAAGTTTTAAACGTTCATGTTTTTCCTTTCAAGTTTGCCCAAAGATTATACTTTCCTTTATAGTAGTCAAACTTATTCTTCAATATTTTGAGTAGTATCTATTCCGAAATTGTCCTCAAGAGCTTGAGATGTATTTAATTTCTAAACTCGTGTACGCAAAGGTTAAAATTATCAAAAGAAAAAACATGAGTCGTTATTGAATTGATGAAGCATTTTAACAGAGGGCGGTTATATATGTAATTAGAGAGCCCAAAAAGCTAATGCTAGATCTAAATGCTTCTTGATGAAGCATTTTAATTGAGGGCGGTTATACCCAATTGAATAGTTAATTGTCTATTGTCAAACAAACATTATATTTAAACCACTAGTCGTTAGTTTCTCCAAAACGCTCATAAATGCTTGATGCGAATCATACCCTAAATGCATGCTAGATAGTCAGATAATTAATTTTTTCGTTGACCAAAAAATCATCTAATAGTAACCAAGTTTGAGTATGTTTCAATTTAATCAATCTAATTTTGTTTTGATTATAAATCCACTCAAAGTAGTAATAATGTTTCATTCTTGTGAATTTTTTATGTTTAGAGTGACCTGAACAAAACACTTCTCACAATTAGTTATTATTTTGTGGTTATTTTTTATGTTCAATTGTGCATTAATTGTACATTTGTTCATAAAATTGATTGGAAGAAGTCATATTAAGGAGATGAGTGTTTATTATTAAGGTACAACATATGAATGCGTACATAATACTTTAACTACACCAATTTGAAACAAGATCACAAGAATGATACAATTTTTAAACTTGGATGGTTTTTACAACTAATATAAAATTTGAATTGTTTAATTAGAACACTCGTAAAACTAGATTATTCTTATTATTATTAGGTGACAGACATGCGATCAAATAAAAAGTATTGAAAATTTAAAAAGTTTAGAAAGTAATCTTAACCGTTGGATTAAACATCCAGATCATATCAAGAGAACATAAAAAGGTTTATCATTTACCACTAGCAGTGTCCCGCACGATGCAGCTGCGGGTAGTCTGTAATTTAATTTTTTTCGGATAATAATTTATTTCATTTGTACGTTTTTAGTAATAGCTTTATTGATTAGTTTGTTCATTTAGGGACTATAAACAATGACAAAAGTTTGGTGAAACTTTGCTTAGTTTGTATTATTTTGTTTGTTTGTTTTTTGTGTTTAGTAGCTTGCTTGGTTTGTATAATGTGTTCTTTTAATGGTATTTTTTTATTGAAAGAGGTTTTTTTTAAGTATCATTAATTAGTAGCTTGCATAACTTGTACTATGTATTTCAATACTTGTAAATTATCATTAAATGAGTGTTTTAAGAATGTATATTAATTATGTATCACTTATATTAAGATAGATTTAATGGAAGAAAAGGGCTTGCATGACTTGTACATGGTGCATACTAAATTGTACTCTTTCCGTCTCAAAATTATTGTCATGAGAGAAGTCATAAAGATTAATAAAAGTGGAGTCATTTTAATTTTCAACCACTTAAATAGAATATTCCCCCACTTTATTCTCTAGTTTTTACTTAAAAAGTAAAGTGGACAATTATTTTGAGACATCCCGAAAAGGAAATATGAACTATAATTTTGAGACGGGGGAAGTATTACTTAAAATTAAGACATTTAATGAAGAAAGAAGTCTTTCTCCATTATAAGATAGTAAGATAACAACTCATCGTTTTAGTTTTCACTTTTTTAACAACTAATAACCACAATCGAATATGCACATTGCGGCTCAACCTTCTCGGAGACCTAAAGCGAAGCCTTAACATGGGGCCTTTTTATCAAAGTTATTTGCAAAAAAATAGTTTATATAAAATTTACTTTTCAAGTTTGATTAGTTTCTCGAAATCAGTATAATATTATATTTAAATTTCAATTGATAAATGAGCCAACAAATCTAATCTTTTTGTGACACTTTCGATCGTAGATAACTTTTGATTAACTTTGGTTTTGAAATACTTCTTTCTGCTAAAGAAATTGCTACCGAAATGGTTAACATTATTCTATACACCATATAAGTATAACGGAAAGAGTTTAGATTTATAATTTGAGTAAGTTACCGAAATGGTTTCTTGAGTAAGTAACCGAAATGGTTACATTATTCTCTCAAAACTCTTAGTTTAGAAATTATTCTTTACCATTAATATCCAAACAATTTTTATAATATGACTTAAAGAACTTTTAAGGTTCAACAACTACCTTTTTAGCTTGTTATCATCCAAGGATTATATATTTTCAATGCTAAATAGTAAACTAAAGATACCTTCTGGCGGGACTATCTCTCTACCGTTTGTTCCTTCTGCTTTACAGATGTATTTACCAAGCCACACTGTAGACCACGTTTTTGTGTTATGGGAAACTCTCAATGTTTCTTGTTACAACATTGTGAGGTTGAGGGAAGATGTTAGCAAAGTGACCCATAAGAAGCTCGCGGCCCACTTAGCTTTTTAAGGTTTTACTTTAAGTTTGTCTTATAAGTACTCGTTGTTTTCTCTTAGTTCATTTATCAATTGAATAATACTTTGCATAGTACGTGTGGTTTCTATAGTTATCACGAATGAGAACTACGCCAACTTTTAACTTAGCACCAAGTCCAATTTGTCAAGTTATGATTATACCATCAACAACATTCAATTTTGATTATTATTTCATGTTCCTATACCGCGTCAACGACATTTAGGACAAGTAGTTCACATAAACAAACAAGTATAATGATTGATCAACCTATGCTGTAACACCCCCAAAATTTCACAGCGGAAGCGTTCGGGTCATGGGGTGCTACTAAATCAATATACACAACACAAGGTAATAAAGAATGGAAATTCTATTTCATTTTCAAAATATAGATTAATTTAAGAAATAGTTTTACATCATTGTTTCAAAGTGCGGAAGTAAAGCCCAAAAAATATATGTTGTCCCATTAAAAGTTGTATTAAAATGTTTGGAAACACTTCGGATGCCAGTCTTCAACGAATGCCTTTGCCATTGCCCTTGCGAATAAGTAAACCTGAGAAAAACATGCTAAAATGTCAACACAAAGGTTGGTGAGTTCATAGGTTTAAGTTTAAGAAATCAAGTTGGACCACAGTTGCACATATAGCATCTCCGTGAATGACACTATATGCAAAAAGGCTATTACGCTAATACCAAGTTCATGCGACTGAAACTACGACAGTGTGCATGCGTCTAGAAGCATGATAAATAAAAGCCCAGCAAGTGTATTTCCAGTACACTCAATCAATACGATATGGTATACGTTCGATGTTTGCCTATCCAGTCAAACTCGAACGGGGGTGTCATCCCCAATAGATCTATTCATAACATTCGCGCCTCCCCAAAGGGAACTAACGGTAGCATAGTTGGGATTCAAGGTTGTTTCACGTAATAGTGTTTTCAGTTTCAGGTCCGAAAAGAGTTTTGCATGTTTCTCACCCCAAAGTTTTATAAAACAAGTAATAAGAGTAAAAGTGGGGCTATAAACTCACCTTAGCAGGATGGTTGACAGAGTAAAGTAATGTTATCGCAGAATGGAAAATGGCTCCAATGGACAACCTGAATAATATGGAAGTTTGAGATAAGTTGGACTTATCAAGAATAGTGATTTGAAACAATGTCGGATGACAAAATTGTTTTGTGGCAAAGGTGGCTTGTGTGGTAAAATGTTTATAGTTAAAAAAAACAAAGTTATATACTATATAACTTGTTTGTTAAGTATAAAGTATCGTTATTGTTTATATTTCCTTGTTATGAATAATAATGTGTGTAATCTATCAAAAGTTGTGAATAATAAGTTGTAGTAAATGTAGAATATCTTTAGTTAAATGAATAGATGATTTTTGTAAAAATAATCATTTTCTATATATTCAAGTTAACCGTTAATAACATTAAGTTCTATGTTTTGTAACCACTATGTTAAACATATTTATTTAGACGGAAGAATAGTAAAATGTATAAGTTAAACTTATAAAAGTTTTAGGGCAAAAAAAATAAAATAAATAATGTTAAAATATAAAACTTGAGGGGTTGAACGTGTGAAAATTAATATAAGTTAAAAACTCATATAATTTTAAGAAAAGTTGCAACTTATTTGAATTGGAAGGGGTTGAAACTACCAAACTGTCAAAGTTGCAAAAATAACTAAAATTAAAACTGCCACTGCTTAGGCTCGAACTCAGGACCCCTCGCTTCCATGCAAACGACACAACCAACTGAGCTAAGGGTGTTGCTTGGTCCAGCTATGCGCGTAGTTATTTTTAATGTATGTGAGGCTGTTATAAATTTGTGATCGTGTATATGCATGTAAAACTTTTGTGTTTCGTTCCTTCCTTCTCAAAACAGTTTCCATCTTTTTCAAACATATAAAAACTACCAAGTTCAAGAGTCGGCTTATGTTTACAAGGACGAGACCAAATAAGCTCAAATGAGTCTCGACTCATTTGAGTTTATTTAACTCAAACTTCCAAGTGTGACCAAAAATGTAAACCGACGGGTGTGATGATTAAAGAGTTAGTTTATGTTTTCAAATAAATAATTTTACATCATTTTGCTCATTAATAAGCTAAGAGGTCTCGGGTTGGGCCTTGTGGCTCGATATAAGTTCGGTTTGGTTTTCGTTTAAAGCTCGATACGTAAAATAAGTTTTTATGTAGCGAATAAGTAACTACCATTTGACAATAAGCTATATGAATCATTTGGGCACTTGAAAGTTGACTGTGTAAATGTGTATATATATGTCGATTGTTATAGTATATTAGCAATATTTTAGTTTGTTAAGTCATTTAGCCACACAAGACTCTCATGATGCACTAAGCTGTTTTGGTTTTGCATGAAAAATATGTACGCATGAAATAGAAAGAAACAAATGTGAAGTTTATAAGCATCACATACATGGCATATGTGTATGCATGAAAGAAAAAAAAAATGAAATGGTAAATGAGTTTGAGAGTTTGAGGCTCACAGTGGGTTTCGAATGAGATGGCGAGTGAATGAGTGAGAAAAGCTCGAGATGGAAGAAACCCGATGTGCCAACTAGATTTCAAAAGCTTATACCCGCCTAGAAACTAAATCGAAAGGACCGCTTAGCTTATGAAATGAAACCCGAAAACTTGTTTCTCCTTCTTCTCCTTCGACAGTGGCTAACAAATAAGTGAATGAGGGAAGTGTGCTTGAGTTTTTGATAGTTGTGAGATGAGAATTGTTTTTGAGTGTGATGATAAATGTTAAGTGTTTGAGCTAGTTTATATAGGAGAGCTCATGCATGGTCTTTCTTCTTTTACTAGTTCCAAAATGAGGTGCTTTGATGTTTCTTGAGCGTGTATATTATGGCAGCCAAGGGAGGGCTCGTTTTTGTGTTGTCATTGTCAAGTGAAAGAGATGATCAAGCATGCTTGATAGTTACACATCTTTGAGGTGTTGAGTCGTTATCATGGAAGCTCTAGGTCAAAA
This sequence comes from Chrysanthemum makinoi, assembly GCA_910596185.1. Taxonomy (NCBI): domain Eukaryota; kingdom Viridiplantae; phylum Streptophyta; class Magnoliopsida; order Asterales; family Asteraceae; genus Chrysanthemum; species Chrysanthemum makinoi. Next base: position 121,694,523 of record OU343222.1, on the reverse strand, counting down.
AAGAAAATATTGTTTAGGCTATTCTAGGGTGGCTTGTAGAGACTTTTGGTCTTCCTTTCTCTTATACATACCCACGCATGCTACATAGGCCAAAGGTGGAAGCTTGTTTTGGTTGGGTCTTGATATCAAACACAGAAATCTAGTACTTTACTTGCCATCTTTTGTATTAAAATAGGATAGGGGAGCTTAGGTAGGCTTGTCTCACATGCATGCAACAAAAATTGACAAGGTTGTGCTTTGTTTTTGGGTTTCGTTGACTACACAAGGAAAAGAAAGAAAAAAAAATAGACTTGTCTCCTAGGATCCAACAAGCAAGCTACAAAAGATGTCAAGGTTGCTTTATCAATATACATACGCACACTTTATTAGGATGTCTAGTTTGTTTTGCTTTTGGTGACACGCATGATATACAAAGACCAAGGAATCACATGTACCAAATTGTTGTTTTTGTTGGCTCGTAGTATCACAGAAAGCATGGAAACACAATTGCCAACATTTGAGTTTAAAAATATAGGGTGTGCTTGGGTTTTGAGAAATAAAAGGGCTAGGTCCATGATTTTTGTAAGATGTTAGGTTGGATTGGGTTGAACACACGAGTCCAATAAATGTGAAATGAATTTTTTTTGGGTAAAGGGGAGTAATCCTGCACCCTGGTAAATATAATAACCAAATAAATGTTTAAGTACAATGTATATGAGTGAGATCCCATATATCAGCCCGTTACATAGGCATAGAGCTTACATAACAAGATACTTCCAATTATCTAAACAAGAAACAAAGCACTACTCAAATGATAACATATGCCACAACGAAAGAAGATTATTTCCTAGGACCTTGAAACGTTGTGCCATACATGGCGTTAAAGGCATCCAAATTCCCAGGAAGATCACGAACCTGTTTCGCATAGTCATCGAAGTCATATTCATCATACTCATCTTCATAGCCACCACCAAATATATTAACAGACTCATCAAATGGGTTAGCAACAACCTCATCTTCAGAATCAGACACCTCAATCTCTCCCACTTTAGAAAAAGGGTTAGCTCTCTTAGTAGAAGAGGTAGACGGAATAGGTTGACCATCATCATCCATAAGAGTAGCTTTCCCAGCAATAAGTAGTTTTTCAATCTTACCAATTTTCTCAACTATGGGAGTAGAACCAACATCCATTGTTCCCATTGAATCACACACAAGCGGAACATTTGATGTAGAACCAGTCTTATTTAACACATCCTCATTAACCTCCATTGTACGACCCATCATCTGCTTCCTTAGAACAACCAGTAGAATCTCCAATCATTGCCTCCTCATTAACCTCCTCATTGAATCAACCACAGGACTTTGAATGCCCGTGTCCTCATGCACCTCAAGTGTCCCAAAGGAGTTAGAAGTAGTAACAGGAGTACCGTAGCATTACAGTAGCAACATCCGACGTCTTCTTCTTTGGGATATAAACCTGCTTCCTAGGAGCAAATTTAGGACCCTTACCCATATTAATACCGCTAGACAACTTCGGACCTTGGGGTTTGGCTTTCCGATTCTGCACTACCTTAAAACCATCATCATTCACATCCAAGTTCGAGGTGTGATGTGAAATGAATTGATTCGGGTAGTGTTGGGCTTAGAGGCCCGGCGGGAAATAAAAATGTAAAAGTTTATTTATATATTTATTTTATAAAGTTTTTATTATCGAGGTCGAGGTGAAAAAGAAAAAAAAAATATATCCCGTAACTGGACGTGATTATAGTTCGAAATGAAAAAAAAAAATATAGTCGCGAAAATCGGTAGGAAAATTTACGAGTTGTTATATATGCGTACGCCAATAGTGTATATATACAATCCCAATCACCAAGAAGTTATATAACAATATATCACAATTAAACACAACTGGATCTTGTATATAACATAAATTTTTGCAACACAAAATCATTCATATTTATTCTAACAAGGGGTAAAAGCCATAAATGCTTAATGTGCTAACAAAATAGACTTATTCTACATACTATATTTTTTTTATTGTCAATATGCCTAATTAAGTTCTTATTTTTTTTTCATTACACATAATTAAATATTTTTTCTTATCTAAAATGACTTAAATGCCCTTAAAGCTTTAATAAACAAATTATCCCATCCACAAAACCTGCAACTCATTAAGCACCACCACTTTAAAGTACCGTATCTTATTTCATCACCAAGAACAAAACAAGAACATGAATGTTCGGTGTGGACATGAACGGGCTGCAATCTTGATAACAGTTGTGGGTGAAATCATAAATTCATAATGGTAGGGGTTCTTGGTACCATGACTTATTATGTTTTTAAGTCCAAGAAAACACGTCAAAATAGGAAGAAGGAGAAGATTGCAAAAAGTGGTTCAAACTCATGGCATCATTCCAAGTTTTCAAACTCAGAAGTCGACATAATATACGCAATATGAGGTAACATGTAGTGATCATTCCTCTTATGTTCATATCCAGGTTTTAGTCAACAATCGACCCCCGAAATTTTGAAGTCAGAATACTTGATCTCTGGTTTTCTTGATTAATGACCATGCAATCTGGTAAAAATACCAAGATCCTTTGATGGCATAAGAAGCTATAACCGAATACTTATCGAAAAGAACACATTGACCCGTAAATGGTTTCAAAGAGTATGGGGTATTTATTATATTGTATTCTGATATGAGTTCACTCATAAGCTTGTTTTGAGCAATGGCGAATTGGCGACGTTGTGGCAGTTAAAAAGCGTTGGTCAAGCTCTAAAAAGGGTGATGATGAGGATCTTGAAAATGGGCCCGTCTCCATTTCGGTTTTAGATAACGGGTTCGAGGCTGAGATGGAGACGTTAGGGAAGATTAGACACAAAAACATTGTTCGGCTTTGGTGTCGCTGTTCTACAAGAACGTGTAAGCTTTTGGTTTATGAGTATATGCCAAATGGTATTTTGGTGATTTACTACATAGTAGTAAAAGTGGGTTGCTTGATTGGCCCACGAGGTATAAGATCGCGGTGGATGCTGCTGAGGGGCTTGCTTATTTGCACCATGATTGTGTTCGGCTATTGTTCATAGAGAAAGTTATGGGTTTGCGGTGATTTTATTGGATGGTGATTTTGGTGCTCGAGTGGCTGATTTTGGGGGCATTGTTTGAAGACGTGAGAAATGATGAAAATACCCTTAATAATTCCTATCAGTTATGTGCAATGAAAGAAAATACGAACTTAATTAGGCATATTGACAATAAAAAAAATATATAGTATGCAGATTGAGTCTATTTTGTAAGTACGTTAAGAATTTGCTTTTACCCTTCTAACAACTAGTTCACATCTTCAAATGAGTGCAAAGGAAGATTAGTCCATCATTAAACTAAAGTAAACATTCAATTTTGTTAAGGAATCAGAAATCCTTCATTTGATGGAATTGGAATTTAAAACATTCCATTCCTTAAACAAACCAAAAACTTCACGAAATGGAATCTAAGGGCACGTTTGGTAGAGAGAATTTTAAAGAAATGAAATGAAGCAGAGAATAGAATCTCAGAGAATAGAAATCAGTAGAGAATTTTGTTCAATTCTAATGTTTGAAAACAACAGAGACTTGACCTGAGAAATGAAAATTTCTTTTATTTAAATAACATTTTATCATATAAGACTCACATGTATTTGTTTGTTGATTTGAAATATATATATTTTATTTTTTCTAAATAACAATTCTTAAAAAATATTTAAAAAAAATTAAATTATTTAAAAAAAAAATATTTAAAAAAATATATTTTTTTTAAATTTATTTACTTTCTATAAAAAAAAATTTTAAAAATGTATTTATTAAAAAAAAAAAAAAAAAAAAAAACAAACTTGTTTTTTCTAAAAAATAATTTTTTAAAAATGTATTTATTTAAAATAATTTTTTTTTTTAATATTTTTTTAAAATATATTTTAAAAAAAACTTATTTTTCTTTTAAAAAAATATTTAAAAAAAAAACTTATGTTTGGAACTAAAGTACAAATATAAGTTGAAAAAGAAAAAAAACATATCATGAAAAAATATTACGAATACTAACAATTCTCATTTCTCCAATTTCCAACCAAAAGGGATGGAAATCAAACTCTAAAATTTACACTACCAACTCATTACCAATTCTCTCCAATTCTCCTCATTTCTCCGTCTTTTAATTTCTTTAACCAACCAAACAAAAGAATTCAATTCATTTCCATTTCTCTTTTACCATTTCTCTCTACCAAACACACCCTAAATTCCACTTGCAAATTTCCAACCAATTAATAGATTATGGAATGGAATTCAGAGTTTCAGACGCCAAATCCACCAGAATTTCATGAAATTCATGAACCAGACAGGCCCTTAGGGGGCAACCAAGTATCCATGGATGTTATTGCAAGCTATGGGTATCTCGGTAACCGACCAAAGCCAATATATATGAGAAATGATACATGGACCTAAACTTAGGCATAAACTTAGACCTAAAACAACTTGGCATCATCCTAATGGATTGTAAAATAATTGAGTCCCTGTGCAGCCATCAAGATGCTGACACTTGATTTTAGGTCTAAGTTTAAGCTTAAGTTTAAGTCCATTTATCATTTCTCTATATATATACACTCAAATGTTTCAAACAGTAAAGGAAGTTGTCTCACTTGAAATTCAAGGTCAAAGTTCTAACAAATTAGCTAAATACCTTCTGAATATATAAAAGGAAACTTACCATCAGGGCTTCCTACACCCTGCCAAAGTAAATGAAAATTCAAGTCAGTATATCTCAACTATTTTACTGCATAAAAGTGTCATAGGAAGCAAATACCTTTTGCCACCGATCAAAATCCGTCAGCAGGTTTTGCTCTTTTAGCCAGTTTTCTTTGCCACCTGTGCAGAAGTTATAATGATTTATACACAATGAGAAACAGGAACTTATTTTAGATTTTAGAAAAATGGAAAACACAATCAGCATAAGAAGATTTTAGTAAAAGTCAATTCCATTGCTCAAACTATACAACTTGTTTAAAGACGATTAAAACTAAATAACTGAAATTACATGAAACCTTAAATACAATATGCAACCGATTTTCTTAAAATGATATCTAAGTTGTTATCTGAAAGGCAACCAACATGACATCTAACTGGAACTTGCTATTTGTTAGCCTAAGGTTTCTTTTCACAACCAATTACACATTCAACTGATGAAGATGTGTCACTGGTAAACATTTGCAATGATTGTCTATCTGTTTTCTAACAGCAGTCTAATGCCACATGCTATAACTATATGAAGTTACTTGAATCTATCCTTTTCTGACTAATGTACGTCTTAACTTGTTCTAGGTCAATGGGTACCGTGGAAGGACTTGCGAAAGATAGGAATGAGAGAAGGTGAAGTAGTTTTGTGATAAGTATGGTAAAATTGTCGGAATTGATTTACACCATATATAGCTCAAAGCCTAAAGCCCTAAACCCACAAAACGTTGGATTCTGTCACTCTCACTTCACCTTAAAGTGCCCTACGTGTGTGGACAGGATCAATAATACTGGTATGGTGGAAAAAACCAAGGTATGTATGTTAAACCTACCCAATTGTTCATAAAAATTTCACATAAATCTGATTGTATATTTAAGACGACGGTCTTCCGCTTAAAATTCGGCGTTGTATGGACAAAACGAAATCACCGCATATCAGCTCATCATGTTTATATAGAAAGTGACATGGGCTAGCTGGCCCCTCCATCGAGTTGAAATAGTAATTCATGTTAGCACACAGCCCATATGTAATAAAATCACTGGTTCTCACAGTAGTTATTGTTCTTACATGATTGTTAATGTTATTCACTAGGAAAAATAAGTCTCTGACCTAATTTTATAGAAATTTATTTCCATTTCACAATCGTCATTATATTTATTTCACAAAATATCATTTTTCCATAACGCAGAGCATAAGTTTATGCCAATGTTAAATATTGAGAACAATGAGATGAGCGGTTTCACTTGTGCTACTCCAAAAAGATTTGCCATTACCAATACTAGGTTCTATAAAATACTTGCCTACAGGTTTTACTGTTATAGATTGAGAACAAACAACGACTAGAAAAATAAAGCAACCAGCAATAACCTACAACGATAATTATGGTTATGAGTTGCACGGTAACGCTCTTTCATGAACATGTGAAGGAATGTAGATAGATTGCGTCATTAAAAAGAAACGTCAAGTAGATAATTTGTCCATTGTCACTTCAGCATGCTAAATTAGTCAGACTAGCTAATCGTGAAACCGAACCAAATAAGTGATTCATTATTCGAGTTAACCAGCTAGATATATGCCAAATAAAACGTCGAATTGAATTTCATATAATGGCCAGTGTCATATATACTAACACCGCCAAATCAAATTGTCATTTCTAACACGACAGCCCAATATCAAACACTCATTTACACTGTCATATGTATATGTAAACCAGAATATATAGTAAGAAAATTTGTTAGGAACATGTTTTATTATCAAGTGTAGGTCATTTCATTTTTAATAGGTCGTTAATAATAATGGTTTATAAATGTTTGTAATTAGATTCACAGCTCATGTAGTAAGCCAATGAGCTGTGATAGAAGGTTCTTCTAGAACCAAGGGGAAACACCCCTACTTATGTAATCACTATAAATACCCCCTCCCTTGAAGGGAGAGGGTGTTGGTTCTAATTGCAATTATCATTTCATTAATCATTGATTAGTTCCTTCCACTTTCTCTCACTAAAACTTTCTCTCTCTAGAAATACATAGTGATGTGATAGAATGGTGACCTAACAAGTGGTATCAAGAGCCAAGGGATAGTTTAGGTTAATATTGATTAGATTTAATAGAAATCCGTACTTAAAAACGTGTTTTAGATTGAAATTTATGGACTTATTGGATTGAAATACGTGTTTCTGCGAGTTTGGCGAGTTAGCCTTGAATTCTTGCGAGTTTCTCATGAATTTCTGCGAGTTTCTTATGAATTTCTGCGAGTTTCTCTTGAATTCTTGCAAGTTTCTTTGAATTTCTGCCAGTTTGGAAATTTTTAGAAGTTCTGCGAGTTTCTTTTTGAAGTTCTGCGAGTTTCTATTTGACATTCTGCGAGTTTGTAGACTTAAAGTTCTGCGAGTTTGTTTTCTGAATTTATGCGATTTTGTAGAATTAAAGTTCTGCGAGTCTGTTTTCTAAATTCTGCGAGTTTGTAGAATTAAAGTTCTGCGAGTTTGTTTTCTGAATTTCTGCGAGTTTGTAGAATTGAAGTTCTGCGAGTTTCTTTTTGAAGTTCTGCGAGTTTCTATTTGAATTTCTGCGAGTTTGCAGAGTTGAAGTTTTGCGAGTTTGTTTTTTGAATTTCTGCGAGTTTGCAGAGTTGAAGTTCTGCGAGTTTCTTCTGCAAGTTTCTTCTGCGAGTTTCTTCTGTGAGTTTCTTCTGCGAGTTTCTTTTGCTAGTTTATGGGAGTTTGGTGTTCTGCAAGTTTGGATTTCTGCTAGTAATCTACATAAACCTAAAACCACATCTATCCTTTAAAGATCCATAACACATCATCAACACAAGTTTTTTGGCGGGAAAATTTGAGTAAAATTTAATTTCTAGGGGAGACTAAACGTTCAATTTTTACGCGAAATTCAAATTTTGGTTTAACTGTGAAAATTTTGGTCAAAAAATTCAAATTTTTGGGCCTAAATTCGAATTTTTCGGGTCAAATTTGGCGTCAAAATTGTCATACCTCAAGTTTTTCTTACAACCTTAGAATTTCATTTTATAGTGAATTTCAAATTTTTGGGGAGAAAATTTTTTCATAATTATTTTTGGAGGGAAAATTAAAATTCACTATATCAATCAACAACAATTATGTCTCAACCACCGTATTCTTATCCCCATTACTCCTATTATTCTTATCAACCCCCACATCACGCCCCTCAACAAGCTCCTCCACAACCTCCTCAACAAGTTCAACAACGAATGTCAATGGTTCCACAAATCCCTCAACAACAAACTTGGTTTTCTCAAATGTGCGAAGCTGTTACAAGTCAGCAATCGATTCATGAAGCTGGTTCGGATACTCGTCCTCCAATGCTTACACCAGGCAATTATGTGCAATGGTCAAGTCGATTTCTAAGGTATATGGAACTCAAGAAACCTCATGGTAAGTATCTGAAGAAGGTGATACTAGAAGGACCGTTTCAAATGCCAACTGAAACTGTTCCCGGAGATCCTACAGTTGTTCCACCAAGACCCGATACTATTTCAATTGTTCGAGCCGTTTAACACCGAACAACTACTTCATCTTGAATCCGATGAGCTTGCTATGCAACAAATACTTCTTGGAATTCCTAATCGGATTTACAAAAGTATTGATGCATAGACAACTGCAAAAACTATGTGGGAACAAATTCATCTTTTGATGGAAGGCAATCGAACTGAATAAGATCGACATGGAGTCTAAGCTATATCACAACTTTGATGTGTTTACCATTGAGCCTAGGGAATCACTTGAATCATATTATCATCGTTTCACAAATGTGGTCAATGATTTGCATCGACATAAGATTGATCTTCCAACAATTGCTATTAACACCAAGTTTCTGAACTCATTAGGACCGGATTGTCATAAGTATGTTACTTTTGTTCGACAAGTCAAGGATCTTCATGATGTCAAGTATGGGTTATTGTATGATTATCTAAAACATCATCAATATGAGGTTCTCAAAGATAAAGAAGCTCGTGGCACACATGGTTTCCCTCCACCACCAATTGCTGATCAGATTTCTCTCATGGCACATGGTTATCCAAATCCTTACCCAAAGTCAAATCATGCTTTTGATCAACAACAACGTCACTTTGGTTATGCTCCACCCACACCTTCTCATCAACTCAAACCCGAAGGTGATTCTAACAATGCATACTATGCTCAAACCAATGATGATCAAGCTGATGCTTTTGAAGCATTAAATCATGGAATGGCCTTTATTGCTAAAGCCTTCTCCAAGTTCTCTACTCATTCAAACAATCGTCTTCGTTCATCATCAAATCCCAAAAGTCACGCAGTTATACAAGGTGGCAAAGTTGAGGTTCAGAACAGAACTAGTGGTCGTTGTATGATTACAAGTGGGTATTCTGGTAATTCTGGGAATGGTCAAACATCAACAGGGGGATCGGGTAGTAATAACTTTAAGAGAAATGTTCAAGTTGTGGAAACAGGGAATTCACCGGCTTCAGGATCTACTATTCGCTGCTATAATTGCAAAAAGCAAGGACATCTTGCTAATGCTTGTCCTGAACCATGAACCAGAGGAGGAGATTACTATAAACAAGTCATGCTGATGGCATACAAGGATGAAGCAGGAGGAGAACTCAGTGAAACTCAGCAAGGTTTTATGGCAGGTACTCTCTCAGATGATGAATATGAAGATTTGGAAGCAAATGCTGCAGTTGTTTTGATGGCAAATATGCAAGAACATCACATCAGTCAAACAGAGAATGGACCGATCTATGACAGACGTCTATCTCGGTACCGACACTGATATATGCCTCATAAATGCAATTGTGTCTGCATCTGCATCTGATGAGCATCAATCTGTTCAACAAGAATCATTATTTAATCATACTGAAGTTGATCAAATTAACCCCGTGGTTACATTTGATGAACTAAGTGATGACGAAAATAACGAGCATATTGAACAGAGTGAAGCAATTCATGGTCCAGATTCAGAATATCTGATTTCATTACTTTTGCCATTTCAAGCCCAAACTGCAAAATGTAATGAGATCAACCAAAACCTTAGGGCTGAGATTACCTCCTTGACTGCTGAACTTGAGAGTTGTCGAAAACGGATAAATGATTTTGAAACAAAAACCATCCGAGAAACAAGTTTTGAAGTGGCCTTTCAAAAATATTACGTTAACGAACAAAATCTTCAACATCAAATGCATGAAATTGTTGCGTCAAATAACGAAAAGATTTCTAAAATTGAACAAGAAAAGTCCGAACTTCAGAAAAACATTGAAAATCTTCAAACGGAACTTTCCAATACTAAACAAGATTTTTCAAAAAGTCGGTCAAATTTTTCTGAATTCAAGAAGAAATCTAATAAACGCATCGATGATCAAATCGAGGAAATTCTTCGATTGGAAAGACGGTTAAAAGATTTTGGTACTATTGTATATAAGATTGGCCACTCAGTAAAACATATTGAAATGTCAACCTTACTTCCGAGTCCTGATGACTCAAAATGTTTTTCTCTTGGGTATAATCACCCACGTTTTCTTCACACAGCTCTCAAGGAAATGCCCAAATTGTATAGTGCTCAATGTCTTTTAGATCCATGCATGCAGCTTGTTGTATTTGATTGTGAGGAACAATGGGCACAAGATGATCGAAGTCGCTTAAAAATGCGACAAAATGGAATTTTACCATATGATTAAACAAGAGAAAATGCTTCTTACAAACTGAATGTCATTTCAACACCATCGTATAATCTTTCTGAATTAACTGAGGCATCTTGCGTAGAAGGTCCCGTTCACAGTGTTGCACAAATAAATGGTCCTTTACCATCCTCTTGCAAAAGCAACTCGTTGCCAAAAACTCCTAAATCTTGTTTAGTATTACGGTACTCTCAAACGTTTATGGAAGATATTTCATTTTTAGAAACGGCAATTGAGAAAAATTCTGAGTTAAAAGCATCTAATTTTCAATCTGCTTATGCAAGAGAGCAAAGACAAATGTTTCTAACCCAAATTTCACCTCATGTCGCACATTTGCGTCTGTGTGCAACACACTGGGAAAGGGAACTTCAACAAGAGGTGACTTCAATGATTGAAGCTTTTAACACACTTGAAAACTCAGTTTCACACTAACAATGCAAAAACCAAGATCTTCAAAATGCCTTTGATCAATTGTTAAAAGATGCTCTCTCAGCTAATATTGCTTCTGTGGTTATATATTGTGAATTTGCTTCTGTGAAAGATACTGTGTTAACTGCTGAGAATCTCAATATGGTTCAAACGTTGGAAATGGCCAATCAGATGTTAAGGCATGAAATTGAGAAATTAAAAGAGGAAAATGGAAAAATGTTTTCACAAAATGATGATGTTCAATCTAAGCTTTCAATGGAGATTTCTGAACTTAAACGACGACTTCAATGGTGTCAGTCTCAAACAATTGAATCTGAAATTGCTTTCCAAAATCAAATAGAAAAGTTTTCTTTGGAACAGTCGCGACTTTCAAAAGTCGAATTTCTTGATGATGAAAATGCGTTGTTAAAATGTCAAATTTTCAAATATGAACAAGAGATTGCACAAGTCAAAAAGGAATATAAAACGATTTTTGATTCTCTTTAAACTGTTCGTTCTGAAGCGTCAAAAGAACTTGATCACCATGTTGAATACACTCGACAAATGTTGGGAGAACAAGGAAGATTAAATTCCATAATCAGTGATAAAAACACATCATCATTGAGCTTAAAGAAAAGCTAGCTAAACAAGAATCTAGCAAGTCTAGTAACACAAACGTGATTGCTCCTGGCATGTATATAATTGATAAAACTCAAGGAACTAATTTGCTTTCTTCCACTTCTAGAGGAATAGTTGCGTCTACTAATGTTAGAAGATCCGAGAATAAGAGACAACAAGAAAATACTAGGATCTCGCAACATAGGAAGAGCACTCGTCCGACATCGAAGTGAAGTTCATCTTAGAAATCGAATAAAATCATGTTGCATCTGCTTTAGATTCAAATTTGGCAACTTGTAATTCTAATGTCAGTGTAACAAATGATAAGTCTGTAAACGTCTCAAACGTTAATGCTTCCTGTGTTTTTTGTCATAAGAATATGTTTTCTGGTAATCATGAAAAATGTGTTGCAAACTCTCTGTTAGCTCGTTCTAAGAAATCTATAACTGGCCTCCCTCTAGGTCCACAATAGTTGCAAAATCGAATTTAGGGAAGGTGCATAGTGTAGTTTCTAAGAAATCTGTAGACACACCCATTCTTTGCAAAAACATCTCCTAAGAAAGTGTACTCACCTAGTGACTTCACTAAGACCAAAGCAAAAAATAATTGGTTATGGCAAAAATGGTTGCAGCGTACCTCAAGTTTTAAATGGATTCCTAAATGTGCAAATGTGTGTAACACTAACATAATGGAACCCACTAACTCTTTGGGTTCCATTGCTTCTATCATACCACCCTCGTTGTCTTCGTGTTGCGGTGATTCAACTTGTTCTATGGATATTGATAGCGGATGTACCCGGCATATGACAGGCAAACTAAAGTTGTTAGTAAATTTTGTTTCAAAGTTCATCGGTCGTCGGGTTCGGGAATGATCATTTTGCTGCAATAATGGGATATGGAGATTATGTTAATGGAAACATCGAGATCAGTCGGGTTTATTATGTTGAAGGTCTTGGACACAATCTTTTCTCAGTTGGACAATTCTGTGATGATGATTTGGAAGTTGCGTTTCGCTCCAAAACGTGTTACGTACGTGATTTGGAAGGACATGACTTACTCACCGGCAATCGGAGCACAAATCTTTATACGATTCCTATGTCCGATATGATTGCATCCTCACCGATTTGTCTTCTCTCCAAAGCAACTTTGACAAAATCATGGTTATGGCACAAAAGGCTTTCTCATTTAAACTTCAAAACCATGACTGAACTCGCTCGTCATAAGTTAGTTGATGGTCTTCCAAGGTTCCGATTCACCAAAGATCATTTATGTTCGGCTTGTGAACAAGGCAAGAGCAAGAGATCTAACTTTCCTTCAAAACTTGAACCAAGTTCTGAACATGTTCTTCACTTGCTTCATATGGATTTATGTGGCCCCATGCGTGTACAAAGTGTGAATGGAAAACGATACATTCTGGTTATTGTTGATGATTATTCACGATGGACTTGGGTCTATTTTCTTCGAACTAAAGATCAAGCTCCAATAATGATTATCACCTTTCTCACAAAGATTCAGGTTCAACTCAAAAACACCATTCAAATTGTAAGAACAGACAATGGAGCTGAATTCAAGAATCAAACACTTCGTGCTTACTTTAAGAAAGTTGGAATCACACATCAGACCTCGATTGCTCGTACTCCCAAACAAAATGGTGTTGTTGAAAGACGAAACCGAACGTTAGTGGAGGCTGCTCGAACAATGTTGATTTTCTCACAACTACCGGATTTCTTGTGAATGCTGTGCCGCTCAACTGCATGTTTTACTCAAAACCGTTCCATCATTCATACGCGCCATAATAAAACTCCATATGAGATTGTTCACAATCGCAAACCAGATATCAGATATTTTCATGTATTCGGTGCACTATGTTATCCAAAAAATGATCGTGATGATATTGGTAAACTTCAGCCGAAAGCTGACATTGGAGTGTTCATTGGTTACTGTGAAAATTCGAAAGGATTTAGAATTTGGAATCGTCGAACTCGACAAATGATGGAAACTATTCATGTCAACTTTGATGAGCTTACAGAAATGGCTTCTGAGCAAAACCGCTTAGGACCCGCATCCAACCGCCTAAACTTTCCCTCTTCATCAGCTGTTCCACCTATGGAATTCACTCGTCAACAATTGGAAAATTTGTTTGCTCCTCTGTTTGATGAGATTCCCGATAGTAGTGCTCCAGATGTATCGACTGTTTCCGCTGCACACCCTGATCATAATCCAATACCCGATACACCTGCCCCAACAACAACAACTGTTGCACCAGATGCACCGCTGAATGATTCTCAATCAACAGAAGAACACATTGCATCCAACACTGACACAACTGATGAAACACAAAATCAATAAGTACCCGCACCCACAGATTATGACGGAAATGCTTTCTTCAATCCATTTGCTCCGGCTCCACCCATTCATGATATTGGCGAGTCATCTTCACGCAATTTGAATCCGTCTAGTATGCATGCAACATTCAATCATCACCCTTCGACACATAAATGGACAAAAGATCATCCCTTAGTGAATGTGATTGGCAACCCTTCTAACCCTATCATGACAAGACAACGTCTTCACACCGATGCTGAAACTTGCATTTATGCTCTTACCGTTTGTCAAGAGGAACCTCGAAACATCAAAGAAGCTATGACATACGACAACTGGATTAAATCAATGCAAGAAGAGTTGAATCAGTTCAAACGTCTCAAAGTCTGGGAACTTGTTCCAAGACCAGATGGGATTTATGTCATTGGACTCAAATGGATCTGGAAAAACAAACTGGATGCTGAAGGCAATGTTATTCGCAACAAATCTCGTCTTGTGGCTAAAGGGTATTCTCAAGAAGAAGGAATCGATTATTAAGAATCGTTTGCACCAAGTAGCTCTCGGCTTGAAGCATGCGGATATTTCGGCATATGCTGCACACAAGAATATCACGGTTTATCAGATGGATGTGAAAACGGCGTTTCTAAATGGTCAACTCCGTGAAGAAGTTTATGTGGGTCAACCGGATGGGTTCGTTAATTCAGACCATCCTAACTACGTGTACAAGCTCAAAAAGGCTCTTTATGGTGTTAAACAAGCCCCACGGGCCTGGTACGACAAACTGTCAAAATTTCTTCTCGCTAATCAGTTTACCAATGGAACTGTTGATCCAACATTTTTCATTCAACGTCACGGGGAGGATATTTTGATTGTTCAAATTTATGTTGATGATATCATTTTTGGTTCAACACATAAAAAGTTCTCAAATGCTTTTGCAAAATTAATGAAACAAAATTTTGAAATGTCCATGATGGGTGAACTAAAGTTCTTCTTAGGACTTCAGGTTCATCAATCTACCCGTGGCATATTTTTAAATCAGTCCAAATATGCTCTTGAAATCTTAAAGAAACATGGAATGACCAGTTGTGATACTTATAACACACCTATGTCTGCGACATCACCAAAGTTGGACGCTGATTTACATGGGAAAGTGATTGACCCCACAAAATACTGAAGTATTTTTGGGTCTCTCAAGTATCTAACACCAGACTGACAATGTTTTTGCCTGTATATCTTTGCTCTCGTTATCAGTCAAGACCAACTGAAAGACACCTCAATGAGGCTAAAAGAATCCTTCGCTACGTAAAGGGAACCATTCACTTGGGAATCTGGTATCCGAAGGATTTTGGTTTTGCACTAATTTCTTTTTCAGATGATGATCACGTAGGGTGTTTAGATACACGCAAAAATACATCCTGGTGGTGTTTTTCTCGAGAGATAAACTTGTGTCTTGGCAGTCAAAGAAACAAGATTGTACATCCATGTCATCAACAGAAGCAGAATACGTTGCCATGTCAGCATGCTGTGCTCAGATAATTTGGATGAGATCACAACTGATGGACTACGGCTTTGTATTCGACAAGATACCAATGTACTATGACTCCAAGAGTGCCATTGCCATCTCCTGTAACACGATGACATTCCAAGTCAAAGCATATCGCTCTCCGATATCATTTCATTAAAGAGCATGTCGAAAAGGGTACAATTGAATTATACTTTCAGGGTACCAATACCATTGCTGATTCACCAAAGTGGGTATGATTCATATGTTTGACCGAAGATTGTCAAACACCAAAAACATTTCTTTGTAAATACATATTTTAAAATCAAAATACAAAAATATAAAATCTTTACAAAATCCAGATTTTCCTTTCTTTCATAAAAAAAAAAAAAAAAACGTTTTAAACACCCAGGGACTAATTGTGACAAGCTGTCATTCTTCTCCCTATATATATACTTTGATTTTATTCAGTCTTTATTCTCAAAACATCACAAACCAAATTAATCATCCGATCTTTCCACGCCATAGGTAATCTTGAGCTTGTCCATCATGGAATGATTGGTATGCGGTGTTTGACTCCGAAGATCTGGAAAATTTAATCTTTAGGATTAAAGATTGGCAGTTTGCCGTGGTTCTTTAAATTTGCAAGTTTGTCAAACACAAGTGTTAGCAATTTTTCTTAGGCTTATATTTTGGCGAGTTTGCCATTTCTTTGTCAAAAAATGAACATATTTTAAAGTTTGTCAATCAAGAACACAGTGAGGTTCAATACTTAAGTTTAAGATAGGATTTCTTAAAATCTTCTGAAGCAACTATTTCTTGTTGTTCATTGAAGTGGCGAAGTTTCTACCATATGTGTTTTTTGCGATGCCCAAAAGAGTTTTTCTCTTTCTTTATTTTTTGCAAGTTAATTAAATGTGTTGAGAAATAAGAATAAATGTGCGTATGACTTCGCTTATTTTTTTTGTGAATTTCACATTTAAATTCTTTTGTGAGTTTGCATAGTTTGTATGAGTCATTCCACTAACATGTCATTACAAATTCTTGGATATCTTGGTAAATGATTTGTTTCAGGTCTAAATATGTGATCTCTCACAAAAGACATGTTTCATGAAGAAAAGCTTGGGCTCCCTACTTATATCCCACACTTTGATTTTATGTCGATCTTTAGTGTCCCTGAGATCACTTACGCATCTCCATCGTAAATTCCTTCAAATGCGCAAAGACTCACACTTTTCTCATACCATCTCCATAGAAAAATAGAAAATGGGTTATGATGAGTCTTCTCAATCTCTGTCAAAGAGTTCTGATGTAAACCGGAAATTCATTCCTCAACCATGGTTATCCTTGTATACCATACTCAATCATTGTGTCACAGGAAAAGCAACCGGTCATGAACACCCACGCTTAGAACTTCTTCAAATCTTTTGGGGTGTCATTAATACACAACATCTTGATTATGCACAGTTAATTTGGAATGATATGATCTATCAAGCACGACAGTTTAGCAATAAGAAAGGGTATAAAGTTCCGTTTGCTCGTTACACCAAGCTTCTTATTGAATACTTAATGAAAGAAGATCCAAGCATCGACAAACGAATTGCAAGTGGTGATAAGTATCATACTAGTAAAATGGATCATGTGCTTAAAACTGTTAAAGTTCAAAGCACTAGTACAACAAACAAAGTCTTAAGAATTCCTGACCATCTCTTGAATGATGGCATCAAGCAGACTACCGCTTACATGGAATATGATCAGCGGCAGAACAGTTGGGATTATTTCTGCAAAACCAAAAAGTAGAGGAACACGATCCACTGTAAAACACAAGAAAACCTTGCAGATTGATGAAGATTTGTCCGATGCACAACATGTTGCTGAAGAATCACAAGTTAGTCATCACGATGAAGATGATAACCCTGCAGAAACTCAAAGACTTATCCAGGTGAAACAAGAAAAAGCTGCAAGACAGAGTGGTAAAACCATCAGTGATCAAACTCAACTACTTCAATCTCCTCGCACTCACAAAGAAGAACAAGCAATCCTGAAGAAAACCTTGCGTATCAACAAACGTCATCACCAAGCTAATCTTGAAAGGTTGCATAAGAAGGGTGAAGGATTAGGTTCTAAGGTGATTCCTGAACAAATTCAACAACCTATGAATGAATCAGAATCTTCCGAATCGGATAACTCAGTTTCTGCCACACTCTCTTCATCCGAAGATGAATCTGATCAATTCATTCGTCTCGATAATGAAGAATCTGTCAACAATGATGACTCTGAGAATGATGATTTTGATGATGTTTTCGCTGATAAACCACATCTTGAAGGTGACGCTCGTCTTTCTATATCACTAACTCAACCACCTTCAATATCTTCAGATCAATAGTCTAAGACAAATGTTCCTTCCAAAACCACCTTTAAGATCAGACTTCCCTCTCGACAAACATCTGAAGTGTTAGGAATTAGAAATTCCAGGTATTAAAAGAGTCGGTCACCTCAAGTATATGTAATTGTTAGAAAGCTCGTAGTCGTAGTTCTTTTATGTTAAGTAGTATTTAGTTAAGTAACACCGTGGAGGACGGACGGGTCATTACCCACTGTATGCACGATCCACGCCCGTTGTGTGGCGTTTTATTGTAAGACTATAAATACTCTCTACCTCCCAAGGTAGAGAGTTGGAGCTCATAATAAGATTTTTCTTTCTCTCACTAAGTTCCCTAAACCTCTAACTTTCTCTCTCTAAAAACCATCTTGTACGCCTCTTGTGATTATGGTTTAGTGTGTATGTGAAATCCAATATTCTACAATTGGTATCAAGAGCCATGGTTAGATCATATCTTACATATCTTTGGATTTCTAGTGGTTTTTAGGTGGTTTTTGAGCTTGAAAAAGTTTAGTGGTTTTTGCATCATTTGGTTGATTTCTAGTGTTAAAGTTTGGATTTTGGTAGTACTTTTGTGTTTAGAATCATCACAAGTGTTTAGGTTTTGATTTAGAAGGTTTGAATCATAGTGGTTGGGTTGTTTTTGGATTGAAAAGTGGTGTTTATGTGTTTTTCATGCTAGCTACTTGAGCCACGGAAAAGTTTTCTTGGTAGCGACTTGCTTTACAATTTGGTAGCGAGTTGTAGTTGAAAGTCTTAGCGAGTTGGGTTAGCGACTTATCTAGTGAGACAAGCGACAAAGCAAGTACACTTAGTGGATTCTCCACTACGGGTAGCGACTTGGTGGAAGTTAGCTACTTGTACTTGTGTTCAAGTTAGCGACTTGGTGTTAGCGATTTGGTGCATAGCGAGTTGCTATTTAGCGACTTGACACATTGGCTACTTGGATCTTAGAATTGTCACAAAATTTTCCTAGCTTAACTTGAATCTTAGCGAGTTGTTTATATAGCTTACTTGACTGTGTACTAGCGACTTGGGATTATAGTGACTTGGGTTTATAGCGACTTAGTAGTTAGCGACTTGGTTCAAGATTTTCTAGCGACTTGGGTGAATTTTAATACGGTTTTCTCTTGATTTAGTAAAATCCCGTGAAAGAATCTATTTCCGGTTTAATCATAGAGTTATAAAATCCCGTGTAATCTGTTAACATGTCTACCAACGTTCCTACTATCATCTCCATCGCATTTGTCGGGGATGTTCAAGCGTTCGGATACTCGCCCACCCATGCTTGTGACAGAATGACTATGACTCTTGGGCTCAACGAATCGATTGTACTGCTTGTCTTGGAAAGAAAATGGGGTCAACATTCTCAAATCCATTGATGAAGGACCTTACCGAGTTGAGACTACTAGAGATGTACTTGATACTAGCCAAGATGGAACTCTGATTTACGGAATGGATAGACCAAAGATGTATGATGAGCTTAATGATAAGGAGAAAAAGAGATTCGATGCGATATCGGGCTTCTAACATTATACTGCAAGGTCTTCCAAAAGACATCTACAAGCTTATCAATCACAACACCGAGGCAAAAGCTGTATGGGATAATGTTAAGATGCTTCTTTCTCGCTCGAAGCTAACTAAAATGAAGACCGAGAATCACAACTCTATGATGAATTTGAGCACTTCAAGATGAAACCCGATGAGAGTGTCTATGAGTACTATGTGAGATTTCATAAGTTGGTGAATGACATGAGGAACATCAGAATGACTATGCCTAACATTCAACGAACTCAAAGTTTGTAAACAACATGAATCGAATGGCACAAAGTTTGTCACTTCGTGAAGCTCACTAAAGGATTGAAGAATACAAACTATGAGCAACTCTATGCCTTCCTTCTTCAAAATGAGAGACATGCCATGTTTGAAAAAAGGATTCTTGATCGGTTCAAAACCCTCGAGAAACAAGCTCAATCAAATGATTCAACCGCCTTTTACTCAAATATTGGGATTACCACCAAAGCTTCTCAAGTTATACCCATGGGTAATGGTAATCACAAACTCATTCCCGATCTAATGTTCAAACAAGTCGATGCCGATGCACGGGCATAGGAAACTTCATTAATCAACTGCCCTTATGATAAGTCAAAACTTGAATTCTCTCCCACAAACCAACAACAACCTCAGAACAACATCTAACCCTCACAATCAAGCTACTTGTCGAGATGGGAAGATTGTAGTGCAACCGATTCAGAAAGACAAGTATGATCAGGGAAGAGGTGGAGCTAGTAGAGGTTATGTTGCAAATCGATCGGGGAAGGAATGGAAATCAAGGTCAAGCTAAGCCGATCAAATGTTATAACTGTGGTGGTGAGGGACACATTGCAAGGAACTATACATCTCCAAAACGCCCACGAATGCCGAAGTACTTCAGTGGATAAGATGCTACTAGTACAAGCTCAAGACAACGGAGCAGCTTTGGATGAAGAGGAGTTACTATTTTTCTTGAAGGGAAATGCCAAGACCTATGATGCTGATGTTGATGAGCAACATTCAAGAGATAGGTCACAATCATCGAATGCCTTTCAAGTAGCCGATTGTGATGCATACGACTTTGATGTTGATGATGGACCTTCGCACAAACAATTTTCATGGCTAGCATTTCTCCAATGGTCTCTCCTAAGGTCTCATCTTCACCACAAGTTGGTCCATCCAAAGACAAACTCATTTATGAGGTACTAAAACTATATCGATGATGTTGATATGCAAAAGATGCATGACAAAGTACAATCAAATGAAACTTTTGAGTCAAATATTGAAGATATGGGTAATATCAATGTTGTCCCATATGATCAATATGTGAAACAAAGTGAAAGTGAAGTTGTGCCAAGTGATGCATCTTCGCATCAACGATGACTATGTTTTTGATGAATACACCGCATGTGCCCCTAATGATTCTTATCTCGAACTTAATGCCTATAAAGAACGTGTTGCTATTTATGAACAACGTACTAAATTTGAGTTGACCACCGTGAGCGTGAAATGGATGACCAAATGCGCACAACTATTAGAAAAAGTAGGTTTAGAGAAGAAGTATTAAAACAAGAGTTAAACTCCTTACAAGAAAAGCTTTCTAAAATCGCTAAGCAAAAACAAGAACTTCAAGAAAATGTTAAAATGCTTAAGCAAGAATTCATGCTAAGGAATCAAAACTTTTGAATGATTTTTCTAATCTAAAAACCTTGAAAAACAAGCTTGAAAATAAGTTGTACATACAAGGAAATACCATTCAACGCTCACTTAATCACTAAGCATAGAGTTTTAGTGATAAGCATAGTACTCCCCTTGTTGAGGAACCAAATCCAGAAGTTGTTAAAAGGCTAGAGCTGCCCATAAGGTTATTTATGATGGCAATGAAATTCTTAAGCCTAGACAAAAACCTAGTTGCACTGAGTGCATCGAGGAAGATAAGAAATCGATGAAGTCACTAGGAAAAGATGAACGAAACTAGATGATCCTAAATGTAAAGAGAAGAAAATAAATATCACACCCCATGATTACAAGAAGGAGAATTGGATTTCCTTGAACAAGTTTAAGCCTCGGACATTGTTAACACCCGAACAAGTGTTCGGAAAAGGATTTAGATAAGCAAAAGCAGAGAATCTTGTTGTAACAAACCCCCCCTTTAGGAAAATGCCTTCAAATCGTGTATCCTCCCAATACACCAATGCATTTAGTTCCTAGAACTATTGCCACTAAGAGTAAGACCTTAATCACCAATATGTTATTCTTCAACTATTTGTCGATTTTGAGAAAACTTGTAAAAAAAGGATCACACCCTTCGATAATGAAGGGAAAGGGTTTTGAACAAACAAAAGAATGCTATCTAACCGAGGTCATGCCTTTCTTCAAACTACTAAAAGATCATTTTGAGAGTCTTAAAAAGGGGATAAATTGAGATATTAAAGGAATGGAAAAGGAATTTGATGCAATGATAGTTGAGGTTAGTGACTATGAGCGAGCATTAAAATATAATGAGATTGAGAGGAAGAACTTGCATACCTTGAATGAGAATCTTATTTCTAATGTATTGCTCAAGATGTGTTTTAATCGCTACAAATTGCTCCATTAATGCTTCTCAATTTCATGAATTATCATGTTGCTCGAAAGTTCTCATGATCGTGTCATTGAGCTTGAAAAGATTAATTCAAAACTTAATGAGAAAATTGATCGGGATGATCACGATAATTTGGTAAAGCATCTTTCTAAACTAGAAGTTGAACATTTTGATTTACAACTAAAATATCAACATCTAAAAGAAAATGTTAAAACCTCAAATATCATGACATCCCTGGATGTTCCCTGAATTTGATGCGCTTTTAAAATTAGCAAACGTGATGAACAGATTCGAGCTCATTGTAACACGATCAAAAAGTTGAAAGCCCAAATCTCTCAATTAAAGGGTGAAAAGAACAATGTGACCGGATCCCAAATGCTTCCTCCTTTAGATTCTCAGACTCTCAAACTTTTCATCTTCAAAACTTAGTTAATGCCTTACAAAAGGAAAACGAGAGTTTTCTAGAAGAAAATGAAAAAGTTAAACGACACTTTAAAGAGTTATATGATTCAATAAAAGTCACCGTGACCAAAACAACGAAAAAATAACGTCTCTACAAAAGGAAATTGAGAATCGAGAAGTCGTGAAAATGGGAAACCGCCACTTGTTTTAATAAGAATGTTGTTTCAAAGTCACCCTTAGATTGAAAATACACTGTGACGGTTAAATATATTCCTCCTCATCTTAGGAATAATGAACTGCTTTCATGACTATTGTGCTCACCTTAAGGATAGTCTAGAATGTCTCCGTGAGATTGTTGAAGAGGACTTCATTAATAAACCTCTTGATAGAGAAATGAGGTTTGCTTGCCTCCGTGCCAAACGATCTCAAGAGCTGCTTGAATGTGTAATTGCAACATGTCCAAAATCCTTAGGTGAAAAGGCAAAGCTGTGAAGCCTTGTTCTATGCCTAGTGCCAAGCAGGAAATCCTTTCTATGCCTAGTCTTAAGAAAGTAAACACTAATGTGCCTTCAAGTAGTTCGATTCAGATATGTTAGTGCTAAAAAAGTGAACTTTAGTGTGCCTGCAAATAGCTCAAATCACAGTCTTAAGAAAGTAAACACTAATGTGCCTTCTAGTAGTTCCGATCCTTGCACATCAAGTTCAGGAATGCAAAAATTAGATCAACCAACTAATGTTCCCATTCCCTCTACAGTAGTAATCAGTGACATTAAAGCGAAAGCGGTCAAAGTCTCAAGACAATACAAGGAATGATAGGACCTTGCAAGCTAAGAATGTGCATTGGAAGAGAGTAGAAGACCAATCTAGGAACTTTAAGCTTGAGTTGAATAAAACGAATCGTGTTGAGTCTAGTATTAGCCTTAAGCGCATCTGTAATTAATTCGAATTTCGATACTATTTGCAAACCTTGTAATGATGTCTGCTTGAATTCTGTTGCTAATCATGAATGTGGTGTGAATGCTTTGTCAAATGTTGTCAAATGCCCGATTAAAATTGTTAAGGCTAATAATCGTGCTAAGAAGGCAAAAAGGCAAAAACGAAAGATTGTTAGAAAAAAATGGAAGCCCACAGGAAGAACATTTATAAAGATAGGTTATTATTGGATACCTTTTGGCCATAAGAATAATCAGTTTTGCTCTCAAACTGCTAAGACTATGCCTACTAGAAAATGGATGCCTCTTGGTAGAACTATTCCCTTAAGAAGTGAACATACTTTGAATAGGTCAAATACGCATACACCAAAGATTGCATCTATTCCCAATGATTCCATTGCTTCTACTTCTGATATGGATGTTTCTATTTCCGATGTGGGTGTTCCAATTATTGTTACTAACCAAGTGGAACCCATTCTTGCATGGGGATCCCAATTATCCGCTTATCCATTCTTGTCTGTGTTCAACTGCAGATCGTTCAAATCGTTCTGTGGTACTTCGGACTCAGTCGCTCCAAGCATATGACCGAGACCGGTCATGCTCATGAACTTCGTGAGCAAATTCATCGAGACAGTTAGATTCGGGAATGATCATTTCGGTGCAATTATGGGTTATGGAGATTATGTTGTTGGTAAAAGTGTTATCTCTAGGGTATATTATGTGGAAGGTCTTGGTCATAACCTGTTCTCTGTTGGTCAATTCTTCGATTCTGATCTAGAAGTAGCCTTCAGAAAACATACTTGTTTCGTTAGAGAACTTGATGGTAAGGAACTTTTAAGAGGCTCACGTGGTTCAAATCTATACACCATCTCTATCGAAGATATGATGAAGTCTTCTCCAATTTCTTGTTGTCAAAGGCTTCGAAAACAAAGTCATGGTTATGGCATCGCCGTCTCAATCACTTGAACTTCGGCACCATCAATGATCTCTCCAGAAAGGACTTAGTTGTAGGTTTACCTAGACTTAAGTATGAAAATGATCATCTTTGTTCAAAGATGTCAATTGGGAAAAAGCAAAAGTATGCCCATAAACCCAAACCTACCAACTCACTCCGAAGTTCTTCATACAATTCACATGGACTTATGTGGACCCATGAGAGTGCAGAATATCTTTGGGAAGAAATATGTGTTAGTTGTGGTTGATGATTTCTCTAGATTCACTTGGGTAAAGTTCCTAAGGTCAAAGGATGAAACTCTAGATATCATCATCAAACTCATCAAAGCATTTGCGGTTCGACTTAACAAAACGGTCGAATCATCATAAGACAATGGAACTGAGTTTGTTAACAAACAACTTAGTGAGTTTTATGAAAGTATTGGAATTAGTCACCAAAGAAGTGTTCCTCGAACTCCTCAACAGAACGGTGTAGTTGAAAGACGCAATCGAACTCTTGTGGAAGCCGCAAGGACTATGCTGATTTACTCAAAAGTTCCAATGTTTCTCTGGGTGAAGCCATCGCCACTGCATGCTACACCCAAAATCGATCCCTGATTCACACCGCTCATGAAAAACTCCATATGTCCACAAATGTAAAACCTAATCTTTCATTCCTTCGTGTTTGGTGCCTTATGTTATCCAACTAACGAGGGTCAAGATTTAGGAAAACTTAGAGCTAAAGCGACATTGGAGTTTTGTAGGCTATGCACCAAACAAAAGGTTACCGAATCTACAACAAGAGAACCCGAAATATCATGGAAACAATTCACGTCACGTTTGATGACCGGTCAAATGGCTCCCGACATTCCAGCTTCGACCCGACTTCAAAACAGTCCCATTGGTTCATTTCTTGTACCAAACTCCTCTCAAGAACTCCATATGTACCCCTCGAAGATGATTTGAAGAAACTGTTTGATCCAATGTTTGATGAACAATATGAGCCAAGTAATAATGAGATGTCAATCCAATCAACAGAGGTTGCTTCTATCCCTGTCAATGAAATTAACCCTTCAACCTCTTTGTCATTAAGTCAAGAAGCGCCTGCTGTTGACCAATCTAGTTCATCAACAAATCCTCAATCATCAAGTGTACATCATGGAAATGCCTCGATTCAATGATGAAGTTAATCCCTTTGCTACTCCCAAAGATGCTCCATTTGAAAATATATTTGCTCAATCATCATCGAACCATCTTCTACAGAGACATCGACCTCGCTACTTCAGCCCCTCAACAACAACCACATGAACACCTCGTAAAATTGACTCACGATCATCCATTAGACAACATCATTGGAAATCCCTCTCGTCCAAGATCCACACGGAAACAACTTGCAACCGATGCCTTATGGTGCTTCTTCAACTCCGTACTCTCTAAGATCGAACCAAAAGATGTTAAAACCGCCATGAATGAAGACAAATGGTTCAATGCCATGCAAGAAGAAATTCATGAGTTTGATCGACTTGATGTATGGGAATTAGTACCTGCTCCAGATTGTGCTATGATCATTGCTCTAAAGTGGATCTTCAAAGTTAAACTTGATGAGCATGGTGATGTTTTAAAGAATAAGGCTAGATTGGTTGCAAAAGGATACCGTCAAGAGGAGGGTATAGACTTTGAAGAATCATTTGCTCCAGGGGCTCGAATCGAGGCAATCAGAATATTCTTAGCTAATGCTGCAAGTAAGAACATGGTAGTCTATCAGATGGATGTAAAGACGGCATTTCTGAACGGAGATCTTAAAGAAGTCGTCTACGCCGCCAACCCGAAGGCTTTGTGAATCCAGAGCATCCTACTCACGTTTATCGCTTGAAGAAAGCTCTTTACGGTTTAAAGCAAGCTCCAAGGGCATGGTATGATACGCTATCAAATTTTCTTCTATCTACCGATTCAAAGAAAGGAGCAGCTTGATCCAACATTGTTCACCGAAAGTCGTGCAAACATTTAATTCACGTTCAAATTTATGTTGATGATATTATCTTTGCCTCGACCGACCCCAATGAATGTGATCGCTTTTCAAAAGAAATGGGTTCCAAATTTCAAATGTCAATGATGGGACAAATGTCATTTTTCTTGGGATTACAAATTTCACAAAGTCCCGGAGGCATTTTTATAAATCAATCTAAATATGCAAATGAGATTTTAAAGAAATTTGGATTTGATTCAAGTGACCCTGTTGACACTCCCATGATTGAACGAACCAAGCTTGATGAGGACCACTCATGGATCATGGTAGACCAAACGAAATATCGTAGTATGATTGGATCCCTCGATGTACCTCAGCCTAGTAGACCCAAACATCTTGTTCTCTGTTTGCATGTGTGCTAGATACCATGCTAAGCCTACTAAAAAGCACCTTGAAGCGGTTAAACGGGTCTTTCGGTATCTCCAAGGAACCATCAATATGGGACTTTGGTACCCTAAGGACTCCGGTATGTCACTAATGCCTATGCGATGCCGATCATGCAGATGTCAAGATACTCGCCGGCACGCCCGAGGTGCTCAGCTTTTGGGTGATAAGCTTGTGAGCTGGTCTTCAAAGAAGCAAATGAGTACTTCTATTTCCTCTACAGAGGTTGAATACATAGCCATGTCATCTTGTTGTGCTCAAATCCTATGGATGAGATCCCAATTATTCTACTATGGCTTTGAATTTCAACAAAATCCTCTCAGACTGTGATAATAAAAGTGCTATTGCTCTCTCATGCAACAACGATCAACACTCAAGAGCAAAGCACATCGACATTCGACATCATTTCATCAGGGACAAGTGGAAAAAGGTGTGGTGGAACTCTATTTTGTAAGGACCTAATACCGCTAGCGTACATCTTCACCAAAGCTCTTCCAAGAGAACGCTTTGAGTTTATTCTTCCACGCCTGGGCATGAAAAGCCTTCAACCGTAAACACTCAAACGCCTTTAGGAGGAAGACGAGGAGTAAAGGTCTATCCTCATCTATCTCTTGTATATATCTATTCAAAAATCAAATACAAAATTATAAAACTTTCAAAATCCATAAAAATCTGAAAAATTCAAAAAATCTTCAAAAAATATTGTCAATATGTCATGTTTTTCTCAGTTCGATAATATCTACGGTATTTGTGCTGTCATTCAAAGAATGACACGGGACTTTAGATGTTGTTCGAATGTTCATTTAAATATATATATATATATATATATATATATATATATATATATATATATATATATATATATATATATATATTGGGAGAAAGAGAAACTATGGTTTATTGTCATTTCAGGCAATAACCCGCTCTTTAATGAAAGAACAGAGCCATGCTTTAAATTTTTTTTCAAATCTCATGCTCTAATTCTATAAAACAATCAACTACTATCTAATGAAAACTAATTGCTTTGAAAAATTACTCGGACTCAATTTTTGAAAATCATCTGTACTTAACTATTATCAAAAAAATATCTATCTCTCAATCAACAACTTATGTCATTGATTGACGGGGAGAATGATTTTTCAATTAAATCAAAAAGTGTATTTTTCAAACAATGGTACCGCATTGGTTCACTATTATGTTTTCAAAAGATAATCATGCATGTTTAATCAATGGAGTTTAAAGTCTCAAATTTTGATCCTTATCGCTTAAAATGTTTTCATAATCAAGTCACAATTCTCCTTAAAAGCTTTCAAAATCAATTTAAATCTATAGAGATCACAAATCTCAAATGATTTGATAATTGTGATCGGGGAGAATTTGTGATTTAAATTGGATTTAAACTGATAATTCGATAAATGGTTTCATAAGTGATTAGTATGTTTGCCTCCCCCAAGTGACAAACGATTTCAAATTTTCCATGCACATGTTGAGGGGAGCAACTATTTTAAACCTCAAATTATTGAAACGTGATCAATTGTCT
This sequence comes from Chrysanthemum makinoi, assembly GCA_910596185.1. Taxonomy (NCBI): domain Eukaryota; kingdom Viridiplantae; phylum Streptophyta; class Magnoliopsida; order Asterales; family Asteraceae; genus Chrysanthemum; species Chrysanthemum makinoi. Next base: position 121,666,529 of record OU343222.1, on the reverse strand, counting down.
CTAAGTGCGTGATTCCTCTAATATGTGCAAAATTTTTTCAAAATTCGAGGCACATATTGAGGGGGAGCAAACTTTTGAAAACCTCATCCTTCCTCAAAATGCTTCATCTACTCGAATTGATTGGGAAGTGATGATGATCATTTTAGAAAATTTTAATCAAAAGATTGGACCTTACACTTTCAATCTAACGATTTCAAAGATCTCTTGCCTCCATGTGCTAAACAATTTCTAAATTTTATGCATATGTTGAGGGGGAGCATTTCTAAAATTATCAAAACAATTAAGATACAAAATGCCTTGATTCCATATCACAAGTATCTTGATTGATTTTCAAATGTTTTTCAATTGGTTCCTATGGCAGATGAACAATACCAAAAATACCGACCAACTTTACATTATGTATGGTGATATAAGGACGATAAGGTTAGGTATGTGTTCCCATGATCCGCCAGAACCGGAGGGATGTACCCAGGAACTATCCACTAGTTAGTGTAGAGTTCTTAGGTATGATAATAAAAGGAGAAAAATGAGATATGGGAAGAGTGCGGACTGAGACTCGAGCTAGTATCGAATAAACCCAACAAGGTTCTAGTTATGAAGTCTCTAGCATCGGGGTTGAAGAATGAAAAGAATTGAATGTAAAAAGGGTGAAAAGAAATAGCCCTCCAATAATTCAACCTTAGGGCAAAACCGGGTTCAATTCATATGCTATCGGTGTTTACTAAGGTAACATCGGTATTGAAGACAAGACGCCATGGACCCAAAGTGACGACCGCACTACAACTTCCCAAACCACTCAAGTTCCTCTTAAAAGGACTTGTTTCATTCTCACGGGGAACCGACATTATCTATCGACTTTCTCTTAGAGATTGTTGATATTGAAGGAGGAGACCCTCTCCCTAGTCTCCGATATAGGATCCAAATATGCACAAATTGAGTCTAGTGCCACGAGATCATCAATAAATCTCATTAGGACACTTTCAATGAAGACTCTCTATTTCACACAATGTGGAAAGAGAGATTATATCTTGAGTCCTACGCATTATCCTTGTGGTATTGCCAGAACATCTGAGTGATATGCAAACATACTCACAATGAAGATGGAAAGCCTTCTCGAGCCAACATCAAACAAGCTCCTGGTAGGTGGCATGTGAGATCTATTCAATAGATCAACCATGTGACAACCGAACAGAAACAATGGGGCGATTCAATCTTTTGAATCAATCCTGGTTCGGGTTATGGATTGACGGATACCTTTGAAAAACCGGTCCTTGTGCTTAAAAACTCTTTTATTTAGCACATCGACCGTGTACAAATTTTTCAAATCAAAAGGTGTTTTATGATTGATAATTGATTTTCATTAAAACCTTCGTTGTATTGCAAAAACAATTTCTATTGAGCAATACACCATTGTTTTTCAAATCTCTTTTCATCAATCGCTGGACTTAAATTCGCCGTTCACTCACCCGTTGTCTTTGAGACGCTCCGGTTTGAGAACGCTAGAGCAAATAAAACCTCGCAAGGAAATTCTTCGAATTATACCGATCACAGGCAGACATGTACCGATCAACGGGAACCGTGGGCGTGTACCTCAATTCAACGAAAGTGATCAAAGACACTTTCGTGCGCTTTTATTGCTAATTGTATGCGTACCGACGCTTGTAAATGATCAAAATGATGCGGTCAATCCATAGCCGCATGCTCACACTACACATTCATCTCTAAAAGAAATCATGATCTGTGCATCAATGACTCGATATTTTCACTCCATGCTTCGCTACGCCGCCAATATCATGAATCAACGAAAGCTTCCGCTACTCTGATGAGAAGATATCATGATCCAGAATGTGAGCATGACGGCCCAAATGTCACAACATCACATAATATCAACACCACAAAGGAAGAGTCTGAGATTTAATGTGGCTGATGATCTCAAAGCTGGCTCAAATCTTATTATCACGTGGATCAGTAAAAGACCTCCACTTGGATTAACCAAACATGCAATGTGAAGAATCAATGACTACGAGCTATAGAGCAAAATACTACATCAAGAGTGCAAGAACAATTTATAATGTAATATCGGTTTGTATTCAATGTAAGTTTAAATGTGTGTTTGATGACCTCCCTTGGGGAGATTGTTAGGAATTAGAAATTCCATGTATTAAAGAGTCGGTCACCTCAAGTATATGTAATCTTTAGAAAGCTCGTAGTCGAGTTCTTTTATGTTAAGTAGTATTTATGTTAAGTAACACCGTGGAGGACGGACGGTCTTTACCCATCTGTATGCCTGATCCACGTACCACTGTGTGTGCTTATTGTAAGACTATAAATACTCTCTACCTCCCAAGGTAGAGAGTTGGAGCTCATAATAAGATTTTTCTTTCTCTCACTAAGTTCCCTAAACCTCTAACTTTCTCTCTCTAAAAACCATCTTGTACGCCTCTTGTGATTATGGTTTAGAGTGTATGTGAAATCCAATATTCTACATGAAGCAACTGAGAAAGATAAAATGCAAGTCATTCAAGAGCAGCTTATTTCTCTTCAAACCCAAGTTCAGACAAAACAAAAGTAACTTCAAGATCAACATCAACAGATTCAAACACTTCAGAAGTATCCATTATCCGAGCAGATGGAGGAACTCATTAAAAAGTTTCTTCCTACAGAGGCAAAGAGTTGCATTAATGAAGTTCTACCATCGGCATTACGCACATATGTTAAAAACAAGCTTCAAGGTGTTGTAGCTACTCATCTTCAAACACACCCGATAACTCTTGAAACAAAACCTTCAAAGCTTCCTGCTGTTGATCTCAAAAGTCAACTTCTTGAGAAGATACTTGATGATGATGAGGAAGTTGAACTTCGAGACGCTCTACTCAAATCCATAAAGAGGGCTGATAAGAAGATTGCATCTGATCGCAAAGATATCCCGCCAGAAATGCAGACTGATGATAAAGATGATGAGTCACGTCCAAGCGACAAATGTAACAAATTCACTGCACCGTCATCTTCCATTTTTCAAACCACCTCTCACGATATTCCACCTGAAGATGAAATTCAACCACAATCTACCAATCAACCTCCACAAATGAACTATCTCTCAAGTCATATCCCGGCCACCATCCAACATGCAACAAGAAGAAGCCCTGAATGGATTGACTCTTCCACGACTCGCTTTGATTGGTTTGAAGATATGGTTGATGCTCATCCAGAAGATGAACTTCCTAATGAAGCTTCCATTGTGGATTTCACAAAGAATTTGAAAAAGATCATGAAGGTGCAGAAACTTCAATTGTCTCACATTGCCAAGATTCGCCGAGCAGGGTTTACACGATTTAAGACTTCCACCACTTAAAGGCTCCAATTTGAGTACAATCTTGAGGAAGTTGCAAGAGCAATGTCTGAGAACATTACTTGGGATGTTTCGTTGTCCTCCAAGTGCTCCCAAAACGCTCAAGTTTCAAGACTATTCTCAACCTTTACCACTCATGGGTCATACTCATAATCCCAAGGTACCCACACCATATTTCTTTAATCATGATTTAGAATACTTGATGTATGGCAACACAGATCCAGAGAAAAGGTATGCAACATCATTGTCAAAGTTCCATGTTGCGGTTTACACTCAAGAGGGAATAGAGGAAGAAGTTGATGAATTGTTTAGTTCTTCGATTGTTACGTATAATGATGAGGCATAACTTGGCATCTTCCACTGGCCTAATATGCGTAAATGGTTTTACAAATGGCGGCTTACATTCACCTCTAAACACAAAGTGTGTTATAACCACCGGATCTTGTCCATTATCAGTTCAGAGATTATGCATAAATACGGGTACAATTTTCTGACTAACATCAAGCTTCGCAGAGCTGACGACAAAGAATACACCTTCAACGAGGCTGACTACAAGTTCCTGAATCTCAACGATATTGAAGATCTATATCTTCTCAAAGTTCAAGGAAAGCTTGAGCATCTTCCTGGTAGCTTACAATATGATATCTTCAACTCAATTCTCATTTTTATCCATAGCCTCGCCATTAAGTCAAGAGTTGAAGATCTTCATCTTGGCATTGAAAGTTATCAAAAACGTCTAAATCTTACCAAACCCGATCTTTACCACCCCGACATTTATGACCGTAAACCGTATACATTCACAAGAACACCATTTGGATTACACTTCATCGTGAACAACATCGTCAAATTTATGGGATACGAAGAAATTCATAAGTTCATGATGATACGTTGACACGTAAAGGCCGAGCTTGTGAACATTCTTGAAGATCTAACGCGCAGTAAAACAACGTTGGTTGCGGAACATGACATGGAAGACAAGCGATGTTAAGCAAGCTGAAAAGTTTGTCAAGAAAATTGATTCACGACTCAAGTTCTGAGTTCAAATGAGACGACTTGAAGGCTATGTTGGAGGAAGAGCAAGGGTGCCAAATATCTTGACGTTCGTCGTCCTCAATGAAGTATCTACGCTTAGATAGTTTTTGGAACATTACTGGAACATTTAAACACCTGTCTGTAATAACTCTAACTCTTTACTTTCATTCATATGCTTATGTTAATTGATTATGTTTTTTCAGTTAAACCTTGAGCTCGAATTTTCACAAGCACAACAAATCTGATAATATGTTTTTTACAACTTGTAATAAATTGTTTCAAATTCGGCTCAAGAAGGCTATCTCTAATATACTTCCATATTTGAGGGGAGTACTTTTGTTCAACTAAAACAAAATCTTATTCCACGAAGGACCCAAAGGGTACGCCAAAGGCCTCAATCCTAATTAAAGGAGCTTAAAGCTTCTTAAACTGTTTGAAATAAAAAAATCTTTGTTCGAAATCAAATGTTCTTGAAATCCATTTCTTCCCAAATGAATTTCAAACACCTCAAAAAGCATATTTTAATCAACATGTTTTCAAAAACATCATACATATGCTATTTTGAGGGGGAGAAATGTGATTAAAATTGTTGATCAGGAAGTTATGGAATCTCATAACGTGTTTCGGCCTCAGATATCACCAATGAATTGACGATCTTTGAATGTCAAGAATCTAAAAGATTTGTCTTTCAAGACTTATCTTAGTAGAATGTACCAATCCGAGACACTCTTGATTGACATGAACTTTGGCAGGTCTAACCTCCTTTTCAAGGAGAGTTTACATCTTCAAGGTAGTTATTAGAGCTAGTTGTCACCTAAAAGCTGATAATGGAACTCTTTAACTATACAACGTAACCGTGTCTCGCGGGGAATTGTCTATCAAGAGTCGATCAATTCAAAAGTGCGAGCTCTACCCTCTCTGTGCAGATTTCAGTCAAAACTTGTAGGATATTGGTTATTGTTTTAATCAAAGAACATGTATGAGGATTGAATCAAACAAGAAGATTTTAGAGAGAGAGAGATGGGTGGGATACTTTCTAGAGAGAGAAAGAGATGAGAGAAAAGGAAGTTGTATGATTAAAAGAAATGAAAGCACCAACCCTCTCCACATGTGGAGAGGGCTATTTATAGTTCTTACAAATAACACCACCTACGGGCTGTGGATCAGGCATACATTGGGTAAAGACCCCTCCGTCCTCTACGGTGTTGCTCTAAACTAATTAACTAACTAATAAATAACGTAATTAACTACAAGTCTACGAGCTAACATATGCTAGACTATAATTGGGGTGACCGACACTTTAACATGGAACTTCCAATTCCTAACAATCTCCCCCTAAGGGAGGTCACCCCATGAAATACATTTTGCTTCCTAGCATTCTATCTTTGAATTCGTTCTTGAGCTCGTAGACTTGAATTCTTCACTTCCGCAATCTTTGTGCATTAGTAGCGATTCTTAAAAGTCCGCATAGTTTTGTACTTTTGTGGAGGCCTTTGAATTGATCCACATCTTTGATGATCTTCGAGCTTTTGAGATCATCACCACAACAAATCTCTCTGATCATCCATAGTTGTGTTGCCTTCATGTGATGTTATGACTTTCGGACCGACATGCTCACACTTTCTGGATCATGACATCTTTTTATCGTGAGTAGCTGAAGATTTTACCGTTCATGATATTTGCAGCAGCGAAAGGTAAGCATAGTATAGAAATATCGAGCCGTGTTATGTAGATAAGCACAAGTCATGATTTCTTCAATTAAGTGTGGATATTGTGAGCATGCGGCTTTGGATTGACTCCTCAATTCGATCACCATGAATCGTGGGTGTACCGCATACTACAAGTTAGCATAAAGCGCACTAAAGTGTCTTTGATCACTTTCGTTGAGTTGAGGTACACGGCCCACGCCTCGCTGATCAAGCATAAGTACGCCTGCGTGATCGTAGGATTCCTAAGAATCTCCTTGACAGGGTTTCGCAGCTGTTCTAGCCGTTCTCAAACCGGAACGTCTCAAAGAAGACAACACGGAGTGAGTGAACCAGCGAATTGAGATTCACTGATTGATGAAAAATGATTTGAAAAACAATTGCGTATTGCTTAGAAGAAAGATTTTTGCAATACGACGAAAGTTTTATGAGAAAGATCAATTTTCAATAAAAAATACTTTTTGTATTTGAAAAGAGTACACATTCGAAGTGCTAGAGAAAAGAAGATTTGCACATCGAACGGTTTTTCCAAAAGTATTTTTTCAATCAGAGATACTTTTTGTGTTTGAAAACATAAGTACACATTCGACGTGCTAGAGAAAAGAAGGTTTGCACATCGAATGGTTTTTCCAAAAGTATTCGTCAATTCATTTCCTGGACCAAGGTTGATTCACGAGTGAATCGCCCCATCGTTTCTGTCCAGTTGTCACAAGCTTGATCTTACGAGAAGATCTCACATGTTACCCACAAAGAGCTTGTTTGATGTTGGCTCTAGAAGGCTTTCCATCTTCATTGTGAATATGTTTGCATATCACTCGGATGTTCTGGCAATACCACAAGGATAATGCGTAGGACTCTAAATATATTCTTACTTTTCACATTGTGTGAAACAACAAGTCTTCATTAATTTTGTGTCCTAATGAGATATTGTGGATGATCTCTTGGCTCTAGACTCAACCGTGCACATTTGGTTCCTATGCCGGAGACTAGGGAGAGGGTCTCCTTCTTCAATATCAACAATCTCTAAGAGAAAGTCGATAGATTATGTAGGTTCCCCGTGAGAATGAAACAAGCCCTTTTAAGAGGAACTTGAGTAGCTAGGGAAGTTGTAGCAAAGCGCCACGGGTCCATGACTTCTTGTCTTCAATACCAGTTACCTTGGTAACAACCAAGAGCATATGTATTGAACCCGGTTTCCGCCCTAAGGTTGAATTATTGGAGGGCTATTTCTTTTCACCCTTTTCATATTCATTTTTTTTCATTCTTCAACCCCTTCAATGCTTACCGAGACTTCATAACTAGAACCTTGTTGGGTTTATTCCAAAGACTCAGCTCGTCTCACCAAGCACTCTTCCCATATCTCACTTTTCTCCTTTTTTCAACATTCCTAAGGACTCTACACTATCTAGTGGATTGTCTCTGGGAAGATCCCTCCTGCTTCTCGGATCGTGGGAACAAATACCTAACCTAACCATCCTTATAACACCATGCATAAAGTAAATTGGTCGCTCTTTTGGTATTGTTCTTTCCTTCATGAAACCAATTGAAGAATCATTTGGAAAATCAATCAAGGTACTTGTGATATAAAATCAAAGCATTTTGTACCTTAATTGTTTTGATCATTTAGAAATGCTCTCCCTCAACATGTGCATATGATTTTATAAATTGTTTAGCACATGGAGGCAAGAGTTCTTTGAAATATTTCTTTGAAATAATTTGTTGATCACAATTTCCTTAGAAAAAAGCCATTTGATTTTCTTTGGTAAATTCTCCCCCTAAATATGTGCATAGGATATTTGAAATCATTTTATCACATAGAGGCAAGAGTTCATTTGAAGCACACTTACGATCACACAAGCCATTAAGAAACCATTCGCTCCCCCTCAATATGTACATCGATATACGAAAGAGTTTAGCACATATTAGAGAGAACTAGCACTTTGAATCAAAACGATCATTTTTATCAAATTTCATATTAAATCACAAATTCTCCCTCGATCAAAAATAACAAACCTTTGAGATTTTGGATCTCAAGTGATTTAATTAGGTTTAAAAAACGTGGGAGAATATGTGGCCTGGTTTAAATACTCATCTTGTTTTAGGATAAATCCTCCTCCTCAAACATGTGCATCATATATTGAAATCGTTTGGCACATGGAGGCAGGAGTGCCTTTGAAGGACTAAAACCAATTCCATTAAAACAGATTTGAGATTTAAATCACGATCCCTCCCCCGATCAAAAATTTCATACCAATTGAGATTTTGGATCCCGATTGATTTAAATCATTTAGAAAGTTTTAGGGAAAGACGTGGCAAGATTCAATTTTTGAAAAATGACAGATAAGGACCATTTTAAGACATTAAAGATTGTTAGTGTCAGGTATGATTGTTTTAAGAGATCTTTAAGAAAAATAAAACAATTTCACAATCAAACAAGAACAAAAAAAATTTCATTTTGAAAGACCTTGATTCAAAAGAAAAATCATACCATGACATAACATTAAATCTTTAGATCACCACCTTAATTCGTACAAACGGACTCTTTTGAAGATATATTGTTTGAAAATACTTTAAATAGAATCACTCTCCCCCTCAATCGATGACCGAAGTTGTTGATTGAGTGACTTAAGTTTTGATAAAATAAAGTCCTGTGATTTCCAAAATTTAGTTCAATTAATTTTCAAAAACAATATTTTCCATTTTCAAAACAACGTTTTCAAAATTGTTTTAAGAATGGTATCCTGCACAAAGATAAATTAGTGGTTGAGAAGCTTTTGTTGTTGTTGCCGAGGGTTGAAGAAAACCGTCACGATGCTTGAGACTTCTTACGTTGCATTTAATGCCAACCGAGGTCAAATTAAGCTCGCTTCTTCATTTGTCAACCCAAGATATAGTTACCCTTTCCTTTCGGCATCCAATCGTCTTTAATTGTGGGATCCGGATCGAACATTCTTATATACCAATATACCTGCATACGTTAGTGAACACACATACATATATATGGTGGTAGACATCAACCAAACAAGAATCGACTAATAAAAGTCAATACAACATATCAATCAGATCATAAAAGGCATGGGATTAATGTGCTTATCAAACTCTAATCATCTAATCCTAACAATCTTATCCTAGGCACCTAGTCCTTCAACATAGGTTAAAATCATTTTTAATTAAGCATATTAGGATAATTAAGAAAGCCCGTTAAAAGATATAGATTTGAAAACATTCTCCCCCTCAATCAATGAATTATTTTTCTGGAAAGATTTAAAAGCCGAAGTCATTGATTGAGTTTTTCAATTATTATAAAAACTCAATCGATAGATTTTTCAAGCAACTCATTTACCACCATTTTAGAAAACAACAAATATTTTTCTGAAGAATTTTAGATGGAAAAACATTTGTGTAGGAACATCACCCTTCGACATACTTTCCTCAATAAGTTTTAGGATAAGTGCACGAAAATTATGAAAATTTGTTTAGCGCAACACTTTCCTTCTTTGAAAGACGGGTTGATATCTGAAATAATAGCAAGCCATGGTTTAAGCATGGGTTACAGTCTGAAGTAACTGCAAGCCATTTTTTGAGACATGTTTAGAAAGAAATATCTACATCTCCTGCCCGAACTTCATCTAAAGTCCCATGCCATTATTGAATGACATTTCTAAGACCGTAGATGTTATCGATACTGGAAGACATGTCTTAAGAAAACATATTTTTGGTATTTTTCAAATTTTTTGATTTTTATGGATTTTTTAAGGTTTTATAATTTTCTATTTTCTTTTTGTTGGTTTAATATTTTTGTATTTTGTTTTTTATAAATATATACAAAGATATAATAGATGATATAGTTAAAGAGGATGACGATACGAGTACCGAGATAAGGATATCGATCAGCACGTCGTAGAAGATAGAATTCGCCATCTCTTAAACTTTCACCACCAAAGCTTTCGAGGCTCCTAAATTGAGAGAAATTGAACCATATGAAAGTGAGACTCGCGCCTTCCCCAAACCGAAAATCCTATAGGTGAGCAGATTCAAAGCTTTTTTCAAGCTTTCTTAGCCGTGTGCACAAAGAAGCACACCATTATCATCGAACATGCTGCTCCTTTTAAGAATATTCACCGTGATTCATCGTTCGGGGTTATATCATCCAATAAGAACAACAACGATCATCCCACACATAAATAACTCTTCTCAAATTTCATTCCATGAAGTTCAAGCAATCCATTCCAAAAGGTGTCAAGAGAACAATTCCCCCAAGTAGTTGAATTGATGCAGTCAGCCTCTTAGACTAGAGCTCACAAACCCAATACACATACCCAAGACAAAGAAACTTATACCATCGAGCAGCGATTAAGTCCGATAGCCAAAGAATAACCCCGATGTATACTTTTATCTCCCCCTGAAGAAAGTGTATGAAGCTCAAGTACCCGAATGCCCAAAGAGAGAATAACCGATAACATTGAAGAAGCATGCCAATCATCGATTATCTCTCGGGTGACAATCTCGCGATGTCAACACCGAAATAAGTGATTATATCTCAATCACGATTAAGCCCTCAAGTAAAATAGCCTGAGCATCCCCAATGTACACAATCTTCTCCCTCGATGATTGTGATAACATCAAAATCATCACACACTTGTGTACCTCTTTCATCTTCCGAAACTAACTCTTCCATCTCTTCCCCCACATAGTTAGAATAAGAACACTAAATGCCTTGATGAGTAAAACCTTGAGTTTCTCTGCGGTCATGACATTTGTTTTCCCGGATATCTTCAATCACTTAGAAGAATTAAGTTCATTTAGTTTACTCGCTTTGTGTTTAGATGTGAGTCTCCTTCCCTTGGTCGTTTTGACACTTCGTAATCAGAACTCATTGTAAGCCCGTATACTAGAAATTTGTTGAGAAGATCGCTTGAAGTCTTTGTGAGAATCAACATGCTGAATAATGTGAGCAAGTCTAATTGGGGATTAAATTTGCCATATCACTCTCCCCCAATTAGTGCTCTCCCTAAACCCACAACTGTTTGATAAATGCCCATATTAAGAAGAAGTCTTTTGATAATCAAATGCAACTCGTCTTTTAGTCTTCTAACATGTAGAAGAAATTGTAGAACCGATCGTAGACTCGACCTTTTCAAGATTGTTCATTGGGAATAGATAGTTAACATCTTCAACTCACACCCAAAAGCATCTCACCAAAAGCATCCCAATTAACTTACATCTTGCACATCCCCTTAACTAAAATCCCTCCCAATCAAACAAGAACAAAAAGATGTTCATCAAGGAAATCGCAATCGTGCCGCTAACTAACACATAAGATGGTAACACCAAACTACCAATCACATCAAACAAGAACAGAGAGATTTTTCTGAATCATCATGTTGATGTATACGTGAAGCATTAACCCGAAGCACTTTGTCGATAAACTCATCAATCCGAGTGAAGATGTCAACCAACGGCTCTTAAGAAGAAAACTCCATATGAAGATGACCCGATAAGAAGAAGCTCGGTTCTTACATGAGTTTGGAGCTGTATGACCATTTATTCTCGAAATCAATCAATCATGCAAGAAACTCACACTTTTCTCCCCTCAAGAATTGCATACGGAGTTGTAATTCTTGATTAAATAAGTGAAAATCATCCGAATGTTCTATTCACACTTTCTCCCGCAAAATAAGCACATGATGTCGCCATCTTCATTATAATCGAGCAAGTGGAATGAGAAAACAATCAACAGTAGCCCGGTTCACTTGATGACTGATGCGCATGGAAAAAGTATGAAGCATGTTGATGAGAATGGTCATAATAAGAAGATTTATCTTCTTCAGAAGATAATGCGACCAAGCGCATACACATTTCTTTTCTTTAGAGTACGAGGCATGAACTGTTGTGTTCATACGTCATAAGAAGATTTCTTTGGAAGATAAAGCGCACTCAAATCGTACACTTTTCTTTCTTTAGAGAACGAGGCTTGAACTGTTGTGTTCAAACGTCATAGCCGGTTGAATAACAATGTTGAGTAACTTGAACCCGTGAGTTATGAGATATCAATCCTTTTGTTATCCATACTTTAAGCCACTCCATGTATTGAAGGATCGAAATATCTCAGAATCGAAGTAAGGACTACCGCACTAATATTACAAACTTGATTGCATATATTTTGGTTAGTGACATTAGTATCTAAACCCTTGGGGTTTCACAAATAACCTTGATTTTGTCATCTTGTAAACAACTTTCCAAAGAGGTATCCACCTAAGTCCAAGATCCTTAAACATTCTACCGCGGTATCCACTTATGTCAAGGTTTAGGATTGTTAGGCTTCTTATGCATAGTGGAATACTCATCCTTATTCCTAGGTTCCACGATTTAGCAGCTTGGTATCCATCTAGGCAAAGATTTTGGTTTGTTTTGCTTCGTATGCACAGTAGATGACTTAGTGAAAATCCTAGACTTAACAGGTTGAACCTTTGTATGAGCATTTACCTTTAGGGATTTTGAAAAACAATTATCATGATTTGCCTTAAAGATGCATTTCAGACAATTTGAGCAAACAGCTTGTTTGGATTTAGAAAATGATCTAGAGTTCTTAGAGTGATCTGCTATGGGAATAGCTTTATTCGAAACGCAACTACTATTAGATACAATCCAATCCCTAGTCTTTAGTTGAGTGTTCCTAGGTCTAGCACCTAAAATTCCATCTTTTTGACTCTGTGCCTTCTTTCTAGCCATTTCTAGATAAGAGTTTTTATACAAGTCATTCATAGCATTTTTACTAGGCAAGTAAGGTGAAGTGATTGGTTTTGTCAAAACTTGTTTCAAGATCAACTTGGGAGGCAAACCGTGTTTTTGAAAATTTTGGTCGTTCAGATCTAAACGCATTTGGTTGTCTAATAACTGGTTTCCCCAAGATTGATGGTTTTGCAAAGTTAGTGTTCACACTATTCCTTGTTGTTTTTCTGAGCTCATTTTTTAAGGCAACAATAGCGAAACTCTTTTCCCGAAGTTGAGCTTTGAGTTCATCAATTTTGCTATCAAAGAGTTTGTTTGTTCCATTGACTTAGTTCTAGCTTCTTTGACAGAGTCACTTTGTTCTATGTGATTCTTTCTCAAAGACTCATTTTCCTTTAGTAATTTGGCCACACAAACCGCTAATTCATCATTTCTCATTTGAATATCATCAATAGCATTAACATCAGAATTACTTGTAAATAAATTACTTTTCACAGCATACCGTAAATATGTTTCTTCAAAAGTTGATGGTTGAGTCTTTGTCTTGAAGTGAGCTTTCAAAGTGTTCATTTCAAAAATTCACGAATTCGTGAAGTTCGATTTTTACATGGTTTGTTAATTTGGAAACTTTCTTCTTTACTTTGTATTGCAATTTCAAGTGAAATGCAATGTTTATCAAGTTTTGAGAATTTGTATGAAAGTTCATCCAAAACCTTTTTATCAACCATATCATTCGTTTTGAAATTATTAGACTCAGCCTCAACCAAGGAACATTTATCAGAATCATGTTTAGCATTAAGATCAAAATGTTTAGGTACCTCAGCAGATGCACTATGTTGATCAGTTAAGGGTACCTCATCGATGACACCCGCTCAAATTCTCGGTCCGATATCCTGCATCCACATCATGTGTAACAAGAGTCACCGATCACCGGGTCGTGTCAAGCTTATCTATCTCTCGAGCCTCTCAGATTCAGGTCAACTGATCCATCATCTCGGTGCTTTACCCGACTCATCATTATTTGTTGTCTCGACATTCGTGATTCAGAACACCCGATTCTTCAATAGATACATTACCCAACTTATCACAACTATCTCTCAATCGCACTGCATACACTCATCCAATTTTTCATCTGTCTGAGTAACTTCCTCAATATACTTCCCCACATTATCCATGAGATGGATAAGTGTCTCTATGAACACGCTAATTTCTATTCCAGTGTGTTTTGAAAGACATTTTCAGTCATGTCTTGATCATAATCTAATGTAAATTCCCACGATGAATGATTGAAATTGGTTGTAGATCACTTGAAGTGCAAAGACTGAACTGTCCTTTTGAACCATTCCTTTATAAAGTTGTTGTTCCAATTGTTCTAAGTTTAAGAATAATGTGCTCTTGAACGTTTGTGGAAAACTAGAAAGGGGGTTGAATAGTTTTACCAATTAAAACTTCATTTTAATCTATTTAGATAGACTTATGTCAATCTATTTGGATGTGTGTGTTGGATGTTGATAAACAAACATATAAAGGTAAGTAATGAAAAGATAAGAGTAAGAAGCACAAAACCACAACGCAAGTATTTATAGTGGGTCGGCTACAAGGTCACCTTCCTTGCCCTACTCCACTCCCCGAGTCACCTACTCGAGAGTTCATAATCACTACACCAATATCCTTATGGCGGAGAAGCCTTCACAACGTCGCCTACTCTTTTTCCGGTACTAGGCTAACCACCGGGTTCTTTCACTCCAAGGTGAACCACACCTACACAACGTCGCCTACCCTTTATAAGGTACTAGGCTAAGTACCTAGTTCTTTCACACCTTAGGTGAACTACACCTTCACAACGTCGCCTACCCTTTATAAGGTACTAGGCTAAGTACCTAGTTCTTTCACACCTTAGGTGAACTACACCTTCACAACGTCTCCTACCCTTTATTAGGTACTAGGCTAAGCCCCTAGTTCCATTGCAATGGAGGAACTACTACCACACTACACCAACGACTAATCCCAAAGGAGATCTACTCCTTTACAACATCATCAAGGATATCAATATCCTTGGATCTAATACTAGTCTATCTTGTACATCGAAACACACCATATCGAATGTACATCTAAGGCACCTTTCACTAATGCCTTTGACTAGATCTACAAGACACCTTTCACTAATGTGTTGTGTCTTCACTTCTAAGCACCTTTCACTAATGCTTCTTTGTCTTGACTTCTAAGCACCTTTCACTAATGCTTCTATGTCTTGACTTCCAAGCACCTACCACAAGTGCTTTATCGTATAGACGATAGATACCCTTCACTAATATCTTCGTCTTGACTCTTGAGACATCTTTCACTAATGTCTTCAACACTACACTTCTTTGAAGAAAGAAAGGAATCATCAACAAGAAGACTTCAGTAGCCTTGATGATGAGGAAGCATGGCAACTCATGGACTTGAGCTTGCTCGACTTCAAAGGTGGTGATCTTGCCTTTAAGAGGAACCTAAAAGATCACACAAAAACAAAACTACAAACATAGATCTCTTGGATCTAAGGTTAGTGAGATCTAACTCAAAGGGTAAAGTGTGTTAGAAAAGGGATTGAAAGGAGTGAGAAATAATGAAGAAATGGCTCACTATTTATAGAGGAAAAATCCTACTGTTCCCCGGATCCCACGGATCCCTACCATAAGGGATCCGGCTAGCACAAAGCTAGGGATTCGTGGTACGCTCCTCTTGCCCATGGGTATTTTTGGTTATGGGTCATGGGTCATGGGTTATGGGTTGATCCATGGTTTTGTTTCTAGATACAATGTATCTTAAGGATACAATGAACTTGGTTAAGTGGTATAAATAAAACCATGGGTTATGGGTCAAAACCATTAGCTAGTTTTACCTATTCAAGTATATACTTGTTTTACCCATTTTAGTATATACTTGTTTTTACCCATTTTAGTGTATACTTAGTTAAGTATATGTTATCCCAATATGTAAACACTAGTTGTTGTACATAAGTATATCTAAAGCATAAAATCACTTGTACTTGTTTTAGTGTTTTATGTGAAAGCGTAAGTATGTTAGAAAACTATTAGTTCAAACCATTTACTTATTTTATTTGTTTCGTTAATATGATTTTACGCTTGTTATCGACAAAACATTAGAAGATCGTAAAATATAAATAAACGCTTTTACGGCTTATTTGTATTAACAATCTCCCCTTTTGTTGATGACAAAACATAAAATTATTTTAAGGAAAAGCTAAAATTGTAAAAGTTTGAATTTGTAGTTTTTTACTTTTCCCCTTTTGTCGAAACAAAAGTGTTTGAAGGAAGGCAACACATTGTTTTAAGAAAACATGTGAAAGAATTAAAAGTAAAAGGAAATAGAGATCAAATACCGGAAAGAATCTCGCTTTTTACTCCCCTTGATGAGTCCATCCCTATGTAAGGGCGTCAAGTGAATGATACTAATCTAGTTTGTTTGCAAATAAGTTTGCAAAAGATATCGCCTACAAGACGAAAGTGTGCTCCCCTTGATGATTGCAATATTTGCAAAGGGATGTCACTAAATGTAAACCTAGTATTGCAAGTAATTTGCAATGTATTGCTTTCACATAAAGCTCCTCTAGCTTTAGGATGTCAAAGTCTTCATATGTAAATTGAATAACTACAAAACAAAGGTTAGAAAGCAAGTATAATTCACAATTTCCTGCAAATGTTGTCCAAGTTAGCAGAAAGAAAGCTTTCGTCTTCACGGATCCCGCGGTTCCCTCCTAGTAGGGATCCTTCTAGGCAATTCTGAGGGATCCGTTTTAGCTGCTCATTATAGCCAAGGTGATATAACAAGTAATGTTATCACACAAATCGTATGCTCAACAAAGTAACAGTAGCATGTAATTTCCATTTAATAAAACTAGAGTTATGATATACATGACTCTAAAAGCTAAGAAAATAAGAGAATACATGACTAGGAATATCAACTATCGCTGATGCTAGACACCACTAAAATCTTCTAGCTTGCGTCATGTTTTAGGTTTAATCTTGTCGAAACGTTCGAGGAGATGATAGAACATGAAACGTTGGTCTTCTCGTGCTTCATGTATCAAACTTTCAACATGTTGACAATGATAGCAATCTTTGTCATGGCTAGGTAGTGGTGGTGGAGAAAATGAAATGGCTTGATTCGAAGGATCAAGTGAGTGCTTGTGGAGCTTCAAACGATGGAGGGATTGGTGGAGGTGCATTTAAGAATGACTCAACCAAGAATGATGGTGGCGGTAGATAAGTGTCAACTTCCATATGGTCGGGTGGTTGACTTTGATGATTTGTCATAATCCAAATGGGATTATATGATGAAAACGCCGGGAAGGAAGCCGGAGCAAGTGTTGACTCAACACCTTGATTTTGAACCATTATTCCTCCTAATGAGGAGTATGTTGTTGGTGGAAGCGATGAGATGGCCTAGGAGGCAAGTCCTCTAAATTGTAGAGGTGTGGTGATGATAGTGGGGATGTAAATGAAATAGCTCTAGGAACCAATGGTGATGGTTTGGTGGAGATGATATTGTTTGGCCTAGGAGGTATGGTGGTGTTTGGCAAAGGTAGTTTTGTGGGTACTATCCTTTTAGGAATTGGTTTGATTGGATGATTAAGGATCCTATCATTTGTTGGCTTGACCAGAGATGATTCGGTTGAAGAGATTTCGTGTATAACACGAGCCTTTTTCGTGGGTGGTTCTTTGGTGGATAAGTTACTACTTGGGGTTTTCATCATGATGAGATGATTTCAAGAGGTTGCAAGAGCTGAAAGTTAGGATGAGAGTGATGACTATGGAAGTCCTAACAAGGTGGTTTATAAACTAAGAGATTTGGCAAGTGCATTTAAGCCTTAAGCCACTAGAATTCATTGAAATGTGATGATTGACATGCACAAGAGTCAACTTCAGAGTTTGCACTGTTCTAGGAACTCATTTAAGATGAGATGGAGTGTTTGAGTTAGGAAGATGAGTTGAAATGATTGTTTTAGCAAGATTTGACCTAAACTGTCATCCGGATCCCACGGTTCCCTCCTCAGAGGGATCCGTCTAGGCTAATCCTAGGATCCGCCTCAGAGCCTATGAAAGAGTGGAAATGATGTTTCTAAGATCTAAGACCTATATCATCTTGAGTGTTTCAGTCCTCCTAAGTGTTTTAAATGAAGGGATGCTTGAGTACTTGAAGGTAATAAATGATGTAGCTAATGATTGTCATTTATGGAAGGATTTGGAACTTTCAAGAGTACCAATGGATGAGCAAGAATGACACTAAAGATTTAGAGTGTCAATTGAAGCTAAATGATCCTAGAGGTCAGGTTGTGTCTTAGGATAGTGTTTTGGAAAATATCCTAGAAGCTTTGAGATGAGAAAACTAGATTTTGATCAACTTTGATCAACTTGGAGGTGAGGATGATTTATGATCAATTTTGCCATAATTGAAAGATTTCTAAGACTAGATGTGATGGATCAAGTAGAAAATGAGGTGTGAGTTTAAGAGCGGAAGAGTAATGGATAAACCAAACGGTAGATCTACAAGCGTCTTAGAGTGTGATCTATGTGAGTTAGAATGAGTAGGAGAGATCAACCTATCTTGATAAGGATTTAATTTGCCTTAAGACCCTATGTTTAGCTTAGTGAGATGTTCTAAGGATATGTTTGAAATATAATGCTTGCAATTGCATTTTCTGTTTGCCGGATCCCACGGTTCCCTAAGTGTAGGGATCCGCCTAGCACATCTTTGGGATCCCCATCTCGCTCAGCAGACCTTTACTAAAGGTATGCAATGATCTTGACAATGCATTATATCTCAAGGATGGTCTAAAAAGAGTTCTAATACTAAGATATCAAATGTAAGATGTTTTATTTCATGAAAGAAATTGGATTACATTGATAAAGCACGAGTACAAGAGAATTGATCCTATTTTAGAATACTACTAGGTTCCTTGAGTGTTTTCGCTTAGAGGATCATTATGTGATTGATGAGTGTTGGTGGAATCAAGAATGAAGAAAGTCTTCATGAGGGATATGTTTAGCGGTTCCATCATCTTGTTCACAAGTACGTATGATGAGTGTCTAAATACTCATCATTTTTGTATAATCTAAACTCAAGAAAATCATCTAAAAAACATCTGGTAAACACATGAAATGATGAAAAGTTTATTCTGGAGCCTTGAAGATTTATAATCAGGAAGAAGTAGGCGAGATTGTATGGTTGTTGTGTTAGCAAACAATACAACATGTGAGCACAACAAGCGGGAAGGATTTCTCGATTTCCCTAAGACTCCAAACATTTTCACGTAGGATGAGTGCAAGAGGCTTGTACTCTTCTCGGATATCCCTTGTAAAGATAATGTTTGATCGGAGTAATATGGTCGAGGTTTGCATATTATTATATTTAAATCTTCCTGAGAGGGTATGTGTGAACAATATGGACTATTTTCTTCACGAAAGTTGAAGAGAGAATCAAGAGACCAATCTTTAGTGAAGGCACATTGTCCATGATTTGGAATCCAGAGGATGTGAGCAAAATGCCCAAGGGTTAGAGTGAACTTTTGGTTTTGATATAAAACCAAAGAGATAGAGAGCGATCCTCGCATTTAACGAAGTTCGACTTTGACTAAAGAATTCCATTATGAACCTTGGACATATCTTCTCGTCGATTTCAAGAAGACATGCTAGTCCTATGGCTCTGGAGGGGTATTGATACCTTCTTCAATTGTAGAGAGGTGTCTACAATACGCCCTTCATGGAAGTGATGGTTTCGAGATTATTGAACCCACCTTATTACGATTGCCAGTGTGTTGGGTTCAGAGAGATGTTCTGAGTGTAGAAGCTAGTGAGTGAAAAATCAAACTCATATCCATGCCATAGTTGAACCTATAGGAATGACAAGTTAATAAAAGGAGATGTTTGTGGTCAACTTATGATAATCTAATGTTTTTACAAGATTTTTATTAACAATGGTTTTTTTTTACAACAATGACATTTAACTAAAGTTTTTAACTTTCTAGTGGATTATTATGTTTAGAAAGATAAAGGTTTTGCATGAAAAATGCTTCCAGAGACTGATCCCACGCCTTTCTTTTAAAGGGATCCCGCTAGTATATCCTCCGATCCTGGATCTCAGAGTAAATGTAAAATGTAGCTTTTGATAAAGAAATAGTTTTACGCTTTTATACCACGAATATGTTTTATCCTACATTTTTAGCATGCATACATGACTCTAATGTATCACTAAAGATAAAACATATAAATCAAAAGAAATGACAAATGATTATGATAATAATAACCTAGATAAACTAGATCATTAGTAATATTGCATTTCAATACTAATGATGATACAAAGGATTGGGTATATGATCCCAATGTAGATTAACAACACAAAGTAAATGTCTCCAGATGTGAACTTCATCATAGGGAACACAAGTGCTATGAGTGTTAGGTTGATGAGCACGAGTGCGATGTAAACCATGTTGATGACGGATCTTCTTGGTTTCGGATGAAATGAGGAGGAAGATGAAGTTTTGAATGAGAGGGAATTTTGAAATTGGAAATTTGAAAAGTGAGGATTGATAAAGTGGGCGCCGAAAGGGATTATTATAGGAAGGAGGAATTTTTGAAATTGTGTTTTTGTTTTATTATAGATTAAAAGAAATAAAACATAAGTTTTATATACCACTATTTAGACGAGAAATAGAACACGATGTGAGAAAAAGGCTTCCTAATGAAGCTTCATGTAAAACATGTAATTGCACAAAAGATAATCATATAAATACCTAAATAGGCATACTTAATTATCAAGCAAAATAAAAAGAGAATCATACCTCTAGCGTACTTAGGAATGCCTTTACAAATGACACAACAAATGTCACTTAGACGATTCCCGCTCCTTTAAGATACCTTCTTAAAGAAGGTATTCTTGTTACCAAGCGACTCCTAAAGCTTGTGGGTATGAGCTTTGACTAATCAACATGACAAAGAAGATTAGTGCAATTAAATGGAAAAGTAAAAAGAAAAATGTGGTTATCAACTTCAACATCCAAACATATAGTTTTGAAAAACATGGTGTTTGATTTTATGAAAAACCTTCTTTGTAGTTTTCAAATAACCATGGATCGTATCAAGTTTTTAAAGTACAATATACTTCAAGAAACTTGGTAACTAAGCTCTGATGCCAATTGTGGAAAACTAGAAGGGGGGGTTGAATAGTTTTACCAATTAAAATTCATTTTAATCTATTTAGATCGACTTATGTCAATCTATTTGGATGTGTGTGTTGATGTTGATAAACAAACATATAAAGGTAAGTAATGAAAAGATAAGAGTAAGAAGCACAAAACCACAACGCAAGTATTTATAGTGGTTCCGCTACAAGGTCACCTTCCTTGCCCTACTCCACTCCCCGAGTCACCTACTCGAGAGTTCGTAATCACTACACCAATCTCCTTATGGCGGAGAAGCCTTCACAACGCCTCCTACCCTTTTCCGTACTAGGCTAACTACCGTTCTTTCACCTCAGAACCACACCTACACAACGTCGCCACCCTTTATAAGGTACTAGGCTAAGTACCTAGTTCTTTCACACCTTAGGTGAACTACACCTTCACAACGCCGCCTACCCTTTATAAGGTACTAGGCTAAGTACCTAGTTCTGTCTCACCTTAGGTGAACTACACCTTCACAAAGTCGCTTCTTACTATTAGGTACTAGGCTAAGCACCTAGTTCCATTGCAATGGAGGAACTACTACCACACTATACCAACGACTAATCCCAAAGGAGATCTACTCCTTTACAACATCATCAAGGATATCAATATCCTTGATCTAATACTAGTCTATCTTGTACATCAAAACACACCATATCGAATGTACATCTAAGGCACCTTCACTAATGCCTTTGACTAGATCTACAAGACACCTTTCACTAATGTCTTGTGTCCTCACTTCTAAGCACCTTTCACTAATGCTTCTTTGTCTCGACTTCTAAGCACGTTTCACTAATGCTTCTTTGTCTTGACTTCTAAGCACCTACCACAAGTGCTTTATCCTATAGACGATAGATACCCTTCACTAATATCTTCGCCTTGACTCTTGAGACATCTTTCACTAATGTCTTCAACACTACACTTCTTTAAAGAAAGAAAGGAATCACCAACAAGAAGACTTCAAGACCTTGATGATGAGGAAGCATGGCAACTCATGGACTTGAGCTTGCTCGACTTCAAAGGTGGTGATATTGCCTTTAAGAGGAACCTAAAACATCACACAAAAACAAAACTACAAACATAGATCTCTTGGATCTAAGGTTAGTGAGATCTAACTCAAAGGGGAAAGTGTGTTAGAAAAGGGATTGAAAGGAGTGAGAAATAATGAAGAAATGGCTCACTATTTATAGAGGAAAAATCCCATCGTTCTCAGATCCCACGGATCCCTACCACAAGGGATCCGCTAGCACAAAGCTAGGGATCCGTGTACGCCTCCTCTTGCCCATGGGTATTTTTGGTTATGGGTCATGGGTCATGGGTTATGGGTTGATCCATGGTTTTCTTTCTAGATACAATGTATCTTAAGGATACAATGAACTTGGTTAAGTGGTATAAATAAAACATGGGTTATGGGTCAAAACCATTAGCTAGGTTTTACCTATTTAGTATATACTTGTTTTTACCCATTTTAGTATATACTTGTTTTTACCCATTTTAGTGTATACTTAGTTAAGTATATGTTATCCCAATATGTAAACACTAGTTGTTGTACATATGTATATCTAAAGCATAAAATCACTTGTACTTGTTTTAGTGTTTTATGTGAAAGCTAAGTGTGTTAGAAAACTATTAGTTCAAACCATTTACGTATTTTATTTGTTTCGTTAATATGATTTTACGCTTGTTATCGACAAAACATTAGAAGATCGTAAAATATAAATAAACGCTTTTACGTTTTATTTGTATTAACAACGTTGATAATTCTTGACGAAAAGTGCAGTAACGTTCGCTCACTTCCCATAGATAGAAGTAATGTGAGGTGTGAATGAAGTTGTCGATAAGGTTCAATGCAACTTTCCTTATCCTTTGCACAAGCATTCAAGAACATTGATGGTGCATTTGTATTTTCGTGAGTCTGAACCCTGAGATATCACATCCTCATTGATGATTCAATCATCTTTAACCATTCATGTAGAAAATATTCTCATGATTGTCTACATATCACATGCTTTAAGTACTTCAAATAAAGGTCAAGAGTGTAAGACATGATGTTGTAGTATCCACGGGATTTTACAAGTCTATGATTTAAACCGAGAAATAAAATCTTTCGCGGGATTTTACTAAAATCAAGACCAAACCATTAAGCAATGACCAATGGAATGTGTTAAGATGACTGATGGATTGTCACAATGATAGAAAATTGTGAGTTAGGACTTATGATTGTTTGTAGGATTAGTAGAGATGTTGTTTGGTTGAGATTTGGGTTGGTTGATGCACGATTTTAGGGAGAAATTTAGGTCTAAAACTTAAAACCTCAATAACTTCTGTTCGAGCGGATTTAGGCCTTTAGTTCATTCGACGCGTGCCATTCTCCTCTTCATTCTCACTCGCTTTGATGGGTAGAATGCCGAAAACAAAGTTACGGATCAAAAGTTATAGCCGCTAGTTTTGTCGAAAAGTCAACAAGTCGCTAAGAATTCTTGAACCAAGTCGCTAAGACCAAGTTGCTAGGACCCAAGTCGCTAGACACAAGTCGCTAAAGCACCAAGTCGCTACACAGTCAAGTCTCTAAAGAGCAACTCGCTAAGTATCAAGTCGTTAAGAGCAACTCGCTAGTTACAAGTCGCTAGATGCTCAAGTCGCTAGAGACAACTCGCTATGAACCAAGTCGCTAAAGAGCAACTCGCTAAGTGGCTAAGTCGCTAAAGAGCAACTCGCTAGTAACAACAGAGACAAGTTGCTATAAATTGTAAAGACAAGTCTCTACAAAAATAGGCTTAAGTCTCTACTAAAATAGGCTACAAGTCTCTACCAAGTCTCTACTTAAATAGGCACCAAGTCTCTATGAAAATAGGCTACAAGTCTCTACGCCAAGTTCTACTCTAAAATAGGTACCAAGTCTCTCATGAAAATAGGCTACAAGTCTCTACGCCAAGTCTCTACGAAAATAGGCACCAAGTCTCTACTGAAAATAGGCTACAAGTCTTTACGCCAAGTCTCTAGAGATACATTGAACTGACATAACCACAAGTCTCTACGAAAAACATAACTGCAAGTCTCTACGAAAAACATAACTACAATCAAAATTCAAACTTTAACACTAGAAATAGTCCAAATGATGAAAATACCACTAAACTTTTTCAACCCCAAAAATCTTATAAAAGTGCAAACTTTTAACCTTAGTAGCCAAATAAAATTTGAACTAGATGAGAAAATAAACAAAAACGAACCATAAAACCCAACAATAACCAAACTAAAATCGGAGCACACACAATATCCAAGATCAAACCTTGGCTCTTATACCTTTGTAGGATATTGGTTATTGTTTTAATCAAAGAACATGTATGAAGATTGAATCAAACAAGAACATTTTAGAGAGAGAGAGATGGGTGGGATAATTTCTAGAGAGAAAGAGATGAGAGAAAAGGAAGTTGTATGATTAAAAGAAATGAAAGCAAAGAATCCTCTCCACATGTGGAGAGGGCTATTTATAGTTCTTATAAATAACGCCACCTACGCCGTGGATCGTGCATACATTGGGTAAAGACCCGTCCGGCCCTCCACTGTTGCTCTAAACTAATTAACTAACTAATAAATAACGTAATTCACTACAAGTCTACGAGCTAACATATGCCAGACTATAATTGGGGTGACCGACACTTTAACATGGAATTTCCAATTCCTAACAAAACTCATAAGCACATGTGGAGGGGGAGTATTTCTGAAAAACCAAAAACTCTCAAGGTGTTAGCAAAACATGTTTTTTTTCATCATAAACATCCTAAGAGATTTTTCAAGAAAAGTTTTGTGGCAACATAGGATAGTCATGGAGTTAAAAGGTGACTAAGTTTAGGAATAAACGTCCTATGATCCGCCAGAGCCGGAGGGATCTACCCAAGGACACCACAAATAGTTAGTATTTAGAAGTCCTTAGGTATGATTGAAAAAGGAGAAAATGAGAATCGGAGAAAGAAGGAGTTGAAGAATTAAAAAGAAAAGTTAAAGAAAAGGGTGAAAAGAAATAGCCCTCCAAATTTATTCAACTTAGGGCGCATAATCGTTCAATTCATATGCTACTGGTTGTCACAAGATGACACTGTATTGAAGACAAAGTCGCATGGACCCGTGACACAATGCACTAAACCTTCTAAAGTTCTCTCAAAAGAGCTTGTTTCATTCTCACAGGGAACCCTACGTAATCTATCGAATCTCTTAGATATTGTTGGTAGTGAAGAAAGAGACCCTCTCCCTAGTCTCCGCTTAGGAAAATCAAAGCGCACTAATCAAGTCTAGAGCCATGAGATTCATCAAAAGATCTCTTAGGAACACCTAATATCTCATCACTTGATTGTTCAAACAATAAGGACACAAGTGACATATTCCAGAGTCCTACGCATATCTTAGCAATCTGCCGTAACATTTATGAGGGATTCACAATTGTGATGCTCGCTGATTGAATGGAAATTCCTGCCAGGTTAACATCAAATGTTCTCGACAACATGTCACTTCTCGGAATCCCTTGGGTTACGCTTAGTGTCTGGTGATCTCAAATCGGTCTATAGTGGAGTGATACCGGTATACTCCAAATGGGCTCACAACGACAGAGTGAAGATATTGAGTACAGGAAGTTCTAGCAAGTATCCGATCCGAGATTCACAAAGATCGTGCAAATAACCGATGTACTTGTACAAAATATCCAAACCCTTACGCTAAACTTTATTGCTAACTGTTTTATTGCAGGTACGCGGTCACGCATTCATAACCACCATTATTATCATCAACATATTTGTTCCACATGCTCATACCAACGTCATAAAGACATTCTCATCTAAGATCTAAGCAAAGAAAAGTTCGTGAAGATTCTAATGCCAAAGTCAAAGAATCTATAAAGTTATGAGACAAAGATCAAAGTTAAAGAATGAGAGCTTAAAATGTTTGAATCACAAACTTCACCGTAAGTATGAGCATGCCGGAAATGACTTTCATCACTAACAACAAAGATGTTGATGAAAGCGCATAACAACATATCTCATCACAAAGAACAAAGAACAAAGATTAAAAGACGTCTCAAGCTATAAACGCCAAAGAAGTTCAAGACGTCAAACGACCTAAGCAAGACAACAAATGATGACCAACCCTTAGGGAGAGATTGTTAGGAACATGTTTTATTATCAAGTGTAGGTCATTTCATTTGTAATAGGTCGTTAATAATAATGGTTTATAAATGTTTGTAATTAGATTCACATTTCATGTAGTAGCCCATGAGCTGTGATAGAAGGTTTTTCTAGAACCAAAGGGAAACACCCCTACTTATGTAATCACTATAAATACCCCCTCCATTGAAGGGAGAGGGTGTTGGTTCTAATTGCAATTATCATTTCATTAATCATTGATTAGTTCCTTCCACTTTCTCTTACTAAAACTTTCTCTCTCTAGAAATACATAGTGATGTGATAGAATGGTGACCTAACAAAATTAAACCATAAAAGGTAAAAGAATATGACCTTAAAGATAGATGATCGAGGTGCTTATCCCTAAACTCTCGAATCTTCCCCATTTCGGGTCTTTACCACCTGACCGTCCTATTGTGAAACTCCATTCTTCATGGACTCTTTAACAGTTTCAAACAACAAATGTATCTTACATATGAAACTAACAACCACACATTTGAAAAAGATATATACATACATAACAACGCAAAATACAAAATATTAATATCATGACACCAAGTGATCGTTTACATAGCATTTGTTTCTATCATCCATGTGAACATTTAAAGTCAATACTCATAGTCTACCAAGATTCATATAAAAGAAAGACATAGTTCTGAGAAACCAAGAGGAAGAAAAACCAAGACAGAGGATGCCTTTAAGATGCAGGTTCTTGGATGATTCTTCCAAATTACGCACATAGTTGGTGAATATGATATACAAAGCTTTGTCACTGAAAATAGAGGTAGATTCCAGCCCTTTTATAATTGTTATGTTGGGGTAGTTGCTACTTCAGCGATGAAAAAATGTTCCATCATTTGTGCACACCACCAAAAATTTCCACTTTGTCATAAGGTGTGAGGAAGATTTTAACTGACTTGTTGTCAATGCCGGAAGGTATCATGAATCCCCTCACCAAATAATCACCACACTTCCCTTCACAAGGATACTCATCAATGAAAAAAAACCCGAAACAATCAATACATTAAGAAGATGAAGAGGGATTACATACTAAAACTTATTAATAGTCGCAAAATAAGCCCATCTCCCCCAAAACAAGCCACAAAAGGGAGCTTCTCAATTGTAAAAAAAACATACTCTTTGCGGACCAAAATGGTAATGCGCTCAACCGGGAATCGGCATAACCGGCCAAATGTATAGAGTGGTATTAATAATACTTTCAATAATCGATGTGTTAATAGAAAGGATAAAATGTTATGTTTTGGTTCTGCTCTTTTGCCTCATTTTAAAATGTAAGCAAAAACATCAACAACTGATTGATCATGCCGATTCCCCGCTAAAATGAGTAATATAATAACTATCTTAGTGAAGGGTATAAGAAAGATTACTTTACTAAAACGTAACAGCCATTGGTACAAGTACTTGTTTATTTTGTGCGAGAACTCGATCTATCTTAAACAAACCGGCCCACATACTACATAAGCTCATAAGTCTAAGCTTACGTAAGCTAAAACAAATAACCCCTAATTAATGAACGCATTATTAAACTCATCATATGCATAAGAAATAACCCTCAATCTAACGGCTATTGGATAATCTAGTAAAAGTTACGCAATTGCACAAAAACAAAAGTTAAATAAGAATTGACACTTTTATATTTCATTCAGAAAACCCTACTTAAAACCCAAATACAATAGATTTCATAACAAATAGGAATGCCGGTAAACTAAATAACAAAAATCATATATAAAAATGTATGTACCACTCACCGCAGGCATCATCCTTAAAATAGGATAAATCCTCTAATGGACTAACATGATTAGTAGTATAATCGGCTATCGGGCGAAGAAGTTGCAGGCCTAATTAATGCCGGATCGAAACCGATGACGATCTGTGAAGAGGTTGGAAGGCTATTCTTTGTGTTTTTAATAAAATGATTTACGTGATCTTTTCATGATGTTGGTCCCAACAAGTTTTCTCAATGAACAAGACATCATGTTCGATTCAGATGTCCGCCTTTAGGGCAAACACACAAAGTTCACAAAGACTAGAAACGGTGTAGATGTTCACTGGGTGTTTGGCATCAGAGGTGTGACACCCCCAAATTACCTGTTTTGCAAATGAATAGAATACTGGGGATAACCGTCATAGCATCAAAGTTACAGTTATATCGAACGACCTAAAGTGTCGCTTTGAAAATATCGTTTGATTAAGTAAAATAATTAGAGCTTACAAAACATAGATCCCAATAGATTTCCAAAGTACCGAAAATGAGTTTGTTACAATCAAACCATTTAAGTGCATAAAATATACGTGAGACGCGTCACCAGCGACTCCATGCCAAGTGATGATATGCTAATACCTGAGATAAACATGCTTAAAAGTGTCAACACAATGGTTGAGTGAGTTCATAGAGTTTAGTTGAATTGCAAAGCCTTTCAAAAATTTTCACCCGAAATAGTTGGTGAGTACACACGCTTATATAATATGAAAACTCTTACAGAGAGTCTAAGTTTTCGGTAATTGAGAATAGTCCACAAAGCAAAGCGCTGTCAATCCACTCGTTCCAAGTTCCATACAAAACTTGCAACCTGTGTGTTCACAACCCACTGCCAAAATATGTATGTCTGGTAGTCGAGCATAATGTTGTCATAATAGTTCACAATATAGCACCACGTATATAATGTATGCCGTGCAAAGCCCCTAGAATAAATAATATGCGCCCGTACATAGTGAACGAGAGGTTGGCCGACCTCTAATAGCGCTATCCATACTACCTACTAATAGAGAGACTAACAATGTAATGTACGAACAAGTACATCATACAACTATTATATACAATTAAGAACGCCCAACATGGGAGACTTTGCACGCTCCACCAATAAGGCGAGACTTTATGTTGCTCCGTTCACATAGGGAGACTTGTCGAGCACGCCCGTAATACATGGGAGACGTAATATAAAGTGAGTACGGTTCATTAAGTTCTAAACAGGTCATAAGTTCATAATTAAGTTCAGTGTTCCATTCAAGTTCGTAATAAATTTCAAGAGTTTAAGTCGAGTTCAAAAGTTCAAAACAGTCAAAGAGCTCAAAACATATCAAAGGTTCAAAATAGTCAAAGGGCTCAAAATCAAGTCAAACAAGTTCGAATATATCAAAGGGTCCTTTACGAGTTAAAAGAGTTCAACTATATGTCAAAAGGTTCAAATCAAGTTCAAAGTGTTCAAATATATATGTCGAAGGGTTCAAAATCAAGGAAAGTGGTTCAAATAATAGTGTTCATAACATAGTAATCAATTTAGTCAAGTATGATTAATTACTCACTAACATAAGTAGTGAAACAATAGTTATTTAAGTTCATATAAGTGTAAAGTAAAAGCAAGTAGTTGAGCATGTATCTCCCCCAAAGAGTTTATAAAACAATTATACGAGTAAAAGTGGGCTACCACTCACCTGATGCAATGATTATGATGACAAAAGTAGATACACTGAAATGAGGTGCGATCTCTATATGCAACTTGAAGTGGTGAAGAGTTTTTGGAACTAGAAACTTAATTAATCTTTAGGTTTTTATTTCAAAACCTTAAAATAGATTACTAAATGAACTTGATAAACACTTGAAGCTTGAAAATCAATGGTTTCTCCTTGTGTTCTTTAAGCTTGGTCGCATCATTAACAAAGAGATGGAAGAGTTCTTGCATTTTTTCACATTTTGATATGTGTTTGTATGCTTTTAATTATTGAAACACTATATATAATAAAATATAATAT
>OU343222.1:121580795-121636444 GCA_910596185.1 Chrysanthemum makinoi | reverse complement strand
TCAATCAGAGATACTTTTTGTGTTTGAAAACAATAATACACATTCTACGTTCTAGAGAAAAGAAGGTTTGCACACATCGAATGGTTGTTTTCCAAAAGTATTCGTGAATTCATTTCCTGGACCAAGGTTGATTCACGAGTGAATCGCCCCATCATTTCTGTCCAGTTGTCACAAGCTTGATCTTACGAGAAGATCTCACATGTTACCCACCAAGAGCTTGTTTGATGTTGGCTCTAGAAGGCTTTCCATCTTCATTGTGAATATGTTTGCATATCACTCGGATGTTCTGGCAATACCACAAGGATAATGCGTAGGACTCTAAATATATTCTTACTTTTCACATTGTGTGAAACAGCAAGTCTTCATTAATTTTGTGTCCTAATAAGATATTGTGGATGATCTCTTGGCTCTAGACTCAACCGTGCACATTTGGTTCCTATGCCAGAGACTAGGGAGAGGGTCTCCTTCTTCAATATCAACAATCTCTAAGAGAAAGTTGATAGATTATGTAGGTTCCCCGTGAGAATGAAACAAGCCCTTTTAAGAGGAACTTGAGTAGCTAGGGAAGTTGTAGTGCAGTGCGTCACTGGGTCCATGACTTCTTGTCTTCAATACCAGTGTTACCTTGGTAACAACCAGTAGCATATGTATTGAACCCGGTTTCTGCCCTAAGGTTGAATTATTGGAGGGCTATTTCTTTTCACCCTTTTCATATTCATTTTTTTTTCATTCTTCAACCCCTTCAGTGCTTACCGAGACTTCATAACTAGAACCTAGTTGGGTTTATTCCATAGAGCTCCGTCTCAGTCCGCCTCTTCCCAGATCCCTTTCCACTTTTCCCTTCTTCTCCTTTTTTCAACATTCCTAAGGACTCTACACTATCTAGTGGATTGTCCCTGGGAAGATCCCTCCGGCTCTGGCGGATCGTGGGAACAAATACCTAACCTAACCATCCTTATAACACCATTCATAAAGTAAATTGGTCGTTCTTTTGGTATTGTTCTTTCCTTCATGAAACCAATTGAAAAATCATTTGGAAAATCAATCAAGGTACTTGTGATATAATATCAAAACATTTTGTACCTTAATTGTTTTGATCATTTAGAAATGCTCCCCCTCAACATGTGCATATGATTTTATAAATTGTTTAGCACATGGAGGCAAGAGTTCTTTGAAATATTTCTTTGAAATAATTTGTTGATCACAATTTCCTTAGAAAAAAGCCATTTGATTTTCTTTGGTAAATTCTCCCCCTAAATATGTGCATAGGATATTTGAAATCATTTTATCACATAGAGGCAAGAGTTCATTTGAAGCACACTTACGATCACACAAGCCATTAAGAAACCATTCGCTCCCCCTCAATATGTGCATCGATATACGAAAAGAGTTTAGCACATATTGAGAGACTAGCACTTTGAATCAAACGATCATCTTTTATCAAATTTCATATTAAATCACAAATTCTCCCTCGATCAAAAATAACAAACCCTTTGAGATTTTGGATCTCAAGTGATTTAATTAGGTTTAGAAAACATGGGAGAATATGTGGCCTGGTTTAAATACTCATCTTGTTTTAGGATAAATCCTCCTCCTCAAACATGTGCATCATATATTGAAATCGTTTGGCACATGGAGGCAGTAGTGCCTTTGAAGGACTAAAACCAATTCCATTAAAACAGATTTGAGATTTAAATCACGATCTCTCCCCCGATCAAAAATTTCAAACCAATTGAGATTTTGGATCCCGATTGATTTAAATCATTTAGAAAGTTTTAGGGAAAGACGTGGCAAGATTCAATTTTTGAAAAATGACAGATAAGGACCATTTTAAGACATTAAAGATTGTTAGTGTCAGGTATGATTGTTTTAAGAGATCTTTAAGAAAAATAAAACAATTTCACAATCAAACAAGAACAAAAAAAATTTCATTTTGAAAGACCTTGATTCAAAAGAAAAATCATACCATGACATAACATTAAATCTTTAGATCACCACCTTAATTCGTACAAACGGACTCTTTTGAAGATATATTGTTTGAAAATACTTTAAATAGAATCACTCTCCCCCTCAATCGATGACCGAAGTTGTTGATTGAGTGACTTAAGTTTTGATAAAATAAAGTCATGTGATTTCCAAAATTTAGTTCAATTAATTTTCAAAAACAATATTTTCCATTTTCAAAACAACGTTTTCAAAATTGTTTTAAGAATGGTATCCTGCACAAAGATACATTAGTGGTTGAGAAGCTTTTGTTGTTGTTGCTGAGGGTTGGAAGAAAAACCGTCTGCTGATGCAGTGAGACTTCTTACGTTGCATTTTAATGCCAACTGAGGTCAAATTAAGCTCCGTTTCTTCATTTGTCAACCCAAGATATAGTTACCCTTTCCTTTCGGCATCCAATCGTCTTCATTTGTGGGATCCGGATCGGGAACATTCTTATATACCAATATACCTGCATACGTTAGTGAACACACATACAGATATATGGTGGTAGACATCAACCAAACAGCAATCGACTAATAAAAGTCAATACAACATATCAATCAGATCATAAAAGGCATGGGATTAATGTGCTTATCAAACTCTAATCATCTAATCCTAACAATCTTATCCTAGGCACCTAGTCCTTCAACATAGGTTAAAATCATTTTTAATTAAGCATATTAGGATAATTAAGAAAGCCCGTTAAAAGATATAGATTTGAAAACATTCTCCCCCTCAATCAATGAATTATTTTTCTGGAAAGATTTAAAAGCGCTGAAGTCATTGATTGAGTTTTTCAATTATTGCGAAAACTCTGAATCTGATAGATTTTTCAAGCAACTCATTTACCACCATTTTAGAAAACAACAAATATATTTCTGAAGAATTTTAGATGGAAAAACATTTGTGTAGGAACATCAGTCCTTCGACATACTTTCCTCAATAAGTTTTAGGATAAGTGCACGAAAATTATGAAAATTTGTTTAGCGCAACACTTTCCTTCTTTGAAAGACGGGTTGATATCTGAAATAATAGCAAGCCATGGTTTAAGCATGGGTTACAGTCTGAGTAAACTGCAAGCCATTTTTTGAGACATGTTTAGAAAGAAATATCTACACCTCCTGCTCGAACTTCATCTAAAGTCCCGTGCCATTATTGAATGACATTTCTAAAACCGTAGATGTTATCGATACCAGAAGACATGTCTTAAGAAAACATATTTTTGGTATTTTTCAAATTTTCTGATTTTTATGGATTTTTTAAGGTTTTATAATTTTCTATTTTCTTTTTGTTGGTTTTATATTTTTGTATTTTGTTTTTTATAAATATATACAAAGATATAATAGATGATATAGTTAAAGAGGATGACGATACGAGTACCGAGATAAGGATATCGATCAGCACGTCGTAGAAGATAGAATTCGCCATCTCTTAAACTTTCACCACCAAAGCTTTCGAGGCTCCTAAATTGAGAGAAATTGAACCATATGAAAGTGAGACTCTGGCAGCTTCCCCCCAAACCGAAAATCCTATAGGTGAGCAGATTCAAAGCTTTCTTTCAAGCTTCTCTTAGCCAGGTGCACAAAGAAGCACACCATTATCATCGAACATGCTGCTCCTTTTAAGAATATTCACCGTGATTCATCGTTCGGGGTTATATCATCCAATAGAA
Source organism: Chrysanthemum makinoi (assembly GCA_910596185.1). NCBI lineage: Eukaryota > Viridiplantae > Streptophyta > Magnoliopsida > Asterales > Asteraceae > Chrysanthemum > Chrysanthemum makinoi. The sequence continues at coordinate 121,632,786 of OU343222.1, read as the reverse complement.
GAACAACAACGTATCATCCCACACATAAATAACTCTTCTCAAATTTCATTCCACTGAAGTCTGAAGCATTCCATTCCAAAAGGTGTCAAGAGAACACTTCCCCCGAGTAGTTGAATTGATGCAGTCAGTCTCTTAGACTAGAGCTCACAAACCCGAATACACATACCCGAAGACAAAGAAACTTATACCATCGAGTAGCAGATTAATCCGATAGCCAAAGAATAACCCGATGTATACTTTTCTCTCCCCCTGAAGAAAGTGTATGAAGCTCAAGAACCGAAGTACCCGAATGCCCAAAGAGAGAATAACCGATAACATTGAAGAAGCATGCCGAATCACTGATTATCTCTGCGGGTGACAATCTCTGCGGATGTCAACACCGAAATAAGTGATTATATCTCTGAATCACAGATTAAGCCCTCAAGTAAAATAGCTGAGCATCCCCAATGTACACAATCTCTCTCCCCTGATGATTGTGATAACATCAAAACCATCACACACTTGTGTACCTCTTTCATCTTCAGAAACTAACTCTTCCATCTCTTCCCCCACATAGTTAGAATAAGAACACTAAATGCCTTGATGAGTAAAACCTTGAGTTTCTCTGCGGTCATGACATTTTTTTTCCCGGGATATCTTCAATCACTTAGAAGAATTAAGTTCATTTAGTTTACTCGCTTTGTGTTTAGATGTGAGTCTCCTTCCCCCTTGCTGGTTTTGACACTTCAGAATCAGCAACTCATTGTAAGCCCGTATAATAGAAATTTGTTGAGAAGATCGCTTGAAGTCTTTGTGAGAATCAACATGCTGAATAATGTGAGGAAGTCTAATTGGGGATTAAATTCGACATATCACTCTCCCCCAATTAGTGCTCTCCCCTAAACCGACAATCTGTTTGATAAATGCCCATATTAAGAAGAAGTCTTTTGATAATCAAATGCAACTCGTCTTTTAGTCTTCTAACATGTAGAAGAGAATGTAGAACCGACTGTAGACTCGACCTTTTTCAAGATTGTTCAGTTGGGGAATAGATAGTTAACATCTTCAACTCACACCAATAAGCATCTCACCAAAAAGCATCCCAATTAACTTACATCTTGCACATCCCCTTAACTAAAATCCCTCCCAATCAAACAAGAACAGAAAGATGTTCATCAAGGAAATCGAGCAATCAGGGCCGCAACGAACACATAAGATGGTAACACCAAACTACCAATCACATCAAACAAGAACAGAGAGATTTTTCGGAATCATCATGTTGATGTATACGTGAAGCATTAACCGGAAGCACTTTGTCGATAAACTCATCAATCCGAGTGAAGATGTCAACCAACGGCTCTTAAGAAGAAAACTCCATATGAAGATGACCCGATAAGAAGAAGCTCGGTTCTTACATGAGTTTGGAGCCGTTTGACCATTTATTCTCAGAAATCAATCAATCATGCAGTAAACTCACACTTCTTCTCCCCCTCAAGAATTGCATACGGAGTTGTAATTCTTGATTAAATAAGTGAAAATCATCCGAATGTTCTATTCACACTTCTCTCCCGCAAAATAAGCACATGATGTCGCCATCTTCATTATAATCGAGCAAGTGGAATGAGAAAATAATCAGTAGTAGCCCGGTTCACTTGATGACTGATGCGCATGGAAAAAGTATGAAGCATGTTGATGAGAATGGTCATAATAAGAAGATTTATCTTCTTCAGAAGATAATGCGCACTGAAGCGTACACATTTCTTTTCTTTAGAGTACGAGGCATGAACTGAAGTGTTCATACATCATAAGAAGATTTCTCTTCTTTGGAAGATAAAGCGCACTGAAATGTACACTTTTCTTTTCTTTAGAGAACGAGGCTTGAACTGTTGTGTTCAAACGTCATAGCCGGTTGAATAACAATGTTGAGTAACTTGAACCCGTGAGTTATGAGATATCAATCCTTTTGTTATCCATACTTTAAGCCAGTCCATGTATTGAAGGATCGAAATATCTGCAACTGAGTAAGGACTACCTGCACTAATATTACAAACTTGATTGCATATATTTTGGTTAATGACATTAGTATCCAAACCCTTTGGGGTTTCACAGTCAACCTTGATTTTGTCATCGGTAAACAGCTTTCCAGTAGGTATCCACCTAAGTCCAGTATCCTTAAACATTCTACCAGACGGTATCCACTTATGGCAAGGTTTAGGATTGTTAGGCTTCTTATGCATAGTGGAATACTCATCCTTATTCCTAGGTTCCACAGATTTAGCAGTTGGTATCCATCTAGGCAAAGATTTTGGTTTGTTTTGCTTCGTATGCACAGTAGATGACTTAGTGAAAATCCTAGACTTAACAGGTTGAACCTTTGTATGAGCATTTACCTTCTTTAGGGATTTCGAAAAACAATTATCATGATTTGCCTTAAAGATGCATTTCAGACAATTTGAGCAAACAGCTTGTTTGGATTCAGAAAATGATCTAGAGTTCTTAGAGTGATCTGCTATGGGAATAGCTTTATTCGAAACGCAACTACTATTAGATACAATCCAATCCCTAGTCTTTAGTTGAGTGTTCCTAGGTCTAGCACCTAAAATTCCATCTTTTTGACTCTGTGCCTTCTTTCTAGCCATTTCTAGATAAGAGTTTTTATACAAGTCATTCATAGCATTTTTACTAGGCAAGTAAGGTGAAGTGATTGGTTTTGTCAAAACTTGTTTCGCATCAACTTGGGAGGCAAACCGTGTTTTTGAAAATTTTGGTCGTTCAGATCTAAACGCATTTGGTTGTCTAATAACTGGTTTCCCCAAGATTGATGGTTTTGCAAACTTAGTGTTCACACTATTCCTTGTTGTTTTTCTGAGCTCATTTTTTAAGGCAACAATAGCGAAACTCTTTTCCTGAAGTTGAGCTTTGAGTTCATCAATTTTTGCTATCAAAGAGTTTGTTTGTTCCATTGACTTAGTTCTAGCTTCTTTGACAGAGTCACTTAGTTCTATGTGATTCTTTCTCAAAGACTCATTTTCCTTTAGTTATTTGGCCACACAAACCGCTAATTCATCATTTCTCATTTGAATATCATCTATAGCATTAACATCAGAATTACTTGTAACCAAATTACTTTTCACAGGCATACCAGAAATATGTTTCTTCAAAAAGTTGATGGTTGAGTCTTTGTCTTGAAGCTGAGCTTTCAAAGTGTTCATTTCAAAAAATTCACGGAATTCAGGAAGTTCTGGATTTTTACATGGTTTGTTAATTTGGAAACTTTCTTCTTTACTTTGTATTGCAATTTCAAGTGAAATGCAATGTTTATCAAGTTTTGAGAATTTGTATGAAAGTTCATCAAAAAACTTTTTATCAACCATATCATTCGTTTTGAAATTATTAGACTCAGCCTCAACCAAGGAACATTTATCAGAATCATGTTTAGCATTAAGATCAGAATGTTTAGGTACCTCAGCAGATGCACTATGTTGATCAGTTAAGGGTACCTCATCATCGATGACACCCTGCCAAATTCTGGTCGATATCTGCATCACATCATGTGTAACAAAGTCACTGGACCGTGGCTGTGTCAAGCTTATCTATCTCTCGAGCCTCTGTATTCAGTGTCAACTGATCCATCATCATCTGTGCTTTACCGACTCATCATTATTTGTTGTCTCGACATTCGCATTCAGCAACACCACTGATTCTTCAATAGATACATTACCCAACTTATCACAACTATCTCTCAATGCGCACCAGACACTCATCCAACTTTTCATCTGTCTGAGTAACTTCCTCAATATACTTCCCCACATTATCCATGAGTTGGATAAGTGTCTCTATGAACATGCTAATTTCTATTCCAGTGTGTTTCTTGAAAGACATTTTAGTCATGTCTTGATCATAATCTAATGTAAATTCCCCACTGATGAATGATTGAAATTGGTTGTAGATCACTTGAAGTGCAGCACTGGAACTATCCTTTTGAACCATTCCTTTATCAAGTTGTTGTTCCAATTGTTCTAAGTTTAAGAATAATGTGCTCTTGAACGTTTGTGGAAAACTAGAAAGGGGGTTGAATAGTTTTACCAATTAAAACTTCATTTTAATCTATTTAGATCGACTTATGTCAATCTATTTGGATGTGTGTGTTGGATGTTGATAAACAAACATATAAAGGTAAGTAATGAAAAGATAAGAGTAAGAAGCACAAAACCACAACGCAAGTATTTATAGTGGGTCGGCTACAAGGTCACCTTCCTTGCCCTACTCCACTCCCCGAGTCACCTACTCGAGAGTTCGTAATCACTACACCAATCTCCTTATGGCGGAGAAGCTTTCACAACGTCGCCTACTCTTTTTCCGGTACTAGGCTAACCACTGGGTTCTTTCACTCCAAGGTGAACCACACCTACACAACGTCGCCTACCCTTTATAAGGTACTAGGCTAAGTACCTAGTTCTTTCACACCTTAGGTGAACTACACCTTCACAACGTCGCCTACCCTTTATAAGGTACTAGGCTAAGTACCTAGTTCTTTCACACCTTAGGTGAACTACACCTTCACAACGTCTCCTACCCTTTATTAGGTACTAGGCTAAGCCCCTAGTTCCATTGCAATGAAGGAACTACTACCACACTACACCAACGACTAATCCCAAAGGAGATCTACTCCTTTACAACATCATCAAGGATATCAATATCCTTGGATCTAATACTAGTCTATCTTGTACATCGAAACACACCATATCGAATGTACATCTAAGGCACCTTTCACTAATGTCTTGTGTCTTCACTTCTAAGCACCTTTCACTAATGCTTCTTTGTCTTGACTTCTAAGAACCTTTCACTAATGCTTCTTTGTCTTGACATCCAAGCACGTACCACAAGTGCTTTATCGTATAGACGATAGATACCCTTCACTAATATCTTCGTCTTGACTCTTGAGACATCTTTCACTAATGTCTTCAACACTACACTTCTTTGAAGAAAGAAAGGAATCATCAACAAGAAGACTTCAGTAGCCTTGATGATGAGGAAGCATGGCAACTCATGGACTTGAGCTTGCTCGACTTCAAAGGTGGTGATCTTGCCTTTAAGAGGAACCTAAAAGATCACACAAAAACAAAACTACAAACATAGATCTCTTGGATCTAAGGTTAGTGAGATCTAACTCAAAGGGTAAAGTGTGTTAGAAAAGGGATTGAAAGGAGTGAGAAATAATGAAGAAATGGCTCACTATTTATAGAGGAAAAATCCTACTGTTCCCCGGATCCCACGGATCCCTACCATAAGGGATCCGGCTAGCACAAAGCTAGGGATCCGTGGTACGCTCCTCTTTGCCCATGGGTATTTTTGGTTATGGGTCATGGGTCATGAGTTATGGGTTGATCCATGGTTTTGTTTCTAGATACAATGTATCTTAAGGATACAATGAACTTGGTTAAGTGGTATAAATAAAACCATGGGTTATGGGTCGAAACCATTAGCTAGTTTTTACCTATTCAGTATATACTTGTTTTTACCCATTTTAGTATATACTTGTTTTTACCCTTTTTAGTGTATACTTAGTTAAGTATATGTTATCCCAATATGTAAACACTAGTTGTTGTACATATGTATATCTAAAGCATAAAATCACTTGTACTTGTTTTAGTGTTTTATGTGAAAGCGTAAGTGTGTTAGAAAACTATTAGTTCAAACCATTTACTTATTTTATTTGTTTCGTTAATATGATTTTACGTTTGTTATCGACAAAACATTAGAAGATCGTAAAATATAAATAAACGTTTTTACGGCTTATTTGTATTAACAATCTCCCCTTTTTGTTGATGACAAAACATAAAATTATTTTAAGGAAAAGCTAAAATTCGTAAAAGTTTGAATTTGTAGTTTTTACTTTCTTCTCCCCCTTTTTGTCGAAACAAAAAGTGTTTGAAGGAAGGCAACACATTGTTTTTAAGAAAAACATGTGAAAGAATTAAAAGTAAAAGGAAATAGAGATCAAATACCGTGAAAGAATCTCGTTTTTACTCCCCCTTGATGAGTCCATCCCTATGTAAGGGCGTCAAGTGAATGATACTAATCTAGTTTGTTTGCAAATAAGTTTGCAAAAGATATCGTCTACAAGACGAGTGTGCTCCCCCTTGATGATTGCAATATTTTCAAAGGGATGTCACGAAATGTAAACCTAGTATTGCAAGTAATTTGCAATGTATTGCTTTGACATAAAGCTCCCTCTAGCTTTAGGATGTCAAAGTCTTCATATGTAAATTGAATAACTACAAAACAAAGGTTAGAAAGCAAGTATAATTCACAATTTCCTGCAAATGTTGTCCAAGTTAGTAGAAAGAAAGCTTTCTGTCTCACGGATCCCGCGGTTCCCTCCTAGTAGGGATCCGTCTAGGCATTTTTGAGGGATCCGTTTTAGCTGTTCAATTACAGCCAAGGTGATATAACAAGTAATGTTATCACACAAATCGTATGCTCAACAAAGTAACAGGTAGCATGTAATTTCCATTTAATAAAACTAGAGTTATGATATACATGACTCTAAAAGCTAAGAAAATAAGAGAATACATGACTAGGAATATCAACTATCGCTTGATGCTAGGACACTACTAAAATCTTCTAGCTCAAGTCATGTTTTAGGTTTAATCTTGTCGAATTGTTCGAGGAGATGATAGAACATGAAACGTTGGTCTTCTCGTACTTCATGTATAAAACTTTCAACATGTTGACAATGATAGCAATCTTTGTCATGGCTAGGTAGTGGTGGTGGAGGAAATGAAATGGCTTGATGCGAAGGATCAAGTGAGGCGGCTTGTGGAGCTTCAAACGATGGAGGGATTGGTGGAGGTGCATTTAATAATGACTCAACCAAGAATGATGGTGGCGGTAGATAAGTGTCAACTTCCATATGGTCGGGTGGTTGACTTTGATGATTTGTCATAATCCAAATGGGATTATATGATGAAAACGCCGAGAAGGAAGCCGGAGCAAGTGTTGACTCAACACCTTGATTTTGAACCATTATTCCTCCTAATGAGGAGAATGTTGTTGGTGGAAGCGGATGAGATGGCCTAGGAGGCAAGTCCTCTAAATTGTAGAGGTGTGGTGATGATAGTGGGGATGTAAATGAAATAGCTCTAGGAACCAATGGTGATGGTTTGGTGGAGATGATATTGTTTGGCCTAGGAGGTATGGTGGTGTTTGGCAAAGGTAGTTTTGTGGGTACTATCCCTTTAGGAATTGGTTTGATTGGATGATGAAGGATTCTATCATTTGTTGGCTTGACCGGAGATGATTCGGTTGAAGAAATTTCGTGTATAACACGAGCTCTTTTCATGGGTGGTTCTTTGGTGGATAAGTTACTACTTGGGGTTTTCCTCATGATGAGATGATTTCAAGAGGTTGCAAGAGCTGAAAGTTAGGATGAGAGTGATGACTATGGAAGTCCTAACAAGGTGGTTTATAAACTAAGAGATTTGGCAAGTGCATTTAAGCCTTAAGCCACTAGAATTCATTGAAATGTGATGATTGACATGCACAAGAGTCAACTTCAGAGTTTGCACTGTTCTAGGAACTAATTTAAGATGAGATGGAGTGTTTGAGTTAGGAAGATGAGTTGAAATGATTGTTTTAGCAAGATTTGACCTAAACTGTCATCCAGATCCCACGGTTCCCTCCTTAGAGGGATCCGTCTAGGCTAATCCTAGGGATCCGGCTCTCAGCAGCTATGAAAGAGTGGAAATGATGTTTCTAAGATCTAAGACCTATATCATCTTGAGTGTTTTAGTCCTCCTAAGTGTTTTAAATGAAGGGATGCTTGAGTACTTGAAGGTAATAAATGATGTAGCTAATGATTGTCATTTATGGAAGGATTTGGAACTTTCAAGAGTACCAATGGATGAGCAAGAATGACACTAAAGATTTAGAGTGTCAATTGAAGCTAAATGATCCTAGAGGTCAGGTTGTGTCTTAGGATAGTGTTTTGGAAAATATCCTAGAAGCTTTGAGATGAGAAAACTAGATTTTGATCAACTTTGATCAACTTGGAGGTGAGGATGATTTATGATCAATTTTGCCATAATTGAAAGATTTCTAAGACTAGATGTGTGGGATCAAGTAGAAAATGAGGTGTGAGTTTAAGAGCGGAAGAGTAATGGATAAACCAAACGGTAGATCTACAAGCGTCTTAGAGTGTGATCTATTTGAGTTAGAATGAGTAGGAGAGATCAACCTATCTTGATAAGGACTTAATCTGCCTTAAGACCCTATGTTTAGCTTAGTGAGATGTTCTAAGGATATGTTTGAAATATAATGCTTGCAATTGCATTTTCTGTTTGCCAGATCCCACGGTTCCATAAGTGTAGGGATCCGTCTAGCACAATCTTTGGGATCCGCCCATCACGCTCTGCAGGACCTTTACTAAAGATATGCAATGATCTTGACAATGCATTATATCTCAAGGATAGTCTAAAAAGAGTTCTAATACTAAGATATCAAATGTAAGATGTTTTATTTCATGAAAGAAATTGGATTACATTGATAAAGCACGAGTACAAGAGAATTGATCCTATTTTAGAATACTACTAGTTTCCTTGAGTGTTTTCGCTAGGAGGATCATTATGTGATTGATGAGTGTTGGTGGAATCAAGAATGAAGAAAGTCTTCATGAGGGATATGTTTAGCGGTTCCATCATCTTGTTCACAAGTACGTACAACGGACTTTGAAATTGAGGATGGAAGTGCATAACATTATGATAGAGGCGTGTCAAGAACATTCCATAAGGGATGAGTTTATTCTTGGAGCCTTGAAGATTTATAATTCGCCTTGTGAAGAAGTAGGCGAGATTGTATGGTTGTTGTGTTAGCAAACAGTACAACATGTGAGCACAACAAGCGGGAAGGATTTCTCGATTTCCCCTAAGACTCCAAACATTTTCACGTAGGATGAGTGCAAGAGGCTTGTACTCTTCTCGGATATCCCTTATAAAGATAATGTTTGGATCGGAGTAATATGGTCGAGGTTTGCATATTATGCGATTTAAATCTTCCGGAGAGGGTATGTGTGAACAATATGGACTATTTTCTTCACGAAAGTTGAAGAGAGAATCAAGAGACCAATCTTTAGTGAAGGCACATTGTCCATGATTTGGAATCCAGAGGATGTGAGCAAAATGCCCAAGGGTTAGAGTGAACTTTTGGTTTTTGATATAAAACCAAAGAGATAGAGAGCGATCCTCGTTACGAACGAGTTCGACTTGACGAAAGAATTCCATTATGAACCTTGGACATATCTTCTCGTTGATTCAAGAAGACATTCTAGTCCTATGGCTCGGAAGGGGGTATTGATACCTTCTTCGAATTGTAGAGAGGTGTCTACAATACGTCCTTCATGGAAGTGATGGTTTTCGAGATTATTGAACCCATGGACATGATTGCCAGGTGTGTTGGGTTCGAGAGAGATGTTCGGAGTGTAGAAGCTAGTGAGTGAAAAATCAAACTCATATCCATGCGTCATAGTTGAACCTATAGGAATGACAAGTTAATAAAAGGAGATGTTTGTGGTCAACTTATGATAATCTAATGTTTTTACTAGATTTTTATTAACAATGGTTTTTTTTTACAACAATGACATTTAACTAAAGTTTTTGACTTTCTAGTGGATTATTATGTTTAGAAAGATAGTGGTTTTTAATCTTGCATGAAAACTGTTTTCCAGTAATACTGATCCCACGGTTCCTTTACAAAAGGGATCCGGCTAGTATATCCTCCGGGATCCGTGGATCTGTAGTAACAGAAACAGTTTTGATAAAGAAATAGGTTTTACAGTTTTATACCACGAAATATGTTTTATCCTACATTTTCTTTTAGCATGCACACATGACTTCGAATGTATCACGAAAGAAAATAAAACATATAAATCAAAAGAAATGACAAACAGATTATGATAATAATAACCTAGATAAACTAGATCATTAGTAATATTGCATTTCAATACTAATGATGATACAAAGGATTGGGTATATGATCCCAATGTAGATTAACAACACAAAGTAAATGTCTCCGTATGTGAACTTCATCATAGGGAACACAAGTGCTATGAGTGTTAGGTTGATGAGCACGAGTGCGATGTAAACCATGTTGATGACGGATCTTCTTGGTTTCGGATGAGATGAAATGAGGAGGAAGATGAAGTTTTTGAATGAGAGGGAATTTTTGAAATTGGGAAATTTGAAAAAGTGAGGATTGGATAAAGTGGGCGTCGAGTGGGATTATTAATAGGGAAGGAGGAATTTTTGAAATTCGTGTTTTTGTTTTATTATAGGATTAAAAGAAATAAAACATAAGTTTTATATACCACGATTATAGACGAGAAATAGAACACGTATGTGAGAAAAAGGCTTCCTAATGAAGCTTCATGTAAAACATGTAATTGCACAAAAGATAATCGTATAAATACCTAAATAGGCATACTTAATTATCAAGCAAAATAAAAAGAGAATCATACCTCTAGCGTACTTAGGAATGCCTTTACAAATGACACAACAAATGTCACTTAGACGGTTCCCGCTCCTTTGCGATTAAGATACCTTCTTAAAGAATGTATTCTTGTTACCAAGCTACTCCTAAAGCTTGGTGGGTATGAGCTTTGACTAATCAACATGACAAAGAAGATTAGTGCAATTAAATGAAAAAGTAAAAAGAAAAATGTGGTTATCAACTTCAACATCCAAACATATAGTTTTGAAAAACATGGTGTTTGATTTTATGAAAAACATTCTTTGTAGTTTTCAAATAACCATGGATCGTATCAAGTTTTTAAAGTACAATATACTTCAAGAAACTTGGTAACGAAGCTCTGATGCCAATTGTGGAAAACTAGAAGGGGGGTTGAATAGTTTTACCAATTAAAAATTCATTTTAATCTATTTAGATCGACTTATGTCAATCTATTTGGATGTGTGTGTTGGATGTTGATAAACAAACATATAAAGGTAAGTAATGAAAACATAAGAGTAAGAAGCACAAAACCACAACGCAAGTATTTATAGTGGTTCGGCTACAAGGTCACCTTCCTTGCCCTACTCCACTCCCCGAGTCACCTACTCAAGAGTTCGTAATCACTACACCAATCTCCTTATGGCGGAGAAGCCTTCACAACGTCTCCTACTCTTTTTCCGGTACTAGGCTAACTACCGGGTTCTTTCACTCCAAGGTGAACCACACCTACACAACGTCGCCTACCCTTTATAAGGTACTAGGCTAAGTACCTAGTTCTTTCACACCTTAGGTGAACTACACCTTCACAACGTCGCCTACCCTTTATAAGGTACTAGGCTAAGTACCTAGTTCTTTCACACCTTAGGTGAACTACACCTTCACAAAGTCGCCTACTATTTATTAGGTACTAGGCTAAGCACCTAGTTCCATTGCAATGGAGGAACTACTACCACACTATACCAACGACTAATCCCAAAGGAGATCTACTCCTTTACAACATCATCAAGGATATCAATATCCTTGGATCTAATACTAGTCTATCTTGTACATCGAAACACACCATATCGAATGTACATCTAAGGCACCTTTCACTAATGCCTTTGACTAGATCTACAAGACACCTTTCACTAATGTCTTGTGTCTTCACTTCTAAGCACCTTTCACTAATGCTTCTTTGTCTTGACTTCTAAGCAACTTTCACTAATGCTTCTTTGTCTTGACTTCCAAGCACCTACCACAAGTGCTTTATCCTATAGACGATAGATACCCTTCACTAATATCTTCGTCTTGACTCTTGAGACATCTTTCACTAATGTCTTCAACACTACACTTCTTTAAAGAAAGAAAGGAATCATCAACAAGAAGACTTCAGTAGCCTTGATGATGAGGAAGCATGGCAACTCATGGACTTGAGCTTGCTCGACTTCAAAGGTGGTGATATTTCCTTTAAGAGGAACCTAAAACATCACACAAAAACAAAACTACAAACATGGATCTCTTGGATCTAAGGTTAGTGAGATCTAACTCAAAGGGGAAAATGTGTTAGAAAAGGGATTGAAAGGAGTGAGAAATAATGAAGAAATGGCTCACTATTTATAGAGGAAAAATCCTACTGTTCCCCAGATCCCACGGATCCCTACCACAAGGGATCCGGCTAGCACAAAGCTAGGGATCCGTGGTACGTTCCTCTTTGCCCATGGGTATTTTTGGTTATGGGTCATGGGTCATGGGTTATGGGTTGATCCATGGTTTTGTTTCTAGATACAATGTATCTTAAGGATACAATGAACTTGGTTAAGTGGTATAAATAAAACTATGGGTTATGGGTCAAAACCATTAGCTAGTTTTTACCTATTTAGTATATACTTGTTTTTACCCATTTTAGTATATACTTGTTTTTACCCATTTTAGTGTATACTTAGTTAAGTATATGTTATCCCAATATGTAAACACTAGTTGTTGTACATATGTATATCTAAAGCATAAAATCACTTGTACTTGTTTTAGTGTTTTATGTGAAAGCTTAAGTGTGTTAGAAAACTATTAGTTCAAACCATTTACTTATTTTATTTGTTTCGTTAATATGATTTTACGTTTGTTATCGACAAAACATTAGAAGATCGTAAAATATAAATAAACGTTTTTACGGCTTATTTGTATTAACAACGTTGATAATTCTTGACGGAAAAGTGCAGTAACTGTTCGTTCACTTCCCATAGATAGAAGTAATGTGAGGTGTGAATGAAGTTGTCGATAAGGTTCAATGCAACTTTCCTTTTCCTTTGCACAAGCATTCAGTAACATTGACTGGTGCATTTCTGTATTTTCAGAGTCTGAACCCGGAGATATCACATCCTCATTGACTGATTCAATCATCTTTAACCATTCAGTGTAGAAAATATTCTCATGATTGTCTACAGTATCATACAGTTTAAGTACTTCTGAAATAAGTGGGTCAGTAGTGTAAGACATGATGTTGTAGTATCCACGGGATTTTACAAGTCTATGATTTAAACCGAGAAATAAAATCTTTCGCGGGATTTTACTAAAATCAAGACCAAACTGTTAAGCAATGACCAATGGAATGTGTTAAGATGACTGATGGATTGTCACAATGATAGACAATTGTGAGTTAGGACTTATGATTGTTTGTAGGATTAGTAGAGATGTTGTTTGGTTGAGATTTGGGTTGGTTGATGCACGATTTTATAGAGAAATTTAGGTCTAAAAACTTAAAAACCTCAATAACTTCTGTTCGGAGCGGATTTAGGCCTTTAGTTCATTCGACGTGCCATTCTCCTCATTCTCACGGTCGTTTTGATGGGTAGAATGCTGAAAACAAAGTTACGGATCAAAAGTTATAGCCGTTTGAAGTTTTGTCAGGAAAAGTCAACAAGTCGCTAAGAATTCTTGAACCAAGTCGCTAAGACCAAGTTGCTAGGACCCAAGTCGCTAGACACAAGTCGCTAAAGCACCAAGTCGCTACACAGTCAAGTCTCTAAAGAGCAACTCGCTAAGTATCAAGTCGTTAAGAGCAACTCGCTAGTTACAAGTCGCTAGATGCTCAAGTCGCTAGAGACAACTCGCTATGAACCAAGTCGCTAAAGAGCAACTCGCTAAGTGGCCAAGTCGCTAAAGAGCAACTCGCTAGTAACAACAGAGACAAGTTGCTATAAATTGTAAAGACAAGTCTCTACCAAAAATAGGCGCTAAGTCTCTACGAAAATAGGCTACAAGTCTCTACGCCAAGTCTCTACGAAAATAGGCACCAAGTCTCTACTGAAAATAGGCTACAAGTCTCTACGCCAAGTCTCTACGAAAATAGGTACCAAGTCTCTACTGAAAATAGGCTACAAGTCTCTACGCCAAGTCTCTACGAAAATAGGCACCAAGTCTCTACTGAAAATAGGCTACAAGTCTCTACGCCAAGTCTCTAGACAGATACATTGAATCTGGACATAACCACAAGTCTCTACGAAAAACATAACTGCAAGTCTCTACGAAAAACATAACTACAATCAAAATTCAAACTTTAACACTAGAAATAGTCCAAATGATGAAAATACCACTAAACTTTTTCAACCCCAAAAATCTTATAAAAGTGCAAACTTTTAACTTTAGTAGCCAAATAAAATTTGAACTAGATGAGAAAATAACCAAAAATTCGAACCATAAAAAACCCAACAATAACCAAACTAAAATCGGAGCACACACAATATCCAAGATCAAACCGTGGCTCTTGATACCATTTGTAGGATATTGGTTATTGTTTTAATCAAAGAACATGTATGAGGATTGAATCAAACAAGAACATTTTAGAGAGAGAGAGAGATGGGTGGGATACTTTCTAGAGAGAGAAAGAGATGAGAGAAAAGGAAGTTGTATGATTAAAAGAAATGAAAGCAGCAATCCTCTCCACATGTGGAGAGGGCTATTTATAGTTCTTATAAATAACGCCACCTACGGGCTGTGGATCAGGCATACATTGGGTAAAGACCCGTCCGTCCTCCACGGTGTTGCTCTAAACTAATTAACTAACTAATAAATAACGTAATTAACTACAAGTCTATGAGCTAACATATGCTAGACTATAATTGGGGTGACCGACACTTTAACATGGAATTTCCAATTCCTAACAAAACTCATAAGCACATGTGGTGGGGGAGTATTTCTGAAAAACCAAAAACTCTCAAGGTGTTAGCAAAACATGTTTTTTTTCATCATAAACATCCTAAGAGATTTTTCAAGAAAAGTTTTGTGGCAACATAGGATAGTCATGGAGTTAAAAGGTGACTAAGTTTAGGAATAATCGTCTTATGATCCGCCAGAGCGAGGGGATCTACCCAAGGATACCACAAATAGTTAGTATTTAGAAGTCCTTAGGTATGATTGAAAAAACGAGAAAATGAGAATCGGAGAAAGAAGGAGTCGAAGAATTAAAAAGAAAAGTTAAAGAAAAGGGTGAAAAGAAATAGCCCTCCAATATTATTCAACTTAGGGACACACGTAGGGTTCAATTCATAAGCTACTTGGTTGTCACAAGATGACCACTGTATTGAAGACAAAGTCGTCATGGACCCAGTGACACAATGCACTAAACCTTCTAAAGTTCTCTCAAAAGAGCTTGTTTCATTCTCACAGGGAACCCTACGTAATCTATCGACTCTCTCTTAGATATTGTTGGTAGTGAAGAAAGAGACCCTCTCCCTAGTCTCCGCTTAGGAAAATCAAAAGCACTAATCGAGTCTAGAGCCATGAGATTCATCAAAAGATCTCTTAGGAACACCTAATATCTCATCACTTGATTGTTCAAACAATAAGGACACAAGTGACATATTCCAGAGTCCTACGCAGATCTTAGCAATCTGCCGAGAACATTTATGAGGGGATTCACAATTGTGATCCTTAGTGATTGAATGGAAATTCTGCCAGGGGTTAACATCAAACAGCCCGATAACAGGTCACTTCGGTAATCCCTTGTGGGTTACGCTTAGTGTTCGCGGTGGTCTCAAACGGTCTATAGTCGTGGAGTGATACCTCGGTATACTCCGCGCTCACAACGACAGAGTGAAGATATTGATGCAGGGAAGTTCTAGCAAGTATCCGATCTGAGATTCGTCAAAGATCGTGCCAGCGGCGGGATGTACTTGTACAAAATATCCAAACCCTTACGTCAGAAACTTTATTGCTAACTGTTTTATTGCAGGTACGTGTCACAGACCATAACCACCATTATTATCATCAACATATTTGTTCCACATGCTCATACCAACGTCATAAAGACATTCTCATCTAAGATCTAAGCAAAGCAAAGTTCAGAAAGATTCTACTCCAAAGTCAAAGAATCGCAAAGTTATGAACAAAGATCAAAGTTAAAGAATGAGAGCTTCAAATGTATGAATCACAAACTTCACCAGAAGTATGAGCATGCTGGAAATGACTTTCATCACTAACAACAAAGATGTTGATGAAAGGCAGACAACAACATATCTGATCACAAAGAACAAAGAACAAAGATTAAAAGACGTTGATTCTTGAAAATTGAAGGCTTAAGGGTTATGTGTGTGGATAAATCCTCAATATCAATATCAAAAATAATCACGAAGATAGATTCAAATTCTCTTAGGAAAAAGAATAATAAATCAAATCCCTTGTGTGATCGTGTGTAATGCATTAGTCAACCCAATCGTTTTCCCAACGAGGCGTGAATTGCCAACGTCGTTCTTGGTTTGGAATTTAATGCTCGATGTTTTGATTAGTTTGATTTTGATTATTAAACTACGGGAATAGGGAAAGTAATTAAGGGAATCTATTTTACGGGAAATCCTAAGTGTGATTATAACTAAAACGTAATTAATCAAACGTAAATAAAATGCAACTACGTCTAAATTAAACCCTAAAAATGCCTAAATCTACTTTTACTCTAGAAATGATATTTAAAAACTAATTTAGAATTAAAACTAATTTTTTTTTGGATTTTTCTGGATTTTATTTAAATTAAAAACTAATTTTTAACTATTTAATCTAAATTAAATTCTAAAAATTATGAAATTTAAGGAGAAAAATTTGAAACTATTTTCTAAAAATCTAAAATATCATAAGAGACTTTTCAAAACTATTTTTGTATTTCTCAGATCAATTTCCTATTTTCTACTAATTTAAAACCAATCTAATCTAATTTAAATTGTGAAAAATACAAAATAAAAGGGGAAAAATATGGAAAAATCTTTTTTATGCTTTTTATAATTTTCTTAAACTGAGAAAAATGAAAAATTATTTTTTTGAACTTTTTCTTAATTGATTGCAATAAAACCTATTTAAAAGTGATTAAAATCTATTTTAATTAAGAAAAATACTAAATGGTGACCAAAATTAATGAAAAATTCAGGAAAACTCTGAAATTTATATTTGGTTCAATGAAAAATAAGAAATGTAGTGCTTATGTGACAGAATCAAGAGCTGCAGTGTAATTTAAGCTAAAATAAGCACTTAAAAATAAGCAAACAGTAACAATAAGCCACCCAACTTCTACAGACCTAAAATTATACTAATATAAGCTAATATAAGCTAAATACAACTACTCCTAACCTCTGATAAGCAGCTTGACAACTTAAATGGTTAACTGATTTAAGACAGCAACAGTGATCAGACCTTCACTTTAAGCTTATACACTAGCTTATCCAGAAAACTTTAGCCAAAAACAGAAATGAGGTCTTATAGACCACCTGGTAGACTACTTATAGACCAAATATCAGACCCTACAAACCCTTATTGAAACCTGTGCACAATCTGCAAGTTCTGCAAAAACTGAGTTTTGACACATTTTTGACTTTTGAAATCAGTTTGAAAGTTGACTTTGGTGGATTTAAAAATAAAATGTAAGACTGATATAGATGAAATATGATGTAATACTACTATATCAAGCAAGCTTATTAAGTTTTAAACCCATTTGAATGACTATGTTTAACTGTTTTTTAACAGTATGCAATCAAGACCAGATTTGAGCTCATTTTGACTTTTGGAGTTTATTGATGCAATAAGATATCTTGAATAAGTATATTAGTGACAATAGAGACTAAAGCAACCAAAACCTAAGATCAAAACAGCTATCAACACAGATTAAGCAAGCTATCCAAACACCCCTTTAACAGATGTTAAGCAATCAAATCAAGCTTAAACACAAAAGCAGATTATGCTAAGCCTTAAAACAGATTTATTATACTAAAATAAAGCTAATGAAACAGCAACCAACAAGACTTAATCATATTTAAGATAAATGCTACCACTGCTGTTTATAAGCTAAATATAAGATGAAAACTAGCACTTACAAGAGATCCGTAGCCACAATGGCTTGCAAACCAAAACAAGAACCACTAATCCTAACCTACTCAACCCATATCCATCATCTATTCAACCCATAACCATCTCTGAACCATAATCACCAACACAGTTGACTTTTGTTGACTTTAGTACTTTGTGAATGTAAGTGAATGAGGGTGCAAGATAAGCTCACAAAAAGCTATAAAAAGCTAAGATGAGCCTACTTCATAGTTTATAAAGAGCTTATTGATTACTTTAGAGATAGTTTGCAAGATGAAATTTAAAGACTTGGAAATTTTATTGAAACTGAAAATGGATTACAAGAAAATGAAAATACAATAAAAGCTTACTAAAACATTTAGAAAACTACTGAAAAGAAATAACAATAAGCTAATTTAAAACTAAGGGTTGCACGATTCTCTTGAGAGCCAAAGGGGTCCTTTTATAGCAGTGGAGAGGCCTTGGGATGCCCTTGAGAAGATCCTAGAAGCAAATTCAGAGCCACTCATTCCTCCATCATCACTTTCATCAATCAAATTGCACCATCTAGCTCAAATAGGTGTTTCGGCCAATAGAGTTGCTTGAATTGGCCACGTGGTCACTCTTATCTTGACAAGTCAGCTGGGAAAGAGTTTCTAGAATGATTCTAATACGAGGTGGGTTGTTTGGGAGGGTAAGTGGTGGTGTACGGGGTGTGTTTGGGTGAGACAGGAGATGGGTATGCTTGTTTGGGCGGGTGGTTTATTTTAATGTTTTTCAAATACTTAGACCGGGTAGGATAGTGTTTGACTTGGGTGGATACTCGGGTCTAAGGTGTGTTTCGGGTTGGGGGTTATTAGCCGGGTTGTGAGATGTTTAGGGGTTGGGCCGGATGCAAGTATTTTTGGGCCTCAAGGTTTAGTGGATATTGGATTTGGATATATAATACTTGGATTGGTGTAATAATTTGGACTTGGATAAATGGTAACTATAGGGACCAAAAGTGTACTTTCTGAAACTTCAGGGGCTGAACATGTAATATCTGAAAGTATCTTCAAGGGATCACTCTTGACAATCTTCAATAGACCAAGGGCTAAATTGCAAATCTCTGAATCTTCAAGGACCATTTCTGCCAATTCTCAAAGTTGAGGGGCCATTTCTGCCATTTCTTCAGACTTTGATCAAATCTTCACAAATCATCCTCAGAGATTGGAAATCTTCAAAAATGCTCAATTTTGACCTTCCGGCTCAGCTTAAGCTCTCTTAATCTCTCGTGCTCGGATTTACGTCTGATTTGGGTCCTTTTTGCGTGTTTTTACATATCCATACCTGCACAAGCACAAACTCAAGAAAACCACAAATATTAGCAATAAACGGCTCTTTCTTGGTTATTTTGGGTCAGTTTTGATAAAGAAAAGGTATGTGTTTTAGCACATACCAAAATACCCCAGACGAAACCATTGCCGTGTCCTCACGCAATGTAATCAACTCACGCTTCTAAAACCAAGGGTTTCAATCTCTTTCTACTAAACCATTGATATGTCCAAACCATCAAGTTATCTCACACAAGCTAGCCACTTGTGAATGACTAACCGTAAGAAACTTCAAACGGCTCAGACAAACCAATTTAGAGAAGAAGTAGTCAATGTTCCTCAAAAGAGATTAAGAAAGCCTTAACTCTAAAAACGCCCCGTTTACCTTTTTAATTCACATATATAGATATAACGATTAAGCACATCAGATTATGAATGACGGTTTGTTGAACTTTCATGTCGATCAATAACTCAAACATTTTTCAAACGATACGTTAGGATCACGGAGTAGAAAACACAACACAGCGTGAAGTGACCATACGGATAGAATACATCGTCCCTGATTTTTCACAAGCCCCAAACTAAGCGTAAAACCGAAATCATTGTTACAAATGATTCTAGATGCTAACACTACCCATGGAAGTTACTTGTGTACTTACCTTTTGTTCCCATTTTCCTATTTCCTCTAGACTTTTTTATTTTTGTGAGAAATGAATTTCTTCAAATTCTCGTTCGATAACTTTTATTCCGATAAAGATACAAAGCTAAGTCGATAATTAGTTATCCGCCTTCTCTCAAGAACCTTTGTCGTAAAAATGAGGTCCACATCAAGGAATTTTTATTCACTTATACTTTTTTTTCTTTTTTTTTTTTTTTTTTTTTTTTTTTTTTTTTTTACACTTATACTTTTACTTATATGAGCTCTGAACCACGGAGCTTCACGGGGTAATTCCAAGACTATAGGCTTCATGAAATGAGAATCCCGGCTGGCTAGGCTAAGACCTCACTCAATTCCGGCTAAAGATCCAAGGGTCCGATCTCGACACCGCAGCTCACAACTTTACTTATTACATTCCACATATCACTTATTACTCATTTATTTATTACGGATCCTTGATGTATACCCAATTTTTAAAACAAAGATTCTTTAAAGAAGATAAAGAACTAACTATCGCCAAAAACTCAACATCTCTAATTATTATTAGACAAATATGGGGTGAAACAATTTTGTGGGAACAAAAAGCCATAAGTACCTTCGATGGGCTCTAAAGAGAACCAACTACTCCACGCTTATCATCTAAACTCATAAGTAACTCTATCATTTCTCGATCTCTGCAAATTTAAAATCCCAAATAATGAGATCCGCAGATGCTTAGCCGATAATTTTTAGATTATCTATGGTTAAGGGAACAAGCTAGGGCTCAACACGCCGGTCAAGTCAGAATTCTATTCCTACTCTCAGCGAAGAAAGTCAACAAGGTGTCAAAATATATATTAACTTAGCAAATGTTTCGTCTAATGAAATAAAGTTATGCATATTTAAAGTCACTCAGGGAAACTTGCAAAATCTTGGCCTTGTGAGCTAGAATTCGCATTTTATAGCTTCTGATCTAAGAGACTAGCAAACTTTTCAATCAAAAAGACTCAACAAAAGCTTACAAAAAATTTTTAAATTTTCTCATTTTTGCACAATTTTTTATTTTCTAAGGAAAAACGGGGTTACGAGAGAAACACAACAGAAATAAGCAAGTGCGGTCAAATCAAATCGAAGATTACCCTACCCCAGACTAGAACGAAACATTGTCCTCAATGTTTAAAGCAAGGGTATCACGAAAATCTAAAAGCCGTTTATTAAGTATGCTAGAAGATAAACGTTAGTCGATAAGATTAGGATATCGGATTTCCATCAGCATCGATCATGAGACTCGAGTGGAGAAATGACAAACTTCGAGCACGAGAGTCTTCATATCGGGAACATCCTACACAACATCACAAACAACCAAACACGAGAAATCGAAGAGGCAGACCCCTTCGCGTCACTTATTAGAAAATAGAAAGAAGATAGATGGATAAGCATGGGGTGCCTCCCACGAAGCGCTACTGTTTTTGATCACCGAGTCGCTAGCCTGACTCGTCCCCGAATTCATTTGTCCTTGGGGAAGAAAGTGGTAGAGATACCAGGGTCAAAAACGGTGTCTTCATTCCCGAAGGAATGAGACTGGGTGGGTTGGGTGGTAAAGAAAATGTCGGGCTCAAGCACATAAGGGATATGAAAGAATGATCCATCATCCGGTGGTTTTGCGGGTGGACGAATGAATGACGGATCACAATGAGAATGCTCCATAAGAGAAGGGAGTCCATGGTAAAGAAAGGTGTATTCCAAAGGTTCAACAATGAAGGCATCCAAGTTAGGATCCTTTTTCCGAATAACTTTGGTGATAAGAATGTACTCTTCGAAGAGTATCCCAGGATTAAAAATCTTGTCCTCGAGAAGAACGAATTCAAAGTATCATCCACGTGAAAATCCTCACGAGAAAAGGAATCACTCTCGGATAAAAAATAGTGTGGGACCTCTGAATCAACAAGCTCATCAGTCGAAATCTTAACTTCCTTATCTTTCTTTGGGAAAAACGGATCATCATATTCGTTCTCTTCATTCTTAGAAAGAATCGAGTCGGTGGGAGCAAGTTCATCGGTGAACTTCTCAAAGTAAATCGACGGATCTTGATATAACAAGTATTCAATTTCGCGTAAGTCGGCTCTAAAATCAAAGATATCATCCTCACTTCCCGGTGGAAGAGGATCCATGTGAGCGAGTTCATCGGTGAACTCCTCGAGAAGTAAATCAATGGAAGAATCCTTGAGCTCGGGCTCCGAAGGATTAAAAGACGGCTTGACTTTAGAATCTCCGTAAAGCATTTTTTTTATCAAACGAATATCTCCTTCGATATCGATGTCGGCGTTATCAATTTCCGGTGAAACTGAATCACTTTTCAAATAAGCCTCAATTTCTTTCATGATAGAATCATCTTCCTCATATTGAGTATGGGAAGGAATATTTTCAGAAGAAGGAGTGGGATTGCCACTCAAAGAAAACTTGGTGTTTTTAGGAACAAGATCAATCCGATACACAGAAAGCGGAGGTGGGACAAGTGGTGTGCTCTTAGAGCTAGCATTTTCCACCACAACCGTTGTAGTCTCCTTTTCTAGTTTCTTATTTTGTTCAGCACGTATCGTAGACAAACTCTTAACCGTGAAACGTGAAAGACTTGAATCAATTCTCGATGTCTTAGGCCCAACTTTTTGAACTACCGGAGGTTGGACGTTTTTGGTACTTCCGTTATTAGTAGGAATTCCCGGGTCCTTTGTTACCTCGGTGTTACTGATTTTGGCCACATCATATTGTTTGGTAAAAGATTTAGAAGTATTGTTAACGTTAAACGTGACGGCTTCTTTTCCAACTCTTAAAGTAATTTCTCCTCCATACACATCAATCAACGCATGTCCCGTTCTTAAGAAACTCCTTCTGAGAATTAAAGGTACTCGAGGATCGGCATCAAAATCGACTACAACCGAAATCGGGAAAATCGAACTCCCCCACTTTGACAAAAACATCCTCGGCTATACCCTTTGGTGTAGTCGTAGTTCGGTCGGCTAGCTCGAGGGTCATACATGTCGGAGTAAGTGGAGGCAATGAAAGCTTATCGTAAATTGATTTCGGCATCAAATTGATACTCGCGCCAAGATCGGCCAAGGCGGAGCACTGAATAATTCCTTGAAAATCACACGGAATGAGAAACTTGCCGGGGTCACCTAACTTTTCGGGAAGTTTCTTGAGAATAACCTCCGAACAATTCTCATTCAAAGACGTTTTTGCCAAATCAACAATTTTCTCTTTGTTACTTAACATTCCTTTTAGTGTCGAAACAAACTTAGGCATGAGAAAAAGAGCATCCGCGAAGCTAATTTCGAAGTGAAGATCTTGAAATATCTGAAAGAATTTTTCCATTTGAAGATTTGCTTGTTCACGTTGCTTTTGATCATTCATTCTTGACGGGTACGGAAGTGTTGTTTTTGAGTTATTCTTTTCAGCATTAACCGGAGCATCCTTGGGCTCAGACGTTGGGACAACCGTGGGTTGGACATTCTCAGTACTCCCCTTATCAGTAGGAAGCACTGGGTCCTTTGTCACCCCAGTCTCACGGTCTACCACACCAGACGGAGAAGAAGAAATAGTGGTAGGAACCGTGGGTCCATCGTAAGCAACACCACTTCGGGTAGTGATAGCTTTCATGTCACCTCTCGGGTTAGGAATCGTATTACTCGGAAGAGAACCGGAACCCGAGGGTTGAGAATAAGACGTAGAAGGTTGATTAGCTTGAAAGAAACTAGCCATCATATCCCTCATTTCTCTCATCTGTTTGTTATTCGTAACTTCCATATCTCTTTTGAAATCATTCCTAATGCCGTTAATTTGAGTTTGCAAATTTTTAATGATGCTATCAGAACTCTTCATGTAAGACAGAAACTCATTGTTTGAAATAGCTTGGTGAGGTGATTGATATTGTTGTTGAGGAGGAGGTGTTTGTTGATAAACTTGAGCTGGAGGAGCTTGGTAGTTTTGATTACCATGATTGAGATTGGCTCCTCGGTTTTGATTGTAAGATTGGTTTTGATAACGGTTTTGGTTTTGTTGAGGAATGGGTGCAAAACCGGGTGGTCCCATTTGGTTGGCAAGGTATCCTTGGTTCTGATTTTGAACCGGATTAGCAGAGGCGACGGAAGCATTTCGGAGATCGCCATCGGTAGCTTGACAATTATAGTACGGATGAGGACCACCGCAAATAACACATGTTTCAGTAACGGCTTTGACGGATTCGGATTTATGAATCTTAAACTCTCTCATCATAGAATTAATAGCATCAGTCAGCCCACTTAACTCACTTTTCAAACCGTAATTATCATTAGTAGTGATCTTAGAAACAACCGGACGGTTCCTAGACGAAGAAACTTTTGACTTATTTTCGATAATCGTTCTAATATCGGCGGGCATACGACTCAAGATATTACCACCCGGCGCCGCGTTAAGCGAATCTTGATCGGATGGAGTAAGAGCATTATAGAACGTATCAATCTGATGAAGATCGGTAAAACCGTGATTCGGGCATTTTCGTAAAAGTTCCTTGAATCTATCCCATGCTTCTCCAAAACTCTCGTCAAATTTTTGTTGAAAATTTATGATTTGATTTCGTAACATTGTTATTTTTGACGGAGGAAAGAATTGGTTCACAAATTTCTTAGAAAGATCTTCCCATGTTGTAATCGACTGAGGGGTTCTTTTCGAGCCAAGTCCGGGCTGCCCCCTCAAGGGAAAATGGAAACAATCTCAACCTAATCGACTCATGAGCCCCGAAAGTTAATTGTAGAAGCAACTTGATTAAACAAACGGAGGTGTGCATGGGGCTCCTCATGATCTAAACCACAAAAAGGTTTATTAGACACCAATTGTATTAGATTCGTTTTTAGTTCAAAATTTTCGGTGTTAATTGGTGGAAGTACGATAGCATCACCGTAGCCGTCTACGGGAGCTTGAAGTAACTCGTTCATCGTTCGAGTGTCTGCCATGACGGGTTCTTCAACGATAGTACGTAACTCGGGTACGTCTATTCTCTGATTACGTCTACGTCGTGATTGAGAGCGAGTGCGCATGCACTTAAAATCCAAGTCAATTAAAAGAAACCGATATTCGAAAACACAGTGAACTTAAACCAATAATCCCAAGTGAATAAATCACCTCTACAAGACAAACGCACACGCGAGCGGAGAAGCTTTGTAGGTCAGCGCGAAGCTTATTAAAACCCGCTTCTTTACAGCCGCAATTTAATGTCAGGCCGTCCTTATACCCACCACACAGTTTGTTTGTCCGATAGAAATAAATAAACTCACAAGCGACACAAAGGCACGTTTTTGATCTTTGGTTCGGGAACTTATAATTATAACATCTCCGTTGAGAATGTTATATAATTGGTGTCTTCTATTTATTAGCAAAAACCACAAGAGAAAATCTTTTTGTATTTTTAATCTGATATATATATACAAAAGAAAAAGGAAAATATTTTTTACTTTTTTAATTTATAGAAAAATAGTAACTTCACGAATGAAGGATCTCGAGCCACTAATCGTCAAACCTCAAACGATATTGTCGTGACACAACCTCCCCGGCAGCGGCGCCAAAATTTGATTTCGTGAACAAACCAATCCCCGGCAGCGGCGCCAAAATTTGATTCTTGAAAATTGAAGGCTTAAGGGTTATGTGTGTGGATAAATCCTCAATATCAATATCAAAAATAATCACGAAGATAGATTC
Source organism: Chrysanthemum makinoi (assembly GCA_910596185.1). Lineage (NCBI taxonomy): Eukaryota > Viridiplantae > Streptophyta > Magnoliopsida > Asterales > Asteraceae > Chrysanthemum > Chrysanthemum makinoi. Next base: position 121,607,322 of record OU343222.1, on the reverse strand, counting down.
AAATTCTCTTAGGAAAAAGAATAATAAATCAAATCCCGTGTGTGATCGTGTGTACGGATTAGTCAACCCGAATCGTTTTCCCAACGAGGCGTGAATTGCCAACGTCGTTCTTGGTTTGGAATTTAATGCTCGATGTTTTGATTAGTTTGATTTTGATTATTAAACTACGGGAATAGGGAAAGTAATTAAGGGAATCTATTTTACGGGAAATCCTAAGTGTGATTATAACTAAAACGTAATTAATCAAACGTATATAAAATGCAACTACGTCTAAATTAAACCCTAAAAATGCCTAAATCTACTTTTACTCTAGAAATGATATTTAAAAACTAATTTAGAATTAAAACTAATTTTTTTTGGATTTTTCTGGATTTTATTTAAATTAAAAACTAATTTTTAACTATTTAATCTAAATTAAATTCTAAAAATTATGAAATTTAAGGAGAAAAATTTGAAACTATTTTCTAAAAATCTAAAATATCATAAGAGACTTTTCAAAACTATTTTTGTATTTCTCAGATCAATTTCCTATTTTCTACTAATTTAAAACCAATCTAATCTAATTTAAATTGTGAAAAATACAAAATAAAAGGGGAAAAATATGGAAAAATCTTTTTTATGCTTTTTATAATTTTCTTAAACTGAGAAAAATGAAAAATTATTTTTTTGAACTTTTTCTTAATTGATTGCAATAAAACCTATTTAAAAGTGATTAAAATCTATTTTAATTAAGAAAAATACTAAATGGTGACCAAAATTAATGAAAAATTCAGGAAAACTCTGAAATTTATATCTGGTTCAATGAAAAATAAGAAATGTAGTGCTTATGTGACAGAATCAAGAGCTGCAGTGTAATTTAAGCTAAAATAAGCACTTAAAAATAAGCAAACAGTAACAATAAGCCACCCAACTTCTACAGACCTAAAATTATACTAATATAAGCTAATATAAGCTAAATACAACTACTCCTAACCTCTGATAAGCAGCTTGACAACTTAAATGGTTAACTGATTTAAGACAACAACAGTGATCAGACCTTCACTTTAAGCTTATACACTAGCTTATCCAGAAAACTTTAGCCAAAAACAGAAATGAGGTCTTATAGACCACCTGGTAGACTACTTATAGACCAAATATCAGACCCTACAAACCCTTATTGAAACATGTGCACAATCTGCAAGTTCTGCAAAAACTGAGTTTTGACACATTTTTGACTTTTGAAATCAGTTTGAAAGTTGACTTTGGTGGATTTAAAAAGCAAATGTAAGACTGATATAGATGAAATATGATGTAATACTACTATATCAAGCAAGATTATTAAGTTTTAAACCCATTTGAATGACTATGTTTAACTGTTTTTTAACAGTATGCAATCAAGACCAGATTTGAGCTCATTTTGACTTTTGGAGTTTATTGATGCAATAAGATATCTTGAATAAGTATATTAGTGACAATAGAGACTAAAGCAACCAAAACCTAAGATCAAAACAGCTATCAAGACAGATTAAGCAAGCTATCCAAACACCCCTTTAACAGATGTTAAGCAATCAAATCAAGCTTAAACACAAAAGCAGATTATGCTAAGCCTTAAAACAGATTTATTATACTAAAATAAAGCTAATGAAACAGCAACCAACAAGACTTAATCAGATTTAAGATAAATGCTACCACTGCTGTTTATAAGCTAAATATAAGATGAAAACTAGCACTTACAAGAGATCCGTAGCCACAATGGCTTGCAAACCAAAACAAGAACCACTAATCCTAACCTACTCAACCCATATCCATCATCTATTCAACCCATAACCATCTCTGAACCATAATCACCAACATAGTTGACTTTTGTTGACTTTAGTACTTTGTGAATGTAAGTGAATGAGGGTGCAAGATAAGCTCACAAAAAGCTATAAAAAGCTAAGATGAGCCTACTTCATAGTTTATAAAGAGCTTATTGATTACTTTAGAGATAGTTTGCAAGATGAAATTTAAAGACTTGGAAATTTTATTGAAACTGAAAATGGATTACAAGAAAATGAAAATACAATAAAAGCTTACTAAAACACTTAGAAAACTACTGAAAAGAAATAACAATAAGCTAATTTAAAACTAAGGGTTGCACGATTCTCTTGAGAGCCAAAGGGGTCCTTTTATAGCAGTGGAGAGGCCTTGGGATGCCCTTGAGAAGATCCTAGAAGCAAATTCAGAGCCACTCATTCCTCCAACATCACATTCACCAATCAAATTGCACCATCTAGCTCAAATAGGTGTTTCGGCCAATAGAGTTGCTTGAATTGGCCACGTGGTCACTCTTATCTTGACAAGTCAGCTGGGAAAGAGTTTCTAGAATGATTCTAATACGAGGTGGGTTGTTTGGGAGGGTAAGTGGTGGTGTACGGGGTGTGTTTGGGTGAGACAGGGAGATGGGTACTGTTTGGGGGCGGGTGGTTTATTTTAATGTTTTTCAAATACTTAGACCGGGTAGGATAGTGTTTGACTTGGGTGGATACTCGGGTCTAAGGTGTGTTTCGGGTTGGGGGTTATTAGCCGGGTTGTGAGATGTTTAGGGGTTGGGCCGGATGCAAGTATTTTTGGGCCTCAAGGTTTAGTGGATATTGGATTTGGATATATAATACTTGGATTGGTGTAATAATTTGGACTTGGATAAATGGTAACTATAGGGACCAAAAGTGTACTTTCTGAAACTTCAGGGGCTGAACATGTAATATCTGAAAGTATCTTCAAGGGATCACTCTTGACAATCTTCAATAGACCAAGGGCTAAATTGCAAATCTCTGAATCTTCAAGGACCATTTCTGCCAATTCTCAAAGTTGAGGGGCCATTTCTGCCATTTCTTCAGACTTTGATCAAATCTTCACAAATCATCCTCAGAGATTGGAAATCTTCAAAAATGCTCAATTTTGACCTTCCGGCTCAGCTTAAGCTCTCTTAATCTCTCGTGCTCGGATTTACGTCTAATTTGGGTCCTTTTTGCGTGTTTTTACATATCCATACCTGCACAAGCACAAACTCAAGAAAACCACAAATATTAGCAATAAACGGCTCTTTCTTGGTTATTTTGGGTCAGTTTTGATAAAGAAAAGGTATGTGTTTTAGCACATACCAGACGTCTCAAGCTATAAACGCCAAAGAAGTTCAAGACGTCAAACGACCTAAGCAAGACAACAAATGATGACCAACCCTTAGGGGGAGATTGTTAGGAACATGTTTTATTATCAAGTGTAGGTCATTTCATTTGTAATAGGTCGTTAATAATAATGGTTTATAAATGTTTGTAATTAGATTCACAGCTCATGTAGTAAGCCCATGAGCTGTGATAGAAGGTTTTTCTAGAACCAAAGGGAAACACCCCTACTTATGTAATCACTATAAATACCCCCTCCCTTGAAGGGAGAGGGTGTTGGTTCTAATTGCAATTATCATTTCATTAATCATTGATTAGTTCCTTCCACTTTCTCTCACTAAAACTTTCTCTCTCTAGAAATACATAGTGATGTGATAGAATGGTGACCTAACAAAATTAAACCATAAAAGGTAAAAGAATATGACCTTAAAGATAGATGATCGAGGTGCTTATCCCTAAACTCTCGAATCTTCCCCATTTCGGGTCTTTACCACCTGACTGGTCCTATTGTGAAACTCCATTCTTCATGGACTCTTTAACAGTTTCAAACAACAAATGTATCTTACATATGAAACTAACAACCACACATTTGAAAAAGATATATACATACATAACAACGCAAAATACAAAATATTAATATCATGACACCAAGTGATCGTTTACATAGCATTTGTTTCTATCATCCATGTGAACATTTAAAGTCAATACTCATAGTCTACCAAGATTCATATAAAAGAAAGACAAAGTTCTGAGAAACCAAGAGGAAAAGAAAACCAAGACAGAGGATGCCTTTAAGATGCAGGTTCTTGGATGATTCTTCCAGTTTTACGCACATAGTTGGTGACTATGATATACAAAGCTTCGTCACTGAAATGAGGGTAGATTCCAGCCCTTTTATAATTGTTATGTTGGGGTAGTTGCCACTCGCGATGAAAAAATGTTCCATCACTGTGCACACCACCAAAAATTTCCACTTTGTCATAAGGTGTGAGGAAGATTTTAACTGACTTGTTGTCAATGCCGGAAGGTATCATGAATCCCCTCACCAAATAATCACCACACTTCCCTTCACCAGGATACTCATCAACATCTGGAAAAAAAAAACCCAGAAACAATCAATACATTAAGACAGATTGAAGAGGGATTACATACTAAAACTTATTAATAGCCGCAAAATAAGTCCAGCTCCCCAAAACAAGCCACAAAGGGAGCTTCTCAATTGTAAAAAAAACATACTCTTTGCGGACTAAAATGGTACTGCTTTTTTCAACCGGGAATCGGCATAACCGGCCAAAATGTATAGAGTGGTATTAATAATACTTTCACACTGATGTGTTAATAGAAAGGAGAAAATGTTATGTTTTGGTACTTGCTCTTTTTGCCCCATTTCCTTAAACTGTAAGCAAAAAACATCAACAACTGATTGATCATGCCGATTCCCCGCTAAAATCAGTAATATAATAACTATCTTAGTGAAGGGTATAAGAAAGATTACTTTACTAAAACGAACGAGCCATTGGTACAAGTACTTGTTTATTTTGTGCGAGTAACTGATCTATCTTAAACAAACCGGCCCACATACTACATAAGCTCATAAGTCTAAGCTTACAGAAGCTAAAACAAATAACCCCTAATTAATGAACGCATTATTAAACTCATCATATGCATAAGAAATAACCCCTCGACCCAACGGCTTATTGGATAATCTAGTAAAAGTTACGCAATTGCACAAAAACAAAAGTTAAATAAGAATTGACACTTTTATATTTCATTCAGAAAACCCTACTTAAAACCCAAATACAATAGATTTCATAACAAATAGGAATGTACAGAAACTAAATAACAAAATCATATATAAAAATGTATGTACCACGACCAGAGGCATCATCCTTAAAATAGGATAAATCCTCTAATGGACGAACATGATTAGTATAATCGAAGCTATCGGTGCTGAAGAAGCGAGGCCTAATTAATGCTGGACGAAACTGGATGACAGATCTGGTGAAGAGGTTGGAAGGGCTATTCTTTGTGTTTTTAATAAAATGATTTACAGATCTTTTCATGATGTTGGTCCCAACAAGTTTTCTCAATGAACAAGACATCATGTTCGATTCGTATGTCTGTCTTTAGGGCAAACACAAAGTTCACAAAGACTAGAAACGGTGTAGATGTTCACGGGGTATGTTTGGCATTGAGAGGTGTGTGACACCCCCAAATTACCTGTTTTGCAGCGGAATAGAATACTTGGGGATAACTGTCATAGCATCAAAGTTACAGTTATATCGAACGACCTAAAGTGTCGTTTTGAAAATATCGTTTGATTAAGTAAAATAATTAGAGCTTACAAAACATAGATCCCAATAGATTTCCAAAGTACCGAAAATGAGTTTGTTACAATCAAACGACAGTTAAGTGCATAAAAATATATGTGAGACGCGTCAGCTCAGCGACTCCATGCAAGCCATGATGATATGCTAATACCTGAGATAAACATGCTTAAAAGTGTCAACACAATGGTTGAGTGAGTTCATAGAGTTTAGTTGAATTGCAAAGCCTTTCAAAAATGTTCACCCAGCAAATAGTTGGTGAGTACACACGTTTTATATAATATGAAAACTCTTAAGAGAGAGTCTAAGTTTTCGGTCATTGAGAATAGTCCACAAAGCAAAGGCGTTGTCAATCCACTCAGTTCCAAGTTCCGCCCATACAAAACTTGCAACCTGTGTGTTCACAACCCACTGCCAAAATATGTATGTCTGGTAGTCGAGTATACGTTGTCATAATAGTTCACAATATAGCACCACGTATATAATAATGTATGCCAGGCAAAGCCCCTAGAATAAATAATATGCGTCCCGTAACATAGTGAACGAGAGGTTGGCTGACCTCTAATAGCGCTATCCATACTACCTACTAATAGGAGACTAACAATGCGAATGTACGAACAGTACATCATACAACTATTATATACAATTAAGAACGCTCCGAACATGGGAGACTTTGCACGCTCCACCAATAAGGCGAGACTTTATGTTGCTCCGTTCACATAGGGAGACTTTAAGTCGATAACGCTCCGTAACATGGGGAGACGTAATATAAAGTGAGTAAGGTTCATTAAGTTCAGAACAGGTCATAAGTTCATAATTAAGTTCAAGTGTTCCATTCAGAAGTTCGTAATAAAGTTCAAGAGTTTAAGTCGAGTTCAAAAGTTCAAAAAAGTCAAAGAGCTCAAAACATATCAAAAGGTTCAAAATAGTCAAAGGGCTCAAAATCAAGTCAAACAAGTTCGAAATATATCAAAAGGGTCCTTTACGAGTTAAAAGAGTTCAACTATATGTCAAAAGGTTCAAATCAAGTTCAAAGTGTTCAAATATATATGTCGAAGGGTTCAAAATCAAGGAAAGTGGTTCAAATAATAGTGTTCATAACATAGTAATCAATTTAGTCAAGTATGATTAATTACTCACTAACATAAGTAGTGAAACAACAGTTATTTATGTTCATATAAGTGTAAAGTAAAAGCAAGTAGTTGAGCATGTATCTCCCCTGAAGAGTTTATAAAACAATTAAACGAGTAAAAGTGGGGCTACGAACTCACCTGATGCAATGATTATGATGACAAAAGTAGATACACTGAAATGAGGTGCGATCTCTATATGCAACTTGAAGTGGTGAAGAGTTTTTGGAACTAGAAACTTAATTAATCTTTAGGTTTTTATTTCAAAACCTTGAAATAGATTACTAAATGAACTTGATAAACACTTGAAGCTTGAAAATCAATGGTTTCTCCTTGTGTTCTTGCTTTGGTCGATCATTAACAAAGAGATGGAAGAGTTCTTGCATTTTTTTCACCTTTTGATATGTGTTTGTATGTGTTTTTAATTATTGAAACACTTATATAATATAATATCTTGTCATAGAAAATGAGTAGGTGTACATATTAGTCATGATATTTAATAAAGATGATGACAAGGGGGGGTTTGGTTGGCAAGATCAAAATGGGGAAGCAAAGTGTGAATTTTTTTATGTATAATTGTATTTAAAGTTTTGCATATTGTATGTTTTGTACATATAGTTTGTTATTTAGTGTAGCGTTAGCTAGAAATCGATTTTAACATAACAAAATAAAATATATCGAAGTCATAAAAATTATAAAAATTCATTTCTCACAAGTATTGAGTGAAATAATAATTATCGAATAGAATTTACAAAAACCGTCGTAAATATATATATAACAATTTATATACCAAAATAAATTCAAAACATCGGGTAAACTAATAATATAATTTTTATAGTCTTAAAATGAGTATAAAAATATATCAGAATAATTGTTGGAAGTGTCGGATCAATTATTCAAAATAAATGGTCGTGCGATAGCGTTTATTTAATAGAAAAATATACGTTAATGAAATATGCAAACCCATGCATGAAATAATATGAAAATGATGTTACCGATGATATGTAGACTAACTCTAGTGTATATGAAGTGTTCTCAATGATGTTTCATGAATACGCAACTTAACCCTCATGGTTACGCGGATTTAATACTCGTAAACCTAGTTTACGAAAAATGATGAATAAAAATCATGAATATAAATTTTCTCCGGGAATGAATAGTGTTTTGTGAATAGTAAATTTTTTAAATAACCTCTCTAAATATCAAATCGACTTAAAAAACGATGAATAGTAAAATGATGAATAGTAACCGATGAATAATGAATTCCCAAGATGAATAGTAAAAATTTCAAAGTTTGTAAAATGACCTGAAATTGAGAATTGTCACAGGTGCGGTGGGGCAATGATCATTTTAATTTTTACTAGTGTTTTGGTAAAGATGAATGCTACATCCATATAAAAGTTCCAACAAAAAATTCACATGCTGATGTGTCAGGCAGTAATTGGTCTGTTTTGCTTTACTTTCTCTCCCTTCTCTATCATAAGACCAATCACTGTCTGACACATCAGCGTGTGAAAATATTTTTTGTGAATTTCTTATGTGGTTCTAACATTCCTCTTTGGTAAAGGAGTGATGAGTTGTACTATTTTTTAGGATAACTTATTTTTTAAAAATTTTTTTAAAAAGATGTGAGCGGTGTAGCTACTGCTCACAGCTCACTGCTACTACCCACTGCTAATGATCACTGTTACCTTTATCAAACACACCCAATGAGCTGAGCAAAGAGCTTTTCGATTTCTATTATCTGTTTGCCCTTTGCTGCTTTTTTTTAGGAAAGCTCTTTTTTCAATACTTTTTTAAGAAGCTGTGAGCAGTGAACGGTGAGTTGTTGCTACTGCTCACAACTACTTTTAACAAACACACTCGTTAATAAATATATTAAACACCATTGAATACTACGTCGTTTTGCCTCCCATTTTTCCCGCCAAAATCATCACTGATGGGCTATTTGGCCTGATATGTTGGCTTGCTAAGTTGGTGATCAGATTTTGAGCTCAGTATGTATGCCTACCTGGTTTACAATTGCAGATGCAAGCAGGTTAAATCTTTGTGGTTTGAATGTTATATTTGCATGCTAACTTTAAACACTTGCATAAAAAGGTATTTCATATCATGATGTCCATGCATTTATTGATGTTATTTGCTTAATATCTTTGCATTTTTTTGTGTAAGGACCTTATAAACTGTTTTCTACCGCAATAATATTAACGCCTAAATAGAATGTTATTTTATGCAATCATAATGAAGCACCATGCATTTTTCGACTGTAATCTATTGCCTTTTTAGTGGTTGCGCAAGTATTAGGTCTCAAATTATACATAAAAATAGTTAAAAATTAGGCTTTACAATATGCGTTCTAAACAAAAGGCCATACCTAGGGTAATTCTCTTAGAGAAGGGATTCAGCCTCAATGTCTAATCCCGAACGACAAAGGCCACATAAGCCGACGGTTACACAGCGATACGATTGCAACTTTTGTAACCCATGGAATATCCAATGTACAAACTCATATGGTCAGCCCACCGTTAGAAAGTCTGCGTACTTCCATTGAACAAGGAAAGATCAATAGCCGTGGTTGTCACAAGCCACTTACTTATGCGTCGATTCATCTACAAGAGACAGACCAATGTAAGTACAATATTCACATACTTTTTGGGTCTAACTTATTTTCCAATTTCATTTGTTGTTTTAGTGAATTTTAGACATTATGCTTCATGTTATGCTTTCAGCCAATATGCATACGGGAACTGCCAGCCATACATACACACCTACTTCAGACGAAACCCATTTCTGTGTGAACTCTGCATTCCAAGTAGAGAAAGGAAAACGTCTCGTTTCTGATATTCATGACAGTTCTCATTTACGTACAAGTAAAAAAACTAAAAACACGGGGACATATTCCATGGCCAATTCCACACTAATGGACCTTTTTTGTATGTTATCGCTTCCACTTCTTTAAGACAATATTGCAGTTCCATTTATACACAAATAGATTGCCTTTGTTCAGTTCTCACATTTTCAGTTTGCTACAGATGCATAAACCTTAAATGAGTCAGAGAAGAATATTATACCTACTATTGGTGAAAAGTTGTTGCAATACACTCACCCAACTGATAAAGGAAAAGGCTTGTTTCCGATGTTTATCTGCCGATTGAATTCGAAACCGTGAAAAAAAAAGAATTATAGAATCATGTTCCATGGAGAGCCCTGCAATAATGGATTTGTTATGTAAGTTTTACTTCTTCTCTCCTTTTTTATCGAAACAAAAAGTAACCCTAATAAAGAAATAAAGTGTGGAAAAATAGTCCACGTATCTCTAGCTCCCCTTGACGGTAGCTCCCCCTAGAATAGGGCGTCAAGCGATAAAATATAAAACCTACAAAGAAAAAGTTAGTAGTAACATGCAATATAATCTTGTGATTGACGAGAAATAATGTGGAGAACCAAGGTATGTAAACAAAGCCTTGTAATCAAATAACAAAGTGTAGTGGTATATATGCCACATACAAACATGTAAAACTAAGAACAAGGTTTGTTCTTTAAAATGACTGAAAAGAAAAACTAGAGAAAATAGTAATATTATTCCTTCCATGCTTGCATAAGGTTATTGATGGAGGTTTTGGTGAGTGATGATGTTGATGCGATCAAAGATGTGGTTAAGTATGAATCGCATCTCTTCCCTAATTTCTATTGCAAGTTTCCTAGTGGATTGGCAATGTTCACAATGTAAATGATGTGGGTAATGTGTGTTGAAGGTTTCCGGGTTAGTTTTTTTTGTGGGATCACGGAAGATGTGGTGGAAAAGTTGGAAAATATGGATCAAAGTTCGGAATGTTTGGAAGTGGTGGTGGAAAAGAACCTAGATGTTCTTGTAAGATAATGGGAGCTAAAGGTGGTGAAGTTACAAGATCTTTGTAAATTGTGTTTGGAGATGTGGGAGGTGTTAAAAAGACTAGTTCTTTTGGGTTGATTTGTTGAGATCTTTTTGGAGTCCTAAGGAGTTCCAATAGAGTGACTTTAGGTGGAGACTTGATAGGTGATGATGGTGGTGTGCTTGTTGGAGATGAGGGAGGTGCTACTATGGAACCATTTAGTGGTGAAAGGGTAGTTGGTGAAGAACTATTTGACAATGTTTTGGCTAAACAACAAGGCCGGATGCTAATCCGTGCGGTTTGCACTAGGTGATTCATCTATGTTGGAAGATCTTTTGGATGACATGATGATGGTTGTTTGTGAGGTTGAGAGTGATGAAGATGCAAGCATTTTGGGAACCTTATTTATAGAGAAAATAATGCATTGTAATGAATGCTTGACCCAAATGGACTAAAATATAATGATTAGATATGAATTTAAGGCATGCGATCATGAGAACATAAGCATTAAGTAACATACTCATTAATAAAAAGGATAAAATGATGAAAATATAGAGGTTTTTAGCCAAAGTGAGAAAAATAGAAGAGAATTTTAGCTTCTGTCTCACGGATCACACGGATCCTTCCCTTGGGGGAACCGTCCAGCGTTAATGGTGGGATCCGTGGTACTGGTGACTCAGGCAGCTTAAAATTTTCCTTTTGGAAACATTTGTGCCTAGTGTGTGCCTATATGCAAACCATTTGGAGTTGCTATTATCTCGACTCCTAAAAAGAAAAGGAAAATAGACTAGAGGTGAAAAAGCATACTATTATGTGAGATAACTCGAGTACTCTTAATTCATTGTTGCTTAAATAAATGTACCCAAAAACACATATTAGTTATGTGTTCCCTTTAGCATTCAAAAGACATGAGATGCAATGAAAATGGGTTTTTACTTTGTATTAATAATGAAAAAGAGGTTTGTCCTAGACATGAGAAATAGCTTTTATGAAAATGATACGGGAAGAAGTATCCTTTTAGAAATCATTTTGAAAAAGTTTCTTTGTTTGAAGAAAACGTTTATCTTTTTGTTAAGAGAAATAAGTATGAAATTACATGTTTTGTAAATAAAATCTACCTTGGGTTTTGAAAATTCCCGTATTGTTTGTGAGTTGTGTATGAAATAGAGATCCTAGACTCAGAAAAGAAGAAGGCTAGTGTTTACATACCTTGTAGAGTTTAAAAACTAGTTACGACGATTGTTCCATGAGACCAAGACCAAGACGAAGCAAGTTGAATTATTCCCGCTTCAACGGTTTGGTGAGGATGTCGGCTTTGTTTCCTTCGGATGCTACCTTCTCAATAGAGATGTTCCCCTTTTGAACATTGTCTCTTAAGAAGTGATGATGGATCTCTATATGCTTGGTGCGAGAGTGCAACACCGAATTCTTGCTTAAGTCGATGGCACCTTTGTTGTCACATAGAATGGCTATGTCACTTAGATGAATGTCGTAGTCAGCTAACGCTTGTTTCATCCATAGTGCTTGTTGGCCTGCTTTATCGGCGGAGACATATTCGACTTCGGTTGTTTATATGGCCAATGCCATTTGCTTCTTCGAGAACCAAGATGTTAAACAACATCCCATAAAAGTACATACACCACTTGTACTCTTTCGGTCAACATAATCACCTGCATGGTCAGAATCTGCATATACAATAGTTTCTACCCTCGTACCCTTAGGATACCATAATCCTAATTGAGTCGTACCCTTAATGTATCTAAATATTCTTTTGACCGCTTATAGATGTGATGTTTTAGGGTCTTCTTGAAACCTAGCACATAGACAAACACTAAACATGATATCCGGCCGACTAGCCGTAAGATATAGAAGACTACCAATCATACCAGGGTATTTTGTGTTATCAACGGATTCACCGTATTCATCTTTTGTAAGTTTAGTGTCGGATGACATTGGTGTTCTTATGGGTTTTGACTCTTCTAAACCAAATTTCTTTAACATCTCTTTTATGTATTTAGATTGAATAAGAAGATACCATCTTCTACTTGTTTGATTTGTAAACCAAGAAAGAAACTTAGTTCTCCCATCATACTCATCTCAAACTCGTCATGCATGATTTTAGAGAAATCATCACACATATCTTGACAAGTAGATCCGAATATAATGTCATCCACGTACATTTGAACAATAATTATATGTGATTCCTTTTTCTTAGTGAAAAGTGTATTATCAACTAACCCCATGGTGTAGCTGTTTTTTATAAAAAATGACTTGAGTCTATCATACCAAGCTTTTGGGGCTTGTTTAAGACCGTAAAGAGCTTTCTTTAATTTATACACATGTTTAGGTTTTTCAAAATCGATAAAGCCCGGAGGTTGAGCTACATATACTTTTTCATTAATAAAATCATTTAGAAAAGCACTTTTAACATCCATTTGAAAAAGCTTAAGATCATTAGCACAAGTATAAGCAAGAAGTATTCTTATAGACTCTAATCGAGCCACTGGGGCATAGGTCTCATCAAAGTCTATTCCTTCTTGTTGATTATACCCTTAGGCAACGAGTCTAGCTTTGTTTCTAGACACTACACCATTTGCATCTAACTTGTTTTTATATACCCATTTGGTTCCTATTATGGTTTGATTACTAGGTGGAGGGAAAAGTGTCCAAACATCGTTAGAAACAAATTGATTTAACTCTTCTTGCAAAGCCACTACCCAACTTTCATCTTTTACGGCTTCTTGTGTATTCTTAGGTTCTATGGTTGAGACAAAACAAAATAAGCTACTTTGGTTTTGGACTTGAGACCTTAAGGTTTTTTCGTTTAAATTTCCTATGACTTTATCTACGGGGTGATCTTTTGTTACACCCCGTGAACGACACGACTTAAAAATTAAAACTTTTACGCGGAAACGACTTGACTATCACGGACCTTTCGTTACTATTTTAACCATTGACAAAAATCTATAACATTTCAGACCTTGAAACAATTTTTATAAGAAACTAGACTTAATTACCTTCGAAATGGCGGGTGGCGCGACCCGTGATGACTTACGGTTTAAAAGATGTGATTTTTCTAAAACCAACAAAATCTGAAAAATACTCTATTAATACTTTAACGGAAGCATATGGCCATATGCTAAAATTTGACATGGCCATATGCTGACCATATACCCTTATTAAACTTTCGAAGACAGTCATATGGCCATATGCTGAAAATACCATATGGCCATATGCTGACCATATGCCCCTTATTAAACTTTCTGAAGTAGCCATATGGCCATATGCTGAAAATACCATATGGGCATATAGGACCTGCAGAAAAATTTATAAAACAATACTTCACACCTTTTCCGAAAACCATACTTCCGTGACTCAAAACTTAACGAAACTATCCAGAAATCTTTATTATAACATAATACATCATGTTCATAACCATCCGACCCGTTTGACCCCAAAATGGGTATAAATACGCTTATACCAAACACCCCTTTAACTTTGACTATAAACACCTAAAACACACTTTGACCCAACAGTTGGCCACTGATTCATCAAGACAATCATAACATACAAATTGATACTTGACTACACCATACAAACTATCATAGGACCAACGGGGGTACAAACTCGACATTGAGCTCGATATACTACCTAACTCCTACTTCCTTACCTATCTTCCAATCTTCCACATAACTAGCAATCAGTAAGCCTTAGCCCAAGCTTACCATCATCACCACATAAAAACCTACAAAGCATTAACATCTTAAATCGTAAGCACGAATGGTTAGTAAGTAAAGCGAGTATAACATATCATTATAATTCATTCACGCATAACACGCTATCACAATTATAAAGCATAACCACATACCTCGGCTACTTAAAGCCCTAACCATTCTTTCCTCTAATCCCTTCTCATCTAACACATAACTATCATCTTACTCATAATCACATAAGCACAACTAACCAAGCAAATCATCAATCTAGCACATAATCCACATAACGCGTAACACATAGAAATCATTATAACTTTACATTATACCCGGTTTACTTACCTTAGCTCCAAGCTAAGTCTAGTATGGACATCATGACTCTACCTTCATCACCATCATCATCATCATAATCAAACTATTAATACATAACCTAACATCATAAACAAGGGTTTACATAACCCTTAAAACATACTAACCTTCCATCATATATCATCATATGATCATATCTTGATCATATGATGATTTTCCACTTAACTCATAAACCTTAGCCTCAATAACAACAAATAGAGAGATTACTTACTTGGGATTATCATTGCTAGAACTTAACCTTAACAAGGAAATCATCTCCTTAATCTCTTTATCATCCAAACTCTATTTCCCTCTCTTTCTCTTCTCCAAAACCGGACACACAAACACACCCAAGAATGGTGTGGAAAAGTCTAGACATCCCTAGATATAACTAGTTAGCTTGCATCTTTGGACAGGTGGTATAACTAGTCCCTTAAGTCTCATTCATTCCACGTTGGCCACATCTAACTTATAACACATATATTTCTTGGCAACTTAAGTCCTTGAAGTCCATTCCCTTCTTGTTGTGCCACATAATACTTTTCATAACTATTTAACACATTCTTTGAGTGTCACTTTGACTATCGGGCTTGACTACAATATAACATTCATTGACTAACCAATCACATAAGGCATTTGGTCCATTTTCATCTAGGGTGGGGTCCCAGTACCCGGGAAATGGGTCTAACAATTCTACCCCCTTATTTAGATTTCGTCCTCGAAATCTCTCGTTTATTACTATCCAAAACTCATTCACAACATACCCCCATTCTCATACTTCGAATCCTTAGTCATTTCATTGCAACGATCTAGATGATCTTGCAATTCTATTCTTACTATAATACAATCATTACTCATAGTCCACTATAAACGACACTTCACATCACAAGCTTATCTAAGACTTCCCACAATGACGACTTGTCATCCGGAAACATCTACTATTTGACTTTATATAAGTCAAACTTCAACACTATTTCCACGTCATTCATTAATGCACTAAGATGACCTTAAGTCATAAACTGGTCAAATTCGCATTCAACTTAACACCCAACTCATTTCTACTTCAAAAATTGATAACTCATTTCAAATTTATATAAAGTACCATATAAACGACACTTTCAAAATCTTTCTCACGCATTACTTAAGCAATCTTTCCTGTTAAAATTTGGAAATACTACTCATTATCTTCTCAACTTAAAGCACAAACTCATTCTAGGCGTCTATCTTAAGTTTTCAAACATGACCTTAATGCCGTTATAAGTTTCCATTCAAAACTAATCTCATTTCTTATGACGTCTGACTAGTTTTTGCTTTCACTTTCCATTCTCTACCCGTACTCATGCCATATCGGATACACATAAGCCCACTCATTTACAATTCGTTATTTACATAAAAAGGCATCCCAATCTATGTAATTAAGGAATCATAAACTTATGGTTAGGCAATTTACAATTTCTTTATTTAAATGAAAAGGCGTCCCAATCCATCTAAATAAGGAAATTACAAATCATCCTACTTAAGTACTTCCGACACAACAATCATGCTCACTTTACTTTCCATCTTTTCTAGCCTGAGATCCAATCTCTTTATCTCTTTATCCATGCCATAAAGGCAAGCTAAACAACATGCCAAAAAAAGGCAATCTATACAACCATGCCATGAAAGGCAAGCTAACAACCATGCCATAGGGCAAGCTATAAAACCATGCCATGAAAGGCAAGTTAACAACCATGCCATAAGGCAAGCTATACAACCATGCCATGAAAAGCAAGCTAACAACCATGCCATAAGGAAAGCTATACAACTATGCCATGAAAGGCAAGCTAACAATCATGCCATAAGACAAGCTAGGCCATCCTGAAGGATGCCAAAACACATGCCATAAAGGCAAGCTGGGCTATCCCAAAGGATACCAAAACTAGAGCATTGGATCAAGTTATATCTACCTTATCATCTTTACTCACTTAATCTTTCATGTAATTTTATCATCAAGTACACACTATCATTATAACACTTCTTATTGCCTTAAGCAATTTCAACATTCGCTACCATGTTTACTTCCATCTAGACAAGTTTCTATATAACATTTGTCAATTTATTACATTTGCATTTTCACAATGCAACTTATCACTCATCCGTCAACCTCAAGTTGATTCATACATTTTATCTTCTATCTATCACAACTTTAGCCTACTCAACTTTACTTTCTTGTTCACATACATTATTCATCTCATCTATTCATTGGCATTAAAGCCATATCATACTACTTTACTCTTTAACTTTAATCATGCATCGAGCATTCATTACTAGCATATTCTACTTATCATGTTTTATATGAAACATGATCTTATCACATCATAATTATGCACTTTAACTTTTCACATCTCTTTTATTAAGCATGAAAGCAACTATGCTTCTATTATTTACTCACTATCACATCACTTCTTTGCTTCAATATAACTACCATAATTAAACTCAATCACGTCTTCTAAGCACCAAGCTATAAACATACTTCTTAACTTTTTCACATATCAATATGGTTTATCAACCTCTTAGCCACCATTTGGTCATCACGCATAATGTGGGAATTATAAATTATATTAAATCTAATCCATGCTTCACGCAACTGCTATCATAAACCAATATTTGCTCAATAATTATTACTCACACATATCAATTAAGTCTTACATATTATGCATTCCTATGCATCTATCTTATCTCGTACACTTCTATGTACCATGATATCAAGCACAATCTCATTCTACTTAGACATATAACCAACCACCATAGACTTAACATCGCATAACCGATAACACTTAACACTTATCACTTATCCAACAAGTGTTAAAACATTCGTAATCATAATCAATTCATATAATCTATGGCTCATATATCACATTGCATAATCATCCATGTCTAAGCATCAACATTCTAATTAGCTGCAAACACTAGTCTACCTTATAACTAAGGCATCATAAAACTTTAATTCACTTATTAGCCCATCTCTAATACCACTTACCATTCTTACTCGCATTTCATTACCATTTCTCTATCATACATTCATATAATCACAATATAATCACCGGCACCAACCGAGGTGTACGGCTAACTAATCATTCAAATGCTTCAAGTCCTCTACGGACTTAAATCTCATACACATCAACACTATAAGCCACATTCATCGCTTATCATCAATAAGCTCATCTAACAAAAGATGTAGTCCATCTCATACTTAACGATTACTTCCCGCATTACTAACACTTACATTCAACGCTTCAACGAGTGGTTTAATACTAGGCAACCTATTGTGGCAACGTAATTCACTTAAACCAAAGCTCTGATACCAAGTTGTTACACCCCGTAAATGACACGACTTAAAAATTAAAACTTTTACGCGGAAACGACTTGACTATCACGGACCTTTCGTTACTCTTTTAACCATTGACACAAATCTATAACATTTCAGACCTTGAAACCATTTTTAGATGAAACTAGACTTAATTACCTTCTAAATGGCGAGTGGCGCGACCCGTGATGACTAACGGTTTAAAAAAATCTGATTTTTCTAAAATCGACAAAATCTTAAAAATACTCTATTAATACTTTGTCGGAAGCATATGGCCATATGCTAAAATTCGACATGGCAATATTCTGACCATATACCCTTATTATACTTTTTGAGACAGCCATATGGCTATATGCTGAAAATACCATATGGCCATATGCTGACCATATGCCCCTTATTAAACTTTCTGAAGTAGCCATATGGCCATATGCTGAAAATACCATATGGGCATATAGGACCTGTAGAAAAATTTATAAAACAATACTTCACACCTTTTCCGGAAACCATACTTCCGTGACTCAAAACTTAACAAAACTTTCCAGAAATCTTTAATATAACATAATACATCATGTTCATAACCATTCGACCCGTTTGACCCCAAAATGGGTATAAATACGCTTATTCCAAACACCCCTTTAACTTTGACTATAAACACTTAAAACACACTTTGACCTAATAGTTGGCCACTGATTCATCAAGACAATCATAACATTCAAATTAATACTTGACTACATCATACAAACTATCATAGGACCAACGTAGGTACAAACTCGACATTGAGCTCGGTATATACTACCTAGCTCCTACTTCCTTACCAATCTTCCAATCTTCCACATAACTAGCAATCCGTAAGCCTTAGCCCAAGCTTACCATTATCACCACATAACAACCTACAAAGCATTAACATCTTACACCGTAAGCACGAACGCTTAGTAAGTAAAGCGAGTATAACATATCATTATAATTCATTCACGCATAACAAGCTATCACAATTATAAAGCATAACCACATACCTCGGCTACTTAAAGCCCTAACCATTCTTTCCTCTAATCCTTTCTCGTCTAACACATAACTATCATCTTACTCATAATCACATAAGCACAACTAACCAAGCAAATCAGCAATCTTGCACATAAGCCACATAACGCGTAATACATAGAAATCATTATAACTTTACATTATACCCGGTTTACTTACCTTAGCTCCAAGCTAAGTCTAGTATGGACATCATGACTCTACCTTCATCACCATCATCATCATCCTTCATCATCATAATCAAACTATTAAAACATAACCTAACATCATAAACAAGGGTTTACATAACCCTTAAAACATACTAACCTTCCATCCTATATCATCATATGATCATATCTTGATCATATGATGATTTCCCACTTAACTCATAAACCTTAACCTCAATAACAACAAATAGAGAGATTACTTACTCGAGATTATCATTGCTAGAACTTAACCTTAACAAGGAACTCATCTCCTTAATCTCTTTATCATCCAAGCTCCATTTCCCTCTCTTTCTCTTCTCCAAAACCAGACACACAAACACACCCAAGAATGGTGTGGAAAAGTCTAGACATCCCTAGATATAACTAGTTAGCTTGCATCTTTAGACAATTGGTATAACTAGTCCCTTAAGTCTCATTCATTCCACTTTGGCCACATCTAACATATAACACATATATTTCTTGGCAACTTAAGTCCTTGAAGTCCATTCCCTTCTTGTTGTGCCACATAATACTTTTCATAACTATATAACTCATTCTTTGATTGTCACTTTGACTATCGGGCTTGACTACATTATAACATTCATTGACTAACCAATCGCATAAGGCCTTTGGTCCATTTTCATCTAGGGTGGGGTCCCAGTACCCGGGAAATGGGTCTAACATCTTTAGACTCCTTAATATTGAGGATTTCATTGTTTAATGGTTCATCTTCTTTGTTTGTATTTTTCTTTATTTTATGGCTTCACTTTCGACTATCTCGTCATCGACAAGAGGTAAGGTAGGTTTAGGTGGACTTTCATCAAATTTTACGTTTAATGACTCTTCAACCTTCATTGTTTCTTTATTTAATATAACATAAGCGTTGCTATTAGGAGATTAACCTAAAAAGATACATTCGGATGATTTAGGATCAAATTTAGTTAGGTAATCTTTAGTGTTAAGTAGAAAACATTTGCTACCAAAGACTATAAAATGTTCTAACGTAGGTTTTTTGCCTCGAAGTAACTCGTATGGAGTTTTACCTAAAAATGGTCTAATTAAGACTCGGTTAAGTATGTACGTTGATGTATCAACGGCATTGCACCAAAACTTTTGAGGTATAGATTGCTCATTTAACATGGTGCGACTCATTTCTTGTAGGGTTTCTATTCTTCCTTTCAACTACCCCATTCGATTATGGAGTGCGAGGAGCCGAGAAGTTGTGAGTAATACCATTAGCGTCACAAAAGGCTCCAAATTGCACTTCATTATCAAATTCCCTACCATGATCCGTTCTAATAGGCACTATAGGAATTCCTAATCGTCTTTGGATTTTCTTACTTAATATTTCAAAGTAATCGAACTTTTCAGTTTTATTCTTTAAAAATTTAGTCCATGTGTACCTAGAGTAATCATCCACTATAACCAAAGTGTAGTAGTTGCCTCCATAACTTTAAATAGCTGATGGACCAAATAAATCCATGTGAAGTAATTCTAGACACTTAGTAGTAGAGACCATATTTTTAGCTTTGTGACTAGCATGAACTTGTTTTCATACGTTACAAGCATCACAAAAGTGATGTTCATATTTTAATTTAGGTAGATCTCTTACTAGATCTTTGGATGATAGCGATTGAAGAAGTCGCATATTGGCATGACCCAATCTTCGATGCCATAAGGTCGAAGTATCATCCATAGAAGTAAGACAAAGTTTGTCTTTAGGTTCGTTACCAATTTTAATGACATAGACTCCATGTTTCCTAATTCCTCTTCCTATTGTGATACCGTTTCTCAATATCTTACTATCGGTTTCACTAAAAAGTACGTTACACTTCTTATCACATATTTGTCCTATACTTAGAAGGTTAAATTTTAGGTTTTCTACATGACACACATCGTTAATGGTTAGAGATTTGTTAGAAATCGTACCTTTACCGATGATTTTGCTTTTGCTATTTCCAAATACCACATTTCCTCCATTGAAGGATTTATATGTGGAAAATAAATCTTTATTACCGGTTATGTGCCTCGTGTACCCACTATCCTTGATCCATTCATCAGGATCTAGGTCGACCTTTACGCACACCTAAGAAAACAATTAACTCAAAATTTTGGTCCCCATTTGTTCATGGGTCTATTAGTGTTATACGTTTCATTCATGTTAGACATATATGGAAAAGGTGAGTATGCATTCCATGGTGCAAAGTTTTGAAATGGAAAACCGTTTTGCATATTAGGATTCCATCCCATTTGATGGTTACTTCTCGGATAAACATTATTAGGTCTCCTTATAAATGTGTTTGGTTTTGAAAACAATGGACCTTTGTTTCTTATAAAATTTTGATTTTGTCTTGGAGGTGGTTGTCTAATAGTAACATGAGCTAGTTTCCTTTTATTAACAATAACAAAATCGGTTCTAGATGAGGAAGCTATATTATTACTACTGTTTGCTTCAGCAGACCCACGGATCCCTGGCTTTACACTAGTGGTTCCCTTTTGTGGGATCCGTGACTACAGTGACTTGTTTTTCTATTGCTTTGACGAATTTTGTTTCTTTGTTTTCATTAGTTGGCGCATCAAGTTGTCTTGAATACCTAAACATTTTTGGTTGTTTCCTGTTTTAACACTATCTAATATCCTATCAAGAGTATTAGTACTCATTCTAGGAATCTTGGAATCTAGATTATCAACTAGTATTTGAAGTTGAACGCAAAGCTCACATTCCCCACTTGCTATATTCCCCTTTTCTAAACGTTGTAATTTAACTTTTAACTCAAAGACTTCCTTTTCTAAACGTTCATTTTGGTTTTTCAAAATCTTGTTTTTGTTAATTACTTTTAAACTAATTTTGCAAAGTTTATCATATTCACGATGCAATGAATCATCATCTAATGATGAGCTACTATAGTAAAGAGATTTGGGGCATACCTCATTTGATTCATTTGCCATGAGAAAAATTTGTTCATCCTCCTCCTCGCTCATTCCCCACGAACCACTCATGAACGCCTTTTGTTCGTCACGTTTGGGACACTCACTAATAAACTGATTTGGGTCCCCACATTTAAAACACGCGCATTCATCCCTTGCTTTCTTGCCGTCTTTGCCTTTACGGAACCCCTTCTTATCGTCATATGGTTGCTTGACATATCTTCCCTTTCTTTTAAAGAACTTCTTGAAATCCCTTACCGCCATGGCATACTCTTCGTCATCACTATCCAAAGAAGAGTTTTCTTCTTCGCTTGAGACCTTCTTGGCTTTTAGGGCAAGAGATTTGTGCTCTTCTTTCTTCTCTTTTGAGGCTTCAGAATCTTTAGCGAGGACAAGCTCATAGACCTTTAGATTTCCTATGAGTTCATCAAGGGTGAGGATTGACAAGTCTTTTGATTCTTCAATTGTCGTCACCTTAGATCTCCACTTGGTTGGAAGCGCCCTTAGATATATCCTAACATGATTACGACTAGAGAAAGACTCATCAAGTGCTTGTAATGATGTAATTATAGTATTAAAGTCAGCAAAAGAATGATCTATAGTATCCTCATCCGATATTGAAAATTGTTCATATTGTTAAACAAACAAATCTATTTTATTCTATTTAACTTGTTGATTTCCCTGATGAGTTACAACTAAGGAATTCCAAATTTCTTTAGAGGTTTTAAGAATGGAAATTCTTTCAAATTCCTTTTTGGGTAAAGCATTTTATAAAACCATTTTAGCTTCACTATTTTTGGAAAGCTTTTTCTTATGATCATCGGTGAGTTGATTATGAGGTGTGTTTACTAAATTTCTGGTTTCATCTTTTGTAGTGGCTTCAAAATCGCCTTCAACAATGATGTACCAAAGATAAATATATTTTGACTTCACATACATTTCGAATCTATTTTTCCAATAAATAAAACCATTAGTTTCAAGTAGTAGAGGTTGTTGCATGGATTGCCCTTCCTTGTAATTTTCAGAACCCATAGTGATCGAAAAGTTTTTAAAATACTGTTTACTTTAAAACTTTTGTAAACTTAGCTCTTGATGCCAATTGTGGAAAACGAGAAGGGGGGGGGGGTTGAATAGTTTTGCCGATTTTAAGTTAGTTTCAAAAACTTTAGATTCGATGTTATGTGAAATCGTATGGATGGAGAGAAAGTGTAGATCTAAAAGTAATGCAAGTAAAGAAAAAAAGTAAAGTAAATGATAGAAATGACACAACCAATTTATAGTGGTTCGGCTACAAGGGCACCTTCCTTGCCCTACTCCACTCCCCGAGTCACCTACTCGAGAGTTCAAGCACTATGTCAACAAACTCCTTCAACTCGATGGAGAAGCCTTCACAATGTTACTTACACTTTTTTCGGTACAAAGCTAAATACCGAGTCCTTAACACGGAGGACCAAACCAACACTACTATAACACAACAAATATGTGAAATTTGAAATACAAGATCTTCGCTACAGAAATCTTGTGGAGGAACAAATCAATCAAGGACCCCTTGCTTGGATGACTTGTAGAATGCTCGTGATCTCGCCTTAGAGAAGGACCTATATGAGAATCACAACAAAAGAAAGAAGAACTACTATCTAGATCAAGAGATCTGAGGTTAGAAGAATGTAAGAATATATGAGAGTTTGTAAGAAGAGGGGTAAGTTACAATGAAGAAATAGCTCTCTATTTATAGGCAATTTCTGCTTTGTTGTTGCACCGCGGATCCCACGGATCCCTTGCACGAGGATCCGTCTAGTGTAAAAGGAGGGATCCATGAGACGCTCCTGTTTGCCCATGGGTTATGGGTTATGGGTCATGGGTCCTAGACTTTGGACCATGGGTATCTAAGTAGATACAATGTATCTAAAAGATGCAATGTATCTAGTAAATGGGTTATGGATATGATCCATGGGTATGGGTCATGGGTTGTGGTTTTTACCCATCCTAATAAACTATTACAATAAATGAATTATTACAACAATTTATATTAAATGACTATATATGTAGATGCTTTACAAAATAACATGTATCCTTATAATTTTACTTAGGATAACATTATATTTGTTATCAACAAAACACAAAGAGATCGCTAAATATTAATAAACATTTTTACGATTTATTTGTATTAACAAAAACTTTGAATTTAAACTCCCTCGAGTCTTAAACATGAACTGTAGACTAAACTTGCCATACTAATCTAGGTCTCGTGTCAGTGCCATCCTCTAATTCTACTTGACTACTGCTTTAGACTGCTAATTTACTAAGGTGAATTCTCGTAGCCCCTTTTTCATAAATGTTTTCCTTGGGGGAAAATGGTACTCAAAGGATGTTTTAACTATTTTTATGCTCTGCTAAACTGTTTACATGTTTTTGGACAATATGTATGTTTGATTGAAATATGTGACTTCTTTGAGATGATAAATTGTGTTTCTTGTACGCACAAATGTTTAACCCTGTTTGGAGCTGAAGCAAGTTGATAGTACTATCTGGGGTAGGTCCCCACTATTGGTAACATGTGTGTAACATTATTGGTAGGTTCAGTTGTCGCTAGCACTGTGTTTCATATTCGTATATCTTGCTCACTATTGTCCTATCTGCTATGCTGACTTCGTGGTTTAACTCTTAAACCTACGAGCTCACCAACTTTATGTTGACGTTTTCAGTATCCATTTTGGTGTTAAGAATGAAGTTGCATAGAAGGTTGAGTAGTGGCACAGCTTAGCAGACATAAGACAAGACTCTCCGGGGCTGTGTTTTCGAGGAGTTATGCATTTGAAAATGCCCCCAAGACTTGGTTATTGTGAACTTATGTAGTAAGACTTGTAATCACCGTATTATGGGATCATTGTAACTTTGACTTGTTGTGATGAATGCATTTAGTATTTCTCTATGTAGACACCTTGTGTTCTTGGTTATGAAGTCATACCCCGTAAATGCCATTCCGCTGTGCCATTTTTGTGGTGTGACAGTACCTAACAAGCATGATTCATGAACCCCTTTTGGGTAACTATAAGTTATAGGATGAAAGGACACCAAACAATGAGCTTTGTTTACTATAAGTGTGTCATATACCCTAAACATGATCAATGGGTAAATTTGATCATGCGGGTTAGTATGAACTATAACAAGGATCACAACACAAGACAATATGATAAAAGAATATAAATTATAGATCACATATAAATAGATACCGTTGATATGAAAAACAGATGATTGAACATCAAATTCTTACTCTTGCACCTATATTTCGTTACTCACCTTGATGGTGACTTAACGATTTTTGAATGAGTGACTAATTCCTTTTGCTACCTATGATCATAACACACATATGTACAATCATTCACCACACTAATTCATCACTTTAAACTAGTGTTTGGGATAACAACCAAAAAAGAGGAAAGGGGGTGTTTTTACATTAAGCTAACCAAAATTCACTCTTTTATAACTTATCATTCATCAAAATCATTTCTTGCAACAACATTACCAATGTTTGATTATCTACAATTCTTATAACATAATCTCCCATTTCCTTTGATTCTAAGTTCATTAAAAAAATTATAATTTCACAACCCCTCATAATTCATTCATGGTATCATCATGAACATCACTACAACCCCTTAAGAACGGTATACCATAAAAAAAACTTATAATTTCACAACCCCTCATAATCCAATTCATCTGTCATTATCTGCATATGCATAACCTTTTGATCATCTTTTGCTTGAACCTCTTTTAGATCCTCTGTCATTTTCTGTGCATAAGTATTCCCAATAGTTTCCAGCTCCTCAATGAAACTAGCCCTTTCACGAGTGACACCAACCAATCTTACACATAGCTCACTCATCTGCCGCGCCATTTGAATGTGTTCAATTGAAGCTTGGCGACAATACAAAACTAGCATCTCTGACTAGTTACTAGAATTAGCATCAACTCTAAGATTATCACATTTAGGACGCCTTGACATTGTGTTTTCTTAATTGTTTTCACAAGTTAAGAATTGATTTCTAAAAATAAACCTGCACTTGAACTCAGTTAAATAGACAAACCTGACTCAAAAACGAAGTCACATGGTTATCCTTTGCACACATGAAAGCAAATTAGGCAGATGTACTGATATCAAAAACAGTAAAAAACCATGATTTAAAGTTGAATAAAACCATTGATTCGTTTACATGAAAACAAAATAGGCGGATACACTTCTACTATTTTGTGGATTCGCTTTGAATAAAAGGAGCCATATCTGAGATCATATGATTCTGATAGGCCAAAACCACAAGTTCAGTGAAGTGAAAATAAAATAGACAGATACTCATCTGTTTGCTCGATTCACTTTTGAGTTTTGATTCACATTAAAATTATATACATTTTTCCAAATGCTGGTTACAGTTAATAATTATTCAAATGCTATATTGTCAACTTTCATGTGCCTAATCACCATTTTATTAACAACTGATATAAGCT